>OX451739.1:465670387-466292887 GCA_948472305.1 Vicia faba | reverse complement strand
TTGTTGTTGTTTATTTGACGTTGTTGTTGTTGTTGTTGATGTTATTGTTGTTGTTGTTGATGTCTATTTGACGTTGTTGTTGTTATTTATTTGACGTTGTTGTTGTTGTTGTTTATTAGACGTTGTTGTTGTTGTTGTTGTTTATTTGACGTTGTTGTTGTTGTTGTTTATTTGACGTTGTTGTTATTATTTATTTGACGTTGTTGTTGTTGTTTATTTGACATTGTTGTTGTTGTTGTTTATTTGACGTTGTTGTTGTTGTAGTTTATTTGACGTTATTGTTGTTGACGTTGTTGTTGTTGTTTATTTGACGTTGTTGTTGTTGTTGTTGTTTATTTGACGTAGTTGTTGTTGTTGACGTTGTTGTTGTTGTTATTGTTTGTTTATTTAACGATTTTGTTGTTGTTGTTGTTTACTTGACGTTGTCGTTGTTGTTTATTTGACGTTGTTGTTGTTGACGTTGTTGTTGTTGTTTTTGTTGTTTATTTGACGTTGTTGTAGTTGTTTATTTGACGTTGTTGTTGTTCTTGTTGTTGTTGCTGTTTATTTGACGATATTATTGCTGTTGTTGTTTATTTGACGTTGTTGTTGTTGTTGTTTATTTGACTTTGTTTTTGTTGTTGTTATTTATTTGACATTGTTGTTGTTGTTGTTGTTCATTTGACGTTGTTGTTGTTGTTGTTTATTTGACGTTGTTGTTGTTGTTGTTGTTGTTGTTTATTTGACGTTGTTTTTGTCATTGTTTTTGTTGTTTATTTGACGTTGTTATTGTTGTTGTTTATATAACGTTGTTGTTGTTGTTGTTTATTTGACGTTGTTGTTGTTGTTGACGTTGTTGTTGTTGTTTATTTGACGTTGTTGTTATTGTTGTTGTTGTTTATTTGATGTTGTTGTTGTTGACGTTGTTGTTGTTGTTGTTATTGTTTATTTGACGTTGTTGTTGTTGTTGTTGACGTTGTTGTTGTTGTTGTGGTTGTTTATTTGACGTTGTTGTTGTTGTTGTTGTTTATTTGACGTTGTTGTTGTTGTTTATTTGACGGTGTTGTTGTTGTTGTTTATTTGACGTTGTTGTTGTTGTTTATTTGACGTTGTTGTTGTTGTTTTTTTAACGTTGTTTGGTTTTGACATTGTTGTTGTTGTTGTTTATTTGACGTTGTTGTTGTTGTTATTTATTTGGCATTATTGTTGTTGTTGACGTTGTTGTTGTTGTTGTTTATTTGACATTGTTGTTGTTGTTGTTGTTATTGTTGACGTTGTTGCTTTTGTTGTTTATTTGACCTTGTTGTTGTTGTTATTGTTTATTTGACGTTGTTGTTGTTGTTGTTGTTGTTGTTTATTTGATGTTTTTGTTATTGTTGTTGTTGTTGTTGTTGTTTATTTGACGTTGTTGTTGTTGTTGTTTTTTTGACATTGTTGTTGTTGACGTTGTTGTTGTTGTTGTTAATTTGACATTGTGGTTGTTGTTGTTTATTTGACGTTGTTGTTGTTGTTGTTGTTTATTTGACGTTGTTGTTGTTGTTGTTGACATAGTTGTTGTTGTTGTTTATTTGACGTTGTTGTTGTTGTTGTTGTTGACGTTGTTGTTGTTGTTGTTGTTTATTTGACGTTGTTGTTGTTGTTGTTGACATAGTTGTTATTGTTGTTGTTGTTTATTTGACGTTGTTGTTGTTGTTGTTTATTTGACGTTGTTGTTGTTGTTATTGTTGTTTATTTGACATTGTTGTTGTTGACAGTGTTGTTGTTGTTGTTGTTGTTTATTTGACGTTGTGGTTGTTGGTGTTTATTTGACGTCGTTGTTGTTGACGTTGTTGTCTTTGTTGTTTATATGACGTTGTTGTTGTTGTTGACATAGTTGTTGTTGTTGGTGTTTATTTGACGTTGTTGTTGTTGACGTTGTTGTTGTTGTTGTTAGTTATTTGACGTTGTTGTTGTTGTTGTTTATTTGACGTTGTTGTTGTTGTTGTTGACTTAGTTGTTGTTGTTGTTTTATTGACGTTGTTGTTGACGTTGTTGTTTATTTGACGTTGTTGTTGTTGTTGTTGTTTATTTGACGTTGTTATTGTTGTTTATTTGACGTAGTTATTGTTGTTTATTTGATGTTGTTGTTGTTTATTTGACTGTGTTGTTGTTGTTGTTGTTTATTTGACGTTGTTGTTGTTGTTGTTGTTGTTGACGTTGTTGTTGTTGTTTATTTGACGTTGTTGTTGTTGTTGACGTTGTTGTTTATTTGACGTTGTTGTTGTTGTTGTTCACGTTGTTGTTGTTTATTTGACATTGTTGTTGTTGTTGACGTTGTTGTTGTTTATTTGACGTTGTTGTTGTTGACGTTGTTGTTGTTGTTATTGTTTATTTGACGTAGTTGTTGTTGTTGACGTTGTTGTTGTTGTTGTTGTTGTTTATTTGACGTTTTTGTTGTTGTTGATGTTGTTGTTGTTGTATATTTGACATTGTTGTAGTTGTTATTGTTGTTGTTGTTCTTGTTGTTGTTTATTTGACATTGTTGTTTATTTGACGTTGTTGTTGTTGTTTATTTGACGTTGTTGTTTATTTGACGTTGTTGTTGTTGACGGTGTTGTTGTTGTTTTTGTCTGTTTGACATTGTTGACGTTGTTGTTGTTGTTGACATTGTTGTTGTTTATTTGACATTGTTGTTTTTGTTGTTGTTCTTTATTTGACGTTGTTATTGTTTATTTGACGTTGTTGTTGTTGTTTATTTAACGTTCTTGTTGTTGACGTTGTTGTTATTGTTGTTATTGTTTATTTGACGTTGTTGTTGTTGTTTATTTGACGTAGTTGTTGTTGTTGACGTTGTTGTTGTTGTTGTTGTTTATTTGACGTTTTTGTTGTTGTTGATGTTGTTGTTGTTGTTGTTTATTTGACGTTGTTGTTGTTTATTTGACATTGTTGTGGTTGTTTATTTGACGTTGTTGTTGTTGTTGTTGATGTTGTTGTTATTGTTGTTGTTGTTGTTTATTTGACGTTTTTGTTGTTGTTGAAGTTGCTGTTGTTTTTGTAGTTGTTTATTTGACGTTGTTGTTGTTGTTTATTTGACGTTGTTGTTGTTGTTGTTGATGTTATTGTTGTTGTTGTTGATGTCTATTTGACGTTGTTGTTGTTATTTATTTGACGTTGTTGTTGTTGTTGTTTATTAGACGTTGTTGTTGTTGTTGTTGTTTATTTGACGTTGTTGTTGTTGTTGTTTATTTGACGTTGTTGTTATTATTTATTTGACGTTGTTGTTGTTGTTTATTTGACATTGTTGTTGTTGTTGTTTATTTGACGTTGTTGTTGTTGTAGTTTATTTGACGTTATTGTTATTGACGTTGTTGTTGTTGTTTATTTGACGTTGTTGTTGTTGTTGTTGTTTATTTGACGTAGTTGTTGTTGTTGACGTTGTTGTTGTTGTTATTGTTTGTTTATTTAACGATTTTGTTGTTGTTGTTGTTTACTTGACGTTGTCGTTGTTGTTTATTTGACGTTGTTGTTGTTGACGTGGTTGTTGTTGTTTTTGTTGTTTATTTGACGTTGTTGTAGTTGTTTATTTGACGTTGTTGTTGTTCTTGTTGTTGTTGCTGTTTATTTGACGATATTATTGCTGTTGTTGTTTATTTGACGTTGTTGTTGTTGTTGTTTATTTGACTTTGTTTTTGTTGTTGTTATTTATTTGACATTGTTGTTGTTGTTGTTGTTCATTTGACGTTGTTGTTGTTGTTGTTTATTTGACGTTGTTGTTGTTGTTGTTGTTGTTTATTTGACGTTGTTTTTGTCATTGTTTTTGTTGTTTATTTGACGTTGTTATTGTTGTTGTTTATATAACGTTGTTGTTGTTGTTGTTTATTTGACGTTGTTGTTGTTGTTGACGTTGTTGTTGTTGTTTATTTGACGTTGTTGTTATTGTTGTTGTTGTTTATTTGATGTTGTTGTTGTTGACGTTGTTGTTGTTGTTGTTATTGTTTATTTGACGTTGTTGTTGTTGTTGTTGACGTTGTTGTTGTTGTTGTGGTTGTTTATTTGACGTTGTTGTTGTTGTTGTTTATTTGACGTTGTTGTTGTTGTTTATTTGACGGTGTTGTTGTTGTTGTTTATTTGACGTTGTTGTTGTTGTTTATTTGACGTTGTTGTTGTTGTTTTTTTAACGTTGTTTGGTTTTGACATTGTTGTTGTTGTTGTTTATTTGACGTTGTTGTTGTTGTTATTTATTTGGCATTATTGTTGTTGTTGACGTTGTTGTTGTTGTTGTTTATTTGACATTGTTGTTGTTGTTGTTGTTATTGTTGACGTTGTTGCTTTTGTTGTTTATTTGACGTTGTTGTTGTTGTTATTGTTTATTTGACGTTGTTTTAGTTGTTGTTGTTTATTTGACGTTGTTGTTGTTTACTTGACGTTGTTGTTGTTGACATTGTTGTTGTCGTTTATTTGACGTAGTTATTGTTGTTGACGTTGTTGTTGTTGTTGTTGTTGTTTATTTGATGTTTTTGTTATTGTTGTTGTTGTTGTTGTTGTTTATTTGACGTTGTTGTTGTTGTTGTTTTTTTGACATTGTTGTTGTTGACGTTGTTGTTGTTGTTGTTAATTTGACATTGTGGTTGTTGTTGTTTATTTGACGTTGTTGTTGTTGTTGTTGTTTATTTGACGTTGTTGTTGTTGTTGTTGACATAGTTGTTGTTGTTGTTTATTTGACGTTGTTGTTGTTGTTGTTGTTGACGTTGTTGTTGTTGTTGTTGTTTATTTGACGTTGTTGTTGTTGTTGTTGTTGACATAGTTGTTATTGTTGTTGTTGTTTATTTGACGTTGTTGTTGTTGTTGTTTATTTGACGTTGTTGTTGTTGTTGTTTATTTGACGTTGTTGTTGTTGTTATTGTTGTTTATTTGACATTGTTGTTGTTGACAGTGTTGTTGTTGTTGTTTATTTGACGTTGTGGTTGTTGGTGTTTATTTGACGTCGTTGTTGTTGACGTTGTTGTCTTTGTTGTTTATATGACGTTGTTGTTGTTGTTGACATAGTTGTTGTTGTTGGTGTTTATTTGACGTTGTTGTTGTTGACGTTGTTGTTGTTGTTGTTAGTTATTTGACGTTGTTGTTGTTGTTGTTTATTTGACGTTGTTGTTGTTGTTGTTGACTTAGTTGTTATTGTTGTTTTATTGACGTTGTTGTTGACGTTGTTGTTTATTTGACGTTGTTGTTGTTGTTGTTTATTTGACGTTGTTATTGTTGTTTATTTGACGTAGTTATTGTTGTTTATTTGATGTTGTTGTTGTTTATTTGACTGTGTTGTTGTTGTTGTTGTTTATTTGACGTTGTTGTTGTTGTTGTTGTTGACGTTGTTGTTGTTGTTTATTTGACGTTGTTGTTGTTGTTGACGTTGTTGTTTATTTGACGTTGTTGTTGTTGTTGTTCACGTTGTTGTTGTTTATTTGACATTGTTGTTGTTGTTGACGTTGTTGTTGTTTATTTGACGTTGTTGTTGTTGACGTTGTTGTTGTTGTTATTGTTTATTTGACGTAGTTGTTGTTGTTGACGTTGTTGTTGTTGTTGTTTATTTGACGTTTTTGTTGTTGTTGATGTTGTTGTTGTTGTATATTTGACATTGTTGTAGCTGTTATTGTTGTTGTTGTTCTTGTTGTTGTTTATTTGACATTGTTGTTTATTTGACGTTGTTGTTGTTGTTTATTTGACGTTGTTGTTTATTTGACGTTGTTGTTGTTGACGGTGTTGTTGTTGTTTTTGTCTGTTTGACATTGTTGACGTTGTTGTTGTTGTTGACATTGTTGTTGTTTATTTGACATTGTTGTTTTTGTTGTTGTTCTTTATTTGACGTTGTTATTGTTTATTTGACGTTGTTGTTGTTGTTTATTTAACGTTCTTGTTGTTGACGTTGTTGTTATTGTTGTTATTGTTTATTTGACGTTGTTGTTGTTGTTTATTTGACGTAGTTGTTGTTGTTGACGTTGTTGTTGTTGTTGTTGTTTATTTGACGTTTTTGTTGTTGTTGATGTTGTTGTTGTTGTTGTTTATTTGACGTTGTTGTTGTTTATTTGACATTGTTGTTGTTGTTTATTTGACGTTGTTGTTGTTGTTTATTTGACGTAGTTGTTGTTGTTGACATTGTTGTTGTTGTTGTTGTTTATTTGACGTTTTTGTTGTTGTTGATGTTGTTGTTGTTGTTGTTGTTTATTTGACGTTGTTGTTATTGTCTATTTGACGTTGTTGTTGTTGTTTATTTGACATTGTTATTGTTGTTATTTATTTGACGTTGTTATTGTTGTTTATTTGATGTTGTTATTGTTGTTGTTTATTTGACGTTGGTGTTGTTGTTGTTTATTTGACGTTGTTGTTGTTGTTATTTATTTGACGTTGTTGTTGTTGTTATTGTTTATTAGACGTTGTTGTTGTTGTTTATTTGACGTTGTTATTGTTGTTTATTTGACGTTGTTGTTGTTGTTTATTGGACATTGTTGTTGTTGTTGACGTTGTTGTTGTTGTTTAATTGACGTTGTTGTTGTTTATTTGACGTTGTTGTTGTTGTTTATTTGACATTGTTGTTGTTGTTGTTATTGTTTATTTGACGTTGTTGTTGTTGTTTATTTGACGTTGTTGTTGTTGTTGACGTTGTTGTTGTTGTTGTTGTTTATTTGACGTTGTTGTTGTTGTTTATTTGACGTTGTTGTTGTTGTTGTTGTTTATTTGACGTTGTTGTTGTTGTTTATTTAATGTTGTTGTTGTTTATTTGACGGTGTTGTTGTTGTTGTTGTTGTTGTTTATTTGACGTTGTTGTTGTTGTTGACGTTGTTGTTGTTGTTGTTGTTGTTGTTGTTTATTTGACGTTTTTGTTGTTGTTGATGTTGTTGTTGTTTTTGTAGTTATTTATTTGACGTTGTTGTTGTTGTTGTTTATTTGACGTTGTTGTTGTTGTTTATTTGACGTTGTTGTTGTTATTGTTGTTGTTGTTGTTGTTTATTTGACGTTGTTGTTGTTGTTGTTTATTTGACGTTGTTGTATTTGTTGTTGTTTATTTGACGTTGTTGTTGTTGTTTATTTGATGTTGTTGTTGTTGTTGTTGTTGTTTATTTGATGTTGTTGTTGTTGTTGTTTATTTGACGTTGATGTTGTTGTTTATTTGACATTGTTGTTGTGTTTGTTGACGTTGTTGTTGTTTATTTGATATTGTTGTTGTTGTTGGTGGTGGTGGTGGTGGTGTTGTTGTTTATTTGACATTGTTGTTGTTGTTGTTGTTTATTTGACGTTGTTTTAGTTGTTGTTGTTGTTGTTGTTTATTTGGCATTGTTGTTATTTATTTGACATTGTTGTTGTTGACATTGTTGTTGTTGTTGTAGTTTATTTGACGTAGTTGTTGTTGTTGTTGTTTATTTGACGTTTTTGTTGTTGTTGATGTTGTTGTTGTTGTTTATTTGACGTTGTTGTTGTTGTTGTTGTTTATTTGACGTTGTTGTCGTTGTTGTTGATTTGACGTTGTTGTTGTTGTTATTTATTTGACGTTGTTGTTGTTGTTTATTTGATGTTGTTGTTGTTGTTTATTTGACATTGTTGTTGTTGTTGTTTATTTGATGTTGTTGTTGTTGTTTATTTGACATTGTTGTTGTTGTTGACGTTGTTGTTGTTTATTTGACATTGTTGTTGTTGTTGTTGTTGTTGACGTTGTTGGTGTTGTTGTTTACTTGACGTTGTTGTTATTGTTGTTGTTTATTTGACGTTGTTTTGGTTGTTGTTTATTTGACGTTGTTGTTGTTGTTTATTTGACATTGTTGTTGTTGTTGACGTTGTTGTTGTTGTTGTTTATTTGACATTGTTGTTGTTGTTGTTGTTGTCGTTGTTGGTGTTGTTGTTTATTTGACGTTGTTATTGTTGTTGTTGTTTATTTGACGTTGTTTTAGTTGTTGTTGTTTATTTGACGTTGTTGTTGTTGTTTATTCGACGTTGTTGTTGTTGACATTGTTGTTGTTGTTGTGGTTAATTTGACGTTGTTGATGTTGTTGTTTATTTGACATTATTGTTGTTGTTGTTTATTTGACGTTGCTGTTGTTGTTGTTGTTTATTTGACGGTGTTGTTGTGGTTGTTTATTTGACGTTGTTGTTGTTGTTGTTGATGTTGTTGTTATTGTTGTTGTTGTTGTTTATTTGACGTTTTTGTTGTTGTTGATGTTGCTGTTGTTTTTGTAGTTGTTTATTTGACTTTGTTGTTGTTGTTTATTTGACGTTGTTGTTGTTGTTGATGTTATTGTTGTTGTTGTTGTTGTCTATTTGACGTTGTTGTTGTTATTTATTTGACGTTGTTGTTGTTGTTGTTTATTAGACGTTGTTGTTGTTGTTGTTTATTTGACGTTGTTGTTGTTGTTGTTTATTTGACGTTGTTGTTGTTATTTATTTGACGTTGTTGTTGTTGTTTATTTGACATTGTTGTTGTTGTTGTTTATTTGACGTTGTTGTTGTTGTTGTTTATTTGACGTTATTGTTGTTGACGTTGTTGTTGTTGTTTATTTGACGTTGTTGTTGTTGTTGTTGTTTATTTGACGTAGTTGTTGTTGTTGACGTTGTTGTTGTTGTTAATTTTTGTTTATTTAACGATTTTGTTGTTGTTGTTGTTTACTTGACGTTGTCGTTGTTGTTTATTTGACGTTGTTGTTGTTGACGTTGTTGTTGTTGTTTTTGTTGTTTATTTGACGTTGTTGTAGTTGTTTATTTGACGTTGTTGTTGTTCTTGTTGTTGTTGCTGTTTATTTGACGATATTATTGTTGTTGTTGTTTATTTGACGTTGTTGTTGTTGTTGTTGTTGTTTATTTGACGTTGTTTTTGTTGTTGTTATTTATTTGACATTGTTGTTGTTGTTGTTCATTTGACGTTGTTGTTGTTGTTGTTTATTTGACGTTGTTGTTGTTGTTGTTGTTGTTGTTTATTTGACGTTGTTTTTGTCATTGTTTTTGTTGTTTATTTGACGTTGTTATTGTTGTTGTTTATATAACGTTGTTGTTGTTGTTGTTTATTTGACGTTGTTGTTGTTGTTGACGTTGTTGTTGTTGTTTATTTGACGTTGTTGTTATTGTTGTTGTTGTTTATTTGACGTTGTTGTTGTTGACGTTGTTGTTGTTGTTGTTATTGTTTATTTGACGTTGTTGTTGTTGTTGTTGACGTTGTTGTTGTTGTTGTGGTTGTTTATTTGACGTTGTTGTTGTTGTTGTTTATTTGACGTTGTTGTTGTTGTTTATTTGACGGTGTTGTTGTTGTTGTTTATTTGACGTTGTTGTTGTTGTTGTTTATTTGACGTTGTTGTTGTTGTTTTTTTAACGTTGTTTGGTTTTGACATTGTTGTTGTTGTTGTTTATTTGACGTTGTTGTTGTTGTTATTTATTTGGCATTATTGTTGTTGTTGACGTTGTTGTTGTTGTTGTTTATTTGACATTGTTGTTGTTGTTGTTGTTATTGTTGACGTTGTTGCTTTTGTTGTTTATTTGACGTTGTTGTTGTTGTTATTGTTTATTTGACATTGTTTTAGTTGTTGTTGTTTATTTGACGTTGTTGTTGTTTACTTGACGCTGTTGTTGTTGACATTGTTGTTGTTGTTTATATGACGTAGTTATTGTTGTTGACGTTGTTGTTGTTGTTGTTGTTGTTTATTTGATGTTTTTGTTATTGTTGTTGTTGTTGTTGTTTATTTGACGTTGTTGTTATTGTTTATTTGACGTTGTTGTTGTTGTTGTTTATTTGACGTTGTTGTTGTTGTTGTTATTGTTGTTGTTTATTTGACGTTGTTGTTGTTGTTGTTTATTTGATGTTGTTGTTGTTGTTTATTTGACGTTGGTGTTGTTGTTGTTGTTTATTTGACGTTGTTATTATTGTTATTTATTTGACGTCGTTGTTGTTGTTATTGTTTATTTAACGTTGTTGTTGTTGTTGTTGTTTATTTGACGTTTTTATTGTTGTTTATTTGACGTTGTTTTTGTTATTTGACGTTGTTGTTGTTGTTGTATTTGTTGTTGTTGTTGTTGTTGCTTATTTGACGTTGTTGTTATTGTTGTTGTTAATTTGACGTTGTTGTTGCTATTGTTTATTTGACGTTATTGTTGTTGTTGTTTATTTGACGTTGTTGTTGTTGTTGTTGTTTATTTGACGTTATTGTTGTTGTTGACGTTGTTGTTGTTGTTGTTGTTGTTGTTGTTTATTTGACGTTGTTGTTGTCGTTGTTGTTGTTTATTTGACGTTGTTGTTGTTGTTTATTTGACATTGTTGTTGTTGTTGTTATATATTTGTTGTTGTTGTTGTTGTTTTTGTTTATTTGACGTTGTTGTTGTCGTTGTTGTTGTTTATTTGACGTTGTTGTTGTTGTTGTTTATTTGACGTTGTTTTAGTTGTTGTTGTTTATTTGACATTGTTGTTGTTATTGTTTATTCGACGTTGTTGTTGTTGACATTGTTGTTGTTGTTGTTGTGGTTAATTTGACGTTGTTGATGTTGTTGTTTATTTGACATTATTGTTGTTGTTGTTTATTTGACGTTGCTGTTGTTGTTGTTGTTTATTTGACGGTGTTGTTGTGGTTGTTTATTTGACGTTGTTGTTGTTGTTGTTGATGTTGTTGTTATTGTTGTTGTTGTTTATTTGACGTTTTTGTTGTTGTTGATGTTGTTGTTGTTTTTGTAGTTGTTTATTTGACGTTGTTGTTGTTGTTTATTTGACGTTGTTGTTGTTGTTGATGTTATTGTTGTTGTTGTTGTTGTCTATTTGACGTTGTTGTTGTTATTTATTTGACGTTGTTGTTGTTGTTGTTGTTTATTAGACGTTGTTGTTGTTGTTGTTGTTATTGTTTATTTGATGTTGTTGTTGTTGTTGTTTATTTGACTTTGTTGTTGTTATTTATTTGACGTTGTTGTTGTTGTTTATTTGACATTGTTGTTGTTGTTGTTGTTTATTTGACGTTGTTGTTGTTGTTGTTTATTTGACGTTGTTGTTGTTGTTGTTTATTTGACGTTATTGTTGTTGACGTTGTTGTTGTTGTTTATTTGACGTTGTTGTTGTTGTTGTTTATTTGACGTAGTTGTTGTTGTTGACGTTGTTGTTGTTGTTATTGTTTGTTTATTTAACGATTTTGTTGTTGTTGTTGTTTACTTGACGTTGTTGTTGTTGTTTATTTGACGTTGTTTTTGTTGTTGACGTTGTTGTTGTTGTTTTTGTTGTTTATTTGACGTTGTTGTAGTTGTTTATTTGACGTTGTTGATGTTCTTGTTGTTGTTGCTGTTTATTTGACGATATTATTGTTGTTGTTGTTTATTTGACGTTGTTGTTGTTGTTGTTGTTGTTTATTTGACGTTGTTTTTGTTGTTGTTATTTATTTGACGTTGTTGTTGTTGTTGTTCATTTGACGTTGTTGTTGTTGTTTATTTGACGTTGTTGTTGTTGTTGTTGTTTATTTGACGTTGTTTTTGTCATTGTTTTTGTTGTTTATTTGACGTTGTTATTGTTGTTGTTTATATAACGTTGTTGTTGTTGTTTATTTGACGTTGTTGTTGTTGTTGACGTTGTTGTTGTTGTTGTTTATTTGACGTTGTTGTTATTGTTGTTGTTGTTTATTTGACGTTGTTGTTGTTGTTGTTGACGTTGTTGTTGTTGTTGTTGACGTTGTTGTTGTTATTGTTGTTTATTTGACGTTGTTGTTGTTGTTGACGTTGTTGTTGTTGTTGTGGTTGTTTATTTGACGTTGTTGTTGTTGTTGTTTATTTGACGTTGTTGTTGTTGTTTATTTGACGGTGTTGTTGTTGTTGTTTATTTGACGTTGTTGTTGTTGTTGTTGTTTATTTGACGTTGTTGTTGTTGTTTATTTAACGTTGTTTGGTTTTGACATTGTTGTTGTTGTTGTTTATTTGACGTTGTTGTTGTTGTTATTTATTTGGCATTGTTGTTGTTGTTGACGTTGTTGTTGTTGTTGTTTATTTGACATTGTTGTTGTTGTTGTTGTTGACGTTGTTGGTTTTGTTGTTTATTTGACGTTGTTGTTGTTGTTGTTGTTGTTGTTTATTTGACGTTGTTTTAGTTGTTGTTGTTTATTTGACGTTGTTGTTGTTTATTTGACGTTGTTGTTGTTGACATTGTTGTTGTTGTTTATTTGACGTAGTTGTTGTTGTTGACGTTGTTGTTGTTGTTGTTGTTTATTTGACGTTTTTGTTATTGTTGTTTTTGTTGTTTATTTGACGTTGTTGTTATTGTTTATTTGACGTTGTTGTTGTTGTTGTTTATTTGACGTTGTTGTTGTTGTTTATTTGACGTTGTTGTTGTTGTTGTTTATTTGATGTTGTTGTTGTTGTTTATTTGACGTTTGTGTTGTTGTTGTTTATTTGACGTTGTTATTATTGTTATTTATTTGACGTCGTTGTTGTTGTTATTGTTTATTTAACGTTGTTGTTGTTGTTGTTTATTTGACGTTTTTATTGTTGTTTATTTGACGTTGTTTTTGTTATTTGACGTTGTTGTTGTTGTTGTATTTGTTGTTGTTGTTGTTGTTGCTTATTTGACGTTGTTGTTATTGTTGTTGTTAATTTGACGTTGTTGTTGCTATTGTTTATTTGACGTTATTGTTGTTGTTGTTTATTTGACGTTGTTGTTGTTGTTGTTGTTTATTTGACGTTATTGTTGTTGTTGACGTTGTTGTTGTTGTTGTTGTTGTTTATTTGACGTTGTTGTTGTCGTTGTTGTTGTTTATTTGACGTTGTTGTTGTTGTTTATTTGACATTGTTGTTGTTGTTGTTATTTATTTGACGTTGTTGTTGTTGTTATTGTTTATTTGACGTTGTTGTTGTCGTTGTTGTTGTTTATTTGACGTTGTTGTTGTTGTTGTTTATTTGACGTTGTTCTAGTTGTTGTTGTTTATTTGACATTGTTGTTGTTATTGTTTATTCGACGTTGTTGTTGTTGACATTGTTGTTGTTGTTGTGGTTAATTTGATGTTGTTGATGTTGTTGTTTATTTGACATTATTGTTGTTGTTGTTTATTTGACGTTGCTGTTGTTGTTGTTGTTTATTTGACGGTGTTGTTGTGGTTGTTTATTTGACGTTGTTGTTGTTGTTGTTGATGTTGTTGTTATTGTTGTTGTTGTTGTTTATTTGACGTTTTTGTTGTTGTTGATGTTGTTGTTGTTTTTGTAGTTCTTTATTTGACGTTGTTGTTGTTGTTTATTTGACGTTGTTGTTGTTGTTGATGTTATTGTTGTTGTTGTTGTTGTCTATTTGACGTTGTTGTTGTTATTTATTTGACGTTGTTGTTGTTGTTGTTGTTGTTGTTTATTAGACGTTGTTGTTGTTGTTGTTGTTATTGTTTATTTGATGTTGTTGTTGTTGTTGTTTATTTGACTTTGTTGTTGTTATTTATTTGACGTTGTTGTTGTTGTTTATTTGACATTGTTGTTGTTGTTGTTGTTTATTTGACGTTGTTGTTGTTGTTGTTTATTTGACGTTGTTGTTGTTGTTGTTTATTTGACGTTATTGTTGTTGACGTTGTTGTTGTTGTTTATTTGACGTTGTTGTTGTTGTTTATTTGACGTAGTTGTTGTTGTTGACGTTGTTGTTGTTGTTATTGTTTGTTTATTTAACGATTTTGTTGTTGTTGTTGTTTACTTGACGTTGTTGTTGTTGTTGTTTATTTGACGTTGTTTTTGTTGTTGACGTTGTTGTTGTTGTTTTTGTTGTTTATTTGACGTTGTTGTAGTTGTTTATTTGACGTTGTTGATGTTCTTGTTGTTGTTGTTGCTGTTTATTTGACGATATTATTGTTGTTGTTGTTTATTTGACGTTGTTGTTGTTGTTGTTGTTTATTTGACGTTGTTTTTGTTGTTGTTATTTATTTGACGTTGTTGTTGTTGTTGTTCATTTGACGTTGTTGTTGTTGTTTATTTGACGTTGTTGTTGTTGTTGTTGTTGTTTATTTGACGTTGTTTTTGTCATTGTTTTTGTTGTTTATTTGACGTTGTTATTGTTGTTGTTTATATAACGTTGTTGTTGTTGTTTATTTGACGTTGTTGTTGTTGTTGACGTTGTTGTTGTTGTTGTTTATTTGACGTTGTTGTTATTGTTGTTGTTGTTTATTTGACGTTGTTGTTGTTGTTGTTGACGTTGTTGTTGTTGTTGTTGACGTTGTTGTTGTTGTTGTTGTTTATTTGACGTTGTTGTTGTTGTTGACGTTGTTGTTGTTGTTGTGGTTGTTTATTTGACGTTGTTGTTGTTGTTGTTTATTTGACGTTGTTGTTGTTGTTTATTTGACGGTGTTGTTGTTGTTGTTTATTTGACGTTGTTGTTGTTGTTGTTTATTTGACGTTGTTGTTGTTGTTTATTTAACGTTGTTTGGTTTTGACATTGTTGTTGTTGTTGTTGTTTATTTGACGTTGTTGTTGTTGTTATTTATTTGGCATTGTTGTTGTTGTTGACGTTGTTGTTGTTTATTTGACATTGTTGTTGTTGTTGTTGTTGACGTTGTTAGATTTGTTGTTTATTTGACGTTGTTGTTGTTGTTGTTGTTGTTGTTTATTTGACGTTGTTTTAGTTGTTGTTGTTTATTTGACGTTGTTGTTATTTATTTGACGTTGTTGTTGTTGACATTGTTGTTGTTGTTTATTTGACGTAGTTGTTGTTGTTGACGTTGTTGTTGTTGTTGTTGTTTATTTGACGTTTTTGTTATTGTTGTTTTTGTTGTTTATTTGACGTTGTTGTTATTGTTTATTTGACGTTGTTGTTGTTGTTGTTTATTTGACGTTGTTGTTGTTGTTTATTTGACGTTGTTGTTGTTGTTTATTTGATGTTGTTGTTGTTGTTTATTTGACGTTTGTGTTGTTGTTGTTTATTTGACGTTGTTATTATTGTTATTTATTTGACGTCGTTGTTGTTGTTATTGTTTATTTAACGATTTTGTTGTTGTTGTTGTTTATTTGACGTTTTTATTGTTGTTTATTTGACGTTATTTTTGTTATTTGACGTTGTTGTTGTTGTTGTTGTATTTGTTGTTGTTGTTGTTGTTGCTTATTTGACGTTGTTGTTATTGTTGTTGTTAATTTGACGTTGTTGTTGCTATTGTTTATTTGACGTTATTGTTGTTGTTGTTTATTTGACGTTGTTGTTGTTGTTGTTGTTTATTTGACGTTTTTATTGTTGTTTATTTGACGTTATTTTTGTTATTTGATGTTGTTGTTGTTGTTGTTGTATTTGTTGTTGTTGTTGTTGCTTATTTGACGTTGTTGTTATTGTTGTTGTTAATTTGACGTTGTTGTTGCTATTGTTTATTTGACGTTATTGTTGTTGTTGTTTATTTGACATTGTTGTTGTTGTTGTTGTTGTTTATTTGACGTTATTGTTGTTGTTGACGTTGTTGTTGTTGTTGTTGTTTATTTGACGTTGTTGTTGTTGTTTATTTGACGTTGTTGTTGTCGTTGTTGTTGTTTATTTGACGTTGTTGTTGTTGTTTATTTGACGTTGTTGTTGTTGTTGTTATATATTTGACGTTGTTGTTGTTGTTATTGTTTATTTGACGTTGTTGTTGTCGTTGTTGTTGTTTATTTGACGTTGTTGTTGTTGTTTATTTGACGTTGTTGTTGTTGTTATATATTTGACGTTGTTGTTGTTGTTGTTATTGTTTATTTGACGTTGTTGTTGTTGTTTATTTGACGTTGTTGTTGTTGTTGTTGACGTTGTTGTTGTTGTTGTTTATTTGACGTTGTTGTTGTTGTTGTTGTTGACGTTGTTGTTGTTGTTGTTGTTTATTTGACGTTTTTGTTGTTGTTGATGTTGTTTTTGTTTTTGTAGTTGTTAATTTGACGTTGTTGTTGTTGTTGTTTATTTGACGTTGTTGTTGTTATTGTTATTGTTGTTGTTGTTGTTGTTTATTTGACGTTGTTGTTGTTATTTATTTGACGTTGTTGTTGTTGTTGTTTATTTGACATTGTTATTGTTGTTGTTTATTTGACGTTGTTGTTGTTGTTGTTGTTTATTTGACGTTGTTGTTGTTATTTATTTGACGTTGTTGTTGTTGTTTATTTGACATTGTTGTTGTTGTTGTTGTTTATTTGACGTTGTTGTTGTTGTTTATTTGACGTTGTTGTTGTTGACGTTGTTGTTGTTGTTGTTTATTTGACGTCGTTGTTGTTGTTTATTTGACGTAGTTGTTGTTGTTGACGTTGTTGTTGTTGTTGTTTATTTGACGTTGTTGTTGTTGTTTATATGACGTTGTTGTTGTTGTTCATGTTGTTGTTGTTGTTGTTTATTTGACGTTGTTGTTGTTGTTGTTTATTTGACGTTGTTGTTGTTGTTGTTGTTTATTTGACGTTGTTGTTGTTTATTTGACGGTGTTGTTGTTGTTGTTGTTGTTTTTTTGACGTTGTTGTTGTTGTTGTTTATTTGACGTTGTTGTTGTTGTTGACGCTGTTGTTGTTTATTTGACGTTGTTGTTGTTGTTGACATAGTTGTTGTTGTTATTGTTTATTTCACGTTGTTGATGTTGTAGACCTTGTTCTTTATTTGACGTTGTTTTAGATGTTGTTGTTTATTTGACGTTGTTGTTGTTTATTTGACATTGTTGTTGTTGTTGTTGACGTTGTTGTTGTTGTTGCTTATTTGACGTTGTTGTTGTTTATTTGACGTTGTTATTGTTGTTGTTTATTTGACGTTGTTTTAGTTGTTGTTGTTTATTTGACGTTGTTGTTGTTTATTTGACGTTTTTGTTATTGACATTGTTGTTGTTGTTTATATGACGTTGTTGTTGTTGTTGTTTATTTGATATAGTTGTTGTTGTTGACGTTGTTGTTGTTGTTGTTGTTTTTTATTTGACGTTTTTGTTGTTGTTGATGTTGTTGTTGTTGTTGTTGTTTATTTGACGTTGTTGTTATTGTTTATTTGACATTGTTGTTGTTGTTTATTTGACATTGTTGTTGTTGTTATTGTTGTTGTTTATTTGACGTTGTTGTTGTTGTTTATTTGATGTTGTTGTTGTTTATTTGACGTTGGTGTTGCTGTTGTTTATTTGACGTTGTTGTTGTTGTTATTTATTTGACGTTGTTATTGTTGTTATTGTTTATTTGACGTTGTTGCTGTTGTTGTTGTTGTTTATTTGACGTTGTTATTGTTGTTTATTTGACGTTGTTTTTGTTATTTGACGTTGTTGTTGTTGTTGTTGTATTTGTTGTTGTAGTTGTTGCTTATTTGACGTTGTTGTTATTGTTGCTGTTTATTTGACGTTGTTGTTGCTGTTGTTTATTTGACGTTGTTGTTGTTGTTGTTGTTGTTTATTTGACGTTGTTGTTGTTGTTTATTTGATGTTGTTGTTGTTGACATTGTTGTTGTTGTTGTTGTTGTTGTTTATTTGACGTTGTTGTTGTTGTTGTTATTGTTGTTGTTTATTTGACGTTGTTGTTGTTGTTTATTTGATGTTGTTGTTGTTGTTGTTTATTTGACATTGTTGTTGTTGTTGACGTTGTTGTTGTTGTTTATTTGATGTTGTTATTGTTATTGTTGTTGTTGTTGACGTTGTTGTTGTTTATTTGACGTTGTTGTTGTTGTTTATTTGATGTTGTTGTTGTTGTTTATTTGACGGTGTTGTTGTTGTTGTTTATTTGACGTTATTGTTGTTGTTTATTTGATGTTGTTGTTGTTTATTTGACGTTTTTGTTGTTGTTGATGTTGTTGTTGTTTTTGTAGTTATTTATTTGACGTTGTTGTTGTTGTTTATTTGACGTTGTTGTTGTTGTTGTTGTTATTGTTGTTGTTGTTGTAGTTTATTTGACGTTGTTGTTGTTGTTGTTTATTTGACGTTGTTGTATTTGTTGTTGTTTATTTGACGTTGTTGTTGTTGTTGTTTATTTGATGTTATTGTTGTTGTTGTTTATTTGACGTTGTTGTTATTGTTGTTATTTATTTGACGTTGTTGTTGTTGTTGTTTATTTAACATTGTTATTGTTGTTGTTGACGTTGTTATTGTTGTTTATTTGACATTGTTGTTGTTGTTGGTGGTGGTTGTGGTGTTGTTGTTTATTTGACGTTGTTGTTGTTTATTTGACGTTGTTTTAGTTGTTGTTGTTGTTGTTTATTTGGCATTGTTGTTGTTTATTTGACATTGTTGTTGTTGACATTGTTGTTGTTGTTGTAGTTTACTTGACGTAGTTGTTGTTGTTGTTGACGTTGTTGTTGTTGTTGTTGTTTATTTGACATTTTTGTTTTTGTTGATGTTGTTGTTGTTGTTGTTGTTGTTTATTTGACGTTGTTGTTGTTGTTGTTTATTTGACGTTGTTGTTCTTGTTGTTTATTTGACGTTGTTGTTGTTGTTAATGTTGTTGTTTATTTGACGTTGTTGTTGTTGTTTATTTGATGTTGTTGTTGTTGTTATTTATTTGAAATTGTTGTTGTTGTTGACGTTGTTGTTGTTGTTTATTTGATGTTGTTCTTGTTGTTGTTTATTTGACATTGTTGTTGTTGTTGACGTTGTTGTTGTTTATTTGACATTGTTGTTGTTGTTGTTGTTGACGTTGTTGGTGTTGTTGTTTACTTGACGTTGTTGTTATTGTTGTTGTTTATTTGACGTTGTTTTAGTTGTTGTTTATTTGACGTTGTTGTTGTTGTTTATTTGATATTGTTGTTGTTGTTGACGTTGTTGTTGTTGTTGTTTATTTGACATTGTTGTTGTTGTTGTTGTTGTTGTTGTCGTTGTTGGTGTTGTTGTTTATTTGACGTTGTTATTGTTGTTGTTGTTTATTTGACGTTGTTTTAGTTGTTGTTGTTTATTTGACATTGTTGTTGTTGTTTATTCGACGTTGTTGTTGTTGTTGTTTATTTGATGTTGTTGTTGTTGTTTATTTGACATTGTTGTTGTTGTTGTTTATTTGACGTTGTTGTTGTTGTTGTTCACGTTGTTGTTGTTGTTGTTTATTTGACGTTGTTGTTGTTGTTGTTGACGTTGTTGTTGTTGTTGTTTATTTGACGTTGTTGTTGTTGTTGTTGTTTATTTGACGTTGTTGTTGTTGTTTATTTGACGATGTTGTTGTTGTTTATTTGACGATGTTGTTGTTGTTGTTGTTGTTTATTTGACGTTGTTATTGTTGTTTATTGGACGTTGTTGTTGTTGTTGACGTTGTTGTTGTTGTTTATTTGACGTTGTTGTTGTGGTTGTTTATTTGACGTTGTTGTTGTTGTTGTTGATGTTGTTGTTATTGTTGTTGTTGTTGTTTATTTGACGTTTTTGTTGTTGTTGATGTTGTTGTTGTTTTTGTAGTTCTTTATTTGACGTTGTTGTTGTTGTTTATTTGACGTTGTTGTTGTTGTTGATGTTATTGTTGTTGTTGTTGTTGTCTATTTGACGTTGTTGTTGTTATTTATTTGACGTTGTTGTTGTTGTTGTTGTTGTTGTTTATTAGACGTTGTTGTTGTTGTTGTTGTTATTGTTTATTTGATGTTGTTGTTGTTGTTGTTTATTTGACTTTGTTGTTGTTATTTATTTGACGTTGTTGTTGTTGTTTATTTGACATTGTTGTTGTTGTTGTTGTTTATTTGACGTTGTTGTTGTTGTTGTTTATTTGACGTTGTTGTTGTTGTTGTTTATTTGACGTTATTGTTGTTGACGTTGTTGTTGTTGTTTATTTGACGTTGTTGTTGTTGTTTATTTGACGTAGTTGTTGTTGTTGACGTTGTTGTTGTTGTTATTGTTTGTTTATTTAACGATTTTGTTGTTGTTGTTGTTTACTTGACGTTGTTGTTGTTGTTGTTTATTTGACGTTGTTTTTGTTGTTGACGTTGTTGTTGTTGTTTTTGTTGTTTATTTGACGTTGTTGTAGTTGTTTATTTGACGTTGTTGATGTTCTTGTTGTTGTTGTTGCTGTTTATTTGACGATATTATTGTTGTTGTTGTTTATTTGACGTTGTTGTTGTTGTTGTTGTTTATTTGACGTTGTTTTTGTTGTTGTTATTTATTTGACGTTGTTGTTGTTGTTGTTCATTTGACGTTGTTGTTGTTGTTTATTTGACGTTGTTGTTGTTGTTGTTGTTGTTTATTTGACGTTGTTTTTGTCATTGTTTTTGTTGTTTATTTGACGTTGTTATTGTTGTTGTTTATATAACGTTGTTGTTGTTGTTTATTTGACGTTGTTGTTGTTGTTGACGTTGTTGTTGTTGTTGTTTATTTGACGTTGTTGTTATTGTTGTTGTTGTTTATTTGACGTTGTTGTTGTTGTTGTTGACGTTGTTGTTGTTGTTGTTGACGTTGTTGTTGTTGTTGTTGTTTATTTGACGTTGTTGTTGTTGTTGACGTTGTTGTTGTTGTTGTGGTTGTTTATTTGACGTTGTTGTTGTTGTTGTTTATTTGACGTTGTTGTTGTTGTTTATTTGACGGTGTTGTTGTTGTTGTTTATTTGACGTTGTTGTTGTTGTTGTTTATTTGACGTTGTTGTTGTTGTTTATTTAACGTTGTTTGGTTTTGACATTGTTGTTGTTGTTGTTGTTTATTTGACGTTGTTGTTGTTGTTATTTATTTGGCATTGTTGTTGTTGTTGACGTTGTTGTTGTTGTTGTTTATTTGACATTGTTGTTGTTGTTGTTGTTGACGTTGTTAGATTTGTTGTTTATTTGACGTTGTTGTTGTTGTTGTTGTTGTTGTTGTTTATTTGACGTTGTTTTAGTTGTTGTTGTTTATTTGACGTTGTTGTTATTTATTTGACGTTGTTGTTGTTGACATTGTTGTTGTTGTTTATTTGACGTAGTTGTTGTTGTTGACGTTGTTGTTGTTGTTGTTGTTTATTTGACGTTTTTGTTATTGTTGTTTTTGTTGTTTATTTGACGTTGTTGTTATTGTTTATTTGACGTTGTTGTTGTTGTTGTTTATTTGACGTTGTTGTTGTTGTTTATTTGACGTTGTTGTTGTTGTTGTTTATTTGATGTTGTTGTTGTTGTTTATTTGACGTTTGTGTTGTTGTTGTTTATTTGACGTTGTTATTATTGTTATTTATTTGACGTCGTTGTTGTTGTTATTGTTTATTTAACGATTTTGTTGTTGTTGTTGTTTATTTGACGTTTTTATTGTTGTTTATTTGACGTTATTTTTGTTATTTGACGTTGTTGTTGTTGTTGTTGTATTTGTTGTTGTTGTTGTTGTTGCTTATTTGACGTTGTTGTTATTGTTGTTGTTAATTTGACGTTGTTGTTGCTATTGTTTATTTGACGTTATTGTTGTTGTTGTTTATTTGACGTTGTTGTTGTTGTTGTTGTTTATTTGACGTTTTTATTGTTGTTTATTTGACGTTATTTTTGTTATTTGATGTTGTTGTTGTTGTTGTTGTATTTGTTGTTGTTGTTGTTGCTTATTTGACGTTGTTGTTATTGTTGTTGTTAATTTGACGTTGTTGTTGCTATTGTTTATTTGACGTTATTGTTGTTGTTGTTTATTTGACATTGTTGTTGTTGTTGTTGTTGTTTATTTGACGTTATTGTTGTTGTTGACGTTGTTGTTGTTGTTGTTGTTTATTTGACGTTGTTGTTGTTGTTTATTTGACGTTGTTGTTGTCGTTGTTGTTGTTTATTTGACGTTGTTGTTGTTGTTTATTTGACGTTGTTGTTGTTGTTGTTATATATTTGACGTTGTTGTTGTTGTTATTGTTTATTTGACGTTGTTGTTGTCGTTGTTGTTGTTTATTTGACGTTGTTGTTGTTGTTTATTTGACGTTGTTGTTGTTGTTATATATTTGACGTTGTTGTTGTTGTTGTTATTGTTTATTTGACGTTGTTGTTGTTGTTTATTTGACGTTGTTGTTGTTGTTGTTGACGTTGTTGTTGTTGTTGTTTATTTGACGTTGTTGTTGTTGTTGTTGTTGACGTTGTTGTTGTTGTTGTTGTTTATTTGACGTTTTTGTTGTTGTTGATGTTGTTTTTGTTTTTGTAGTTGTTAATTTGACGTTGTTGTTGTTGTTGTTTATTTGACGTTGTTGTTGTTATTGTTATTGTTGTTGTTGTTGTTGTTTATTTGACGTTGTTGTTGTTATTTATTTGACGTTGTTGTTGTTGTTGTTTATTTGACATTGTTATTGTTGTTGTTTATTTGACGTTGTTGTTGTTGTTGTTGTTTATTTGACGTTGTTGTTGTTATTTATTTGACGTTGTTGTTGTTGTTTATTTGACATTGTTGTTGTTGTTGTTGTTTATTTGACGTTGTTGTTGTTGTTTATTTGACGTTGTTGTTGTTGACGTTGTTGTTGTTGTTGTTTATTTGACGTCGTTGTTGTTGTTTATTTGACGTAGTTGTTGTTGTTGACGTTGTTGTTGTTGTTGTTTATTTGACGTTGTTGTTGTTGTTTATATGACGTTGTTGTTGTTGTTCATGTTGTTGTTGTTGTTGTTTATTTGACGTTGTTGTTGTTGTTGTTGTTTATTTGACGTTGTTGTTGTTGTTGTTGTTTATTTGACGTTGTTGTTGTTTATTTGACGGTGTTGTTGTTGTTGTTGTTGTTTTTTTGACGTTGTTGTTGTTGTTGTTTATTTGACGTTGTTGTTGTTGTTGACGCTGTTGTTGTTTATTTGACGTTGTTGTTGTTGTTGACATAGTTGTTGTTGTTATTGTTTATTTCACGTTGTTGATGTTGTAGACCTTGTTCTTTATTTGACGTTGTTTTAGATGTTGTTGTTTATTTGACGTTGTTGTTGTTTATTTGACATTGTTGTTGTTGTTGTTGACGTTGTTGTTGTTGTTGCTTATTTGACGTTGTTGTTGTTTATTTGACGTTGTTATTGTTGTTGTTTATTTGACGTTGTTTTAGTTGTTGTTGTTTATTTGACGTTGTTGTTGTTTATTTGACGTTTTTGTTATTGACATTGTTGTTGTTGTTTATATGACGTTGTTGTTGTTGTTGTTTATTTGATATAGTTGTTGTTGTTGACGTTGTTGTTGTTGTTGTTGTTTTTTATTTGACGTTTTTGTTGTTGTTGATGTTGTTGTTGTTGTTGTTGTTTATTTGACGTTGTTGTTATTGTTTATTTGACATTGTTGTTGTTGTTTATTTGACATTGTTGTTGTTGTTATTGTTGTTGTTTATTTGACGTTGTTGTTGTTGTTTATTTGATGTTGTTGTTGTTGTTTATTTGACGTTGGTGTTGCTGTTGTTTATTTGACGTTGTTGTTGTTGTTATTTATTTGACGTTGTTATTGTTGTTATTGTTTATTTGACGTTGTTGCTGTTGTTGTTGTTGTTTATTTGACGTTGTTATTGTTGTTTATTTGACGTTGTTTTTGTTATTTGACGTTGTTGTTGTTGTTGTTGTATTTGTTGTTGTTGTTGTTGCTTATTTGACGTTGTTGTTATTGTTGCTGTTTATTTGACGTTGTTGTTGCTGTTGTTTATTTGACGTTGTTGTTGTTGTTGTTGTTGTTTATTTGACGTTGTTGTTGTTGTTTATTTGATGTTGTTGTTGTTGACATTGTTGTTGTTGTTGTTGTTGTTGTTTATTTGACGTTGTTGTTGTTGTTGTTATTGTTGTTGTTTATTTGACGTTGTTGTTGTTGTTTATTTGATGTTGTTGTTGTTGTTGTTTATTTGACATTGTTGTTGTTGTTGACGTTGTTGTTGTTGTTTATTTGATGTTGTTATTGTTATTGTTGTTGTTGTTGACGTTGTTGTTGTTTATTTGACGTTGTTGTTGTTGTTTATTTGATGTTGTTGTTGTTGTTTATTTGACGGTGTTGTTGTTGTTGTTTATTTGACGTTATTGTTGTTGTTTATTTGATGTTGTTGTTGTTTATTTGACGTTTTTGTTGTTGTTGATGTTGTTGTTGTTTTTGTAGTTATTTATTTGACGTTGTTGTTGTTGTTTATTTGACGTTGTTGTTGTTGTTGTTGTTATTGTTGTTGTTGTTGTAGTTTATTTGACGTTGTTGTTGTTGTTGTTTATTTGACGTTGTTGTATTTGTTGTTGTTTATTTGACGTTGTTGTTGTTGTTGTTTATTTGATGTTATTGTTGTTGTTGTTTATTTGACGTTGTTGTTATTGTTGTTATTTATTTGACGTTGTTGTTGTTGTTGTTTATTTAACATTGTTATTGTTGTTGTTGACGTTGTTATTGTTGTTTATTTGACATTGTTGTTGTTGTTGGTGGTGGTTGTGGTGTTGTTGTTTATTTGACGTTGTTGTTGTTTATTTGACGTTGTTTTAGTTGTTGTTGTTGTTGTTTATTTGGCATTGTTGTTGTTTATTTGACATTGTTGTTGTTGACATTGTTGTTGTTGTTGTAGTTTACTTGACGTAGTTGTTGTTGTTGTTGACGTTGTTGTTGTTGTTGTTGTTGTTTATTTGACATTTTTGTTTTTGTTGATGTTGTTGTTGTTGTTGTTTATTTGACGTTGTTGTTGTTGTTGTTTATTTGACGTTGTTGTTCTTGTTGTTTATTTGACGTTGTTGTTGTTGTTAATGTTGTTGTTTATTTGACGTTGTTGTTGTTGTTTATTTGATGTTGTTGTTGTTGTTATTTATTTGAAATTGTTGTTGTTGTTGACGTTGTTGTTGTTGTTTATTTGATGTTGTTCTTGTTGTTGTTTATTTGACATTGTTGTTGTTGTTGACGTTGTTGTTGTTTATTTGACATTGTTGTTGTTGTTGTTGTTGACGTTGTTGGTGTTGTTGTTTACTTGACGTTGTTGTTATTGTTGTTGTTTATTTGACGTTGTTTTAGTTGTTGTTTATTTGACGTTGTTGTTGTTGTTTATTTGATATTGTTGTTGTTGTTGACGTTGTTGTTGTTGTTGTTTATTTGACATTGTTGTTGTTGTTGTTGTTGTTGTTGTCGTTGTTGGTGTTGTTGTTTATTTGACGTTGTTATTGTTGTTGTTGTTTATTTGACGTTGTTTTAGTTGTTGTTGTTTATTTGACATTGTTGTTGTTGTTTATTCGACGTTGTTGTTGTTGTTGTTTATTTGATGTTGTTGTTGTTGTTTATTTGACATTGTTGTTGTTGTTGTTTATTTGACGTTGTTGTTGTTGTTGTTCACGTTGTTGTTGTTGTTGTTTATTTGACGTTGTTGTTGTTGTTGTTGACGTTGTTGTTGTTGTTGTTTATTTGACGTTGTTGTTGTTGTTGTTGTTTATTTGACGTTGTTGTTGTTGTTTATTTGACGATGTTGTTGTTGTTTATTTGACGATGTTGTTGTTGTTGTTGTTGTTTATTTGACGTTGTTATTGTTGTTTATTGGACGTTGTTGTTGTTGTTGACGTTGTTGTTGTTGTTTATTTGACGTTGTTGTTGTTATTTATTTGACGTTGTTTTAGTTGTTGTTGTTTATTTGACATTGTTGTTGTTGTTTATTCGACGTTGTTGTTGTTGACATTGTTGTTGTTGTTGTGGTTAATTTGACGTTGTTGATGTTGTTGTTTATTTGACATTATTGTTGTTGTTGTTTATTTGACGTTGCTGTTGTTGTTGTTGTTTATTTGACGGTGTTGTTGTGGTTGTTTATTTGACGTTGTTGTTGTTGTTGTTGATGTTGTTGTTATTGTTGTTGTTGTTGTTTATTTGACGTTTTTGTTGTTGTTGATGTTGTTGTTGTTTTTGTAGTTGTTTATTTGACGTTGTTGTTGTTGTTTATTTGACGTTGTTGTTGTTGTTGTTGATGTTATTGTTGTTGTTGTTGTTGTCTATTTGACGTTGTTGTTGTTATTTATTTGACGTTGTTGTTGTTGTTGTTGTTGTTGTTTATTAGACGTTGTTGTTGTTGTTGTTGTTATTGTTTATTTGATGTTGTTGTTGTTGTTGTTTATTTGACTTTGTTGTTGTTATTTATTTGACGTTGTTGTTGTTGTTTATTTGACATTGTTGTTGTTGACGTTGTTGTTGTTGTTGCTTATTTGACGTTGTTATTGTTGTTGTTTATTTGACGTTGTTTTAGTTGTTGTTGTTTATTTGACGTTG
This sequence comes from Vicia faba, assembly GCA_948472305.1. Lineage (NCBI taxonomy): Eukaryota > Viridiplantae > Streptophyta > Magnoliopsida > Fabales > Fabaceae > Vicia > Vicia faba. Next base: position 466,266,977 of record OX451739.1, on the reverse strand, counting down.
TTGTTGTTTATTTGACGTTTTTGTTATTGACATTGTTGTTGTTGTTTATATGACGTTGTTGTTGTTGTTGTTTATTTGATATAGTTGTTGTTGTTGACGTTGTTGTTGTTGTTGTTGTTTTTTATTTGACGTTTTTGTTGTTGTTGATGTTGTTGTTGTTGTTGTTGTTTATTTGACGTTGTTGTTATTGTTTATTTGACATTGTTGTTGTTGTTTATTTGACATTGTTGTTGTTGTTATTGTTGTTGTTTATTTGACGTTGTTGTTGTTGTTTATTTGATGTTGTTGTTGTTGTTTATTTGACGTTGGTGTTGCTGTTGTTTATTTGACGTTGTTGTTGTTGTTATTTATTTGACGTTGTTATTGTTGTTATTGTTTATTTGACGTTGTTGCTGTTGTTGTTGTTGTTGTTGTTTATTTGACGTTGTTATTGTTGTTTATTTGACGTTGTTTTTGTTATTTGACGTTGTTGTTGTTGTTGTTGTATTTGTTGTTGTTGTTGTTGCTTATTTGACGTTGTTGTTATTGTTGTTGTTTATTTGACGTTGTTGTTGCTGTTGTTTATTTGACGTTGTTGTTGTTGTTGTTGTTGTTTATTTGACGTTGTTGTTGTTGTTTATTTGATGTTGTTGTTGTTGACATTGTTGTTGTTGTTGTTGTTGTTGTTTATTTGACGTTGTTGTTGTTGTTGTTATTGTTGTTGTTTATTTGACGTTGTTGTTGTTGTTTATTTGATGTTGTTGTTGTTGTTGTTGTTTATTTGACATTGTTGTTGTTGTTGACGTTGTTGTTGTTGTTTATTTGATGTTGTTATTGTTATTGTTGTTGTTGTTGACGTTGTTGTTGTTTATTTGACGTTGTTGTTGTTGTTTATTTGATGTTGTTGTTGTTGTTTATTTGACGGTGTTGTTGTTGTTGTTGTTTATTTGACGTTATTGTTGTTGTTTATTTGATGTTGTTGTTGTTTATTTGACGTTTTTGTTGTTGTTGATGTTGTTGTTGTTGTTGTTATTGTTGTTGTTGTTGTAGTTTATTTGACGTTGTTGTTGTTGTTGTTTATTTGACGTTGTTGTATTTGTTGTTGTTTATTTGACGTTGTTGTTGTTGTTGTTTATTTGATGTTATTGTTGTTGTTGTTTATTTGACGTTGTTGTTATTGTTGTTATTTATTTGACGTTGTTGTTGTTGTTGTTTATTTAACATTGTTATTGTTGTTGTTGACGTTGTTATTGTTGTTTATTTGACATTGTTGTTGTTGTTGGTGGTGGTTGTGGTGTTGTTGTTTATTTGACGTTGTTGTTGTTTATTTGACGTTGTTATAGTTGTTGTTGTTGTTGTTGTTTATTTGGCATTGTTGTTGTTTATTTGACATTGTTGTTGTTGACATTGTTGTTGTTGTTGTAGTTTACTTGACGTAGTTGTTGTTGTTGTTGTAGTTTACTTGACGTAGTTGTTGTTGTTGTTGACGTTGTTGTTGTTGTTGTTGTTGTTGTTTATTTGACATTTTTGTTTTTGTTGATGTTGTTGTTGTTGTTGTTGTTGTTGTTTATTTGACGTTGTTGTTGTTGTTGTTTATTTGACGTTGTTGTTCTTGTTGTTTATTTGACGTTGTTGTTGTTGTTAATGTTGTTGTTTATTTGACGTTGTTGTTGTTGTTTATTTGATGTTGTTGTTGTTGTTATTTATTTGAAATTGTTGTTGTTGTTGACGTTGTTGTTGTTGTTGTTTATTTGATGTTGTTCTTGTTGTTGTTTATTTGACATTGTTGTTGTTGTTGACGTTGTTGTTGTTTATTTGACATTGTTGTTGTTGTTGTTGTTGACGTTGTTGGTGTTGTTGTTTACTTGACGTTGTTGTTATTGTTGTTGTTTATTTGACGTTGTTTTAGTTGTTGTTTATTTGACGTTGTTGTTGTTGTTTATTTGATATTGTTGTTGTTGTTGACGTTGTTGTTGTTGTTGTTTATTTGACATTGTTGTTGTTGTTGTTGTTGTTGTTGTCGTTGTTGGTGTTGTTGTTTATTTGACGTTGTTATTGTTGTTGTTGTTTATTTGACGTTGTTTTAGTTGTTGTTGTTTATTTGACATTGTTGTTGTTGTTTATTCGACGTTGTTGTTGTTGTTGTTTATTTGATGTTGTTGTTGTTGTTTATTTGACATTGTTGTTGTTGTTGTTTATTTGACGTTGTTGTTGTTGTTGTTCACGTTGTTGTTGTTGTTGTTTATTTGACGTTGTTGTTGTTGTTGTTGACGTTGTTGTTGTTGTTGTTTATTTGACGTTGTTGTTGTTGTTGTTTATTTGACGTTGTTGTTGTTGTTTATTTGACGATGTTGTTGTTGTTTATTTGACGATGTTGTTGTTGTTGTTGTTGTTTATTTGACGTTGTTATTGTTGTTTATTGGACGTTGTTGTTGTTGTTGACGTTGTTGTTGTTGTTTATTTGACGTTGTTGTTGTTGTTATTTATTTGACGTTGTTTTAGTTGTTGTTGTTTATTTGACATTGTTGTTGTTGTTTATTCGACGTTGTTGTTGTTGACATTGTTGTTGTTGTTGTGGTTAATTTGACGTTGTTGATGTTGTTGTTTATTTGACATTATTGTTGTTGTTGTTTATTTGACGTTGCTGTTGTTGTTGTTGTTTATTTGACGGTGTTGTTGTGGTTGTTTATTTGACGTTGTTGTTGTTGTTGTTGATGTTGTTGTTATTGTTGTTGTTGTTGTTTATTTGACGTTTTTGTTGTTGTTGATGTTGTTGTTGTTTTTTTATTTGTTTATTTGACGTTGTTGTTGTTGTTTATTTGACGTTGTTGTTGTTGTTGTTGTTGTTTATTTGACGTTGTTGTTGTTGTTGTTTATTTGACTTTGTTGTTGTTGTTGTTTATTTGACGTTGTTGTTGTTGTTGTTGTTGTTGTTTATTTGACGTTATTGTTGATGACGTTGTTGTTGTTGTTTATTTGACGTTGTTGTTGTTGTTGTTTATTTGACGTAGTTGTTGTTGTTGACGTTGTTGTTGTTGTTATTGTTTGTTTATTTAACGATTTTGTTGTTGTTGTTGTTTACTTGACGTTGTTGTTGTTTATTTGACGTTGTTGTTGTTGACGTTGTTGTTGTTGTTTTTGTTGTTTATTTGACGTTGTTGTAGTTGTTTATTTGATGTTGTTGATGTTCTTGTTGTTGTTGCTGTTTATTTGACGATATTATTGTTGTTGTTGTTTATTTGACGTTGTTGTTGTTGTTGTTTATTTGACGTTGTTTTTGTTGTTGTTATTTATTTGACGTTGTTGTTGTTGTTGTTCATTTGACGTTGTTGTTGTTGTTTATTTGACGTTGTTGTTGTTGTTGTTGTTTATTTGACGTTGTTTTTGTCATTGTTTTTGTTGTTTATTTGACGTTGTTGTTGTTGTTGTTTATATAACGTTGTTGTTGTTGTTTATTTGACGTTGTTGTTGTTGTTGACGTTGTTGTTGTTGTTTATTTGACGTTGTTGTTATTGTTGTTGTTGTTTATTTGACGTTGTTGTTGTTGTTGTTGACGTTGTTGTTGTTGTTGTTGTTTATTTGACGTTGTTGTTGTTGTTGACGTTGTTGTTGTTGTGGTTGTTTATTTGACGTTGTTGTTGTTGTTTATTTGACGTTGTTGTTGTTGTTTATTTGACGGTGTTGTTGTTGTTGTTTATTTGACGTTGTTGTTGTTGTTGTTTATTTGACGTTGTTGTTGTTGTTTATTTAACGTTGTTTGGTTTTGACATTGTTGTTGTTGTTGTTTATTTGACGTTGTTGTTGTTGTTATTTATTTGGCATTGTTGTTGTTGTTGACATTGTTGTTGTTGTTGTTTATTTGACATTGTTGTTGTTGTTGTTGTTGTTGTTGACGTTGTTGGTTTTGTTGTTTATTTGACGTTGTTGTTGTTGACATTGTTGTTGTTGTTGTAGTTTACTTGACGTAATTGTTGTTGTTGTTGACGTTGTTGTTGTTGTTGTTGTTGTTGTTTATTTGACATTTTTGTTTTTGTTGATGTTGTTGTTGTTGTTGTTGTTGTTTATTTGACGTTGTTGTTGTTGTTGTTTATTTGACGTTGTTTTTCTTGTTGTTTATTTGACGTTGTTGTTGTTGTTAATGTTGTTGTTTATTTGACGTTGTTGTTGTTGTTTATTTGATGTTGTTGTTGTTGTTATTTATTTGAAATTGTTGTTGTTGTTGACGTTGTTGTTGTTGTTTATTTGATGTTGTTCTTGTTGTTGTTTATTTGACATTGTTGTTGTTGTTGACGTTGTTGTTGTTTATTTGACATTGTTGTTGTTGTTGTTGTTGACGTTGTTGGTGTTGTTGTTTACTTGATGTTGTTGTTATTGTTGTTGTTTATTTGACGTTGTTTTAGTTGTTGTTTATTTGACGTTGTTGTTGTTGTTTATTTGATATTGTTGTTGTTGTTGACGTTGTTGTTGTTGTTGTTTATTTGACATTGTTGTTGTTGTTGTTGTTGTTGTCGTTGTTGGTGTTGTTGTTTATTTGACGTTGTTATTGTTGTTGTTGTTTATTTGACGTTGTTTTAGTTGTTGTTGTTTATTTGACATTGTTGTTGTTGTTTATTCGACGTTGTTGTTGTTGTTGTTTATTTGATGTTGTTGTTGTTGTTTATTTGACATTGTTGTTGTTGTTGTTTATTTGACGTTGTTGTTGTTGTTGTTCACGTTGTTGTTGTTGTTGTTTATTTGACGTTGTTGTTGTTGTTGTTGACGTTGTTGTTGTTGTTGTTTATTTGACGTTGTTGTTGTTGTTGTTGTTTATTTGACGTTGTTATTGTTGTTGTTTATTTGACGATGTTGTTGTTGTTTATTTGACGATGTTGTTGTTGTTGTTGTTTATTTGACGTTGTTGTTGTTGTTTATTTGACGTTGTTGTTGTTGTTGTTTATTTGATGTTGTTGTTGTTGTTTATTTGACGTTTGTGTTGTTGTTGTTGTTTATTTGACGTTGTTATTATTGTTATTTATTTGACGTCGTTGTTGTTGTTATTGTTTATTTAACGATTTTGTTGTTGTTGTTGTTTATTTGACGTTTTTATTGTTGTTTATTTGACGTTATTTTTGTTATTTGACGTTGTTGTTGTTGTTGTTGTTGTATTTGTTGTTGTTGTTGTTGCTTATTTGACGTTGTTGTTAATGTTGTTGTTAATTTGACGTTGTTGTTGCTATTGTTTATTTGACGTTATTGTTGTTGTTGTTTATTTGACGTTGTTGTTGTTGTTGTTGTTTATTTGACGTTATTGTTGTTGTTGACGTTGTTGTTGTTGTTGTTGTTTATTTGACGTTGTTGTTGTTGTTTATTTGACGTTGTTGTTGTCGTTGTTGTTGTTTATTTGACGTTGTTGTTGTTGTTTATTTGACGTTGTTGTTGTTGTTGTTATATATTTGACGTTGTTGTTGTTGTTATTGTTTATTTGACGTTGTTGTTGTCGTTGTTGTTGTTTATTTGACGTTGTTGTTGTTGTTTATTTGACGTTGTTGTTGTTGTTATATATTTGACGTTGTTGTTGTTGTTGTTGTTATTGTTTATTTGACGTTGTTGTTGTTGTTTATTTGACGTTGTTGTTGTTGTTGTTGACGTTGTTGTTGTTGTTGTTTATTTGACGTTGTTATTGTAGTTGTTTATTTGACGTTGCTGTTGTTGTTGTTGTTCATTTGCCGGTGTTGTTGTGGTTGTTTATTTGACGTTGTTGTTGTTGTTGTTGTTGACGTTGTTGTTGTTGTTGTTTATTTGACGTTTTTGTTGTTGTTGATGTTGTTTTTGTTTTTGTAGTTGTTTATTTGACGTTGTTGTTGTTGTTGTTTATTTGACGTTGTTGTTGTTATTGTTATTGTTGTTGTTGTTGTTGTTTATTTGACGTTGTTATTGTTATTTATTTGACGTTGTTGTTGTTGTTGTTGTTTATTTGACATTGTTATTGTTGTTGTTTATTTGACGTTGTTGTTGTTGTTGTTGTTTATTTGACGTTGTTGTTGTTATTTATTTGACGTTGTTGTTGTTGTTTATTTGACATTGTTGTTGTTGTTGTTGTTTATTTGACGTTGTTGTTGTTGTTTATTTGACGTTGTTGTTGTTGACGTTGTTGTTGTTGTTGTTTATTTGACGTCGTTGTTGTTGTTTATTTGACGTAGTTGTTGTTGCTGACGTTGTTGTTGTTGTTGTTGTTTATTTGACGTTGTTGTTGTTGTTTATATGACGTTGTTGTTGTTGTTCACGTTGTTGTTGTTGTTTATTTGACGTTGTTGTTGTTGTTGTTTATTTGACGTTGTTGTTGTTGTTGTTGTTTATTTGACGTTGTTGTTGTTTATTTGACGGTGTTGTTGTTGTTGTTGTTGTTTTTTTGACGTTGTTGTTGTTGTTGTTTATTTGACGTTGTTGTTGTTGTTGACGCTGTTGTTGTTTATTTGACGTTGTTGTTGTTGTTGACATAGTTGTTGTTGTTATTGTTTATTTCACGTTGTTGATGTTGTAGACCTTGTTCTTTATTTGACGTTGTTTTAGATGTTGTTGTTTATTTGACGTTGTTGTTGTTTATTTGACATTGTTGTTGTTGTTGTTGACGTTGTTGTTGTTGTTGCTTATTTGACGTTGTTGTTGTTTATTTGACGTTGTTATTGTTGTTGTTTATTTGACGTTGTTTTAGTTGTTGTTGTTTATTTGACTTTGTTGTTGTTTATTTGACGTTTTTGTTATTGACATTGTTGTTGTTGTTTATATGACGTTGTTGTTGTTGTTGTTTATTTGATATAGTTGTTGTTGTTGACGTTGTTGTTGTTGTTGTTGTTTTTTATTTGACGTTTTTGTTGTTGTTGATGTTGTTGTTGTTGTTGTTGTTGTTTATTTGACGTTGTTGTTATTGTTTATTTGACATTGTTGTTGTTGTTTATTTGACATTGTTGTTGTTGTTATTGTTGTTGTTTATTTGACGTTGTTGTTGTTGTTGTTTATTTGATGTTGTTGTTGTTGTTTATTTGACGTTGGTGTTGCTGTTGTTTATTTGACGTTGTTGTTGTTGTTATTTATTTGACGTTGTTGTTGTTGTTATTGTTTATTTGACGTTGTTGCTGTTGTTGTTGTTGTTGTTTATTTGACGTTGTTATTGTTGTTTATTTGACGTTGTTTTTGATATTTGACGTTGTTGTTGTTGTTGTATTTGTTGTTGTTGTTGTTGCTTATTTGACGTTGTTGTTATTGTTGTTGTTTATTTGACGTTGTTGTTGCTGTTGTTTATTTGACGTTGTTGTTGTTGTTGTTGTTGTTGTTTATTTGACGTTGTTGTTGTTGTTTATTTGATGTTGTTGTTGTTGACATTGTTGTTGTTGTTGTTGTTGTTGTTGTTTATTTGACGTTGTTGTTGTTGTTGTTATTGTTGTTGTTTATTTGACGTTGTTGTTGTTGTTTATTTGATGTTGTTGTTGTTGTTGTTTATTTGACATTGTTGTTGTTGTTGACGTTGTTGTTGTTGTTTATTTGATGTTGTTATTGTTATTGTTGTTGTTGTTGACGTTGTTGTTGTTTATTTGACGTTGTTGTTGTTGTTGTTGTTTATTTGACGTTGTTGTTGTTGTTGTTTATTTGACGTTGTTGTTGTTGTTAATGTTGTTGTTTATTTGACGTTGTTGTTGTTGTTTATTTGATGTTGTTGTTGTTGTTATTTATTTGAAATTGTTGTTGTTGTTGACGTTGTTGTTGTTGTTTATTTGATGTTGTTCTTGTTGTTGTTTATTTGACATTGTTGTTGTTGTTGACGTTGTTGTTGTTTATTTGACATTGTTGTTGTTGTTGTTGTTGACATTGTTGGTGTTGTTGTTTACTTGACGTTGTTGTTATTGTTGTTGTTTATTTGACGTTGTTTTAGTTGTTGTTTATTTGACGTTGTTGTTGTTGTTTATTTGATATTGTTATTGTTGTTGACGTTGTTGTTGTTGTTGTTTATTTGACATTGTTGTTGTTGTTGTTGTTGTTGTTGTTGTCGTTGTTGGTGTTGTTGTTTATTTGACGTTGTTATTGTTGTTGTTGTTTATTTGACGTTGTTTTAGTTGTTGTTGTTTATTTGACATTGTTGTTGTTGTTTATTCGACGTTGTTGTTGTTGTTGTTTATTTGATGTTGTTGTTGTTGTTTATTTGACATTGTTGTTGTTGTTGTTTATTTGACGTTGTTGTTGTTGTTGTTGATGTTGTTGTTATTGTTGTTGTTGTTGTTTATTTGACGTTTTTGTTGTTGTTGATGTTGTTGTTGTTTTTTTATTTGTTTATTTGACGTTGTTGTTGTTGTTTATTTGACGTTGTTGTTGTTGTTGTTGTTGTTTATTTGACGTTGTTGTTGTTGTTGTTTATTTGACTTTGTTGTTGTTGTTGTTTATTTGACGTTGTTGTTGTTGTTGTTGTTGTTGTTTATTTGACGTTATTGTTGATGACGTTGTTGTTGTTGTTTATTTGACGTTGTTGTTGTTGTTGTTTATTTGACGTAGTTGTTGTTGTTGACGTTGTTGTTGTTGTTATTGTTTGTTTATTTAACGATTTTGTTGTTGTTGTTGTTTACTTGACGTTGTTGTTGTTTATTTGACGTTGTTGTTGTTGACGTTGTTGTTGTTGTTTTTGTTGTTTATTTGACGTTGTTGTAGTTGTTTATTTGATGTTGTTGATGTTCTTGTTGTTGTTGCTGTTTATTTGACGATATTATTGTTGTTGTTGTTTATTTGACGTTGTTGTTGTTGTTGTTTATTTGACGTTGTTTTTGTTGTTGTTATTTATTTGACGTTGTTGTTGTTGTTGTTCATTTGACGTTGTTGTTGTTGTTTATTTGACGTTGTTGTTGTTGTTGTTGTTTATTTGACGTTGTTTTTGTCATTGTTTTTGTTGTTTATTTGACGTTGTTGTTGTTGTTGTTTATATAACGTTGTTGTTGTTGTTTATTTGACGTTGTTGTTGTTGTTGACGTTGTTGTTGTTGTTTATTTGACGTTGTTGTTATTGTTGTTGTTGTTTATTTGACGTTGTTGTTGTTGTTGTTGACGTTGTTGTTGTTGTTGTTGTTTATTTGACGTTGTTGTTGTTGTTGACGTTGTTGTTGTTGTGGTTGTTTATTTGACGTTGTTGTTGTTGTTTATTTGACGTTGTTGTTGTTGTTTATTTGACGGTGTTGTTGTTGTTGTTTATTTGACGTTGTTGTTGTTGTTGTTTATTTGACGTTGTTGTTGTTGTTTATTTAACGTTGTTTGGTTTTGACATTGTTGTTGTTGTTGTTTATTTGACGTTGTTGTTGTTGTTATTTATTTGGCATTGTTGTTGTTGTTGACATTGTTGTTGTTGTTGTTTATTTGACATTGTTGTTGTTGTTGTTGTTGTTGTTGTTGACGTTGTTGGTTTTGTTGTTTATTTGACGTTGTTGTTGTTGACATTGTTGTTGTTGTTGTAGTTTACTTGACGTAATTGTTGTTGTTGTTGACGTTGTTGTTGTTGTTGTTGTTGTTGTTTATTTGACATTTTTGTTTTTGTTGATGTTGTTGTTGTTGTTGTTGTTGTTTATTTGACGTTGTTGTTGTTGTTGTTTATTTGACGTTGTTTTTCTTGTTGTTTATTTGACGTTGTTGTTGTTGTTAATGTTGTTGTTTATTTGACGTTGTTGTTGTTGTTTATTTGATGTTGTTGTTGTTGTTATTTATTTGAAATTGTTGTTGTTGTTGACGTTGTTGTTGTTGTTTATTTGATGTTGTTCTTGTTGTTGTTTATTTGACATTGTTGTTGTTGTTGACGTTGTTGTTGTTTATTTGACATTGTTGTTGTTGTTGTTGTTGACGTTGTTGGTGTTGTTGTTTACTTGATGTTGTTGTTATTGTTGTTGTTTATTTGACGTTGTTTTAGTTGTTGTTTATTTGACGTTGTTGTTGTTGTTTATTTGATATTGTTGTTGTTGTTGACGTTGTTGTTGTTGTTGTTTATTTGACATTGTTGTTGTTGTTGTTGTTGTTGTCGTTGTTGGTGTTGTTGTTTATTTGACGTTGTTATTGTTGTTGTTGTTTATTTGACGTTGTTTTAGTTGTTGTTGTTTATTTGACATTGTTGTTGTTGTTTATTCGACGTTGTTGTTGTTGTTGTTTATTTGATGTTGTTGTTGTTGTTTATTTGACATTGTTGTTGTTGTTGTTTATTTGACGTTGTTGTTGTTGTTGTTCACGTTGTTGTTGTTGTTGTTTATTTGACGTTGTTGTTGTTGTTGTTGACGTTGTTGTTGTTGTTGTTTATTTGACGTTGTTGTTGTTGTTGTTGTTTATTTGACGTTGTTATTGTTGTTGTTTATTTGACGATGTTGTTGTTGTTTATTTGACGATGTTGTTGTTGTTGTTGTTTATTTGACGTTGTTGTTGTTGTTTATTTGACGTTGTTGTTGTTGTTGTTTATTTGATGTTGTTGTTGTTGTTTATTTGACGTTTGTGTTGTTGTTGTTGTTTATTTGACGTTGTTATTATTGTTATTTATTTGACGTCGTTGTTGTTGTTATTGTTTATTTAACGATTTTGTTGTTGTTGTTGTTTATTTGACGTTTTTATTGTTGTTTATTTGACGTTATTTTTGTTATTTGACGTTGTTGTTGTTGTTGTTGTTGTATTTGTTGTTGTTGTTGTTGCTTATTTGACGTTGTTGTTAATGTTGTTGTTAATTTGACGTTGTTGTTGCTATTGTTTATTTGACGTTATTGTTGTTGTTGTTTATTTGACGTTGTTGTTGTTGTTGTTGTTTATTTGACGTTATTGTTGTTGTTGACGTTGTTGTTGTTGTTGTTGTTTATTTGACGTTGTTGTTGTTGTTTATTTGACGTTGTTGTTGTCGTTGTTGTTGTTTATTTGACGTTGTTGTTGTTGTTTATTTGACGTTGTTGTTGTTGTTGTTATATATTTGACGTTGTTGTTGTTGTTATTGTTTATTTGACGTTGTTGTTGTCGTTGTTGTTGTTTATTTGACGTTGTTGTTGTTGTTTATTTGACGTTGTTGTTGTTGTTATATATTTGACGTTGTTGTTGTTGTTGTTGTTATTGTTTATTTGACGTTGTTGTTGTTGTTTATTTGACGTTGTTGTTGTTGTTGTTGACGTTGTTGTTGTTGTTGTTTATTTGACGTTGTTATTGTAGTTGTTTATTTGACGTTGCTGTTGTTGTTGTTGTTCATTTGCCGGTGTTGTTGTGGTTGTTTATTTGACGTTGTTGTTGTTGTTGTTGTTGACGTTGTTGTTGTTGTTGTTTATTTGACGTTTTTGTTGTTGTTGATGTTGTTTTTGTTTTTGTAGTTGTTTATTTGACGTTGTTGTTGTTGTTGTTTATTTGACGTTGTTGTTGTTATTGTTATTGTTGTTGTTGTTGTTGTTTATTTGACGTTGTTGTTGTTATTTATTTGACGTTGTTGTTGTTGTTGTTTATTTGACATTGTTATTGTTGTTGTTTATTTGACGTTGTTGTTGTTGTTGTTGTTTATTTGACGTTGTTGTTGTTATTTATTTGACGTTGTTGTTGTTGTTTATTTGACATTGTTGTTGTTGTTGTTGTTTATTTGACGTTGTTGTTGTTGTTTATTTGACGTTGTTGTTGTTGACGTTGTTGTTGTTGTTGTTTATTTGACGTCGTTGTTGTTGTTTATTTGACGTAGTTGTTGTTGCTGACGTTGTTGTTGTTGTTGTTGTTTATTTGACGTTGTTGTTGTTGTTTATATGACGTTGTTGTTGTTGTTCACGTTGTTGTTGTTGTTTATTTGACGTTGTTGTTGTTGTTGTTTATTTGACGTTGTTGTTGTTGTTGTTGTTTATTTGACGTTGTTGTTGTTTATTTGACGGTGTTGTTGTTGTTGTTGTTGTTTTTTTGACGTTGTTGTTGTTGTTGTTTATTTGACGTTGTTGTTGTTGTTGACGCTGTTGTTGTTTATTTGACGTTGTTGTTGTTGTTGACATAGTTGTTGTTGTTATTGTTTATTTCACGTTGTTGATGTTGTAGACCTTGTTCTTTATTTGACGTTGTTTTAGATGTTGTTGTTTATTTGACGTTGTTGTTGTTTATTTGACATTGTTGTTGTTGTTGTTGACGTTGTTGTTGTTGTTGCTTATTTGACGTTGTTGTTGTTTATTTGACGTTGTTATTGTTGTTGTTTATTTGACGTTGTTTTAGTTGTTGTTGTTTATTTGACTTTGTTGTTGTTTATTTGACGTTTTTGTTATTGACATTGTTGTTGTTGTTTATATGACGTTGTTGTTGTTGTTGTTTATTTGATATAGTTGTTGTTGTTGACGTTGTTGTTGTTGTTGTTGTTTTTTATTTGACGTTTTTGTTGTTGTTGATGTTGTTGTTGTTGTTGTTGTTGTTTATTTGACGTTGTTGTTATTGTTTATTTGACATTGTTGTTGTTGTTTATTTGACATTGTTGTTGTTGTTATTGTTGTTGTTTATTTGACGTTGTTGTTGTTGTTGTTTATTTGATGTTGTTGTTGTTGTTTATTTGACGTTGGTGTTGCTGTTGTTTATTTGACGTTGTTGTTGTTGTTATTTATTTGACGTTGTTGTTGTTGTTATTGTTTATTTGACGTTGTTGCTGTTGTTGTTGTTGTTGTTTATTTGACGTTGTTATTGTTGTTTATTTGACGTTGTTTTTGATATTTGACGTTGTTGTTGTTGTTGTATTTGTTGTTGTTGTTGTTGCTTATTTGACGTTGTTGTTATTGTTGTTGTTTATTTGACGTTGTTGTTGCTGTTGTTTATTTGACGTTGTTGTTGTTGTTGTTGTTGTTGTTTATTTGACGTTGTTGTTGTTGTTTATTTGATGTTGTTGTTGTTGACATTGTTGTTGTTGTTGTTGTTGTTGTTGTTGTTTATTTGACGTTGTTGTTGTTGTTGTTATTGTTGTTGTTTATTTGACGTTGTTGTTGTTGTTTATTTGATGTTGTTGTTGTTGTTGTTTATTTGACATTGTTGTTGTTGTTGACGTTGTTGTTGTTGTTTATTTGATGTTGTTATTGTTATTGTTGTTGTTGTTGACGTTGTTGTTGTTTATTTGACGTTGTTGTTGTTGTTGTTGTTTATTTGACGTTGTTGTTGTTGTTGTTTATTTGACGTTGTTGTTGTTGTTAATGTTGTTGTTTATTTGACGTTGTTGTTGTTGTTTATTTGATGTTGTTGTTGTTGTTATTTATTTGAAATTGTTGTTGTTGTTGACGTTGTTGTTGTTGTTTATTTGATGTTGTTCTTGTTGTTGTTTATTTGACATTGTTGTTGTTGTTGACGTTGTTGTTGTTTATTTGACATTGTTGTTGTTGTTGTTGTTGACATTGTTGGTGTTGTTGTTTACTTGACGTTGTTGTTATTGTTGTTGTTTATTTGACGTTGTTTTAGTTGTTGTTTATTTGACGTTGTTGTTGTTGTTTATTTGATATTGTTATTGTTGTTGACGTTGTTGTTGTTGTTGTTTATTTGACATTGTTGTTGTTGTTGTTGTTGTTGTTGTTGTCGTTGTTGGTGTTGTTGTTTATTTGACGTTGTTATTGTTGTTGTTGTTTATTTGACGTTGTTTTAGTTGTTGTTGTTTATTTGACATTGTTGTTGTTGTTTATTCGACGTTGTTGTTGTTGTTGTTTATTTGATGTTGTTGTTGTTGTTTATTTGACATTGTTGTTGTTGTTGTTTATTTGACGTTGTTGTTGTTGTTGTTCACGTTGTTGTTGTTGTTGTTGTTGTTGTTGTTTATTTGACGTTGTTGTTGTTGTTGTTGACGTTGTTGTTGTTGTTGTTTATTTGACGTTGTTGTTGTTGTTGTTGTTGTTTATTTGACGTTGTTGTTGTTGTTGTTGTTTATTTGACGTTGTTGTTGTTGTTTATTTGACGATGTTGTTGTTGTTTATTTGACGATGTTGTTGTTGTTGTTGTTTATTTGACGTTGTTGTTGTTGTTTATTGGACGTTGTTGTTGTTGTTGACGTTGTTGTTGTTGTTTATTTGACGTTGTTGTTATTTATTTGACGTTGTTTTAGTTGTTGTTGTTTATTTGACATTGTTGTTGTTGTTTATTCGACGTTGTTGTTGTTGACATTGTTGTTGTTGTTGTGGTTAATTTGACGTTGTTGATGTTGTTGTTTATTTGACATTATTGTTGTTGTTGTTTATTTGACGTTGCTGTTGTTGTTGTTGTTTATTTGACGGTGTTGTTGTGGTTGTTTATTTGACGTTGTTGTTGTTGTTGTTGATGTTGTTGTTATTGTTGTTGTTGTTGTTTATTTGACGTTTTTGTTGTTGTTGATGTTGTTGTTGTTTTTTTAGTTGTTTATTTGACGTTGTTGTTGTTGTTTATTTGACGTTGTTGTTGTTGTTGTTGATGTTATTGTTGTTGTTGTTGTTGTCTATTTGACGTTGTTGTTGTTATTTATTTGACGTTGTTGTTGTTGTTGTTGTTGTTTATTAGACGTTGTTGTTGTTGTTGTTGTTGTTTATTTGACGTTGTTGTTGTTGTTGTTTATTTGACTTTGTTGTTGTTGTTGTTTATTTGACGTTGTTGTTGTTGTTTATTTGACGTTATTGTTGATGACGTTGTTGTTGTTGTTTATTTGACGTTGTTGTTGTTGTTGTTGTTTATTTGACGTAGTTGTTGTTGTTGACGTTGTTGTTGTTGTTATTGTTTGTTTATTTAACGATTTTGTTGTTGTTGTTGTTTACTTGACGTTGTTGTTGTTTATTTGACGTTGTTGTTGTTGACGTTGTTGTTGTTGTTTTTGTTGTTTATTTGACGTTGTTGTAGTTGTTTATTTGACGTTGTTGATGTTCTTGTTGTTGTTGCTGTTTATTTGACGATATTATTGTTGTTGTTGTTTATTTGACGTTGTTGTTGTTGTTGTTGTTTATTTGACGTTGTTTTTGTTGTTGTTATTTATTTGACGTTGTTGTTGTTGTTGTTCATTTGACGTTTGTTGCTGTTGTTTATTTGACGTTGTTGTTGTTGTTGTTGTTGTTTATTTGACGTTGTTTTTGTCATTGTTTTTGTTGTTTATTTGACGTTGTTGTTGTTGTTGTTTATATAACATTGTTGTTGTTGTTTATTTGACGTTGTTGTTGTTGTTGACGTTGTTGTTGTTGTTTATTTGACGTTGTTGTTATTGTTGTTGTTGTTTATTTGACGTTGTTGTTGTTGTTGTTGTTGACGTTGTTGTTGTTGTTGTTGTTTATTTGACGTTGTTGTTGTTGTTGACGTTGTTGTTGTTGTGGTTGTTTATTTGACGTTGTTGTTGTTGTTGTTTATTTGACGTTGTTGTTGTTGTTTATTTGACGGTGTTGTTGTTGTTGTTTATTTGACGTTGTTGTTGTTGTTGTTTATTTGACGTTGTTGTTGTTGTTTATTTAACGTTGTTTGGTTTTGACATTGTTGTTGTTGTTGTTTATTTGACGTTGTTGTTGTTATTTATTTGGCATTGTTGTTGTTGTTGACATTGTTGTTGTTGTTGTTTATTTGACATTGTTGTTGTTGTTGTTGTTGTTGTTGTTGACGTTGTTGGTTTTGTTGTTTATTTGACGTTGTTGTTGTTGACATTGTTGTTGTTGTTGTAGTTTACTTGACGTAGTTGTTGTTGTTGTTGACGTTGTTGTTGTTGTTGTTGTTGTTTATTTGACATTTTTGTTTTTGTTGATGTTGTTGTTGTTGTTGTTGTTGTTTATTTGACGTTGTTGTTGTTGTTGTTTATTTGACGTTGTTATTCTTGTTGTTTATTTGACGTTGTTGTTGTTGTTAATGTTGTTGTTTATTTGACGTTGTTGTTGTTGTTTATTTGATGTTGTTGTTGTTGTTATTTATTTGAAATTGTTGTTGTTGTTGACGTTGTTGTTGTTGTTTATTTGATGTTGTTCTTGTTGTTGTTTATTTGACATTGTTGTTGTTGTTGACGTTGTTGTTGTTTATTTGACATTGTTGTTATTGTTGTTGTTGACGTGGTTGGTGTTGTTGTTTACTTGACGTTGTTGTTATTGTTGTTCTTTATTTGACGTTGTTTTAGTTGTTGTTTATTTGACGTTGTTGTTGTTGTTTATTTGATATTGTTGTTGTTGTTGACGTTGTTGTTGTTGTTGTTTATTTGACATTGTTGTTGTTGTTGTTGTTGTTGTCGTTGTTGGTGTTGTTGTTTATTTGACGTTGTTATTGTTGTTGTTGTTTATTTGACGTTGTTTTAGTTGTTGTTGTTTATTTGACATTGTTGTTGTTGTTTATTCGACGTTGTTGTTGTTGTTGTTTATTTGATGTTGTTGTTGTTGTTTATTTGACATTGTTGTTGTTGTTGTTTATTTGACGTTGTTGTTGTTGTTGTTCACGTTGTTGTTGTTGTTGTTTATTTGACGTTGTTGTTGTTGTTGTTGACGTTGTTGTTGTTGTTGTTTATTTGACGTTGTTGTTGTTGTTGTTGTTTATTTGACGTTGTTGTTGTTGTTGTTTATTTGACGATGTTGTTGTTGTTTATTTGACGATGTTGTTGTTGTTGTTGTTTATTTGACGTTGTTGTTGTTGTTTATTGGACGTTGTTGTTGTTGTTGACGTTGTTGTTGTTGTTTATTTGACGTTGTTGTTGTTGTTATTTATTTGACGTTGTTTTAGTTGTTGTTGTTTATTTGACATTGTTGTTGTTGTTTATTCAACGTTGTTGTTGTTGACATTGTTGTTGTTGTTGTGGTTAATTTGACGTTGTTGATGTTGTTGTTTATTTGACATTATTGTTGTTGTTGTTTATTTGACGTTGCTGTTGTTGTTGTTGTTTATTTGACGGTGTTGTTGTGGTTGTTTATTTGACGTTGTTGTTGTTGTTGTTGATGTTGTTGTTATTGTTGTTGTTGTTGTTTATTTGACGTTTTTGTTGTTGTTGATGTTGTTGTTTTTTTTTTAGTTGTTTATTTGACGTTGTTGTTGTTGTTTATTTGACGTTGTTGTTGTTGTTGTTGACGTTATTGTTGTTGTTGTTGTTGTCTATTTGACGTTGTTGTTGTTATTTATTTGACGTTGTTGTTGTTGTTGTTTATTAGACGTTGTTGTTGTTGTTGTTGTTGTTTATTTGACGTTGTTGTTGTTGTTGTTTATTTGACTTTGTTGTTGTTATTTATTTGACGTTGTTGTTGTTGTTTATTTGACATTGTTGTTGTTGTTGTTGTTTATTTGACGTTGTTGTTGTTGTTTACTTGACGTTGTTGTTGTTGTTGTTGTTTATTTGACGTTATTGTTGATGACGTTGTTGTTGTTGTTTATTTGACGTTGTTGTTGTTGTTGTTTATTTGACGTAGTTGTTGTTGTTGACGTTGTTGTTGTTGTTATTGTTTGTTTATTTAACGATTTTGTTGTTGTTGTTGTTTACTTGACGTTGTTGTTGTTTATTTGACGTTGTTGTTGTTGACGTTGTTGTTGTTGTTTTTGTTGTTTATTTGACGTTGTTGTAGTTGTTTATTTGACGTTGTTGATGTTCTTGTTGTTGTTGCTGTTTATTTGACGATATTATTGTTGTTGTTGTTTATTTGATGTTGTTGTTGTTGTTGTTGTTTATTTGACGTTGTTTTTGTTGTTGTTATTTATTTGACGTTGTTGTTGTTGTTCATTTGACGTTGTTGTTGTTGTTTATTTGACGTTGTTGTTGTTGTTGTTGTTGTTTATTTGACGTTGTTTTTGTCATTGTTTTTGTTGTTTATTTGACGTTGTTATTGTTGTTGTTTATATAACGTTGTTGTTGTTGTTGTTTATTTGACGTTGTTGTTGTTGTTGACGTTGTTGTTGTTGTTGTTTATTTGACGTTGTTGTTATTGTTGTTGTTATTTATTTGACGTTGTTGTTGTTGTTGTTGACGTTGTTGTTGTTGTTGTTGTTTATTTGACGTTGTTGTTGTTGTTGACGTTGTTGTTGTTGTGGTTGTTTATTTGACGTTGTTGTTGTTGTTGTTTATTTGACGTTGTTGTTGTTGTTTATTTGACGGTGTTGTTGTTGTTGTTTATTTGACGTTGTTGTTGTTGTTGTTTATTTGACGTTGTTGTTGTTGTTTATTTAACGTTGTTTGGTTTTGACATTGTTGTTGTTGTTGTTTATTTGACGTTGTTGTTGTTGTTATTTATTTGGCATTGTTGTTGTTGTTGACATTGTTGTTGTTGTTGTTTATTTGACATTGTTGTTGTTGTTGTTGTTGTTGTTGTTGACGTTGTTGGTTTTGTTGTTTATTTGACGTTGTTGTTGTTGTTGTTGTTGTTGTTTATTTGACGCTGTTTTAGTTGTTGTTGTTTATTTGACGTTGTTGTTGTTTATTTGATGTTGTTGTTGTTGACATTGTTGTTGTTGTTTATTTGACGTAGTTGTTGTTGTTGACGTTGTTGTTGTTGTTGTTGTTGTTGTTTATTTGACGGTTTTGTTATTGTTGTTGTTGTTGTTTATTTGACGTTGTTGTTATTGTTTATTTGACGTTGTTGTTGTTGTTGTTGTTGTTTATTTGACGTTGTTGTTGTTGTTTATTTGACGTTGTTGTTGTTGTTGTTTATTTGATGTTGTTTGTTGTTGTTTATTTGACGTTGGTGTTGTTGTTGTTGTTTATTTGACGTTGTTATTATTGTTATTTATTTGACGTCCTTGTTGTTGTTATTGTTTATTTAACGATTTTGTTGTTGTTGTTGTTTATTTGACGTTTTTATTGTTGTTTATTTGACGTTGTTTTTGTTATTTGACGTTGTTGTTGTTGTTGTTGTTGTTGTATTTGTTGTTGTTGTTGTTGCTTCTTTGACGTTGTTGTTATTGTTGTTGTTAATTTGACGTTGTTGTTGCTATTGTTTATTTGACGTTATTGTTGTTGTTGTTTATTTGACGTTGTTGTTGTTGTTGTTGTTGTTGTTTATTTGACGTTATTGTTGTTGTTGACGTTGTTGTTGTTGTTGTTGTTTATTTGACGTTGTTGTTGTTGTTTATTTGACGTTGTTGTTGTCGTTGTTGTTGTTTATTTGACGTTGTTGTTGTTGTTTATTTGACGTTGTTGTTGTTATATATTTGACGTTGTTGTTGTTGTTGTTGACGTTGTTGTTGTTGTTGTTTATTTGACGTTGTTATTGTAGTTGTTTATTTGACGTTGCTGTTGTTGTTGTTGTTCATTTGCCGGTGTTGTTGTGGTTGTTTATTTGACGTTGTTGTTGTTGTTGACGTTGTTGTTGTTGTTGTTTATTTGACGTTTTTGTTGTTGTTGATGTTGTTGTTGTTTTTGTAGTTGTTTATTTGACGTTGTTGTTGTTGTTGTGTATTTGACGTTGTTGTTGTTATTGTTATTGTTGTTGTTGTTGTTGTTTATTTGACGTTGTTGTTGTTATTTATTTGACGTTGTTGTTGTTGTTGTTTATTTGACATTGTTATTGTTGTTGTTTATTTAACGTTGTTGTTGTTGTTGTTGTTTATTTTACGTTGTTGTTGTTATTTATTTGACGTTGTTGTTGTTGTTTATTTGACGTTGTTGTTGTTGTTGTTGTTTATTTGACGTTGTTGTTGTTGTTTATTTGACGTTGTTGTTGTTGACGTTGTTGTTGTTGTTGTTGTTTATTTGACGTCGTTGTTGTTGTTTATTTGACGTAGTTGTTGTTGTTGACGTTGTTGTTGTTGTTGTTGTTGTTTATTTGACGTTGTTGTTGTTGTTTATATGACGTTGTTGTTGTTGTTCACGTTGTTGTTGTTGTTTATTTGACGTTGTTGTTGTTGTTGTTGTTGTTGTTTATTTGACGTTGTTGTTGTTGTTGTTGTTGTTTATTTGACGTTGTTGTTGTTTATTTGACGGTGTTGTTGTTGTTGTTGTTGTTTTTTTGACGTTGTTGTTGTTGTTGTTGTTTATTTGACGTTGTTGTTGTTGTTGACGCTGTTGTTGTTTATTTGACGTTGTTGTTGTTGTTGACATAGTTGTTGTTGTTATTGTTTATTTCACGTTGTTGATGTTGTAGACCTTGTTCTTTATTTGACGTTGTTTTAGATGTTGTTGTTTATTTGACGTTGTTGTTGTTTATTTGACATTGTTGTTGTTGTTATTGACGTTGTTGTTGTTGTTGCTTATTTGACGTTGTTGTTGTTTATTTGACGTTGTTATTGTTGTTGTTTATTTGACGTTGTTTTAGTTGTTGTTATTTATTTGACGTTGTTGTTGTTTATTTGACGTTTTTGTTATTGACATTGTTGTTGTTGTTTATATGACGTTGTTGTTGTTGTTGTTTATTTGATATAGTTGTTGTTGTTGACGTTGTTGTTGTTGTTGTTGTTGTTTTTTATTTGACGTTTTTGTTGTTGTTGATGTTGTTGTTGTTGTTGTTGTTTATTTGACGTTGTTGTTATTGTTTATTTGACATTGTTGTTGTTGTTTATTTGACATTGTTGTTGTTGTTATTGTTGTTGTTTATTTGACGTTGTTGTTGTTGTTTATTTGATGTTGTTGTTGTTGTTTATTTGACGTTGGTGTTGCTGTTGTTTATTTGACGTTGTTGTTGTTGTTATTTATTTGACGTTGTTGTTGTTGTTATTGTTTATTTGACGTTGTTGCTGTTGTTGTTGTTGTTGTTGTTGTTTATTTGACGTTGTTATTGTTGTTTATTTGACGTTGTTTTTGTTATTTGACGTTGTTGTTGTTGTTGTTGTTGTATTTGTTGTTGTTGTTGTTGCTTATTTGACGTTGTTGTTATTGTTGTTGTTTATTTGACGTTGTTGTTGCTGTTGTTTATTTGACGTTGTTGTTGTTGTTGTTGTTGTTTATTTGACGTTGTTGTTGTTTATTTGATGTTGTTGTTGTTGACATTGTTGTTATTGTTGTTGTTGTTGTTTATTTGACGTTGTTGTTGTTGTTGTTATTGTTGTTGTTTATTTGACGTTGTTGTTGTTGTTTATTTGATGTTGTTGTTGTTGTTGTTTATTTGACATTGTTGTTGTTGTTGACGTTGTTGTTGTTGTTTATTTGATGTTGTTATTGTTGTTGTTGTTGTTGTTGACGTTGTTGTTGTTTATTTGACGTTGTTGTTGTTGTTTATTTGATGTTGTTGTTGTTGTTTATTTGACGGTGTTGTTGTTGTTGTTGTTTATTTGACGTTGTTGTTGTTGTTTATTTGATGTTGTTGTTGTTTATTTGAGGTTTTCGTTGCTGTTGATGTTGTTGTTGTTTTTGTAGTTATTTATTTGACGTTGTTGTTGTTGTTTATTTGACGTTGTTGTTGTTGTTGTTTATTTGACGTTGTTGTTGTTATTGTTGTTGTTGTTGTTGTTTATTTGACGTTGTTGTTGTTGTTGTTGTTTATTTGACGTTGTTGTATTTGTTGTTGTTTATTTGACGTTGTTGTTGTTGTTGTTTATTTGATGTTATTGTTGTTGTTGTTTATTTGACGTTGTTGTTATTGTTGTTATTTATTTGACGTTGTTGTTGTTGTTGTTTATTTGACATTGTTATTGTTGTTGTTGACGTTGTTATTGTTTTTTATTTGACATTGTTGTTGTTGTTGGTGGTGGTTGTGGTGTTGTTGTTTATTTGACGTTGTTGTTGTTTATTTGACGTTGTGTTAGTTGTTGTTGTTGTTGTTGTTGTTGTTTATTTGGCATTGTTGTTGTTTATTTGACATTGTTGTTGTTGACATTGTTGTTGTTGTTGTAGTTTACTTGACGTAGTTGTTGTTGTTGACGTTGTTGTTGTTGTTGTTGTTGTTGTTTATTTGACATTTTTGTTGTTGTTGATGTTGTTGTTGTTGTTGTTGTTGTTTATTTGACGTTGTTGTTGTTGTTGTTGTTTATTTGACGTTGTTGTTGTTGTTAATGTTGTTGTTTATTTGACGTTGTTGTTGTTGTTTATTTGATGTTGTTGTTGTTGTTATTTATTTGAAATTGTTGTTGTTGTTGACGTTGTTGTTGTTGTTTATTTGATGTTGTTCTTGTTGTTGTTTATTTGACATTGTTGTTGTTGTTGACGTTGTTGTTGTTTATTTGACATTGTTGTTGTTGTTGTTGTTGACGTTGTTGGTGTTGTTGTTTACTTGACGTTGTTGTTATTGTTGTTGTTTATTTGACGTTGTTTTAGTTGTTGTTTATTTGACGTTGTTGTTGTTGTTTATTTGATATTGTTGTTGTTGTTGACGTTGTTGTTGTTGTTGTTTATTTGACATTGTTGTTGTTGTTGTTGTTGTTGTCGTTGTTGGTGTTGTTGTTTATTTGACGTTGTTATTGTTGTTGTTGTTTATTTGACGTTGTTTTAGTTGTTGTTGTTTATTTGACATTGTTGTTGTTGTTTATTCGACGTTGTTGTTGTTGTTGTTTATTTGATGTTGTTGTTGTTGTTTATTTGACATTGTTGTTGTTGTTGTTTATTTGACGTTGTTGTTGTTGTTGTTCACGTTGTTGTTGTTGTTGTTTATTTGACGTTGTTGTTGTTGTTGTTGACGTTGTTGTTGTTGTTGTTTATTTGACGTTGTTGTTGTTGTTTATTTGACGATGTTGTTGTTGTTTATTTGACGATGTTGTTGTTGTTGTTGTTTATTTGACGTTGTTGTTGTTGTTTATTGGACGTTGTTGTTGTTGTTGACGTTGTTGTTGTTGTTTATTTGACGTTGTTGTTGTTGTTATTATTATTTATTTGACATTGTTGTTGTTGTTGTTGTTTATTTGACGTTGTTGTTGTTGTTGTTTATTTGACATTGTTGTTGTTGTTATTGTTTATTTGACGTTGTTGTTGTTGTTTATTTGACGTTGTTGTTGTTGTTGTTGTTGTTGACGTTGTTGTTGTTGTTGTTTATTTGACGTTGTTGTTGTTGTTGTTTATTTGACGTTGTTGTTGTTGTTTATTTGACGTTGTTGTTGTTGTTTATTTGATGTTGTTGTTGTTGTTTATTTGACGGTGTTGTTGATGTTGTTGTTTATTTGACGTTGTTGTTTATGTTGACGTTGTTGTTGTTTATTTGACGTTTTTGTTGTTGTTGATGTTGTTGTTGTTTTTGTAGTTATTTATTTGACGTTGTTGTTGTTGTTTATTTGACGTTGTTGTTGTTGTTGTTTATTTGACGTTGTTGTTGTTGTTTATTTGACGTTGTTGTATTTGTTGTTGTTTATTTGCCGTTGTTGTTGTTGTTGTTTATTTGATGTTATTGTTGTTGTTGTTTATTTGACGTTGTTGTTATTGTTGTTATTTATTTGACGTTGTTGTTGTTGTTTATTTGACATTGTTATTGTTGTTGTTGACGTTGTTGTTGTTGTTTATTTGACATTGTTGTTGTTGGTGGTGGTTGTGGTGTTATTGTTTATTTGACGTTGTTGTTGTTGTTTATTTGACGTTGTTTTAGTTGTTGTTGTTGTTGTTTATTTGGCATTGTTGTTGTTTATTTGACATTGTTGTTGTTGACATTGTTGTTGTTGACATTGTGTTGTTGTTGTAGTTTATTTGACGTAGTTGTTGTTGTTGACGTTGTTGTTGTTGTTGTTTATTTGACATTTTTGTTGTTGTTAATGTTGTTGTTATTGTTGTTCTTTATTTGACGTTGTTGTTGTTGTTGTTTATTTGACGTTGTTGTTGTTTATTTGACGTTGTTGTTGTTGTTGTTATTGTTGTTGTTTAGTTGACGTTGTTGTTGTTGTTTATTTGATGTTGTTGTTGTTGTTGTTTATTTGACATTGTTGTTGTTGTTGACGTTGTTGTTGTTGTTGTTTATTTGATGTTGTTCTTGTTGTTGTTTATTTGACATTGTTGTTGTTGTTGACGTTGTTGTTGTTTATTTGACATTGTTGTTGTTGTTGTTGACGTTGTTGGTGTTGTTATTAACTTGACGGTGTTGTTATTGTTGTTGTTTATTTGACGTTGTTTTAGTTGTTGTTTATTTGACGTTGTTGTTGTTTATTTGATATTGTTGTTGTTGTTGACGTTGTTGTTGTTGTTATTTATTTGACATTGTTGTTGTTGTTGTTGTTGTCGTTGTTGGTGTTGTTGTTTATTTGACGTTGTTATTGTTGTTGTTGTTTATTTGACGTTGTTTTAGTTGTTGTTGTTTATTTGACATTGTTGTTGTTGTTTATTCGACATTGTTGTTGTTCTTGTTGTTTATTTGATGTTGTTGTTGTTGTTTATTTGACATTGTTGTTGTTGTTGTTTATTTGACGTTGTTGTTGTTGTTGTTTATTTGACATTGTAGTTGTTGACGGTGTTGTTGTTGTTGTTTATTTGACATTGTGGTTGTTGTTGTTTATTTGACGTTGTTGTTGTTGACGTTGTTGTTGTTGTTTATTTGACGTTGTTGTTGTTGTTGACATAGTTGTTGTTGTTGTTTATTTGACGCTGTTGTTGTTGTTGTTGACGTTGTTGTTGTTGTTGTTGTTTATTTGACGATGTTGTTGTTGTTGTTGACATAGTTGTTGTTGTTGTTGTTGTTTATTTGACGTTGTTGTTGTTGTTGACGTTGTTGTTGTTGTTGTTTATTTGACGTTGTTGTTGTTGTTATTGTTGTTTATTTGACATTGTTGTTGTTGACAGTGTTGTTGTTGTTGTTTATTTGACGTTGTGGTTGTTGGTGTTTATTTGACGTTGTTGTTGTTGACGTTGTTGTCTTTGTTGTTTATTTGACGTTGTTGTTGTTGTTGACATAGTTGTTGTTGTTGGTGTTTATTTGACGTTGTTGTTGTTGACGTTGTTGTTGTTTATTTGACGTTGTTGTTGTTGTTTATTTGACGTTGTTGTTGTTGTTGTTTATTTGACGTTGTTGTTGTTGTTGTTGACTTAGTTGTTGTTGTTGTTTTATTGACGTTGTTGTTGTTGTTGACGTTGTTGTTTATTTGACGTTGTTGTTGTTGTTTATTTGAAGTTGTTGTTGTTATTGTTGTTGTTGTTGTTGTTTATTTGACGTTGTTGTTGTGGTGGTTTATTTGACGTTGTTGTATTTGTTGGTTTTTATTTGCCGTTGTTGTTGTTGTTTATTTGATGTTATCGTTGTTGTTGTTTATTTGACGTTGTTGTTATTGCTGTTATTTATTTGACGTTGTTATTGTTGTGGTTTATTTGACATTGTTATTGTTGTTGTTGACGTTGTTGTTGTTGTTGTTTATTTGACATTGTTGTTGTTGGTGGTGGTGGTTGTGGTGTTGTTGTTTATTTGACGTTGTTGTTGTTGTTGTTTATTTGACGTTATTTTAGTTGTTGTTGTTGTTTATTTGGCATTGTTGTTGTTTATTTGACATTGTTGTTGTTGACATTGTTGTTGTTGTTGTTTATTTGACATTTTTGTTGTTGTTGATGTTGTTGTTGTTGTTGTTTATTTGACGTTGTTGTTGTTGTTGTTTATTTGACGTTGTTGTTGTTGTTGTTTATTTGACGTTGTTGTTGTTGTTATTGTTGTTGTTTATTTGACGTTGTTGTTGTTGTTTATTTGATGTTGTTGTTGTTTTTTTTTATTTGACATTGTTGTTGTTGTTGACGTTGTTGTTGTTGTTGTTTATTTGATGTTGTTCTTGTTGTTGTTTATTTGACATTGTTGTTGTTGTTGACGTTGTTGGGGTTGTTATTTACTTGACGTTGTTGTTATTGTTGTTGTTTATTTGACGTTGCTTTAGTTGTTGTTTATTTGACGTTGTTGTTGTTGTTTATTTGATATTGTTGTTGTTGTTGACGTTGTTGTTGTTGTTGTTGTTGTTTATTTGACATTGTTGTTGTTGTTGTTGTTGTTATCGTTGTTGGTGTTGTTGTTTATTTGACGTTGTTATTGTTGTTGTTGTTTATTTGACGTTGTTTTAGTTGTTGTTGTTTATTTGACATTGTTGTTGTTGTTTATTCGACGTTGTTGTTGTTGTTGTTTATTTGATGTTGTTGTTGTTGTTTATTTGACATTGTTGTTGTTGTTGTTGTTGTTGTTTATTTGACGTTGTTGTTGTTGTTGTTGTTTATTTGACATTGTTGTTGTTGACGGTGTTGTTGTTGTTGTTAATCTGACATTGTGGTCGTTGTTGTTTATTTGACGTTGTTGTTGTTGTTGTTGTTGTTTATTTGACGTTGTTGTTGTTGTTGACATAGTTGTTGTTGTTGTTTATTTGACGTTGTTGTTGTTGTTGTTGTTGTTGACGTTGTTGTTGTTGTTGTTGTTTATTTGACGTTGTTGTTGTTGTTGTTGACATAGTTGTTGTTGTTGTTGTTTATTTGACGTTGTTGTTGTTGTTGACGTTGTTGTTGTTGTTGTTGTTTATTTGACGTTGTTGTTGTTGTTATTGTTGTTTATTTGACATTGTTGTTGTTGACAGTGTTGTTGTTGTTGTTTATTTGACGTTGTGGTTGTTGGTGTTTATTTGACGTTGTTGTTGTTGACGTTGTTGTCTTTGTTGTTTATATGACGTTGTTGTTGTTGTTGACATAGTTGTTGTTGTTGGTGTTTATTTGACGTTGTTGTTGTTGACGTTGTTGTTGTTGTTGTTGTTTATTTGATGTTATCGTTGTTGTTGTTTATTTGACGTTGTTGTTATTGCTGTTATTTATTTGACGTTGTTATTGTTGTGGTTTATTTGACATTGTTATTGTTGTTGTTGACGTTGTTGTTGTTGTTGTTTATTTGACATTGTTGTTGTTGGTGGTGGTGGTTGTGGTGTTGTTGTTTATTTGACGTTGTTGTTGTTGTTGTTTATTTGACGTTATTTTAGTTGTTGTTGTTGTTTATTTGGCATTGTTGTTGTTTATTTGACATTGTTGTTGTTGACATTGTTGTTGTTGACATTGTTGTTGTTGTTGTTTATTTGACATTTTTGTTGTTGTTGATGTTGTTGTTGTTGTTGTTTATTTGACGTTGTTGTTGTTGTTGTTTATTTGACGTTGTTGTTGTTGTTGTTTATTTGACGTTGTTGTTGTTGTTATTGTTGTTGTTTATTTGACGTTGTTGTTGTTGTTTATTTGATGTTGTTGTTGTTTTTTTTTATTTGACATTGTTGTTGTTGTTGACGTTGTTGTTGTTGTTGTTTATTTGATGTTGTTCTTGTTGTTGTTTATTTGACATTGTTGTTGTTGTTGACGTTGTTGGGGTTGTTATTTACTTGACGTTGTTGTTATTGTTGTTGTTTATTTGACGTTGCTTTAGTTGTTGTTTATTTGATATTGTTGTTGTTGTTGACGTTGTTGTTGTTGTTGTTGTTGTTTATTTGACATTGTTGTTGTTGTTGTTGTTATCGTTGTTGGTGTTGTTGTTTATTTGACGTTGTTATTGTTGTTGTTGTTTATTTGACGTTGTTTTAGTTGTTGTTGTTTATTTGACATTGTTGTTGTTGTTTATTCGACGTTGTTGTTGTTGTTGTTTATTTGATGTTGTTGTTGTTGTTTATTTGACATTGTTGTTGTTGTTGTTGTTGTTGTTGTTTATTTGACGTTGTTGTTGTTGTTGTTGTTTATTTGACATTGTTGTTGTTGACGGTGTTGTTGTTGTTGTTAATCTGACATTGTGGTCGTTGTTGTTTATTTGACGTTGTTGTTGTTGTTGTTGTTTATTTGACGTTGTTGTTGTTGTTGACATAGTTGTTGTTGTTGTTTATTTGACGTTGTTGTTGTTGTTGTTGTTGTTGACGTTGTTGTTGTTGTTGTTGTTTATTTGACGTTGTTGTTGTTGTTGTTGACATAGTTGTTGTTGTTGTTGTTTATTTGACGTTGTTGTTGTTGTTGACGTTGTTGTTGTTGTTGTTTATTTGACGTTGTTGTTGTTGTTATTGTTGTTTATTTGACATTGTTGTTGTTGACAGTGTTGTTGTTGTTGTTTATTTGACGTTGTGGTTGTTGGTGTTTATTTGACGTTGTTGTTGTTGACGTTGTTGTCTTTGTTGTTTATATGACGTTGTTGTTGTTGTTGACATAGTTGTTGTTGTTGGTGTTTATTTGACGTTGTTGTTGTTGACGTTGTTGTTGTTGTTGTTGTTTATTTGACGTTGTTGTTGTTGTTGTTTATTTGACGTTGTTGTTGTTGTTGTTGACTTAGTTGTTGTTGTTGTTTTATTGACGTTGTTGTTGTTGTTGACGTTGTTGTTTATTTGACGTTGTTGTTGTTGTTTATTTGACGTTGTTATTGTTGTTTATTTGACGTAGTTGTTGTTGTTTATTTGATGTTGTTGTTGTTTATTTGACTGTGTTGTTGTTGTTGTTGTTTATTTGACGTTGTTGTTGTTGTTGTTACGTTGTTGTTGTTGTTTATTTGACGTTGTTGTTGTTGTTGACGTTGTTGTTTATTTGACGTTGTTGTTGTTGTTGTTGACGTTGTTGTTGTTTATTTGACATTGTTGTTGTTGTTGACGTTGTTGTTGTTGTTTATTTGACATTGTTGTTGTTGACGTTGTTGTTGTTGTTGTTATTGTTTATTTGACGTAGTTGTTGTTGTTGACGTCGTTGTTGTTGTTTATTTGACGTTTTTGTTGTTGTTGATGTTGTTGTTGTTGTATATTTGACATTGTTGTAGTTGTTATTGTTGTTGTTGTTCTTGTTGTTGTTTATTTGACATTGTTGTTGTTGTTGTTTATTTGACGTTGTTGTTTATTTGACGTTGTTGTTGTTGACGGTGTTGTTGTTGTTGTTGTCTGTTTGACATTGTTGACGTTGTTGTTGTTATTGACGTTGTTGTTGTTTATTTGACATTGTTGTTTTTGTTGTTGTTCTTTATTTGACGTTGTTATTGTTTATTTGACGTTGTTGTTGTTGTTTATTTAACGTTCTTGTTGTTGACGTTGTTGTTGTTGACGTTGTTGTTGTTGTTGACGTTGTTGTTGTTGTTGTTTATTTGACATTGTTATTGTTGGTGGTGGTGGTTGTGGTGTTGTTGTTTATTTGACGTTGTTGTTGTTGTTGTTGTTTATTTGACGTTATTTTAGTTGTTGTTGTTGTTTATTTGGCATTGTTGTTGTTTATTTGACATTGTTGTTGTTGACATTGTTGTTGTTGACATTGTTGTTGTTGTTGTTGTTTATTTGACATTTTTGTTGTTGTTGTTGTTGTTGTTTATTTGACGTTGTTGTTGTTGTTGTTTATTTGACGTTGTTGTTGTTGTTGTTTATTTGACGTTGTTGTTGTTGTTATTGTTGTTGTTTATTTGACGTTGTTGTTGTTGTTTATTTGATGTTGTTGTTGTTTTTTTTTATTTGACATTGTTGTTGTTGTTGACGTTGTTGTTGTTGTTGTTTATTTGATGTTGTTCTTGTTGTTGTTTATTTGACATTGTTGTTGTTGTTGTTGACGTTGTTGGGGTTGTTATTTACTTGACGTTGTTGTTATTGTTAATGTTTATTTGACGTTGTTTTAGTTGTTGTTTATTTGACGTTGTTGTTGTTGTTTATTTGATATTGTTGTTGTTGTTGACGTTGTTGTTGTTGTTGTTGTTTATTTGACATTGTTGTTGTTGTTGTTGTTGTTATCGTTGTTGGTGTTGTTGTTTATTTGACGTTGTTATTGTTGTTGTTGTTTATTTGACGTTGTTTTAGTTGTTGTTGTTTATTTGACATTGTTGTTGTTGTTTATTCGATGTTGTTGTTGTTGTTGTTTATTTGATGTTGTTGTTGTTGTTTATTTGACATTGTTGTTGTTGTTGTTGTTGTTGTTTATTTGACATTGTTGTTGTTGACGGTGTTGTTGTTGTTGTTAATTTGACATTGTGGTCGTTGTTGTTTATTTGACGTTGTTGTTGTTGTTGTTGTTTATTTGACGTTGTTGTTGTTGTTGACATAGTTGTTGTTGTTGTTTATTTGACGTTGTTGTTGTTGTTGACGTTGTTGTTGTTGTTGTTGTTTATTTGACGTTGTTGTTGTTGTTGTTGACATAGTTGTTGTTGTTGTTTATTTGACGTTGTTGTTGTTGTTGACGTTGTTGTTGTTGTTGTTGTTTATTTGACGTTGTTGTTGTTGTTATTGTTGTTTATTTGACATTGTTGTTGTTGACAGTGTTGTTGTTGTTGTTTATTTGACGTTGTGGTTGTTGGTGTTTATTTGACGTTGTTGTTGTTGACGTTGTTGTCTTTGTTGTTTATATGACGTTGTTGTTGTTGTTGACATAGTTGTAGTTGTTGGTGTTTATTTGACGTTGTTGTTGTTGACGTTGTTGTTGTTGTTGTTGTTGTTGTTTATTTGACGTTGTTGTTGTTGTTGTTTATTTGACGTTGTTGTTGTTGTTGTTGACTTAGTTGTTGTTGTTGTTTTATTGACGTTGTTGTTGTTGTTGACGTTGTTGTTTATTTGACGTTGTTGTTGTTGTTTATTTGACGTTGTTATTGTTGTTTATTTGACGTAGTTGTTGTTGTTTATTTGATGTTGTTGTTGTTTATTTGACTGTGTTGTTGTTGTTGTTGTTGTTTATTTGACGTTGTTGTTGTTGTTGTTGACGTTGTTGTTGTTGTTTATTTGACGTTGTTGTTGTTGTTGACGTTGTTGTTTATTTGACGTTGTTGTTGTTGTTGTTGACGTTGTTGTTGTTTATTTGACATTGTTGTTGTTGTTGACGTTGTTGTTGTTTATTTGACATTGTTGTTGTTGACGTTGTTGTTGTTGTTGTTATTGTTTATTTGACGTAGTTGTTGTTGTTGACGTCGTTGTTGTTGTTTATTTGACGTTTTTGTTGTTGTTGATGTTGTTGTTGTTGTATATTTGACATTGTTGTAGTTGTTATTGTTGTTGTTGTTCTTGTTGTTGTTTATTTGACATTGTTGTTGTTGTTGTTTATTTGACGTTGTTGTTGTTGTTTATTTGACGTTGTTGTTTATTTGACGTTGTTGTTGTTGACGGTGTTGTTGTTGTTGTTGTCTGTTTGACATTGTTGACGTTGTTGTTGTTATTGACGTTGTTGTTGTTTATTTGACATTGTTGTTTTTGTTGTTGTTCTTTATTTGACGTTGTTATTGTTTATTTGACGTTGTTGTTGTTGTTTATTTAACGTTCTTGTTGTTGACGTTGTTGTTGTTGTTGTTATTGTTTATTTGACGTTGTTGTTGTTGTTTATTTGATGTAGTTGTTGTTGTTGACATTGTTGTTGTTGTTGTTGTTGTTTATTTGACGTTTTTGTTGTTGTTGATGTTGTTGTTGTTTTTGTTTATTTGACGTTGTTGTTGTTGTTTATTTGACGTTGTTGTTGTTGACGTTGTTGTTGTTGTTGTTTATTTGACGTTGTTGTTGTTGACATAGTTGTTGTTGTTGTTGTTGTTTATTTGACGTTGTTGTTGTTGACATTATTGTTGTTGTTGTTTATTCGACGTTGTTGTTGTTGTTGTTTATTTGATGTTGTTGTTGTTGTTTATTTGACATTGTTGTTGTTGTTGTTGTTGTTGTTGTTTATTTGACGTTGTTGTTGTTGTTGTTTATTTGACATTGTTGTTGTTGACGGTGTTGTTGTTGTTGTTAATCTGACATTGTGGTCGTTGTTGTTTATTTGACGTTGTTGTTGTTGTTGTTGTTTATTTGACGTTGTTGTTGTTGTTGACATAGTTGTTGTTGTTGTTTATTTGACGTTGTTGTTGTTGTTGTTGTTGTTGACGTTGTTGTTGTTGTTGTTGTTTATTTGACGTTGTTGTTGTTGTTGTTGACATAGTTGTTGTTGTTGTTGTTTATTTGACGTTGTTGTTGTTGTTGACGTTGTTGTTGTTGTTGTTTATTTGACGTTGTTGTTGTTGTTATTGTTGTTTATTTGACATTGTTGTTGTTGACAGTGTTGTTGTTGTTGTTTATTTGACGTTGTGGTTGTTGGTGTTTATTTGACGTTGTTGTTGTTGACGTTGTTGTCTTTGTTGTTTATATGACGTTGTTGTTGTTGTTGACATAGTTGTTGTTGTTGGTGTTTATTTGACGTTGTTGTTGTTGACGTTGTTGTTGTTGTTGTTGTTTATTTGACGTTGTTGTTGTTGTTGTTTATTTGACGTTGTTGTTGTTGTTGTTGACTTAGTTGTTGTTGTTGTTTTATTGACGTTGTTGTTGTTGTTGACGTTGTTGTTTATTTGACGTTGTTGTTGTTGTTTATTTGACGTTGTTATTGTTGTTTATTTGACGTAGTTGTTGTTGTTTATTTGATGTTGTTGTTGTTTATTTGACTGTGTTGTTGTTGTTGTTGTTTATTTGACGTTGTTGTTGTTGTTGTTACGTTGTTGTTGTTGTTTATTTGACGTTGTTGTTGTTGTTGACGTTGTTGTTTATTTGACGTTGTTGTTGTTGTTGTTGACGTTGTTGTTGTTTATTTGACATTGTTGTTGTTGTTGACGTTGTTGTTGTTGTTTATTTGACATTGTTGTTGTTGACGTTGTTGTTGTTGTTGTTATTGTTTATTTGACGTAGTTGTTGTTGTTGACGTCGTTGTTGTTGTTTATTTGACGTTTTTGTTGTTGTTGATGTTGTTGTTGTTGTATATTTGACATTGTTGTAGTTGTTATTGTTGTTGTTGTTCTTGTTGTTGTTTATTTGACATTGTTGTTGTTGTTGTTTATTTGACGTTGTTGTTTATTTGACGTTGTTGTTGTTGACGGTGTTGTTGTTGTTGTTGTCTGTTTGACATTGTTGACGTTGTTGTTGTTATTGACGTTGTTGTTGTTTATTTGACATTGTTGTTTTTGTTGTTGTTCTTTATTTGACGTTGTTATTGTTTATTTGACGTTGTTGTTGTTGTTTATTTAACGTTCTTGTTGTTGACGTTGTTGTTGTTGACGTTGTTGTTGTTGTTGACGTTGTTGTTGTTGTTGTTTATTTGACATTGTTATTGTTGGTGGTGGTGGTTGTGGTGTTGTTGTTTATTTGACGTTGTTGTTGTTGTTGTTTATTTGACGTTATTTTAGTTGTTGTTGCTGTTTATTTGGCATTGTTGTTGTTTATTTGACATTGTTGTTGTTGACATTGTTGTTGTTGACATTGTTGTTGTTGTTGTTGTTTATTTGACATTTTTGTTGTTGTTGTTGTTGTTGTTTATTTGACGTTGTTGTTGTTGTTGTTTATTTGACGTTGTTGTTGTTGTTGTTTATTTGACGTTGTTGTTGTTGTTATTGTTGTTGTTTATTTGACGTTGTTGTTGTTGTTTATTTGATGTTGTTGTTGTTTTTTTTTATTTGACATTGTTGTTGTTGTTGACGTTGTTGTTGTTGTTGTTTATTTGATGTTGTTCTTGTTGTTGTTTATTTGACATTGTTGTTGTTGTTGTTGACGTTGTTGGGGTTGTTATTTACTTGACGTTGTTGTTATTGTTAATGTTTATTTGACGTTGTTTTAGTTGTTGTTTATTTGACGTTGTTGTTGTTGTTTATTTGATATTGTTGTTGTTGTTGACGTTGTTGTTGTTGTTGTTGTTTATTTGACATTGTTGTTGTTGTTGTTGTTATCGTTGTTGGTGTTGTTGTTTATTTGACGTTGTTATTGTTGTTGTTGTTTATTTGACGTTGTTTTAGTTGTTGTTGTTTATTTGACATTGTTGTTGTTGTTTATTCGACGTTGTTGTTGTTGTTGTTTATTTGATGTTGTTGTTGTTGTTTATTTGACATTGTTGTTGTTGTTGTTGTTGTTGTTTATTTGACATTGTTGTTGTTGACGGTGTTGTTGTTGTTGTTAATTTGACATTGTGGTCGTTGTTGTTTATTTGACGTTGTTGTTGTTGTTGTTGTTTATTTGACGTTGTTGTTGTTGTTGACATAGTTGTTGTTGTTGTTTATTTGACGTTGTTGTTGTTGTTGACGTTGTTGTTGTTGTTGTTGTTTATTTGACGTTGTTGTTGTTGTTGTTGACATAGTTGTTGTTGTTGTTTATTTGACGTTGTTGTTGTTGTTGACGTTGTTGTTGTTGTTGTTGTTTATTTGACGTTGTTGTTGTTGTTATTGTTGTTTATTTGACATTGTTGTTGTTGACAGTGTTGTTGTCGTTGTTTATTTGACGTTGTGGTTGTTGGTGTTTATTTGACGTTGTTGTTGTTGACGTTGTTGTCTTTGTTGTTTATATGACGTTGTTGTTGTTGTTGACATAGTTGTAGTTGTTGGTGTTTATTTGACGTTGTTGTTGTTGACGTTGTTGTTGTTGTTGTTGTTGTTTATTTGACGTTGTTGTTGTTGTTGTTTATTTGACGTTGTTGTTGTTGTTGTTGACTTAGTTATTGTTGTTGTTTTATTGACGTTGTTGTTGTTGTTGACGTTGTTGTTTATTTGACGTTGTTGTTGTTGTTTATTTGACGTTGTTATTGTTGTTTATTTGACGTAGTTGTTGTTGTTTATTTGATGTTGTTGTTGTTTATTTGACTGTGTTGTTGTTGTTGTTGTTGTTTATTTGACGTTGTTGTTGTTGTTGTTGACGTTGTTGTTGTTGTTTATTTGACGTTGTTGTTGTTGTTGACGTTGTTGTTTATTTGACGTTGTTGTTGTTGTTGTTGACGTTGTTGTTGTTTATTTGACATTGTTGTTGTTGTTGACGTTGTTGTTGTTTATTTGACATTGTTGTTGTTGACGTTGTTGTTGTTGTTGTTATTGTTTATTTGACGTAGTTGTTGTTGTTGACGTCGTTGTTGTTGTTTATTTGACGTTTTTGTTGTTGTTGATGTTGTTGTTGTTGTATATTTGACATTGTTGTAGTTGTTATTGTTGTTGTTGTTCTTGTTGTTGTTTATTTGACATTGTTGTTGTTGTTGTTTATTTGACGTTGTTGTTGTTGTTTATTTGACGTTGTTGTTTATTTGACGTTGTTGTTGTTGACGGTGTTGTTGTTGTTGTTGTCTGTTTGACATTGTTGACGTTGTTGTTGTTATTGACGTTGTTGTTGTTTATTTGACATTGTTGTTTTTGTTGTTGTTCTTTATTTGACGTTGTTATTGTTTATTTGACGTTGTTGTTGTTGTTTATTTAACGTTCTTGTTGTTGACGTTGTTGTTGTTGTTGTTATTGTTTATTTGACGTTGTTGTTGTTGTTTATTTGATGTAGTTGTTGTTGTTGACATTGTTGTTGTTGTTGTTGTTGTTTATTTGACGTTTTTGTTGTTGTTGATGTTGTTGTTGTTTTTGTTTATTTGACGTTGTTGTTGTTGTTTATTTGACGTTGTTGTTGTTGACGTTGTTGTTGTTGTTGTTTATTTGACGTTGTTGTTGTTGACATAGTTGTTGTTGTTGTTGTTGTTTATTTGACGTTGTTGTTGTTGACATTATTGTTGTTGTTGTTTATTTGACGTTGTTGTTGTTGTTTATTTGACATTGTTGTTGTTGTTGACGTTGTTGTTGTTGTTGTTTATTTGACATTGTTGTTGTTGTTGTTGACGTTGTTGTTGTTGTTGTTTATTTGACTTTGTTGTTGTTGTTCTTGTTGTTGTTTATTTGACGTTGTTGTTGTTGTTGTTGTTGACTTAATTGTTGTTGTTGTTTATTTGAAGTTGTTGTTGTTGTTGACGTTGTTGTTGTTGTTGTTTATTTGAC
Source organism: Vicia faba (assembly GCA_948472305.1). Taxonomy (NCBI): domain Eukaryota; kingdom Viridiplantae; phylum Streptophyta; class Magnoliopsida; order Fabales; family Fabaceae; genus Vicia; species Vicia faba. The sequence goes on along the minus strand of OX451739.1, from coordinate 466,231,588 downwards.
TTTGTTGTTGTTGTTCTTGTTGTTGTTTATTTGACGTTGTTGTTGTTGTTGACTTAATTGTTGTTGTTGTTCATTTGAAGTTGTTGTTGTTGTTGACGTTGTTGTTGTTGTTTATTTGAAGTTGTTGTTGTTGTTGACGTTGTTGTTGTTGTTTATTTCACGTTGTTGTTGTTATTTATTTGACATTGTTGTTGTTGTTGACGTTGTTGTTGTTGTTGTTTATTTGACATTGTTGTTGTTGTTGACGTTGTTGTTGTTGTTGTTGTTGTTGTTGTTTATTTGACGTTGTTTTAGTATTGTTGTTTATTTGATATTGTTGTTGTTATTTATTTGACGTTGTTGTGGGTGACATTGTTGTTGTTGTTTATTTAACGTTGTTGTTGTTGTTTATTTGATGTAGTTATTGTTGTTAATGTTATTATTTTTGTTGACGTTATTGTTGTTGTTGTTGTTTATTTGACGTTTTTGTTGTTGTTGATGTTGTTGTTGTTGTTGTTGTTGTATATTTGACATTGTTGTTGTTGTTATTGTTGTTGTTGTTGTTGTTGTTTATTTGACATTGTTGTTGTTGTTGTTTAATTGACGTTGTTGTAGTTGTTTAATTGACGTTGTGGTTGTTGTTGTTGTTGTTTATTTGACGTTGTTGTTGTTGTTGTTATTGTTGTTGTTGTTGTTTATTTGACGTTGTTGTTGTTATTTATTTGACGCTGTTGTTGTTGTTGTTGTTTATTTGACGTTGTTGTTGTTGTTGACGTTGTTGTTGTTGTTGTTTATTTGACATTGTTGTTGTTGTTGTTATTATTGTTTATTTGACGTTGTTGTTGTTGTTTATTTGGCGTTGTTGTTGTTGTTGACGTTGTTGTTGTTGTTGTTTATTTGACGTTGTTGTTGTTGTTGACGTTATTTTTGTTGTTCTTTATTTGACGTTGTTTTTATTGTTGTTTGTTTGACGTTGTTGTTGTTGTTGTTGTTTATTTGACGTTGTTGTTGTTGTTGTTTATTTGACGTTGTTGTTGTTGTTGTTGTTTATTTGACATTGTAGGTTGTTGACAGTGTTGTTGTTTTTTATTTGACGTTGTGGTTGTTGTTGTTTATTTGACGTTGTTGTTGTTGACGTTGTTGTTGTTGTTGTTTATTTGACGTTGTTGTTGTTGTTATTGTTGTTTATTTGACATTGTTGTTGTTGACAGTGTTGTTGTTGTTGTTTATTTGACGTTGTGGTTGTTGGTGTTTATTTGACGTTGTTGTTGTTGACGTTGTTGTCTTTGTTGTTTATATGACGTTGTTGTTGTTGTTGACATAGTTGTAGTTGTTGGTGTTTATTTGACGTTGTTGTTGTTGACGTTGTTGTTGTTGTTGTTGTTGTTTATTTGACGTTGTTGTTGTTGTTGTTTATTTGACGTTGTTGTTGTTGTTGTTGACTTAGTTGTTGTTGTTGTTTTATTGACGTTGTTGTTGTTGTTGACGTTGTTGTTTATTTGACGTTGTTGTTGTTGTTTATTTGACGTTGTTATTGTTGTTTATTTGACGTAGTTGTTGTTGTTTATTTGATGTTGTTGTTGTTTATTTGACTGTGTTGTTGTTGTTGTTGTTGTTTATTTGACGTTGTTGTTGTTGTTGTTGACGTTGTTGTTGTTGTTTATTTGACATTGTTGTTGTTGTTGACGTTGTTGTTTATTTGACGTTGTTGTTGTTGTTGTTGACGTTGTTGTTGTTTATTTGACATTGTTGTTGTTGTTGACGTTGTTGTTGTTTATTTGACATTGTTGTTGTTGACGTTGTTGTTGTTGTTGTTATTGTTTATTTGACGTAGTTGTTGTTGTTGACGTCGTTGTTGTTGTTTATTTGACGTTTTTGTTGTTGTTGATGTTGTTGTTGTTGTATATTTGACATTGTTGTAGTTGTTATTGTTGTTGTTGTTCTTGTTGTTGTTTATTTGACATTGTTGTTGTTGTTGTTTATTTGACGTTGTTGTTGTTGTTTATTTGACGTTGTTGTTTATTTGACGTTGTTGTTGTTGACGGTGTTGTTGTTGTTGTTGTCTGTTTGACATTGTTGACGTTGTTGTTGTTATTGACGTTGTTGTTGTTTATTTGACATTGTTGTTTTTGTTGTTGTTCTTTATTTGACGTTGTTATTGTTTATTTGACGTTGTTGTTGTTGTTTATTTAACGTTCTTGTTGTTGACGTTGTTGTTGTTGTTGTTATTGTTTATTTGACGTTGTTGTTGTTGTTTATTTGATGTAGTTGTTGTTGTTGACATTGTTGTTGTTGTTGTTGTTGTTGTTTATTTGACGTTTTTGTTGTTGTTGATGTTGTTGTTGTTTTTGTTTATTTGACGTTGTTGTTGTTGTTTATTTGACGTTGTTGTTGTTGACGTTGTTGTTGTTGTTGTTTATTTGACGTTGTTGTTGTTGACATAGTTGTTGTTGTTGTTGTTTATTTGACGTTGTTGTTGTTGACATTGTTGTTGTTGTTGTTTATTTGACGTTGTTGTTGTTGTTTATTTGACATTGTTGTTGTTGTTGACGTTGTTGTTGTTGTTGTTTATTTGACATTGTTGTTGTTGTTGTTGACGTTGTTGTTGTTGTTGTTTATTTGACTTTGTTGTTGTTGTTCTTGTTGTTGTTTATTTGACGTTGTTGTTGTTGTTGACTTAATTGTTGTTATTGTTTATTTGAAGTTGTTGTTGTTGTTGACGTTGTTGTTGTTGTTGTTTATTTGACTTTGTTGTTGTTGTTGTTGTTGTTGTTTATTTGACGTTGTTGTTGTTGTTGACTTAATTGTTGTTGTTGTTTATTTGAAGTTGTTGTTGTTGTTGACGTTCTTGTTGTTGTTTATTTGAAGTTGTTGTTGTTGTTGACGTTGTTGTTGTTGTTGTTTATTTGACGTTGTTGTTGTTATTTATTTGACATTGTTGTTGTTGTTGACGTTGTTGTTGTTGTTGTTGTTTATTTGACATTGTTGTTGTTGTTGTTGACGTTGTTGTTGTTGTTGTTGTTGTTGTTTATTTGACGTTGTTTTAGTATTGTTGTTTATTTGATATTGTTGTTGTTATTTATTTGACGTTGTTGTGGGTGACATTGTTGTTGTTGTTTATTTAACGTTGTTGTTGTTGTTTATTTGATGTAGTTATTGTTGTTAATGTTATTATTTTTGTTGACGTTATTGTTGTTGTTGTTGTTTATTTGACGTTTTTGTTGTTGTTGATGTTGTTGTTGTTGTTGTTGTTGTATATTTGACGTTGTTGTTGTTGTTATTGTTGTTGTTGTTGTTGTTGTTTATTTGACATTGTTGTTGTTGTTGTTTAATTGACGTTGTTGTAGTTGTTTAATTGACGTTGTGGTTGTTGTTGTTGTTGTTGTTTATTTGACGTCGTTGTTGTTGTTGTTATTGTTGTTGTTGTTGTTTATTTGACGTTGTTGTTGTTGTTTATTTGACGCTGTTGTTGTTGTTGTTGTTTATTTGACGTTGTTGTTGTTGTTGACGTTGTTGTTGTTGTTGTTTATTTGACATTGTTGTTGTTGTTGTTGTTATTGTTTATTTGACGTTGTTGTTGTTGTTGTTGTTGTTTATTTGGCGTTGTTGTTGTTGTTGACGTTGTTGTTGTTGTTGTTTATTTGACGTTGTTGTTGTTGTTGACGTTATTTTTGTTGTTCTTTATTTGACGTTGTTTTTATTGTTGTTTGTTTGACGTTGTTGTTGTTGTTGTTGTTTATTTGACGTTGTTGTTGTTGTTTATTTGACGTTGTTGTTGTTGTTGTTGTTTATTTGACATTGTAGGTTGTTGACAGTGTTGTTGATGTTTATTTGACGTTGTGGTTGTTGTTGTTTATTTGACGTTGTTGTTGTTGACGTTGTTGTTGTTGTTGTTTATTTGACGTTGTTGTTGTTGTTGATATAGTTGTTGTTGTTGTTGTTGTTTATTTGACGTTGTTGTTGTTGTTGACGTTGTTGTTGTGGTTGTTGTTTATTTGTCGTCGTTGTTGTTGTTGACATAGTTGTTGTTGTTGACGTTGTATTGACGTTGTTTTAGTTGTTGTTTATTTGACGTTGTTGTTGTTGTTTATTTGATATTGTTGTTGTTGTTGACGTTGTTGTTGTTGTTGTTTATTTGACATTGTTGTTGTTGTTGTTGTCGTTGTTGGTGTTGTTGTTTATTTGACGTTGTTATTGTTGTTGTTGTTTATTTGACGTTGTTTTAGTTGTTGTTGTTTATTTTACATTGTTGTTGTTGTTTATTCGACGTTGTTGTTGTTGTTGTTTATTTGATGTTGTTGTTGTTGTTTATTTGACATTGTTGTTGATGTTGTTGTTGTTTATTTGACGTTGTTGTTGTTGTTGTTTATTTGACATTGTTGTTGTTGACGGTGTTGTTGTTGTTGTTAATTTGACATTGTGGTTGTTGTTGTTTATTTGACGTTGTTGTTGTTGTTGTTTATTTGACGTTGTTGTTGTTGTTGACATAGTTGTTGTTGTTGTTTATTTGACGTTGTTGTTGTTGTTGTTGACGTTGTTGTTGTTGTTGTTGTTTATTTGACGTTGTTGTTTTTGTTGTTGTTCTTTATTTGACGTTGTTATTGTTTATTTGACGTTGTTGTTGTTGTTTATTTAACGTTCTTGTTGTTGACGTTGTTGTTGTTGTTGTTGTTTATTTGATGTAGTTGTTGTTGTTGACATTGTTGTTGTTGTTGTTGTTGTTGATGTTTATTTGACGTTTTTGTTGTTGTTGATGTTGTTGTTGTTTTTGTTTATTTGACGTTGTTGTTGTTGTTTATTTGACGTTGTTGTTGTTGACGGTGTTGTTGTTGTTGTTTATTTGACGTTGTTGTTATTGTTGCTTATTTGACGTTGTTGTTGTTGACATTGTTGTTGTTGTTGTTTATTTGACGTTGTTGTTGTTGTTGACATAGTTGTTGTTGTTGTTGTTGTTTATTTGACGTTGTTGTTGTTGACATTGTTGTTGTTGTTGTTTATTTGACGTTGTTGTTGTTGTTTATTTGACATTGTTGTTGTTGTTGACGTTGTTGTTGTTGTTTATTTGACATTGTTGTTGTTGTTGTTGACGTTGTTGTTGTTGTTGTTTATTTGACTGTGTTGTTGTTGTTCTTGTTGTTGTTTATTTGACGTTGTTGTTGTTGTTGTTGACTTAATTGTTGTTGTTGTTTATTTGAAGTTGTTGTTGTTGTTGACGTTGTTGTTGTTGTTGTTTATTTGACTTTGTTGTTGTTGTTGTTCTTGTTGTTGTTTATTTGACGTTGTTGTTGTTGTTAACTTAATTGTTGTTGTTGTTTATTTGAAGTTGTTGTTGTTGTTGACATTGTTGTTGTTGTTTATTTGAAGTTGTTGTTGTTGTTGACGTTGTTGTTGTTGTTTATTTGACGTTGTTGTTGTTATTTATTTGACATTGTTGTTGTTGTTGACGTTGTTGTTGTTGTTGTTTATTTGACATTGTTGTTGTTGTTGTTGACGTTGTTGTTGTTGTTGTTGTTGTTTATTTGACGTTGTTTTAGTATTGTTGTTTATTTGATATTGTTGTTGTTATTTATTTGACGTTGTTGTGGGTGACATTGTTGTTGTTGTTTATTTAACGTTGTTGTTGTTGTTTATTTGATGTAGTTATTGTTGTTAATGTTATTATTGTTGTTGACGTTATTGTTGTTGTTGTTGTTTATTTGACGTTTTTGTTGTTGTTGATGTTGTTGTTGTTGTTGTATATTTGACGTTGTTGTTGTTGTTGTTATTGTTGTTGTTGTTGTTGTTGTTGTTTATTTGACATTGTTGTTGTTGTTGTTTAATTGACGTTGTTGTAGTTGTTTCATTGACGTTGTGGTTGTTGTTGTTGTTGTTTATTTGACGTCGTTGTTGTTGTTGTTGTTGTTATTATTGTTGTTGTTGTTGTTTATTTGACGTTGTTGTTGTTGTTTATTTGACGTTGTTGTTGTTGTTTATTTGACGCTGTTGTTGTTGTTGTTGTTTATTTGACGTTGTTGTTGTTGTTGACGTTGTTGTTGTTGTTGTTTATTTGACATTGTTGTTGTTGTTGTTATTGTTTATTTGACGTTGTTGTTGTTGTTGTTGTTGTTTATTTGGCATTGTTGTTGTTGTTGACGTTGTTGTTGTTGTTGTTTATTTGACGTTGTTGTTGTTGTTGACGTTATTTTTGTTGTTCTTTATTTGACGTTGTTTTTCTTGTTGTTTATTTGACGTTGTTGTTGTTGTTGTTTTTGTTTATTTGACGTTGTTGTTGTTGTTGTTTATTTGACGTTGTTGTTGTTGTTGTTGTTTATTTGACATTGTAGGTTGTTGACAGTGTTGTTGTTGTTTATTTGACGTTGTGGTTTTTGTTGTTTATTTGACGTTGTTGTTGTTGACGTTGTTGCTGTTGTTGTTTATTTGACGTTGTTGTTGTTGTTGTTGACTTAGTTGTTGTTGTTGTTTTATTGACGTTGTTGTTGTTGTTGACGTTGTTGTTTATTTGACGTTGTTGTTGTTGTTTATTTGACGTTGTTATTGTTGTTTATTTGACGTAGTTGTTGTTGTTTATTTGATGTTGTTGTTGTTTATTTGACTGTGTTGTTGTTGTTGTTGTTGTTGTTTATTTGACGTTGTTGTTGTTGTTGTTGACGTTGTTGTTGTTGTTTATTTGACGTTGTTGTTGTTGTTGACGTTGTTGTTTATTTGACGTTGTTGTTGTTGTTGTTGACGTTGTTGTTGTTTATTTGGCATTGTTGTTGTTGTTGACGTTGTTGTTGTTTATTTGACATTGTTGTTGTTGACGTTGTTGTTGTTGTTGTTATTGTTTATTTGACGTAGTTGTTGTTGTTGACGTCGTTGTTGTTGTTTATTTGACGTTTTTGTTGTTGTTGATGTTGTTGTTGTTGTATATTTGACATTGTTGTAGTTGTTATTGTTGTTGTTGTTCTTGTTGTTGTTTATTTGACATTGTTGTTGTTGTTGTTTATTTGACGTTGTTGTTGTTGTTTATTTGACGTTGTTGTTTATTTGACGTTGTTGTTGTTGACGGTGTTGTTGTTGTTGTTGTCTGTTTGACATTGTTGACGTTGTTGTTGTTGTTGACGTTGTTGTTGTTTATTTGACATTGTTGTTTTTGTTGTTGTTCTTTATTTGACGTTGTTATTGTTTATTTGACGTTGTTGTTGTTGTTTATTTAACGTTCTTGTTGTTGACGTTGTTGTTGTTGTTGTTATTGTTTATTTGACGTTGTTGTTGTTGTTTATTTGATGTAGTTGTTGTTGTTGACATTGTTGTTGTTGTTGTTGTTGTTTATTTGACGTTTTTGTTGTTGTTGATGTTGTTGTTGTTTTTGTTTATTTGACGTTGTTGTTGTTGTTGTTTATTTGACGTTGTTGTTGTTGACGGTGTTGTTGTTGTTGTTGTTTATTTGACGTTGTTGTTGTTGTTGTTGTTGTTGTTGACGTTGTTGTTGTTGTTTATTTGACGTTGTTGTTGTTGTTGACGTTGTTGTTTATTTGACGTTGTTGTTGTTGTTGTTGACGTTGTTGTTGTTTATTTGACATTGTTGTTGTTGTTGACGTTGTTGTTGTTTATTTGACGTTGTTGTTGTTGACGTTGTTGTTGTTGTTATTGTTTATTTGACGTAGTTGTTGTTGTTGACGTCGTTGTTGTTGTTTATTTGACGTTTTTGTTGTTGTTGATGTTGTTGTTGTTGTATATTTGACATTGTTGTAGTTGTTATTGTTGTTGTTGTTCTTGTTGTTGTTTATTTGACATTGTTGTTTATTTGACGTTGTTGTTGTTGTTGTTTATTTGACGTTGTTGTTTATTTGACGTTGTTGTTGTTGACGGTGTTGTTGTTGTTGTTGTCTGTTTGACATTGTTGACGTTGTTGTTGTTGTTGACGTTGTTGTTGTTTATTTGACATTGTTGTTTTTGTTGTTGTTCTTTATTTGACGTTGTTATTGTTTATTTGACGTTGTTGTTGTTGTTTATTTAACGTTCTTGTTGTTGACGTTGTTGTTGTTGTTGTTATTGTTTATTTGACGTTGTTGTTGTTGTTTATTTGACGTAGTTGTTGTTGTTGACGTTGTTGTTGTTGTTGTTGTTTATTTGACGTTTTTGTTGTTGTTGTTGTTGTTGTTGTTTATTTGACGTTGTTGTTGTTGTTTATTTGACGTTGTTGTTGTTGACGGTGTTGTTGTTGTTGTTTATTTGACGTTGTTGTTATTGTTGCTTATTTGACGTTGTTGTTGTTGACGTTGTTGTTGTTTATTTGACATTGTTGTTGTTGTTGACATAGTTGTTGTTTATTTGACGTTGTTGTTGTTGTTGACATTGTTGTTGTTGTTGTTTATTTGACGTTGTTGTTGTTGTTTATTTGACATTGTTGTTGTTGTTGACGTTGTTGTTGTTGTTGTTTATTTGACATTGTTGTTGTTGTTGTTGACGTTGTTGTTGTTGTTGTTTATTTGACTTTGTTGTTGTTGTTCTTGTTGTTGTTTATTTGACGTTGTTGTTGTTGTTGTTGACTTAATTGTTGTTGTTGTTTATTTGAAGTTGTTGTTGTTGTTGACGTTGTTGTTGTTGTTGTTTATTTGACTTTGTTGTTGTTGTTCTTGTTGTTGTTTATTTGACGTTGTTGTTGTTATTTTTGACTTAATTGTTGTTGTTGTTTATTTGAAGTTGTTGTTGTTGTTGACGTTGTTGTTTATTTTACGTTGTTGTTGTTGTTGTTTATTTGAAGTTGTTGTTGTTGTTGACGTTGTTGTTGTTGTTTATTTGTCGTTGTTGTTGTTGACGTTGTTGTTGTTGTTGTTTATTTGACATTGTTGTTGTTGTTGTTGACGTTGTTGTTGTTGTTGTTTATTTGACGTTGTTTTAGTATTGTTGTTTATTTGATATTGTTGTTGTTATTTATTTGACGTTGTTGTGGGTGACATTGTTGTTGTTGTTTATTTAACGTTGTTGTTGTTGTTTATTTGATGTAGTTATTGTTGTTAATGTTATTATTGTTGTTGACGTTATTGTTGTTGTTGTTGTTTATTTGACGTTTTTGTTGTTGTTGATGTTGTTGTTGTTGTTGTATATTTGACGTTGTTGTTGTTGTTGTTGTTGTTTATTTGACATTGTTGTTGTTGTTGTTTAATTGACGGTGTTGTAGTTGTTTAATTGACGTTGTGGTTGTTGTTGTTTATTTGACGTTGTTGTTGTTGTTGTTTATTTGACGTTGTTGTTGTTGTTGACGTTGTTGTTGTTATTGTTGTTTATTTGACATTGTTGTTGTTGTTATTGTTTATTTGACGTTGTTGTTGTTGTTGTTGTTTATTTGGCGTTGTTGTTGTTGTTGACGTTGTTGTTGTTGTTGACGTTGTTTTTGTTGTTGTTTATTTGACGTTGTTTTTATTGTTGTTTATTTGACGTTGTTGTTGTTGTTGTTGTTTATTTGACGTTGTTGTTGTTGTTGTTTATTTGACGTTGTTTTTGTTGTTGTTTATTTGACATTGTAGGTTGTTGACAGTGTTGTTGTTGTTTATTTGACGTTGTGGTTGTTGTTGTTTATTTGACGTTGTTGTTGTTGACGTTGTTGTTGTTGTTGTTGGTTATTTGACGTTGTTGTTGTTGTTGATATAGTTGTTGTTGTTGTTGTTGTTGTTTATTTGACGTTGTTGTTGTTGTTGACGTTGTTGTTGTTGTTGTTTATTTGTCGTTGTTGTTGTTGTTGACATAGTTGTTGTTGTTGTTTATTTGACGTTGTTGTTGTTTATTTGACATTGTTGTTGTTGTTGTTTATTTGACATTGTTGTTGTTGACGTTGTTGTTGTTGTTGTTGTTTATTTGACATTGTTGTTGTTGTTGTTGTTTATTTGACTTTGTTGTTGTTGTTGTTGTTGTTTATTTGACGTTGTTGTTGTTGACTTTGTTGTTGTTGTTGTTTATTTGACGTTGTTGTTGTTGTTGACGTTGTTGTTTATTTGACATTGTTGTTGTTGTTTATTTGACGTTGTTGTTGTTGTTGACTTAGTTGTTGTTGTTGTTTATTTGACGTTGTTGTTGTTGTTGACGTTGTTGTTTATTTGACATTGTTGTTGTTGTTTATTTGACGTTGTTGTTGTTGTTGTTGACGTTGTTGTTGTTGTTGTTTTTTTGACGTTGTTGTTGTTGACGTTGTTGTTGTTGTTATTATTGTTTATTTGACGTAGTAGTTGTTGTTGACGTTGTTGTTGTTGTTTATTTGACGTTTTTGTTGTTGTTGATGTTGTTGTTGTTGTATATTTGACGTTGTTGTAGTTGTTATTGTTGTTGTTGTTGTTGTTGTTTATTTGACATTGTTGTTGTTGTTGTTTATTTGACGTTGTTGTTGTTGACGGTGTTGTTGTTGTTGTCTGTTTGACATTGTTGTCGTTGTTGTTGTTGTTGGCGTTGTTGTTGTTTATTTGACGTTGTTTTTGTTGTTGTTCTTTATTTGACGTTGTTATTGTTTATTTGACGTTGTTGTTGTTTATTTAACATTGTTGTTGTTGACGTTGTTGTTGTTGTTATTGTTTATTTGACGTTGTTGTTGTTGTTGTTTATTTGACGTAGTTGTTGTTGTTGATGTTGTTGTTATTGTTGTTGTTTATTTTACGTTTATGTTGTTGTTGATGTTGTTGTTGTTGTTTATTTGACGTTGTTGTTGTTGTTATTTATTTGACGTTGTTGTTATTGACGGTGTTGTTGTTGTTGTTGTTTATTTGACGTTGTTGTTGTTGTTGTTTATTTGACGTTGTTGTTTTTGACGTTGTTGTTGTTGTTGTTGTTTATTTGACGTTGTTTTTGTTGTTGTTTATTTGACGTTGTTTTTGTTGTTGTTTATTTGACGTTGTTGTTGTTGTTTATTTGACGTTGTTGTTGTTGTTGTTTATTTGACGTTGTTGTTGTTGTTTATTTGACATTGTTGTTGTTGACAGTGTTGTTGTTGTTGTTGTTTATTTGACGTTGTGGTTGTTGTTGTTTATTTGACGTTGTTGTTGTTGACGTTGTTGTTGTTGTTGTTTATTTGACGTTGTTGTTGTTGACATAGTTGTTGTTGTTGTTGTTGTTTATTTGACGTTGTTGTTGTTGTTGACGTTGTTGTTGTTGCTGTTGTTTATTTGTCGTTGTTGTTGTTGTTGACGTAGTTGTTGTTGATGTTTATTTGACGTTGTTGTTGTTGTTGTTTATTTGACATTGTTGTTGTTGTTGTTTATTTGACATTGTTGTTGTTGTTGTTGTTGTTGTTTATTTGACTTTGGTGTTGTAGTTGTTTATTTGACGTTGTTGTTGTTGTTGACTTAGTTGTTGTTGTTGTTTATTTGACGTTGTTGTTGTTGTTGACGTTGTTGTTTATTTGACATTGTTGTTGTTGTTTATTTGACGTTGTTGTTGTTGTTGACGTTGTTGTTGTTGTTTATTTGATGTTGTTGTTGTTGACGTTGTTGTTGTTGTTGTTGTTATTGTTTATTTGACGTAGTTGTTGTTGTTGACGTTGTTGTTGTTGTTGTTTATTTGACGTTTTTGTTATTGTTGATGTTGTTGTTGTTGTTGTATATTTGACGTTGTTGTAGTTGTTATTGTTGTTGTTGTTGTTGTTGTTTATTTGACATTGTTGTTGTTGTTGTTTATTTGACGTTGTTGTTGTTGTTTATTTGACGTTATTGTTTATTTGACGTTGTTGTTGTTGACGGTGTTGTTGTTGTCTGTTTGACATTGTTGTCGTTGTTGTTGTTGTTGACGTTGTTGTTGTTTATTTGACGTTGTTTTTGTTTTTGTTCTTTATTTGACGTTGTTATTGTTTATTTGACGTTGTTGTTGTTGTTTATTTAATGTTGTTGTTGTTGACGTTGTTGTTGTTGTTATTGTTTATTTGACGTTGTTGTTGTTGTTTATTTGACGTAGTTGTTGTTGTTGACGTTGTTGTTATTGTTGTTGTTTATTTGACGTTGTTGTTGTTGTTGTTTATTTGACGTTGTTGTTGTTGTTTATTTGACGTTGTTGTTGTTGACGTTTATGTTGTTGTTGTTTATTTGACGTTGTTGTTCTTGTTTATTTGACGTTGTTGTTATTGACGTTGTTGTTGTTGTTGTTTATTTGACGTTGTTGTTATTGTTGACATAGTTGTTGTTGTTGTTTATTTGACGTTGTTGTTGTTGTTGACGTTGTTGTTGTTGTTGTTTATTTGACATTGTTGTTGTTGTTGACGTTGTTGTTGTTGTTTATTTGACATTAATGTTGTTGTTGACGTTGTTGTTGTTGTTGTTTATTTGACATTGTTGTTGTTGTTGTTGTTTATTTGACTTTGTTGTTGTTGTTGTTGTTTATTTGACGTTGTTGTTGTTGACTTTGTTTATTTGACGTTGTTGTTGTTGTTGACGTTGTTGTTTATTTGACATTGTTGTTGTTGTTTATTTGACGTTGTTGTTGTTGTTGACTTAGTTGTTGTTGTTGTTTATTTGACGTTGTTGTTGTTGTTGACGTTGTTGTTTATTTGACATTGTTGTTGTTGTTTATTTGACGTTGTTGTTGTTGACGTTGTTGTTGTTGTTTATTTGACGTTGTTGTTGTTGACGTTGTTGTTGTTGTTGTTGTTATTGTTTATTTGACGTAGTAGTTGTTGTTGACGTTGTTGTTGTTTATTTGACGTTTTTGTTGTTGTTGATGTTGTTGTTGTTGTATATTTGACGTTGTTGTAGTTGTTATTGTTGTTGTTGTTGTTGTTTATTTGACGTTGTTGTTGTTGTTTATTTGATGTTGTTGTTGTTGACGGTGTTGTTGTTGTTGTTGTCTGTTTGACATTGTTGTCGTTGTTGTTGTTGTTGTTGGCGTTGTTGTTGTTTATTTGACGTTGTTTTTGTTGTTGTTCTTTATTTGACGTTGTTATTGTTTATTTGACGTTGTTGTTGTTTATTTAACATTGTTGTTGTTGACGTTGTTGTTGTTGTTATTGTTTATTTGACATTGTTGTTGTTGTTGTTTATTTGACGTAGTTGTTGTTGTTGACGTTGTTGTTATTGTTGTTGTTTATTTTACGTTTATGTTGTTGTTGATGTTGTTGTTGTTGTTGTTGTTTATTTGACATTGTTGTTGTTGTTTATTTGACGTTGTTGTTGTTGACTTTGTTGTTGTTGTTTATTTAACGTTGTTGTTGTTGTTGTTTATTTAACGTTGTTGTTGTTGTTGACGTTGTTGTTGTTGTTGTTGTTTATTTGACATTGTTGTTGTTGTTGTTGACGTTGTTGTTGTTGTTGTTGTTGTTGTTTATTTGACGTTGTTTTAGTATTGTTGTTTATTTGATATTGTTGTTGTTATTTATTTGACGTTGTTGTGGGTGACATTGTTGTTGTTGTTTATTTAACGTTGTTGTTGTTGTTTATTTGATGTAGTTATTGTTGTTAATGTTATTATTTTTGTTGACGTTATTGTTGTTGTTGTTGTTTATTTGACGTTTTTGTTGTTGTTGATGTTGTTGTTGTTGTTGTTGTTGTATATTTGACGTTGTTGTTGTTGTTATTGTTGTTGTTGTTGTTGTTGTTTATTTGACATTGTTGTTGTTGTTGTTTAATTGACGTTGTTGTAGTTGTTTAATTGACGTTGTGGTTGTTGTTGTTGTTGTTGTTTATTTGACGTCGTTGTTGTTGTTGTTATTGTTGTTGTTGTTGTTTATTTGACGTTGTTGTTGTTGTTTATTTGACGCTGTTGTTGTTGTTGTTGTTTATTTGACGTTGTTGTTGTTGTTGACGTTGTTGTTGTTGTTGTTTATTTGACATTGTTGTTGTTGTTGTTGTTATTGTTTATTTGACGTTGTTGTTGTTGTTGTTGTTGTTTATTTGGCGTTGTTGTTGTTGTTGACGTTGTTGTTGTTGTTGTTTATTTGACGTTGTTGTTGTTGTTGACGTTATTTTTGTTGTTCTTTATTTGACGTTGTTTTTATTGTTGTTTGTTTGACGTTGTTGTTGTTGTTGTTGTTTATTTGACGTTGTTGTTGTTGTTTATTTGACGTTGTTGTTGTTGTTGTTGTTTATTTGACATTGTAGGTTGTTGACAGTGTTGTTGATGTTTATTTGACGTTGTGGTTGTTGTTGTTTATTTGACGTTGTTGTTGTTGACGTTGTTGTTGTTGTTGTTTATTTGACGTTGTTGTTGTTGTTGATATAGTTGTTGTTGTTGTTGTTGTTTATTTGACGTTGTTGTTGTTGTTGACGTTGTTGTTGTGGTTGTTGTTTATTTGTCGTCGTTGTTGTTGTTGACATAGTTGTTGTTGTTGACGTTGTATTGACGTTGTTTTAGTTGTTGTTTATTTGACGTTGTTGTTGTTGTTTATTTGATATTGTTGTTGTTGTTGACGTTGTTGTTGTTGTTGTTTATTTGACATTGTTGTTGTTGTTGTTGTCGTTGTTGGTGTTGTTGTTTATTTGACGTTGTTATTGTTGTTGTTGTTTATTTGACGTTGTTTTAGTTGTTGTTGTTTATTTTACATTGTTGTTGTTGTTTATTCGACGTTGTTGTTGTTGTTGTTTATTTGATGTTGTTGTTGTTGTTTATTTGACATTGTTGTTGATGTTGTTGTTGTTTATTTGACGTTGTTGTTGTTGTTGTTTATTTGACATTGTTGTTGTTGACGGTGTTGTTGTTGTTGTTAATTTGACATTGTGGTTGTTGTTGTTTATTTGACGTTGTTGTTGTTGTTGTTTATTTGACGTTGTTGTTGTTGTTGACATAGTTGTTGTTGTTGTTTATTTGACGTTGTTGTTGTTGTTGTTGACGTTGTTGTTGTTGTTGTTGTTTATTTGACGTTGTTGTTTTTGTTGTTGTTCTTTATTTGACGTTGTTATTGTTTATTTGACGTTGTTGTTGTTGTTTATTTAACGTTCTTGTTGTTGACGTTGTTGTTGTTGTTGTTGTTTATTTGATGTAGTTGTTGTTGTTGACATTGTTGTTGTTGTTGTTGTTGTTGATGTTTATTTGACGTTTTTGTTGTTGTTGATGTTGTTGTTGTTTTTGTTTATTTGACGTTGTTGTTGTTGTTTATTTGACGTTGTTGTTGTTGACGGTGTTGTTGTTGTTGTTTATTTGACGTTGTTGTTATTGTTGCTTATTTGACGTTGTTGTTGTTGACATTGTTGTTGTTGTTGTTTATTTGACGTTGTTGTTGTTGTTGACATAGTTGTTGTTGTTGTTGTTGTTTATTTGACGTTGTTGTTGTTGACATTGTTGTTGTTGTTGTTTATTTGACGTTGTTGTTGTTGTTTATTTGACATTGTTGTTGTTGTTGACGTTGTTGTTGTTGTTTATTTGACATTGTTGTTGTTGTTGTTGACGTTGTTGTTGTTGTTGTTTATTTGACTGTGTTGTTGTTGTTCTTGTTGTTGTTTATTTGACGTTGTTGTTGTTGTTGTTGACTTAATTGTTGTTGTTGTTTATTTGAAGTTGTTGTTGTTGTTGACGTTGTTGTTGTTGTTGTTTATTTGACTTTGTTGTTGTTGTTGTTCTTGTTGTTGTTTATTTGACGTTGTTGTTGTTGTTAACTTAATTGTTGTTGTTGTTTATTTGAAGTTGTTGTTGTTGTTGACATTGTTGTTGTTGTTTATTTGAAGTTGTTGTTGTTGTTGACGTTGTTGTTGTTGTTTATTTGACGTTGTTGTTGTTATTTATTTGACATTGTTGTTGTTGTTGACGTTGTTGTTGTTGTTGTTTATTTGACATTGTTGTTGTTGTTGTTGACGTTGTTGTTGTTGTTGTTGTTGTTTATTTGACGTTGTTTTAGTATTGTTGTTTATTTGATATTGTTGTTGTTATTTATTTGACGTTGTTGTGGGTGACATTGTTGTTGTTGTTTATTTAACGTTGTTGTTGTTGTTTATTTGATGTAGTTATTGTTGTTAATGTTATTATTGTTGTTGACGTTATTGTTGTTGTTGTTGTTTATTTGACGTTTTTGTTGTTGTTGATGTTGTTGTTGTTGTTGTATATTTGACGTTGTTGTTGTTGTTGTTATTGTTGTTGTTGTTGTTGTTGTTGTTTATTTGACATTGTTGTTGTTGTTGTTTAATTGACGTTGTTGTAGTTGTTTCATTGACGTTGTGGTTGTTGTTGTTGTTGTTTATTTGACGTCGTTGTTGTTGTTGTTGTTGTTATTATTGTTGTTGTTGTTGTTTATTTGACGTTGTTGTTGTTGTTTATTTGACGTTGTTGTTGTTGTTTATTTGACGCTGTTGTTGTTGTTGTTGTTTATTTGACGTTGTTGTTGTTGTTGACGTTGTTGTTGTTGTTGTTTATTTGACATTGTTGTTGTTGTTGTTATTGTTTATTTGACGTTGTTGTTGTTGTTGTTGTTGTTTATTTGGCATTGTTGTTGTTGTTGACGTTGTTGTTGTTGTTGTTTATTTGACGTTGTTGTTGTTGTTGACGTTATTTTTGTTGTTCTTTATTTGACGTTGTTTTTCTTGTTGTTTATTTGACGTTGTTGTTGTTGTTGTTTTTGTTTATTTGACGTTGTTGTTGTTGTTGTTTATTTGACGTTGTTGTTGTTGTTGTTGTTTATTTGACATTGTAGGTTGTTGACAGTGTTGTTGTTGTTTATTTGACGTTGTGGTTTTTGTTGTTTATTTGACGTTGTTGTTGTTGACGTTGTTGCTGTTGTTGTTTATTTGACGTTGTTGTTGTTGTTGTTGACTTAGTTGTTGTTGTTGTTTTATTGACGTTGTTGTTGTTGTTGACGTTGTTGTTTATTTGACGTTGTTGTTGTTGTTTATTTGACGTTGTTATTGTTGTTTATTTGACGTAGTTGTTGTTGTTTATTTGATGTTGTTGTTGTTTATTTGACTGTGTTGTTGTTGTTGTTGTTGTTGTTTATTTGACGTTGTTGTTGTTGTTGTTGACGTTGTTGTTGTTGTTTATTTGACGTTGTTGTTGTTGTTGACGTTGTTGTTTATTTGACGTTGTTGTTGTTGTTGTTGACGTTGTTGTTGTTTATTTGGCATTGTTGTTGTTGTTGACGTTGTTGTTGTTTATTTGACATTGTTGTTGTTGACGTTGTTGTTGTTGTTGTTATTGTTTATTTGACGTAGTTGTTGTTGTTGACGTCGTTGTTGTTGTTTATTTGACGTTTTTGTTGTTGTTGATGTTGTTGTTGTTGTATATTTGACATTGTTGTAGTTGTTATTGTTGTTGTTGTTCTTGTTGTTGTTTATTTGACATTGTTGTTGTTGTTGTTTATTTGACGTTGTTGTTGTTGTTTATTTGACGTTGTTGTTTATTTGACGTTGTTGTTGTTGACGGTGTTGTTGTTGTTGTTGTCTGTTTGACATTGTTGACGTTGTTGTTGTTGTTGACGTTGTTGTTGTTTATTTGACATTGTTGTTTTTGTTGTTGTTCTTTATTTGACGTTGTTATTGTTTATTTGACGTTGTTGTTGTTGTTTATTTAACGTTCTTGTTGTTGACGTTGTTGTTGTTGTTGTTATTGTTTATTTGACGTTGTTGTTGTTGTTTATTTGATGTAGTTGTTGTTGTTGACATTGTTGTTGTTGTTGTTGTTGTTTATTTGACGTTTTTGTTGTTGTTGATGTTGTTGTTGTTTTTGTTTATTTGACGTTGTTGTTGTTGTTGTTTATTTGACGTTGTTGTTGTTGACGGTGTTGTTGTTGTTGTTGTTTATTTGACGTTGTTGTTGTTGTTGTTGTTGTTGTTGACGTTGTTGTTGTTGTTTATTTGACGTTGTTGTTGTTGTTGACGTTGTTGTTTATTTGACGTTGTTGTTGTTGTTGTTGACGTTGTTGTTGTTTATTTGACATTGTTGTTGTTGTTGACGTTGTTGTTGTTTATTTGACGTTGTTGTTGTTGACGTTGTTGTTGTTGTTATTGTTTATTTGACGTAGTTGTTGTTGTTGACGTCGTTGTTGTTGTTTATTTGACGTTTTTGTTGTTGTTGATGTTGTTGTTGTTGTATATTTGACATTGTTGTAGTTGTTATTGTTGTTGTTGTTCTTGTTGTTGTTTATTTGACATTGTTGTTTATTTGACGTTGTTGTTGTTGTTGTTTATTTGACGTTGTTGTTTATTTGACGTTGTTGTTGTTGACGGTGTTGTTGTTGTTGTTGTCTGTTTGACATTGTTGACGTTGTTGTTGTTGTTGACGTTGTTGTTGTTTATTTGACATTGTTGTTTTTGTTGTTGTTCTTTATTTGACGTTGTTATTGTTTATTTGACGTTGTTGTTGTTGTTTATTTAACGTTCTTGTTGTTGACGTTGTTGTTGTTGTTGTTATTGTTTATTTGACGTTGTTGTTGTTGTTTATTTGACGTAGTTGTTGTTGTTGACGTTGTTGTTGTTGTTGTTGTTTATTTGACGTTTTTGTTGTTGTTGTTGTTGTTGTTGTTTATTTGACGTTGTTGTTGTTGTTTATTTGACGTTGTTGTTGTTGACGGTGTTGTTGTTGTTGTTTATTTGACGTTGTTGTTATTGTTGCTTATTTGACGTTGTTGTTGTTGACGTTGTTGTTGTTTATTTGACATTGTTGTTGTTGTTGACATAGTTGTTGTTTATTTGACGTTGTTGTTGTTGTTGACATTGTTGTTGTTGTTGTTTATTTGACGTTGTTGTTGTTGTTTATTTGACATTGTTGTTGTTGTTGACGTTGTTGTTGTTGTTGTTTATTTGACATTGTTGTTGTTGTTGTTGACGTTGTTGTTGTTGTTGTTTATTTGACTTTGTTGTTGTTGTTCTTGTTGTTGTTTATTTGACGTTGTTGTTGTTGTTGTTGACTTAATTGTTGTTGTTGTTTATTTGAAGTTGTTGTTGTTGTTGACGTTGTTGTTGTTGTTGTTTATTTGACTTTGTTGTTGTTGTTCTTGTTGTTGTTTATTTGACGTTGTTGTTGTTATTTTTGACTTAATTGTTGTTGTTGTTTATTTGAAGTTGTTGTTGTTGTTGACGTTGTTGTTTATTTTACGTTGTTGTTGTTGTTGTTTATTTGAAGTTGTTGTTGTTGTTGACGTTGTTGTTGTTGTTTATTTGTCGTTGTTGTTGTTGACGTTGTTGTTGTTGTTGTTTATTTGACATTGTTGTTGTTGTTGTTGACGTTGTTGTTGTTGTTGTTTATTTGACGTTGTTTTAGTATTGTTGTTTATTTGATATTGTTGTTGTTATTTATTTGACGTTGTTGTGGGTGACATTGTTGTTGTTGTTTATTTAACGTTGTTGTTGTTGTTTATTTGATGTAGTTATTGTTGTTAATGTTATTATTGTTGTTGACGTTATTGTTGTTGTTGTTGTTTATTTGACGTTTTTGTTGTTGTTGATGTTGTTGTTGTTGTTGTATATTTGACGTTGTTGTTGTTGTTGTTGTTGTTTATTTGACATTGTTGTTGTTGTTGTTTAATTGACGGTGTTGTAGTTGTTTAATTGACGTTGTGGTTGTTGTTGTTTATTTGACGTTGTTGTTGTTGTTGTTTATTTGACGTTGTTGTTGTTGTTGACGTTGTTGTTGTTATTGTTGTTTATTTGACATTGTTGTTGTTGTTATTGTTTATTTGACGTTGTTGTTGTTGTTGTTGTTTATTTGGCGTTGTTGTTGTTGTTGACGTTGTTGTTGTTGTTGACGTTGTTTTTGTTGTTGTTTATTTGACGTTGTTTTTATTGTTGTTTATTTGACGTTGTTGTTGTTGTTGTTGTTTATTTGACGTTGTTGTTGTTGTTGTTTATTTGACGTTGTTTTTGTTGTTGTTTATTTGACATTGTAGGTTGTTGACAGTGTTGTTGTTGTTTATTTGACGTTGTGGTTGTTGTTGTTTATTTGACGTTGTTGTTGTTGACGTTGTTGTTGTTGTTGTTGGTTATTTGACGTTGTTGTTGTTGTTGATATAGTTGTTGTTGTTGTTGTTGTTGTTTATTTGACGTTGTTGTTGTTGTTGACGTTGTTGTTGTTGTTGTTTATTTGTCGTTGTTGTTGTTGTTGACATAGTTGTTGTTGTTGTTTATTTGACGTTGTTGTTGTTTATTTGACATTGTTGTTGTTGTTGTTTATTTGACATTGTTGTTGTTGACGTTGTTGTTGTTGTTGTTGTTTATTTGACATTGTTGTTGTTGTTGTTGTTTATTTGACTTTGTTGTTGTTGTTGTTGTTGTTTATTTGACGTTGTTGTTGTTGACTTTGTTGTTGTTGTTGTTTATTTGACGTTGTTGTTGTTGTTGACGTTGTTGTTTATTTGACATTGTTGTTGTTGTTTATTTGACGTTGTTGTTGTTGTTGACTTAGTTGTTGTTGTTGTTTATTTGACGTTGTTGTTGTTGTTGACGTTGTTGTTTATTTGACATTGTTGTTGTTGTTTATTTGACGTTGTTGTTGTTGTTGTTGACGTTGTTGTTGTTGTTGTTTTTTTGACGTTGTTGTTGTTGACGTTGTTGTTGTTGTTATTATTGTTTATTTGACGTAGTAGTTGTTGTTGACGTTGTTGTTGTTGTTTATTTGACGTTTTTGTTGTTGTTGATGTTGTTGTTGTTGTATATTTGACGTTGTTGTAGTTGTTATTGTTGTTGTTGTTGTTGTTGTTTATTTGACATTGTTGTTGTTGTTGTTTATTTGACGTTGTTGTTGTTGACGGTGTTGTTGTTGTTGTCTGTTTGACATTGTTGTCGTTGTTGTTGTTGTTGGCGTTGTTGTTGTTTATTTGACGTTGTTTTTGTTGTTGTTCTTTATTTGACGTTGTTATTGTTTATTTGACGTTGTTGTTGTTTATTTAACATTGTTGTTGTTGACGTTGTTGTTGTTGTTATTGTTTATTTGACGTTGTTGTTGTTGTTGTTTATTTGACGTAGTTGTTGTTGTTGATGTTGTTGTTATTGTTGTTGTTTATTTTACGTTTATGTTGTTGTTGATGTTGTTGTTGTTGTTTATTTGACGTTGTTGTTGTTGTTATTTATTTGACGTTGTTGTTATTGACGGTGTTGTTGTTGTTGTTGTTTATTTGACGTTGTTGTTGTTGTTGTTTATTTGACGTTGTTGTTTTTGACGTTGTTGTTGTTGTTGTTGTTTATTTGACGTTGTTTTTGTTGTTGTTTATTTGACGTTGTTTTTGTTGTTGTTTATTTGACGTTGTTGTTGTTGTTTATTTGACGTTGTTGTTGTTGTTGTTTATTTGACGTTGTTGTTGTTGTTTATTTGACATTGTTGTTGTTGACAGTGTTGTTGTTGTTGTTGTTTATTTGACGTTGTGGTTGTTGTTGTTTATTTGACGTTGTTGTTGTTGACGTTGTTGTTGTTGTTGTTTATTTGACGTTGTTGTTGTTGACATAGTTGTTGTTGTTGTTGTTGTTTATTTGACGTTGTTGTTGTTGTTGACGTTGTTGTTGTTGCTGTTGTTTATTTGTCGTTGTTGTTGTTGTTGACGTAGTTGTTGTTGATGTTTATTTGACGTTGTTGTTGTTGTTGTTTATTTGACATTGTTGTTGTTGTTGTTTATTTGACATTGTTGTTGTTGTTGTTGTTGTTGTTTATTTGACTTTGGTGTTGTAGTTGTTTATTTGACGTTGTTGTTGTTGTTGACTTAGTTGTTGTTGTTGTTTATTTGACGTTGTTGTTGTTGTTGACGTTGTTGTTTATTTGACATTGTTGTTGTTGTTTATTTGACGTTGTTGTTGTTGTTGACGTTGTTGTTGTTGTTTATTTGATGTTGTTGTTGTTGACGTTGTTGTTGTTGTTGTTGTTATTGTTTATTTGACGTAGTTGTTGTTGTTGACGTTGTTGTTGTTGTTGTTTATTTGACGTTTTTGTTATTGTTGATGTTGTTGTTGTTGTTGTATATTTGACGTTGTTGTAGTTGTTATTGTTGTTGTTGTTGTTGTTGTTTATTTGACATTGTTGTTGTTGTTGTTTATTTGACGTTGTTGTTGTTGTTTATTTGACGTTATTGTTTATTTGACGTTGTTGTTGTTGACGGTGTTGTTGTTGTCTGTTTGACATTGTTGTCGTTGTTGTTGTTGTTGACGTTGTTGTTGTTTATTTGACGTTGTTTTTGTTTTTGTTCTTTATTTGACGTTGTTATTGTTTATTTGACGTTGTTGTTGTTGTTTATTTAATGTTGTTGTTGTTGACGTTGTTGTTGTTGTTATTGTTTATTTGACGTTGTTGTTGTTGTTTATTTGACGTAGTTGTTGTTGTTGACGTTGTTGTTATTGTTGTTGTTTATTTGACGTTGTTGTTGTTGTTGTTTATTTGACGTTGTTGTTGTTGTTTATTTGACGTTGTTGTTGTTGACGTTTATGTTGTTGTTGTTTATTTGACGTTGTTGTTCTTGTTTATTTGACGTTGTTGTTATTGACGTTGTTGTTGTTGTTGTTTATTTGACGTTGTTGTTATTGTTGACATAGTTGTTGTTGTTGTTTATTTGACGTTGTTGTTGTTGTTGACGTTGTTGTTGTTGTTGTTTATTTGACATTGTTGTTGTTGTTGACGTTGTTGTTGTTGTTTATTTGACATTAATGTTGTTGTTGACGTTGTTGTTGTTGTTGTTTATTTGACATTGTTGTTGTTGTTGTTGTTTATTTGACTTTGTTGTTGTTGTTGTTGTTTATTTGACGTTGTTGTTGTTGACTTTGTTTATTTGACGTTGTTGTTGTTGTTGACGTTGTTGTTTATTTGACATTGTTGTTGTTGTTTATTTGACGTTGTTGTTGTTGTTGACTTAGTTGTTGTTGTTGTTTATTTGACGTTGTTGTTGTTGTTGACGTTGTTGTTTATTTGACATTGTTGTTGTTGTTTATTTGACGTTGTTGTTGTTGACGTTGTTGTTGTTGTTTATTTGACGTTGTTGTTGTTGACGTTGTTGTTGTTGTTGTTGTTATTGTTTATTTGACGTAGTAGTTGTTGTTGACGTTGTTGTTGTTTATTTGACGTTTTTGTTGTTGTTGATGTTGTTGTTGTTGTATATTTGACGTTGTTGTAGTTGTTATTGTTGTTGTTGTTGTTGTTTATTTGACGTTGTTGTTGTTGTTTATTTGATGTTGTTGTTGTTGACGGTGTTGTTGTTGTTGTTGTCTGTTTGACATTGTTGTCGTTGTTGTTGTTGTTGTTGGCGTTGTTGTTGTTTATTTGACGTTGTTTTTGTTGTTGTTCTTTATTTGACGTTGTTATTGTTTATTTGACGTTGTTGTTGTTTATTTAACATTGTTGTTGTTGACGTTGTTGTTGTTGTTATTGTTTATTTGACATTGTTGTTGTTGTTGTTTATTTGACGTAGTTGTTGTTGTTGACGTTGTTGTTATTGTTGTTGTTTATTTTACGTTTATGTTGTTGTTGATGTTGTTGTTGTTGTTGTTGTTTATTTGACATTGTTGTTGTTGTTTATTTGACGTTGTTGTTGTTGACTTTGTTGTTGTTGTTTATTTGACGTTGTTGTTGTTGTTGTTGTTAACGTTGTTGTTTATTTGACATTGTTGTTGTTGTTTATTTGACGTTGTTGTTGTTGTTGACTTAGTTGTTGTTGTTGTTTCTTTGACGTTGTTGTTGTTGTTGACGTTGTTGTTTATTTGACATTGTTGTTGTTGTTTATTTGACGTTGTTGTTGTTGACGTTGTTGTTGTTGTTGTTTATTTGACGTTGTTGTTGTTGACGTTGTTGTTGTTGTTGTTATTATTGTTTATTTGACGTAGTAATTGTTGTTGACGTTGTTGTTGTTGTTTATTTGACGTTTTTGTTGTTGTTGTTGATGTTGTTGTTGTTGTATATTTGACGTTGTTGTAGTTGTTATTGTTGTTGTTGTTGTTTATTTGACATTATTGTTGTTGTTATTTATTTGACGTTGTTGTTGTTGTTTATTTGACGTTGTTGTTGTTGACGGTGTTGTTGTTGTTGTTGTCTGTTTGACATTATTGTCGTTGTTGTTGTTGTTGGCGTTGTTGTTGTTTATTTGACGTTGTTTTTGTTGTTGTTCTTTATTTGACGTTGTTATTGTTTATTTGACGTTGTTGTTGTTTATTTAACATTGTTGTTGTTGTTGTTATTGTTTATTTGACGTTGTTGTTGTTGTTTATTTGACGTAGTTGTTGTTGTTGACGTTGTTGTTATTGTTGTTGTTTATTTTACGTTTATGTTGTTGTTGATGTTGTTGTTGTTGTTGTTGTTTATTTGACGTTGTTGTTGTTGTTATTTATTTGACGTTGTTGTTGTTGACGGTGTTGTTGTTGTTTATTTGACGTTGTTGTTGTTGTTGTTTATTTGACGTTGTTGTTGTTGACGGTGTTGTTGTTGTTTATTTGACTTTGTTGTTGTTGTTGTTTATTTGACGTTGTTGTTGTTGACGTTGTTGTTGTTGTTGTTTATTTGACGTTGTTGTTGTTGTTGACATAGTTGTTGTTGTTGTTTATTTGACGTTGTTGTTGTTGTTAACGTTGTTGTTGTTGTTGTTGTTTATTTGACGTTTTTGTTTATTTGACAATGTTGTTGTTGTTGACGTTGTTGTTGTTGTTTATTTGACATTGTTGTTGTTGTTGTTGACGTTGTTGTTGTTGTTGTTTATTTGACTTTGTTGTTGTTGTTGTTGTTGTTTATTTGACGTTGTTGTTGTTGTTGTTGACTTAATTGTTGTTGTTGTTTATTTGACGTTGTTGTTGTTGTTGACGTTGTTGTTTATTTGACGTTGTTGTTGTTGTTGTTTATTTGACATTGTTGTTGTTGTTGACGTTGTTGTTGTTTATTTGATGTTGTTGTTATTTATTTGACATTGTTGTTGTTGTTGTTGACGTTGTTGTTGTTGTTGTTTATTTGACATTGTTGTTGACGTTGTTGTTATTGTTGTTGTTGTTGTTGTTTATTTGACGTTGTTTTAGTATTGTTGTTTATTTGACATTGTTGTTGTTATTTATTTGACGTTGTTGTGGGTGACTTTGTTGTTGTTGTTTATTTGACGTTGTTGTTGTTGTTTATTTGATGTAGTTGTTTTTGTTGACGTTATTATTGTTGTTGTTGTTTATTTGACGTTTTTGTAGTTGTTGATGTTGTTGTTGTTGTTGTATATTTGACGTTGTTGTTGTTGTTATTGTTGTTGTTGTTGTTGTTGTTTATTTGACATTGTTGTTGTTGTTGTTTATTTGACGTTGTTGTTGTTGTTTATTTGACATTGTTGTTGTTGACGGTGTTGTTGTTGTTGTTGTTGTTTATTTGACATTGTTGTTGTTGTTGACGTTGTTGTTGTTTATTTGACGTTGTTGTTGTTCTTTATTTGACGTTCTTATTGTTTATTTGACGTTGTTGTTGTTGTTGTTTATTTGACGTTGTTGTTGTTGTTTATTTGAAGTTGTTGTTGACGTTGTTGTTGTTGTTTATTTGACGTTGTTGTTGTTGTTGTTGTTTATTTGATGTTGTTGTTGTTGTTGACGTTGTTGTTGTTGTTGTTTATTTGACGTTTTTGTTGTTGTTAATGTTGTTGTTGTTTTCGTTGTTTTTTATTTGTCGTTGTTGTTTATTTGTCGTTGTTGTTGTTGTTGACGTAGTTGTTGTTGATGTTTATTTGACGTTGTTGTTGTTGTTGTTTATTTGACGTTGTTGTTGTTGACGTTGTTGTTGTTGTTTATTTGACATTGTTGTTGTTGTTTATTTGACTTTGTTGTTGTTGTTGTTTATTTGACGTTGTTGTTGTTGTTGACTTAGTTGTTGTTGTTGTTTATTTGACGTTTTTGTTGTTGATGACGTTGTTGTTTATTTGACATTGTTGTTGTTGTTGTTTATTTGACGTTGTTGTTGTTGTTGACGTTGTTGTTGTTGTTTATTTGACGTTGTTGTTGTTGACGTTGTTGTTGTTGTTGTTATTTTTTATTTGACGTAGTTGTTGTTGTTGTTGTTGTTTATTTGACGTTTTTGTTGTTGTTGATGTTGCTGTTGTTGTTGTATATTTGACGTTGTTGTAGTTGTTATTGTTGTTGTTGTTGTTGTTGTTTATTTGACATTGTTGTTGTTGTTGTTTATTTGACGTTGTTGTTGTTGTTTATTTGACGTTATTGTTTATTTGACGTTGTTGTTATTGACGGTGATGTTGTTGTTGTTGTCTGTTTGACATTGTTGTCGTTGTTGTTGTTATTGACGTTGTTGTTGTTTATTTGACGTTGTTTTTGTTTTTGTTCTTTATTTGACGTTGTTATTGTTTATTTGACGTTGTTGTTGTTGTTGTTGTTTATTTAACGTTGTTGTTGTTGACGTTGTTGTTGTTGTTATTGTTTATTTGACGTTGTTGTTGTTGTTTATTTGACGTAGTTGTTGTTGTTGACGTTGTTGTTATTGTTATTGTTTATTTGACGTTGTTGTTGTTGTTGTTTATTTGACGTTGTTGTTGTTGTTTATTTGACGTTGTTGTTGTTGACGTTTATGTTGTTGTTGTTCATTTGACGTTGTTGTTGTTGTTTTTT
Source organism: Vicia faba (assembly GCA_948472305.1). Lineage (NCBI taxonomy): Eukaryota > Viridiplantae > Streptophyta > Magnoliopsida > Fabales > Fabaceae > Vicia > Vicia faba. Next base: position 466,205,198 of record OX451739.1, on the reverse strand, counting down.
ATTTGACGTTGTTGGTATTGACGTTGTTGTTGTTGTTTATTTGACGTTGTTGTTGTTGTTGACATAGTTGTTGTTGTTGTTTATTTGACGTTGTTGTTGTTGTTGACGTTGTTGTTGTTGTTGTTTATTTGACGTTGTTGTTGTTTATTTGACATTGTTGTTGTTGTTGACGTTGTTGTTGTTGTTGTTTATTTGACATTAATGTTGTTGTTGACGTTGTTGTTGTTGTTGTTGTTTATTTGACATTGTTGTTGTTGTTGTTGTTTATTTGACTTTGTTGTTGTTGTTGTTGTTTATTTGACGTTGTTGTTGTTGACTTTGTTGTTGTTGTTGTTTATTTGACGTTGTTGTTGTTGACTTTGTTGTTGTTGTTGTTGATTTGACGTTGTTGTTGTTGTTGACGTTGTTGTTTATTTGACATTGTTGTTGTTGTTTATTTGACGTTGTTGTTGTTGTTGACTTAGTTGTTGTTGTTGTTTATTTGACATTGTTGTTGTTGTTGACGTTGTTGTTTATTTGACATTGTGGTTGTTGTTTATTTGACGTTGTTGTTGTTGTTGACGTTGTTGTTGTTGTTTATTTGACGTTGTTGTTGTTGACGTTGTTGTTGTTGTTGTTGTTATTGTTTATTTGACGTAGTAGTTGTTGTTGACGTTGTTGTTGTTGTTTATTTAACGTTTTTGTTATTGTTGTTGTTGTTGTTTATTTGACATTGTTGTTGTTGTTGTTTATTTGACGTTGTTGTTGTTGTTTATTTGACGTTGTTGTTGTTGACGGTGTTGTTGTTGTTGTTGTCTGTTTGACATTGTTGTTGTTGTTGTTGTTGTTGTTGGCGTTGTTGTTGTTTATTTGACGTTGTTTTTGTTGTTGTTCTTTATTTGACGTTGTTATTGTTTATTTGACGTTGTTGTTGTTTATTTAACATTGTTGTTGTTGACGTTGTTGTTGTTGTTATTGTTTATTTGACGTTGTTGTTGTTGACGTTGTTGTTGTTGTTGTTGTTATTGTTTATTTGACGTAGTAGTTGTTGTTGACGTTGTTGTTGTTGTTTATTTGACGTTTTTGTTGTTGTTGTTGATGTTGTTGTTGTTGTATATTTGACGTTGTTGTAGTTGTTATTGTTGTTGTTGTTGTTGTTTATTTGACATTATTGTTGTTGTTATTTATTTGACGTTGTTGTTGTTGTTTATTTGACGTTGTTGTTGTTGACGGTGTTGTTGTTGTTGTTGTCTGTTTGACATTATTGTCGTTGTTGTTGTTGTTGGCGTTGTTGTTGTTTATTTGACGTTGTTTTTGTTGTTGTTCTTTATTTGACGTTGTTATTGTTTATTTGACGTTGTTGTTGTTTATTTAACATTGTTGTTGTTGTTGTTATTGTTTATTTGACGTTGTTGTTGTTGTTTATTTGACGTAGTTGTTGTTGTTGACGTTGTTGTTATTGTTGTTGTTTATTTTACGTTTATGTTGTTGTTGATGTTGTTGTTGTTGTTGTTGTTTATTTGACGTTGTTGTTGTTGTTGTTTATTTGACGTTGTTGTTGTTGACGGTGTTGTTGTTGTTTATTTGACGTTGTTGTTGTTGTTGTTTATTTGACGTTGTTGTTGTTGACGGTGTTGTTGTTGTTTATTTGACGTTGTTGTTGTTGTTGTTTATTTGACGTTGTTGTTGTTGACGTTGTTGTTGTTGTTGTTTATTTGACGTTGTTGTTGTTGTTGACATAGTTGTTGTTGTTGTTTATTTGACGTTGTTGTTGTTGTTAACGTTGTTGTTGTTGTTGTTGTTTATTTGACGTTTTTGTTTATTTGACAATGTTGTTGTTGTTGACGTTGTTGTTGTTGTTGTTTATTTGACATTGTTGTTGTTGTTGTTGACGTTGTTGTTGTTGTTGTTTATTTGACTTTGTTGTTGTTGTTGTTGTTGTTTATTTGACGTTGTTGTTGTTGTTGTTGACTTAATTGTTGTTGTTGTTTATTTGACGTTGTTGTTGTTGTTGACGTTGTTGTTTATTTGACGTTGTTGTTGTTGTTGTTTATTTGACGTTGTTGTTGTTGTTGACGTTGTTGTTGTTTATTTGATGTTGTTGTTATTTATTTGACATTGTTGTTGTTGTTGTTGACGTTGTTGTTGTTGTTGTTTATTTGACATTGTTGTTGACGTTGTTGTTATTGTTGTTGTTGTTGTTGTTGTTTATTTGACGTTGTTTTAGTATTGTTGTTTATTTGACATTGTTGTTGTTATTTATTTGACGTTGTTGTGGGTGACTTTGTTGTTGTTGTTTATTTGACGTTGTTGTTGTTGTTTATTTGATGTAGTTGTTGTTGTTGACGTTATTATTGTTGTTGTTGTTTATTTGACGTTTTTGTTGTTGTTGATGTTGTTGTTGTTGTTGTATATTTGACGTTGTTGTTGTTGTTATTGTTGTTGTTGTTGTTGTAGTTGTTTATTTGACATTGTTGTTGTTGTTGTTTATTTGACGTTGTTGTTTATTTGACATTGTTGTTGTTGACGGTGTTGTTGTTGTTGTTGTTGTTTATTTGACATTGTTGTTGTTGTTGACGTTGTTGTTGTTTATTTGACGTTGTTGTTGTTCTTTATTTGACGTTCTTATTGTTTATTTGACGTTGTTGTTGTTGTTTATTTGACGTTGTTGTTGTTGTTTATTTGAAGTTGTTGTTGACGTTGTTGTTGTTGTTTATTTGACGTTGTTGTTGTTGTTGTTGTTTATTTGATGTTGTTGTTGTTGTTGACGTTGTTGTTGTTGTTGTTTATTTGACGTTTTTGTTGTTGTTAATGTTGTTGTTGTTTTCGTTGTTTTTTATTTGTCGTTGTTGTTTATTTGTCGTTGTTGTTGTTGTTGACGTAGTTGTTGTTGATGTTTATTTGACGTTGTTGTTGTTGTTGTTTATTTGACGTTGTTGTTGTTGACGTTGTTGTTGTTGTTTATTTGACATTGTTGTTGTTGTTTATTTGACTTTGTTGTTGTTGTTGTTTATTTGACGTTGTTGTTGTTGTTGACTTAGTTGTTGTTGTTGTTTATTTGACGTTTTTGTTGTTGATGACGTTGTTGTTTATTTGACATTGTTGTTGTTGTTGTTTATTTGACGTTGTTGTTGTTGTTGACGTTGTTGTTGTTGTTTATTTGACGTTGTTGTTGTTGACGTTGTTGTTGTTGTTGTTATTTTTTATTTGACGTAGTTGTTGTTGTTGACGTTGTTGTTGTTGTTGTTATTTATTTGACGTTTTTGTTGTTGTTGATGTTGCTGTTGTTGTTGTATATTTGACGTTGTTGTAGTTGTTATTGTTGTTGTTGTTGTTGTTGTTTATTTGACATTGTTGTTGTTGTTGTTTATTTGACGTTGTTGTTGTTGTTTATTTGACGTTATTGTTTATTTGACGTTGTTGTTATTGACGGTGATGTTGTTGTTGTTGTCTGTTTGACATTGTTGTCGTTGTTGTTGTTGTTGACATTGTTGTTGTTTATTTGACGTTGTTTTTGTTTTTGTTCTTTATTTGACGTTGTTATTGTTTATTTGACGTTGTTGTTGTTGTTGTTGTTTATTTAACGTTGTTGTTGTTGACGTTGTTGTTGTTGTTATTGTTTATTTGACGTTGTTGTTGTTGTTTATTTGACGTAGTTGTTGTTGTTGACGTTGTTGTTATTGTTATTGTTTATTTGACGTTGTTGTTGTTGTTGTTTATTTGACGTTGTTGTTGTTGTTTATTTGACGTTGTTGTTGTTGACGTTTATGTTGTTGTTGTTCATTTGACGTTGTTGTTGTTGTTTTTTATTTGACGTTGTTGGTATTGACGTTGTTGTTGTTGTTTATTTGACGTTGTTGTTGTTGTTGACATAGTTGTTGTTGTTGTTTATTTGACGTTGTTGTTGTTGTTGACGTTGTTGTTGTTGTTGTTTATTTGACGTTGTTGTTGTTTATTTGACATTGTTGTTGTTGTTGACGTTGTTGTTGTTGTTGTTTATTTGACATTAATGTTGTTGTTGACGTTGTTGTTGTTGTTGTTGTTTATTTGACATTGTTGTTGTTGTTGTTGTTTATTTGACTTTGTTGTTGTTGTTGTTGTTTATTTGACGTTGTTGTTGTTGACTTTGTTGTTGTTGTTGTTTATTTGACGTTGTTGTTGTTGACTTTGTTGTTGTTGTTGTTGATTTGACGTTGTTGTTGTTGTTGACGTTGTTGTTTATTTGACATTGTTGTTGTTGTTTATTTGACGTTGTTGTTGTTGTTGACTTAGTTGTTGTTGTTGTTTATTTGACATTGTTGTTGTTGTTGACGTTGTTGTTTATTTGACATTGTGGTTGTTGTTTATTTGACGTTGTTGTTGTTGTTGACGTTGTTGTTGTTGTTTATTTGACGTTGTTGTTGTTGACGTTGTTGTTGTTGTTGTTGTTATTGTTTATTTGACGTAGTAGTTGTTGTTGACGTTGTTGTTGTTGTTTATTTAACGTTTTTGTTATTGTTGTTGTTGTTGTTTATTTGACATTGTTGTTGTTGTTGTTTATTTGACGTTGTTGTTGTTGTTTATTTGACGTTGTTGTTGTTGACGGTGTTGTTGTTGTTGTTGTCTGTTTGACATTGTTGTTGTTGTTGTTGTTGTTGTTGGCGTTGTTGTTGTTTATTTGACGTTGTTTTTGTTGTTGTTCTTTATTTGACGTTGTTATTGTTTATTTGACGTTGTTGTTGTTTATTTAACATTGTTGTTGTTGACGTTGTTGTTGTTGTTATTGTTTATTTGACGTTGTTGTTGTTGACGTTGTTGTTGTTGTTGTTGTTATTGTTTATTTGACGTAGTAGTTGTTGTTGACGTTGTTGTTGTTGTTTATTTGACGTTTTTGTTGTTGTTGTTGATGTTGTTGTTGTTGTATATTTGACGTTGTTGTAGTTGTTATTGTTGTTGTTGTTGTTGTTTATTTGACATTATTGTTGTTGTTATTTATTTGACGTTGTTGTTGTTGTTTATTTGACGTTGTTGTTGTTGACGGTGTTGTTGTTGTTGTTGTCTGTTTGACATTATTGTCGTTGTTGTTGTTGTTGGCGTTGTTGTTGTTTATTTGACGTTGTTTTTGTTGTTGTTCTTTATTTGACGTTGTTATTGTTTATTTGACGTTGTTGTTGTTTATTTAACATTGTTGTTGTTGTTGTTATTGTTTATTTGACGTTGTTGTTGTTGTTTATTTGACGTAGTTGTTGTTGTTGACGTTGTTGTTATTGTTGTTGTTTATTTTACGTTTATGTTGTTGTTGATGTTGTTGTTGTTGTTGTTGTTTATTTGACGTTGTTGTTGTTGTTGTTTATTTGACGTTGTTGTTGTTGACGGTGTTGTTGTTGTTTATTTGACGTTGTTGTTGTTGTTGTTTATTTGACGTTGTTGTTGTTGACGGTGTTGTTGTTGTTTATTTGACGTTGTTGTTGTTGTTGTTTATTTGACGTTGTTGTTGTTGACGTTGTTGTTGTTGTTGTTTATTTGACGTTGTTGTTGTTGTTGACATAGTTGTTGTTGTTGTTTATTTGACGTTGTTGTTGTTGTTAACGTTGTTGTTGTTGTTGTTGTTTATTTGACGTTTTTGTTTATTTGACAATGTTGTTGTTGTTGACGTTGTTGTTGTTGTTTATTTGACATTGTTGTTGTTGTTGTTGACGTTGTTGTTGTTGTTGTTTATTTGACTTTGTTGTTGTTGTTGTTGTTGTTGTTGTTTATTTGACGTTGTTGTTGTTGTTGTTGACTTAATTGTTGTTGTTGTTTATTTGACGTTGTTGTTGTTGTTGACGTTGTTGTTTATTTGACGTTGTTGTTGTTGTTGTTTATTTGACGTTGTTGTTGTTGTTGACGTTGTTGTTGTTTATTTGATGTTGTTGTTATTTATTTGACATTGTTGTTGTTGTTGTTGACGTTGTTGTTGTTGTTGTTTATTTGACATTGTTGTTGACGTTGTTGTTATTGTTGTTGTTGTTGTTGTTTATTTGACGTTGTTTTAGTATTGTTGTTTATTTGACATTGTTGTTGTTATTTATTTGACGTTGTTGTGGGTGACTTTGTTGTTGTTGTTTATTTGACGTTGTTGTTGTTGTTTATTTGATGTAGTTGTTGTTGTTGACGTTATTATTGTTGTTGTTGTTTATTTGACGTTTTTGTTGTTGTTGATGTTGTTGTTGTTGTTGTATATTTGACGTTGTTGTTGTTGTTATTGTTGTTGTTGTTGTTGTTGTTGTTTATTTGACATTGTTGTTGTTGTTGTTTATTTGACGTTGTTGTTGTTGTTTATTTGACATTGTTGTTGTTGACGGTGTTGTTGTTGTTGTTGTTGTTTATTTGACATTGTTGTTGTTGTTGACGTTGTTGTTGTTTATTTGACGTTGTTGTTGTTCTTTATTTGACGTTCTTATTGTTTATTTGACGTTGTTGTTGTTGTTTATTTGACGTTGTTGTTGTTGTTTATTTGAAGTTGTTGTTGACGTTGTTGTTGTTGTTTATTTGACGTTGTTGTTGTTGTTGTTGTTTATTTGATGTTGTTGTTGTTGTTGACGTTGTTGTTGTTGTTGTTTATTTGACGTTTTTGTTGTTGTTAATGTTGTTGTTGTTTTCGTTGTTTTTTATTTGTCGTTGTTGTTTATTTGTCGTTGTTGTTGTTGTTGACGTAGTTGTTGTTGATGTTTATTTGACGTTGTTGTTGTTTATTTGACGTTGTTGTTGTTGACGTTGTTGTTGTTGTTTATTTGACATTGTTGTTGTTGTTTATTTGACTTTGTTGTTGTTGTTGTTTATTTGACGTTGTTGTTGTTGTTGACTTAGTTGTTGTTGTTGTTTATTTGACGTTTTTGTTGTTGATGACGTTGTTGTTTATTTGACATTGTTGTTGTTGTTGTTTATTTGACGTTGTTGTTGTTGTTGACGTTGTTGTTGTTGTTTATTTGACGTTGTTGTTGTTGACGTTGTTGTTGTTGTTGTTATTTTTTATTTGACGTAGTTGTTGTTGTTGACGTTGTTGTTGTTGTTGTTATTTATTTGACGTTTTTGTTGTTGTTGATGTTGTTGTTGTTGTTGTATATTTGACGTTGTTGTAGTTGTTATTGTTGTTGTTGTTGTTGTTGTTTATTTGACATTGTTGTTGTTGTTGTTTATTTGACGTTGTTGTTGTTGTTTATTTGACGTTATTGTTTATTTGACGTTGTTGTTATTGACGGTGATGTTGTTGTTGTTGTCTGTTTGACATTGTTGTCGTTGTTGTTGTTGTTGACATTGTTGTTGTTTATTTGACGTTGTTTTTGTTTTTGTTCTTTATTTGACGTTGTTATTGTTTATTTGACGTTGTTGTTGTTGTTGTTGTTTATTTAACGTTGTTGTTGTTGACGTTGTTGTTGTTGTTATTGTTTATTTGACGTTGTTGTTGTTGTTTATTTGACGTAGTTGTTGTTGTTGACGTTGTTGTTATTGTTATTGTTTATTTGACGTTGTTGTTGTTGTTGTTTATTTGACGTTGTTGTTGTTGTTTATTTGACGTTGTTGTTGTTGACGTTTATGTTGTTGTTGTTCATTTGACGTTGTTGTTGTTGTTTTTTATTTGACGTTGTTGGTATTGACGTTGTTGTTGTTGTTTATTTGACGTTGTTGTTGTTGTTGACATAGTTGTTGTTGTTGTTTATTTGACGTTGTTGTTGTTGTTGTTGACGTTGTTGTTGTTGTTGTTTATTTGACGTTGTTGTTGTTTATTTGACATTGTTGTTGTTGTTGACGTTGTTGTTGTTGTTGTTTATTTGACATTAATGTTGTTGTTGACGTTGTTGTTGTTGTTGTTGTTTATTTGACATTGTTGTTGTTGTTGTTGTTTATTTGACTTTGTTGTTGTTGTTGTTTATTTGACGTTGTTGTTGTTGACTTTGTTGTTGTTGTTGTTTATTTGACGTTATTGTTGTTGACTTTGTTGTTGTTGTTGTTGATTTGACGTTGTTGTTGTTGTTGACGTTGTTGTTTATTTGACATTGTTGTTGTTGTTTATTTGACGTTGTTGTTGTTGTTGACTTAGTTGTTGTTGTTGTTTATTTGACATTGTTGTTGTTGTTGACGTTGTTGTTTATTTGACATTGTGGTTGTTGTTTATTTGACGTTGTTGTTGTTGTTGACGTTGTTGTTGTTGTTTATTTGACGTTGTTGTTGTTGACGTTGTTGTTGTTGTTGTTGTTATTGTTTATTTGACGTAGTAGTTGTTGTTGACGTTGTTGTTGTTGTTTATTTGACGTTTTTGTTGTTGTTGATGTTGTTGTTGTTGTTGTATATTTGACGTTGTTGTAGTTGTTATTGTTGTTGTTGTTGTTTATTTGACATTGTTGTTGTTGTTGTTTATTTGACGTTGTTGTTGTTGTTTATTTGACGTTGTTGTTGTTGACGGTGTTGTTGTTGTTGTTGTCTGTTTGACATTGTTGTTGTTGTTGTTGTTGTTGTTGGCGTTGTTGTTGTTTATTTGACGTTGTTTTTGTTGTTGTTCTTTATTTGACGTTGTTATTGTTTATTTGACGTTGTTGTTGTTTATTTAACATTGTTGTTGTTGACGTTGTTGTTGTTGTTATTGTTTATTTGACGTTGTTGTTGTTGTTGTTTATTTGACGTAGTTGTTGTTGTTGACGTTGTTGTTATTGTTGTTGTTTATTTTACGTTTATGTTGTTGTTGATGTTGTTTATTTGACGTTGTTGTTGTTGACGGTGTTGTTGTTGTTGTTTATTTGACGTTGTTGTTGTTGTTGTTTATTTGACGTTGTTGTTGTTGACGTTGTTGTTGTTGTTTATTTGACGTTGTTGTTGTTGTTGACATAGTTGTTGTTGTTGTTTATTTGACGTTGTTGTTGTTGTTGTTTATTTGACGTTGTTGTTGTTTATTTGACATTGTTGTTGTTGTTGACGTTGTTGTTGTTGTTTATTTGATATTGTTGTTGTTGTTGTTGACGTTGTTGTTGTTGTTGTTTATTTGACTTTGTTGTTGTTGTTGTTGTTGTTGTTTATTTGACGTTGTTGTTGTTGTTGTTGTTGACTTAATTGTTGTTGTTGTTTATTTGACGTTGTTGTTGTTGTTGACGTTGTTGTTTATTTGACGTTGTTGTTGTTATTTATTTGACATTGTTGTTGTTGTTGACGTTGTTGTTGTTGTTGTTGTTTATTTGACATTGTTGTTGACGTTGTTGTTGTTGTTGTTGTTGTTTATTTGACGTTGTTTTAGTATTGTTGTTTATTTGACATTGTTGTTGTTATTTATTTGACGTTGTTGTGGGTGACATTGTTGTTGTTGTTTATTTGACGTTGTTGTTGTTGTTTATTTGACGTAGTTACTGTTGTTGACGTTATTATTGTTGTTGTTGTTTATTTGACGTTTTTGTTGTTGTTGATGTTGTTGTTGTTGTATATTTGACGTTGTTGTTGTTGTTATTGTTGTTGTTGTTGTTATTGTTGTTGTTGTTGTTGTTGTTTATTTGACGTTGTTGTTGTTGACTTAGTTGTTGTTGTTGTTTATTTGACGTTGTTGTTGTTGTTGACGTTGTTGTTTATTTGACATTGTTGTTGCTGTTTATTTGACGTTGTTGTTGTTGTTGTTGACGTTGTTGTTGTTGTTTATTTGACGTTGTTGTTGTTGACGTTGTTGTTGTTGTTGTTATTGTTTATTTGACGTAGTAGTTGTTGTTGACGTTGTTGTTGTTGTTTATTTGACGTTTTTGTTGTTGTTGTTGATGTTGTTGTTGTTGTTGTATATTTGACGTTGTTATTGTTGTTGTTGTTGTTGTTGTTTATTTGACATTGTTGTTGTTGTTGTTTATTTGACGTTGTTGTTGTTGTTTATTTGACGTTGTTGTTGTTGTCGGTGTTGTTGTTGTTGTCTGTTTGACGTTGTTGTTCTTTATTTGACGTTGTTATTGTTTATTTGACGTTGTTGTTGTTTATTTAACATTGTTGTTGTTGACGTTGTTGTTGTTGTTATTGTTTATTTGACGTTGTTGTTGTTGTTGTTTATTTGACGTAGTTGTTGTTGTTGACGTTGTTGTTATTGTTGTTGTTTATTTTACGTTTATGTTGTTGTTGATGTTGTTGTTGTTGTTGTTGTTTATTTGACGTTGTTGTTGTTGTTTATTTGACGTTGTTGTTGTTGACGGTGTTGTTGTTGTTGTTGTTTATTTGACGTTGTTGTTGTTGTTGTTTATTTGACGTTGTTGTTGTTGACGTTGTTGTTGTTGTTGTTGTTTATTTGACGTTGTTGTTGTAGTTGACATAGTTGTTATTGTTGTTTATTTGACGTTGTTGTTGTTGACGTTGTTGTTGTTGTTGTTGTTTATTTTACGTTTATGTTGTTGTTGATGTTGTTGTTGTTGTTGTTTATTTGACGTTGTTGTTGTTGACGGTGTTGTTGTTGTTTATTTGACGTTGTTGTTGTTGTTGTTTATTTGACGTTGTTGTTGTTGACGTTGTTGTTGTTGTTTATTTGACGTTGTTGTTGTTGTTGACATAGTTGTTGTTGTTGTTTATTTGACGTTGTTGTTGTTGTTGTTGTTTATTTGACGTTGTTGTTGTTGTTTATTTGACATTGTTGTTGTTGTTGACGTTGTTGTTGTTGTTTATTTGATATTGTTGTTGTTGTTGTTGACGTTGTTGTTGTTGTTGTTTATTTGACTTTGTTGTTGTTGTTGTTGTTGTTGTTTATTTGACGTTGTTGTTGTTGTTGTTGTTGACTTAATTGTTGTTGTTGTTTATTTGACGTTGTTGTTGTTATTTATTTGACATTGTTGTTGTTGTTGACGTTGTTGTTGTTGTTGTTGTTGTTTATTTGACATTGTTGTTGACGTTGTTGTTGTTGTTGTTGTTGTTTATTTGACGTTGTTTTAGTATTGTTGTTTATTTGACATTGTTGTTGTTATTTATTTGACGTTGTTGTGGGTGACATTGTTGTTGTTGTTTATTTGACGTTGTTGTTGTTGTTTATTTGACGTAGTTACTGTTGTTGACGTTATTATTGTTGTTGTTGTTTATTTGACGTTTTTGTTGTTGTTGATGTTGTTGTTGTTGTATATTTGACGTTGTTGTTGTTGTTATTGTTGTTGTTGTTGTTGTTGTTGTTGTTTATTTGACATTGTTGTTGTTGTTGTTTATTTGACGTTGTTGTTGTTGTTTATTTGACATTGTTGTTGTTGTTGTTGTTGTTGTTTATTTGACATTGTTGTTGTTGTTGACGTTGTTGTTGTTTATTTGACGTTGTTGTTGTTCTTTATTTGACGTTCTTATTGTTTATTTGACGTTGTTGTTGTTGTTGTTTATTTGAAGTTGTTGTTGACGTTGTTGTTGTTGTTTATTTGACGTTGTTGTTGTTGTTGTTTATTTGATGTTGTTGTTGTTGACGTTGTTGTTGTTGTTGTTTATTTGAAGTTTTTGTTGTTGTTGATGTTGTTGTTGTTTTCGTTGTTTTTTATTTGACGTTGTTGTAGTTGTATAATTGACGTTGTTGTTGTTGTTTATTTGACGTTGTTGTTGTTGTTGTTATTATGGTTGTTGTTGTTTATTTGACGTTGTTCTTGTTGTTGTTTATTTGACGTCGTTGTTGTCGTTGTTATTGTTGTTGTTGTTGTTGTTTATTTGACATTGTTGTTGTTGTTTATTTGACGCTGTTGTTGTTGTTGTTGTTTATTTGACGTTGTTGTTGTTGTTGACGTTGTTGTTGTTGTTGTTTATTTGACATTGTTGTTGTTGTTGTTATTGTTTATTTGATGTTGTTGTTGTTGTTGTTTATTTGGCGTTGTTGTTGACGTTGTTGTTGTTGTTTATTTGACGTTGTTATTGTTGTTGACGTTGTTTTTGTTGTTGTTTATTTGACGTTGTTTTTGTTGTTGTTTATTTGACGTTGTTGTTGTTGTTGTTTATTTGACATTGTTGTTGTTGTTGTTTATTTGACGTTGTTGTTGTTGTTGTTTATTTGACATTGTTGTTATTGACAGTGTTGTTGTTGTTGTTTATTTGACGTTGTGGTTGTTGTTGTTTATTTGACGTTGTTGTTGTTGACGTTGTTGTTGTTGTTGTTTATTTGACGTTGTTGTTGTTGACATAGTTGTTGTTGTTATTGTTTATTTGACGTTGTTGTTGTTGTTGACGTTGTTGTTGTTGTTGTTGTTTATTTGTCGTTGTTGTTGTTGTTGACGTAGTTGTTGTTGATGTTTATTTGACGTTGTTGTTGTTGTTGTTTATTTGACGTTGTTGTTGTTGTTGTTTATTTGACATTGTTGTTGTTGTTGACGTTGTTGTTGTTGTTGTATATTTGACATTGTTGTTGTTGTTGTTGTTGTTTATTTGACTTTGTTGTTGTTGTTGTTTATTTGACGTTGTTGTTGTTGTTGACTTAGTTGTTGTTGTTGTTTATTTGACGTTGTTGTTGTTGATGACGTTGTTGTTTATTTGACATTGTTGTTGTTGTTTATTTGACGTTGTTGTTGTTGTTGACGTTGTTGTTGTTATTGTTTATTTGACGTTGTTGTTGTTGACGTTGTTGTTGTTGTTGTTATTGTTTATTTGACGTAGTTGTTGTTGTTAAAGTTGTTGTTGTTGTTGTTTATTTGACGTTTTTGTTGTTGTTGATGTTGTTGTTGTTGTTGTTGTATATTTGACGTTGTTGTTGTTGTTTATTTGACGTTATTGTTTATTTGACGTTGTTGTTGTTGACGGTGTTGTTGTTGTTGTTGTCTGTTTGACATTGTTATCGTTGTTGTTGTTGTTGACGTTGTTATTGTTTATTTGACGTTGTTTTTGTTTTTGTTCTTTATTTGACGTTGTTATTGTTTATTTGACGTTGTTGTTGTTGTTGTTTATTTAACGTTGTTGTTGTTGACGTTGTTGTTGTTTTTATTGTTTATTTGACGTTGTTGTTGTTGTTTATTTGACGTAGTTGTTGTTGTTGTTATTGTTGTTGTTTATTTGACGTTTATGTTGTTGTTGTTTATTTGACGTTGTTGTTGTTGTTGTTTATTTGACGTTGTTGTTGACGTTTATGTTGTTGTTGTTTATTTGACGTTGTTGTTGTTGTTGTTTATTTGACGTTGTTGTTATTGACGTTGTTGTTGTTGTTGTTTATTTGACGTTGTTGTTGTTGTTGACATAGTTGTTGTTGTTGTTTATTTGACGTTGTTGTTGTTGTTGACGTTGTTGTTGTTGTTGTTTACTTGATGTTGTTGTTGTTGTTGTTGTTGTTGTTGACGTTGTTGTTGTTGTTGTTGTTTATTTGACGTTGTTGTTGTTGACTTTGTTGTTGTTGTTGTTTATTTGACGTTGTTGTTGTTGTTGACGTTGTTGTTTATTTGACATTGTTGTTGTTGTTTATTTGACGTTGTTGTTGTTGACTTAGTTGTTGTTGTTGTTTATTTGACGTTGTTGTTGTTGTTGACGTTGTTGTTTATTTAACATTGTTGTTGCTGTTTATTTGACGTTGTTGTTGTTGTTGTTGACGTTGTTGTTGTTGTTTATTTGACGTTGTTGTTGTTGACGTTGTTGTTGTTGTTGTTATTGTTTATTTGACGTAGTAGTTGTTGTTGACGTTGTTGTTGTTGTTTATTTGACGTTTTTGTTGTTGTTGTTGATGTTGTTGTTGTTGTTGTATATTTGACGTTGTTATTGTTGTTGTTGTTGTTGTTGTTTATTTGACATTGTTGTTGTTGTTGTTTATTTGACGTTGTTGTTGTTGTTTATTTGACGTTGTTGTTGTTGTCGGTGTGGTTGTTGTTGTCTGTTTGACGTTGTTGTTCTTTATTTGACGTTGTTATTGTTTATTTGACGTTGTTGTTGTTTATTTAACATTGTTGTTGTTGACGTTGTTGTTGTTGTTATTGTTTATTTGACGTTGTTGTTGTTGTTGTTTATTTGACGTAGTTGTTGTTGTTGACGTTGTTGTTATTGTTGTTGTTTATTTTACGTTTATGTTGTTGTTGATGTTGTTGTTGTTGTTGTTGTTTATTTGACGTTGTTGTTGTTGTTGTTTATTTGACGTTGTTGTTGTTGACGGTGTTGTTGTTGTTGTTGTTTATTTGACGTTGTTGTTGTTGTTGTTTATTTGACGTTGTTGTTGTTGACGTTGTTGTTGTTGTTGTTGTTTATTTGACGTTGTTGTTGTTGTTGACATAGTTGTTATTGTTGTTTATTTGACGTTGTTGTTGTTGTTGACGTTGTTGTTGTTGTTGTTGTTTATTTGACGTTATTGTTGTTGTTGTTTATTTGACATTGTTGTTGTTGTTGACGTTGTTGTTGTTGTTTATTTGACATTGTTGTTGTTGTTGTTGACATTGTTGTTGTTGTTGTTGTTTATTTGACTTTGTTGTTGTTGTTATTGTTGTTGTTTATTTGACGTTGTTGTTGTTGTTGTTGACTTAATTGTTGTTGTTGTTTATTTGACGTTGTTGTTGTTGTTGTTGTTGACGTTGTTGTTTATTTGACGTTGTTGTTGTTGTTGTTTATTTGACGTTGTTGTTGTTGTTGACGTTGTTGTTGTTGTTTATTTGACGTTGTTGTTGTTATTTATTTGACATTGTTGTTGTTGTTGACGTTGTTGTTGTTGTTGTTGTTGTTTATTTGACATTGTTGTTGACGTTGTTGTTGTTGTTGTTGTTGTTTATTTGACGTTGTTTTAGTATTGTTGTTTATTTGACATTGTTGTTGTTATTTATTTGACGTTGTTGTGGGTGACATTGTTGTTGTTGTTTATTTGACGTTGTTGTTGTTGTTGTTTATTTGACGTAGTTGTTGTTGTTGACGTTATTATTGTTGTTGTTGTTTATTTGACGGTTTTGTTGTTGTTGATGTTGTTGTTGTTGTTGTAAATTTGACGTTGTTGTTGTTGTTGTTTATTTGAGTTGTTGTTGTTGTTTATTTGACATTGTTGTTGTTGACGGTGTTGTTGTTGTTGTTGTTTATTTGACATTGTTGTTGTTGTTGACGTTGTTGTTGTTTATTTGACGTTGTTGTTGTTCTTTATTTGACGTTCTTATTGTTTATTTGACGTTATTGTTGTTGTTTATTTGACGTTGTTGTTGTTGTTTATTTGAAGTTGTTGTTCACGTTGTTGTTGTTGTTGTTTATTTGACGTTGTTGTTGTTGTTTATTTGATGTTGTTGTTGTTGACGTTGTTGTTGTTGTTGTTTATTTGACGTTTTTGTTGTTATTGATGTTGTTGTTGTTTTCGTTGTTTTTTATTTGACGTTGTTGTAGTTGTTTAATTGACGTTGTTGTTGTTGTTGTTTATTTGACGTTGTTGTTGTTATTGTTATTGTGGTTGTTGTTGTTTATTTGACGTTGTTGTTGTTGTTGTTTATTTGACGTCGTTGTTGTCGTTGTTATTGTTGTTGTTGTTGTTGTTTATTTGACATTGTTGTTGTTGTTGTTTATTTGACGTTGTTGTTGTTGTTGTTGTTGTTGTTGTTTATTTGACGTTGTTGTTGTTGTTGACGTTGTTGTTGTTGTTGTTTATTTGACATTGTTGTTGTTGTTGTTATTGTTTATTTGATGTTGTTGTTGTTGTTTATTTGGCGTTGTTGTTGACGTTGTTGTTGTTGTTTATTTGACGTTGTTATTGTTGTTGACGTTGTTTTTGTTGTTGTTTATTTGACGTTGTTTTTGTTGTTGTTTATTTGACGTTGTTGTTGTTGTTGTTTATTTGACGTTGTTGTTGTTGTTGTTTATTTGACGTTGTTGTTGTTGTTGTTGTTTATTTGACATTGTTGTTGTTGACAGTGTTGTTGTTGTTGTTTATTTGACGTTGTGGTTGTTGTTGTTTATTTGACGTTGTTGTTGTTGTTGTTGTTTATTTGACATTGTTGTTGTTGTTGACATAGTTGTTGTTGTTGTTGTTTATTTGACGTTGTTGTTGTTGTTGACGTTGTTGTTGTTGTTGTTTATTTGTCGTTGTTATTGTTGACGTAGTTGTTGTTGATGTTTATTTGACGTTGTCGTTGTTGTTGTTGTTGGCGTTGTTGTTGTTTATTTGACGTTGTTTTTGTTGTTGTTCTTTATTTGACGTTGTTATTGTTTATTTGACGTTGTTGTTGTTTATTTAACATTGTTGTTGTTGACGTTGTTGTTGTTGTTATTGTTTATTTGACGTTGTTGTTGTTGTTTATTTGACGTAGTTGTTGTTGTTGACGTTGTTGTTATTGTTGTTGTTTATTTTACGTTTATGTTGTTGTTGATATTGTTGTTGTTGTTGTTTATTTGACATTGTTGTTGTTGTTTATTTGACGTTGTTGTTGTTGACTTTGTTGTTGTTGTTGTTTATTTGACGTTGTTGTTGTTGTTGACGTTGTTGTTTATTTGACATTGTTGTTGTTGTTTATTTGACGTTGTTGTTGTTGTTGACTTAGTTGTTGTTGTTGTTTATTTGACGTTGTTGTTGTTGTTGACGTTGTTGTTTATTTGACATTGTTGTTGTTGTTTATTTGACGTTGTTGTTGTTGTTGACGTTGTTATTGTTGTTGTTTATTTGACGTTGTTGTTGTTGACGTTGTTGTTGTTGTTGTTGTTATTGTTTATTTGACGTAGTAGTTGTTGTTGACGTTGTTGTTGTTGTTTATTTGACGTTTTTGTTGTTGTTGATGTTGTTGTTGTTGTATATTTGACGTTGTTGTAGTTGTTATTGTTGTTGTTGTTGTTGTTGTTTATTTGACATTGTTGTTGTTGTTGTTTATTTGACGTTGTTGTTGTTGTTTATTTGACGTTGTTGTTGTTGACGGTGTTGTTGTTGTTGTCTGTTTGACATTGTTGTCGTTGTTGTTGTTGTTGGCGTTGTTGTTGTTTATTTGACGTTGTTTTTGTTGTTGTTCTTTATTAGACGTTGTTATTGTTTATTTGACGTTGTTGTTGTTTATTTAACATTGTTGTTGTTGACGTTGTTGTTGTTGTTATTGTTTATTTGACGTTGTTGTTGTTGTTGTTTATTTGACGTAGTTGTTGTTGTTGACATTGTTGTTATTGTTGTTGTTTATTTTACGTTTATGTTGTTGTTGATGTTGTTGTTGTTGTTGTTGTTTATTTGACGTTGTTGTTGTTGTTGTTGTTGTTTATTTGACGTTGTTGTTGTTGACGGTGTTGTTGTTGTTGTTGTTTATTTGACGTTGTTGTTGTTGTTGTTTATTTGACGTTGTTGTTGTTGACGTTGTTGTTGTTGTTGTTTATTTGACGTTGTTGTTGTTGTTGACATAGTTGTTGTTGTTGTTTATTTGACGTTGTTGTTGTTGTTGACGTTGTTGTTGTTGTTGTTGTTGTTGTTGTTGTTGTTTATTTGACGTTGTTGTTGTTGTTGTTTATTTAACATTGTTGTTGTTGTTGACGTTGTTGTTTTGTTTATTTGACATTGTTGTTGTTGTTGTTGACGTTGTTGTTGTTGTTGTTTATTTGACTTTGTTGTTGTTGTTGTTGTTGTTATTTATTTGACGTTGTTGTTGTTGTTGACTTAATTGTTGTTGTTGTTGTTGTTATTTATTTGACGTTGTTGTTGTTGTTGACTTAATTGTTGTTGTTGTTTATTTGACGTTGTTGTTGTTGTTGTTGTTGACGTTGTTGTTTATTTGACGTTGTTGTTGTTGTTGTTTATTTGATGTTGTTGTTGTTGTTGACGTTGTTGTTGTTGTTTATTTGACGTTGTTTTTGTCATTTATTTGACATTGTTGTTGTTGTTGACGTTGTTGTTGTTGTTGTTTATTTGACATTGTTGTTGACGCTGTTGTTGTTGTTGTTATTGTTGTTGTTTATTTGACGTTGTTTTAGTATTGTTGTTCATTTGACATTGTTGTTGTTATTTATTTGACGTTGTTGTGGGTGACTTTGTTGTTGTTGTTGTTTATTTGACGTTGTTGTTATTGTTTATTTGACGTAGTTGTTGTTGTTGACGTTATTATTGTTGTTGTTGTTTATTTGACGTTTTTGTTGTTGTTGATGTTGTTGTTGTTGTATATTTGACGTTGTTGTTGTTATTGTTGTTGTTGTTGTTGTTTATTTGACATTGTTGTTGTTGTTGTTTATTTGACGTTGTTGTTGTTGTTTATTTGACATTGTTGTTGTTGACGGTGTTGTTGTTGTTGTTGTTTATTTGACATTGTTGTTGTTGTTGACGTTGTTGTTGTTTATTTGACGTTGTTGTTGTTCTTTATTTGACGTTCTTATTGTTTATTTGACGTTATTGTTGTTGTTTATTTGACGTTGTTGTTGTTGTTTATTTGAAGTTGTAGTTCACGTTGTTGTTGTTGTTGTTGTTGTTTATTTGACGTTGTTGTTGTTGTTTATTTGATGTTGTTGTTGTTGACGTTGTTGTTGTTGTTGTTTATTTGACGTTTTTGTTGTTATTGATGTTGTTGTTGTTTTTGTTGTTTTTTATTTGACGTTGTTGTAGTTGTTTAATTGACGTTGTTGTTGTTGTTGTTGTTGTTGTTTATTTGACGTTGTTGTTGTTATTGTTATTGTGGTTGTTGTTGTTTATTTGACGTTGTTGTTGTTGTTATTTATTTGACGTCGTTGTTGTCGTTGTTATTGTTGTTGTTGTTGTTGTTTATTTGACATTGTTGTTGTTGTTGTTTATTTGACGTTGTTGTTGTTGTTGTTGTTGTTGTTTATTTGACGTTGTTGTTGTTGTTGACGTTGTTGTTGTTTATTTGACATTGTTGTTGTTGTTGTTATTGTTTATTTGATGTTGTTGTTGTTGTTTATTTGGCGTTGTTGTTGACGTTGTTGTTGTTGTTTATTTGACGTTGTTATTGTTGTTGACGTTGTTTTTGTTGTTGTTTATTTGACGTTGTTTTTGTTGTTGTTTATTTGACGTTGTTGTTGTTGTTGTTTATTTGACGTTGTTGTTGTTGTTTATTTGACGTTGTTGTTGTTGTTGTTGTTTATTTGACATTGTTGTTGTTGACAGTGTTGTTGTTGTTGTTTATTTGACGTTGTGGTTGTTGTTGTTTATTTGACGTTGTTGTTGTTGACGTTGTTGTTGTTGTTGTTGTTTATTTGACATTGTTGTTGTTGTTGACATAGTTGTTGTTGTTGTTGTTTATTTGACGTTGTTGTTGTTGTTGTTGACGTTGTTGTTGTTGTTGTTTATTTGTCGTTGTTATTGTTGACGTAGTTGTTGTTGATGTTTATTTGACGTTGTCGTTGTTGTTGTTGTTGGCGTTGTTGTTGTTTATTTGACGTTGTTTTTGTTGTTGTTCTTTATTTGACGTTGTTATTGTTTATTTGACGTTGTTGTTGTTTATTTAACATTGTTGTTGTTGACGTTGTTGTTGTTGTTATTGTTTATTTGACGTTGTTGTTGTTGTTGTTTATTTGACGTAGTTGTTGTTGTTGACGTTGTTGTTATTGTTGTTGTTTATTTTACGTTTATGTTGTTGTTGATATTGTTGTTGTTGTTGTTTATTTGACATTGTTGTTGTTGTTTATTTGACGTTGTTGTTGTTTATTTAACATTGTTGTTGTTGACGTTGTTGTTGTTGTTATTGTTTATTTGACGTTGTTGTTGTTGTTGTTTATTTGACGTAGTTGTTGTTGTTGACGTTGTTGTTATTGTTGTTGTTTATTTTACGTTTATGTTGTTGTTGATATTGTTGTTGTTGTTGTTTATTTGACATTGTTGTTGTTGTTTATTTGACGTTGTTGTTGTTGACTTTGTTGTTGTTGTTGTTTATTTGACGTTGTTGTTGTTGACGTTGTTGTTTATTTGACATTGTTGTTGTTGTTTATTTGACGTTGTTGTTGTTGTTGACTTAGTTGTTGTTGTTGTTTATTTGACGTTGTTGTTGTTGTTGACGTTGTTGTTTATTTGACATTGTTGTTGTTGTTTATTTGACGTTGTTGTTGTTGTTGACGTTGTTATTGTTGTTGTTTATTTGACGTTGTTGTTGTTGACGTTGTTGTTGTTGTTGTTGTTGTTGTTATTGTTTATTTGACGTAGTAGTTGTTGTTGACGTTGTTGTTGTTGTTTATTTGACGTTTTTGTTGTTGTTGATGTTGTTGTTGTTGTATATTTGACGTTGTTGTAGTTGTTATTGTTGTTGTTGTTGTTGTTGTTTATTTGACATTGTTGTTGTTGTTGTTTATTTGACGTTGTTGTTGTTGTTTATTTGACGTTGTTGTTGTTGACGGTGTTGTTGTTGTTGTCTGTTTGACATTGTTGTCGTTGTTGTTGTTGTTGGCGTTGTTGTTGTTTATTTGACGTTGTTTTTGTTGTTGTTCTTTATTAGACGTTGTTATTGTTTATTTGACGTTGTTGTTGTTTATTTAACATTGTTGTTGTTGACGTTGTTGTTGTTGTTATTGTTTATTTGACGTTGTTGTTGTTGTTGTTTATTTGACGTAGTTGTTGTTGTTGACGTTGTTGTTATTGTTGTTGTTTATTTTACGTTTATGTTGTTGTTGATGTTGTTGTTGTTGTTGTTGTTTATTTGATGTTGTTGTTGTTGTTGTTGTTTATTTGACGTTGTTGTTGTTGACGGTGTTGTTGTTGTTGTTGTTTATTTGACGTTGTTGTTGTTGTTGTTTATTTGACGTTGTTGTTGTTGACGTTGTTGTTGTTGTTGTTTATTTGACGTTGTTGTTGTTGTTGACATAGTTGTTGTTGTTGTTTATTTGACGTTGTTGTTGTTGTTGACGTTGTTGTTGTTGTTGTTGTTGTTGTTGTTGTTGTTTATTTGACGTTGTTGTTGTTGTTGTTTATTTAACATTGTTGTTGTTGTTGACGTTGTTGTTTTGTTTATTTGACATTGTTGTTGTTGTTGTTGACGTTGTTGTTGTTGTTGTTTATTTGACTTTGTTGTTGTTGCTGTTGTTGTTATTTATTTGACGTTGTTGTTGTTGTTGACTTAATTGTTGTTGTTGTTTATTTGACGTTGTTGTTGTTGTTGTTGACGTTGTTGTTTATTTGACGTTGTTGTTGTTGTTGTTGTTTATTTGATGTTGTTGTTGTTGTTGACGTTGTTGTTGTTGTTTATTTGACGTTGTTTTTGTCATTTATTTGACATTGTTGTTGTTGTTGACGTTGTTGTTGTTGTTGTTTATTTGACATTGTTGTTGACGCTGTTGTTGTTGTTGTTATTGTTGTTGTTTATTTGACGTTGTTTTAGTATTGTTGTTCATTTGACATTGTTGTTGTTATTTATTTGACGTTGTTGTGGGTGACTTTGTTGTTGTTGTTGTTTATTTGACGTTGTTGTTATTGTTTATTTGACGTAGTTGTTGTTGTTGACGTTATTATTGTTGTTGTTGTTTATTTGACGTTTTTGTTGTTGTTGATGTTGTTGTTGTTGTATATTTGACGTTGTTGTTGTTATTGTTGTTGTTGTTGTTGTTTATTTGACATTGTTGTTGTTGTTGTTTATTTGACGTTGTTGTTGTTGTTTATTTGACATTGTTGTTGTTGACGGTGTTGTTGTTGTTGTTGTTTATTTGACATTGTTGTTGTTGTTGACGTTGTTGTTGTTTATTTGACGTTGTTGTTGTTCTTTATTTGACGTTCTTATTGTTTATTTGACGTTATTGTTGTTGTTTATTTGACGTTGTTGTTGTTGTTTATTTGAAGTTATTGTTCGAGTTGTTGTTGTTGTTGTTTATTTGACGTTGTTGTTGTTGTTGTTTATTTGATGTTGTTGTTGTTGACGTTGTTGTTGTTGTTGTTTATTTGACGTTTTTGTTGTTATTGATGTTGTTGTTGTTTTCGTTGTTTTTTATTTGACGTTGTTGTAGTTGTTTAATTGACGTTGTTGTTGTTGTTGTTTATTTGACGTTGTTGTTGTTGTTGTTGTTATTGTGGTTGTTGTTGTTTATTTGACGTTGTTGTTGTTTTTGTTTTTTTGACGTCGTTGTTGTCGTTGTTATTGTTGTTGTTGTTGTTGTTGTTTATTTGACATTGTTGTTGTTGTTGTTTATTTGACGCTGTTGTTGTTGTTGTTGTTGTTTATTTGACGTTGTTGTTGTTGTTGACGTTGTTGTTGTTGTTGTTTATTTGACATTGTTGTTGTTGTTGTTATTGTTTATTTGATGTTGTAGTTGTTGTTGTTTATTTGGCTTTGTTGTTGACGTTGTTGTTGTTGTTTATTTGACGTTGTTATTGTTGTTGACGTTGTTTTTGTTGTTGTTTATTTGACGTTGTTTTTGTTGTTGTTTATTTGACGTTGTTGTTGTTGTTTATTTGACGTTGTTGTTGTTGTTGTTTATTTGACGTTGTTGTTGTTGTTGTTGTTTATTTGACATTGTTGTTGTTGACAGTGTTGTTGTTGTTGTTTATTTGACGTTGTGGTTGTTGTTGTTTATTTGACGTTGTTGTTGTTGACGTTGTTGTTGTTGTTGTTTATTTGACGTTGTTGTTGTTGTTGACATAGTTGTTGTTGTTGTTGTTATTTATTTGACGTTGTTGTTGTTGTTGACGTTGTTGTTGTTGTTGTTTATTTGTCGTTGTTGTTGTTGTTGTTGACGTAGTTGTTGTTGATGTTTATTTGACGTTGTTGTTGTTGTTGTTTATTTGACGTTGTTGTTGTTGTTGTTGTTTATTTGACATTGTTGTTGTTGTTGACGTTGTTGTTGTTGTTGTTGTTTATTTGACATTGTTGTTGTTGTTGTTGTTTATTTGACTTAGTTGTTGTTGTTGTTTATTTGACGTTGTTGTTGTTGTTGACTTAGTTGTTGTTGTTGTTTATTTGACGTTGTTGTTGTTGATGACGTTGTTGTTTATTTGACATTAATGTTGTTGTTGTTGACGTTGTTGTTGTTGTTTATTTGATGTTGTTGTTGTTGACGTTGTTGTTGTTGTTGTTATTGTTTATTTGACGTAGTTGTTGTTGTTGACGTTGTTGTTGTTGTTGTTGTTTATTTGACGTTTTTGTTGTTGTTGATGTTGTTGTTGTTGTTGTATATTTGACGTTGTTGTAGTTGTTATTGTTGTTGTTGTTGTTGTTGTTGTTTATTTGACATTGTTGTTGTTGTTTATTTGACGTTGTTGTTGTTGTTTATTTGACGTTGTTGTTGTTATTGTGGTTGTTGTTGTTTAATTGACGTTGTTGTTGTTGTTGTTGTTTATTTGACGTCGTTGTTGTCGTTGTTATTGTTGTTGTTGTTGTTGTTTATTTGACATTATTGTTGTTGTTGTTGTTTATTTGACGCTGTTGTTGTTGTTGTTGTTGTTGTTTATTTGACGTTGTTGTTGTTGTTGACGTTGTTGTTGTTGTTGTTTATTTGACATTGTTGTTGTTGTTGTTATTGTTTATTTGATGTTGTTGTTGTTGTTGTTTATTTGGCGTTGTTGTTGACGTTGTTGTTGTTGTTTATTTGACGTTGTTATTGTTGTTGACGTTGTTTTTGTTGTTGTTTATTTGACGTTGTTTTTGTTGTTGTTTATTTGACGTTGTTGTTGTTGTTGTTGTTTATTTGACGTTGTTGTTGTTGTTGTTTATTTGACGTTGTTGTTGTTGTTGTTTATTTGACATTGTTGTTGTTGACAGTGTTGTTGTTGTTGTTTATTTGACGTTGTGGTTGTTGTTGTTTATTTGACGTTTTTGTTGTTGACGTTGTTGTTGTTGTTGTTGTTTATTTGACGTTGTTGTTGTTGTTGACATAGTTGTTGTTGTTGTTGTTTATTTGACGTTGTTGTTGTTGTTGACGTTGTTGTTGTTGTTGTTTATTTGTCGTTGTTATTGTTGACGTAGTTGTTGTTGATGTTTATTTGACGTTGTTGTTGTTGTTGTTGTTGTTTATTTGACGTTGTTGTTGTTGTTTATTTGACATTGTTGTTGTTGTTGACGTTGTTGTTGTTGTTGTTTATTTGACATTGTTGTTGTTGTTGTTGTTTATTTGACTTTGTTGTTATTGTTGTTTATTTGACGTTGTTGTTGTTGTTGTTGACTTAGTTGTTGTTGTTGTTTATTTGACGTTGTTGTTGTTGATGACGTTGTTGTTTATTTGACATTGTTGTTGTTGTTTATTTGACGTTGTTGTTGTTGTTGTTGACGTTGTTGTTGTTGTTTATTTGATGTTGTTGTTGTTGACATTGTTGTTGTTGTTGTTATTGTTTATTTGACGTAGTTGTTGTTGTTGACGTTGTTGTTGTTGTTGTTTATTTGACGTTTTTGTTGTTGTTGATGTTGTTGTTGTTGTATATTTGACGTTGTTGTAGTTGTTATTGTTGTTGTTGTTTATTTGACATTGTTGTTTTTGTTGTTGTTTATTTGACGTTGTTGTTGTTGTTTTTTATTTGACGTTATTGTTTATTTGACGTTGTTGTTGTTGACGGTGTTGTTGTTGTTGTTGTTGTCTGTTTGACATTGTTGTCGTTGTTGTTGTTGTTGACGTTGTTGTTGTTTATTTGACGTTGTTTTTGTTTTTGTTCTTTATTTGACGTTGTTATTGTTGTTTATTTGACGTTGTTGTTGTTGTTGACGTTGTTGTTGTTGTTGTTGTTGTTGTTGTTGTTTATTTGACGTTGTTGTTGTTGTTGTTTATTTAACATTGTTGTTGTTGTTGACGTTGTTGTTTTGTTTATTTGACATTGTTGTTGTTGTTGTTGACGTTGTTGTTGTTGTTGTTTATTTGACTTTGTTGTTGTTGTTGTTGTTGTTATTTATTTGACGTTGTTGTTGTTGTTGACTTAATTGTTGTTGTTGTTTATTTGACGTTGTTGTTGTTGTTGTTGACGTTGTTGTTTATTTGACGTTGTTGTTGTTGTTGTTTATTTGATGTTGTTGTTGTTGTTGACGTTGTTGTTGTTGTTTATTTGACGTTGTTTTTGTCATTTATTTGACATTGTTGTTGTTGTTGACGTTGTTGTTGTTGTTGTTGTTTATTTGACATTGTTGTTGACGCTGTTGTTGTTGTTGTTATTGTTGTTGTTTATTTGACGTTGTTTTAGTATTGTTGTTCATTTGACATTGTTGTTGTTATTTATTTGACGTTGTTGTGGGTGACTTTGTTGTTGTTGTTGTTTATTTGACGTTGTTGTTATTGTTTATTTGACGTAGTTGTTGTTGTTGACGTTATTATTGTTGTTGTTGTTTATTTGACGTTTTTGTTGTTGTTGATGTTGTTGTTGTTGTATATTTGACGTTGTTGTTGTTATTGTTGTTGTTGTTTATTTGACATTGTTGTTGTTGTTGTTTATTTGACGTTGTTGTTGTTGTTTATTTGACATTAATGTTGTTGACGGTGTTGTTGTTGTTGTTGTTTATTTGACATTGTTGTTGTTGTTGACGTTGTTGTTGTTTATTTGACGTTGTTGTTGTTCTTTATTTGACGTTCTTATTGTTTATTTGACGTTATTGTTGTTGTTTATTTGACGTTGTTGTTGTTGTTTATTTGAAGTTATTGTTCAAGTTGTTGTTGTTGTTGTTTATTTGACGTTGTTGTTGTTGTTGTTGTTTATTTGATGTTGTTGTTGTTGACGTTGTTGTTGTTGTTGTTTATTTGACGTTTTTGTTGTTATTGATGTTGTTGTTGTTTTCGTTGTTTTTTATTTGACGTTGTTGTAGTTGTTTAATTGACGTTGTTGTTGTTGTTGTTTATTTGACGTAGTTGTTGTTGTTGACGTTGTTGTTATTGTTGTTGTTTATTTTACGTTTATGTTGTTGTTGATGTTGTTTATTTGACGTTGTTGTTGTTGACGGTGTTGTTGTTGTTGTTTATTTGACGTTGTTGTTGTTGTTGTTTATTTGACGTTGTTGTTGTTGACGTTGTTGTTGTTGTTTATTTGACGTTGTTGTTGTTGTTGACATAGTTGTTGTTGTTGTTTATTTGACGTTGTTGTTGTTGTTGTTTATTTGACGTTGTTGTTGTTTATTTGACATTGTTGTTGTTGTTGACGTTGTTGTTGTTGTTTATTTGATATTGTTGTTGTTGTTGTTGACGTTGTTGTTGTTGTTGTTTATTTGACTTTGTTGTTGTTGTTGTTGTTGTTGTTTATTTGACGTTGTTGTTGTTGTTGTTGTTGACTTAATTGTTGTTGTTGTTTATTTGACGTTGTTGTTGTTGTTGACGTTGTTGTTTATTTGACGTTGTTGTTGTTATTTATTTGACATTGTTGTTGTTGTTGACGTTGTTGTTGTTGTTGTTGTTTATTTGACATTGTTGTTGACGTTGTTGTTGTTGTTGTTGTTGTTTATTTGACGTTGTTTTAGTATTGTTGTTTATTTGACATTGTTGTTGTTATTTATTTGACGTTGTTGTGGGTGACATTGTTGTTGTTGTTTATTTGACGTTGTTGTTGTTGTTTATTTGACGTAGTTACTGTTGTTGACGTTATTATTGTTGTTGTTGTTTATTTGACGTTTTTGTTGTTGTTGATGTTGTTGTTGTTGTATATTTGACGTTGTTGTTGTTGTTATTGTTGTTGTTGTTGTTATTGTTGTTGTTGTTGTTGTTGTTTATTTGACGTTGTTGTTGTTGACTTAGTTGTTGTTGTTGTTTATTTGACGTTGTTGTTGTTGTTGACGTTGTTGTTTATTTGACATTGTTGTTGCTGTTTATTTGACGTTGTTGTTGTTGTTGTTGACGTTGTTGTTGTTGTTTATTTGACGTTGTTGTTGTTGACGTTGTTGTTGTTGTTGTTATTGTTTATTTGACGTAGTAGTTGTTGTTGACGTTGTTGTTGTTGTTTATTTGACGTTTTTGTTGTTGTTGTTGATGTTGTTGTTGTTGTTGTATATTTGACGTTGTTATTGTTGTTGTTGTTGTTGTTGTTTATTTGACATTGTTGTTGTTGTTGTTTATTTGACGTTGTTGTTGTTGTTTATTTGACGTTGTTGTTGTTGTCGGTGTTGTTGTTGTTGTCTGTTTGACGTTGTTGTTCTTTATTTGACGTTGTTATTGTTTATTTGACGTTGTTGTTGTTTATTTAACATTGTTGTTGTTGACGTTGTTGTTGTTGTTATTGTTTATTTGACGTTGTTGTTGTTGTTGTTTATTTGACGTAGTTGTTGTTGTTGACGTTGTTGTTATTGTTGTTGTTTATTTTACGTTTATGTTGTTGTTGATGTTGTTGTTGTTGTTGTTGTTTATTTGACGTTGTTGTTGTTGTTTATTTGACGTTGTTGTTGTTGACGGTGTTGTTGTTGTTGTTGTTTATTTGACGTTGTTGTTGTTGTTGTTTATTTGACGTTGTTGTTGTTGACGTTGTTGTTGTTGTTGTTGTTTATTTGACGTTGTTGTTGTAGTTGACATAGTTGTTATTGTTGTTTATTTGACGTTGTTGTTGTTGACGTTGTTGTTGTTGTTGTTGTTTATTTTACGTTTATGTTGTTGTTGATGTTGTTGTTGTTGTTGTTTATTTGACGTTGTTGTTGTTGACGGTGTTGTTGTTGTTTATTTGACGTTGTTGTTGTTGTTGTTTATTTGACGTTGTTGTTGTTGACGTTGTTGTTGTTGTTTATTTGACGTTGTTGTTGTTGTTGACATAGTTGTTGTTGTTGTTTATTTGACGTTGTTGTTGTTGTTGTTGTTTATTTGACGTTGTTGTTGTTGTTTATTTGACATTGTTGTTGTTGTTGACGTTGTTGTTGTTGTTTATTTGATATTGTTGTTGTTGTTGTTGACGTTGTTGTTGTTGTTGTTTATTTGACTTTGTTGTTGTTGTTGTTGTTGTTGTTTATTTGACGTTGTTGTTGTTGTTGTTGTTGACTTAATTGTTGTTGTTGTTTATTTGACGTTGTTGTTGTTATTTATTTGACATTGTTGTTGTTGTTGACGTTGTTGTTGTTGTTGTTGTTGTTTATTTGACATTGTTGTTGACGTTGTTGTTGTTGTTGTTGTTGTTTATTTGACGTTGTTTTAGTATTGTTGTTTATTTGACATTGTTGTTGTTATTTATTTGACGTTGTTGTGGGTGACATTGTTGTTGTTGTTTATTTGACGTTGTTGTTGTTGTTTATTTGACGTAGTTACTGTTGTTGACGTTATTATTGTTGTTGTTGTTTATTTGACGTTTTTGTTGTTGTTGATGTTGTTGTTGTTGTATATTTGACGTTGTTGTTGTTGTTATTGTTGTTGTTGTTGTTGTTGTTGTTGTTTATTTGACATTGTTGTTGTTGTTGTTTATTTGACGTTGTTGTTGTTGTTTATTTGACATTGTTGTTGTTGTTGTTGTTGTTGTTTATTTGACATTGTTGTTGTTGTTGACGTTGTTGTTGTTTATTTGACGTTGTTGTTGTTCTTTATTTGACGTTCTTATTGTTTATTTGACGTTGTTGTTGTTGTTGTTTATTTGAAGTTGTTGTTGACGTTGTTGTTGTTGTTTATTTGACGTTGTTGTTGTTGTTGTTTATTTGATGTTGTTGTTGTTGACGTTGTTGTTGTTGTTGTTTATTTGAAGTTTTTGTTGTTGTTGATGTTGTTGTTGTTTTCGTTGTTTTTTATTTGACGTTGTTGTAGTTGTATAATTGACGTTGTTGTTGTTGTTTATTTGACGTTGTTGTTGTTGTTGTTATTATGGTTGTTGTTGTTTATTTGACGTTGTTCTTGTTGTTGTTTATTTGACGTCGTTGTTGTCGTTGTTATTGTTGTTGTTGTTGTTGTTTATTTGACATTGTTGTTGTTGTTTATTTGACGCTGTTGTTGTTGTTGTTGTTTATTTGACGTTGTTGTTGTTGTTGACGTTGTTGTTGTTGTTGTTTATTTGACATTGTTGTTGTTGTTGTTATTGTTTATTTGATGTTGTTGTTGTTGTTGTTTATTTGGCGTTGTTGTTGACGTTGTTGTTGTTGTTTATTTGACGTTGTTATTGTTGTTGACGTTGTTTTTGTTGTTGTTTATTTGACGTTGTTTTTGTTGTTGTTTATTTGACGTTGTTGTTGTTGTTGTTTATTTGACATTGTTGTTGTTGTTGTTTATTTGACGTTGTTGTTGTTGTTGTTTATTTGACATTGTTGTTATTGACAGTGTTGTTGTTGTTGTTTATTTGACGTTGTGGTTGTTGTTGTTTATTTGACGTTGTTGTTGTTGACGTTGTTGTTGTTGTTGTTTATTTGACGTTGTTGTTGTTGACATAGTTGTTGTTGTTATTGTTTATTTGACGTTGTTGTTGTTGTTGACGTTGTTGTTGTTGTTGTTGTTTATTTGTCGTTGTTGTTGTTGTTGACGTAGTTGTTGTTGATGTTTATTTGACGTTGTTGTTGTTGTTGTTTATTTGACGTTGTTGTTGTTGTTGTTTATTTGACATTGTTGTTGTTGTTGACGTTGTTGTTGTTGTTGTATATTTGACATTGTTGTTGTTGTTGTTGTTGTTTATTTGACTTTGTTGTTGTTGTTGTTTATTTGACGTTGTTGTTGTTGTTGACTTAGTTGTTGTTGTTGTTTATTTGACGTTGTTGTTGTTGATGACGTTGTTGTTTATTTGACATTGTTGTTGTTGTTTATTTGACGTTGTTGTTGTTGTTGACGTTGTTGTTGTTATTGTTTATTTGACGTTGTTGTTGTTGACGTTGTTGTTGTTGTTGTTATTGTTTATTTGACGTAGTTGTTGTTGTTAAAGTTGTTGTTGTTGTTGTTTATTTGACGTTTTTGTTGTTGTTGATGTTGTTGTTGTTGTTGTTGTATATTTGACGTTGTTGTTGTTGTTTATTTGACGTTATTGTTTATTTGACGTTGTTGTTGTTGACGGTGTTGTTGTTGTTGTTGTCTGTTTGACATTGTTATCGTTGTTGTTGTTGTTGACGTTGTTATTGTTTATTTGACGTTGTTTTTGTTTTTGTTCTTTATTTGACGTTGTTATTGTTTATTTGACGTTGTTGTTGTTGTTGTTTATTTAACGTTGTTGTTGTTGACGTTGTTGTTGTTTTTATTGTTTATTTGACGTTGTTGTTGTTGTTTATTTGACGTAGTTGTTGTTGTTGTTATTGTTGTTGTTTATTTGACGTTTATGTTGTTGTTGTTTATTTGACGTTGTTGTTGTTGTTGTTTATTTGACGTTGTTGTTGACGTTTATGTTGTTGTTGTTTATTTGACGTTGTTGTTGTTGTTGTTTATTTGACGTTGTTGTTATTGACGTTGTTGTTGTTGTTGTTTATTTGACGTTGTTGTTGTTGTTGACATAGTTGTTGTTGTTGTTTATTTGACGTTGTTGTTGTTGTTGACGTTGTTGTTGTTGTTGTTTACTTGATGTTGTTGTTGTTGTTGTTGTTGTTGTTGACGTTGTTGTTGTTGTTGTTGTTTATTTGACGTTGTTGTTGTTGACTTTGTTGTTGTTGTTGTTTATTTGACGTTGTTGTTGTTGTTGACGTTGTTGTTTATTTGACATTGTTGTTGTTGTTTATTTGACGTTGTTGTTGTTGACTTAGTTGTTGTTGTTGTTTATTTGACGTTGTTGTTGTTGTTGACGTTGTTGTTTATTTAACATTGTTGTTGCTGTTTATTTGACGTTGTTGTTGTTGTTGTTGACGTTGTTGTTGTTGTTTATTTGACGTTGTTGTTGTTGACGTTGTTGTTGTTGTTGTTATTGTTTATTTGACGTAGTAGTTGTTGTTGACGTTGTTGTTGTTGTTTATTTGACGTTTTTGTTGTTGTTGTTGATGTTGTTGTTGTTGTTGTATATTTGACGTTGTTATTGTTGTTGTTGTTGTTGTTGTTTATTTGACATTGTTGTTGTTGTTGTTTATTTGACGTTGTTGTTGTTGTTTATTTGACGTTGTTGTTGTTGTCGGTGTGGTTGTTGTTGTCTGTTTGACGTTGTTGTTCTTTATTTGACGTTGTTATTGTTTATTTGACGTTGTTGTTGTTTATTTAACATTGTTGTTGTTGACGTTGTTGTTGTTGTTATTGTTTATTTGACGTTGTTGTTGTTGTTGTTTATTTGACGTAGTTGTTGTTGTTGACGTTGTTGTTATTGTTGTTGTTTATTTTACGTTTATGTTGTTGTTGATGTTGTTGTTGTTGTTGTTGTTTATTTGACGTTGTTGTTGTTGTTGTTTATTTGACGTTGTTGTTGTTGACGGTGTTGTTGTTGTTGTTGTTTATTTGACGTTGTTGTTGTTGTTGTTTATTTGACGTTGTTGTTGTTGACGTTGTTGTTGTTGTTGTTGTTTATTTGACGTTGTTGTTGTTGTTGACATAGTTGTTATTGTTGTTTATTTGACGTTGTTGTTGTTGTTGACGTTGTTGTTGTTGTTGTTGTTTATTTGACGTTATTGTTGTTGTTGTTTATTTGACATTGTTGTTGTTGTTGACGTTGTTGTTGTTGTTTATTTGACATTGTTGTTGTTGTTGTTGACATTGTTGTTGTTGTTGTTGTTTATTTGACTTTGTTGTTGTTGTTATTGTTGTTGTTTATTTGACGTTGTTGTTGTTGTTGTTGACTTAATTGTTGTTGTTGTTTATTTGACGTTGTTGTTGTTGTTGTTGTTGACGTTGTTGTTTATTTGACGTTGTTGTTGTTGTTGTTTATTTGACGTTGTTGTTGTTGTTGACGTTGTTGTTGTTGTTTATTTGACGTTGTTGTTGTTATTTATTTGACATTGTTGTTGTTGTTGACGTTGTTGTTGTTGTTGTTGTTGTTTATTTGACATTGTTGTTGACGTTGTTGTTGTTGTTGTTGTTGTTTATTTGACGTTGTTTTAGTATTGTTGTTTATTTGACATTGTTGTTGTTATTTATTTGACGTTGTTGTGGGTGACATTGTTGTTGTTGTTTATTTGACGTTGTTGTTGTTGTTGTTTATTTGACGTAGTTGTTGTTGTTGACGTTATTATTGTTGTTGTTGTTTATTTGACGGTTTTGTTGTTGTTGATGTTGTTGTTGTTGTTGTAAATTTGACGTTGTTGTTGTTGTTGTTTATTTGAGTTGTTGTTGTTGTTTATTTGACATTGTTGTTGTTGACGGTGTTGTTGTTGTTGTTGTTTATTTGACATTGTTGTTGTTGTTGACGTTGTTGTTGTTTATTTGACGTTGTTGTTGTTCTTTATTTGACGTTCTTATTGTTTATTTGACGTTATTGTTGTTGTTTATTTGACGTTGTTGTTGTTGTTTATTTGAAGTTGTTGTTCACGTTGTTGTTGTTGTTGTTTATTTGACGTTGTTGTTGTTGTTTATTTGATGTTGTTGTTGTTGACGTTGTTGTTGTTGTTGTTTATTTGACGTTTTTGTTGTTATTGATGTTGTTGTTGTTTTCGTTGTTTTTTATTTGACGTTGTTGTAGTTGTTTAATTGACGTTGTTGTTGTTGTTGTTTATTTGACGTTGTTGTTGTTATTGTTATTGTGGTTGTTGTTGTTTATTTGACGTTGTTGTTGTTGTTGTTTATTTGACGTCGTTGTTGTCGTTGTTATTGTTGTTGTTGTTGTTGTTTATTTGACATTGTTGTTGTTGTTGTTTATTTGACGTTGTTGTTGTTGTTGTTGTTGTTGTTGTTTATTTGACGTTGTTGTTGTTGTTGACGTTGTTGTTGTTGTTGTTTATTTGACATTGTTGTTGTTGTTGTTATTGTTTATTTGATGTTGTTGTTGTTGTTTATTTGGCGTTGTTGTTGACGTTGTTGTTGTTGTTTATTTGACGTTGTTATTGTTGTTGACGTTGTTTTTGTTGTTGTTTATTTGACGTTGTTTTTGTTGTTGTTTATTTGACGTTGTTGTTGTTGTTGTTTATTTGACGTTGTTGTTGTTGTTGTTTATTTGACGTTGTTGTTGTTGTTGTTGTTTATTTGACATTGTTGTTGTTGACAGTGTTGTTGTTGTTGTTTATTTGACGTTGTGGTTGTTGTTGTTTATTTGACGTTGTTGTTGTTGTTGTTGTTTATTTGACATTGTTGTTGTTGTTGACATAGTTGTTGTTGTTGTTGTTTATTTGACGTTGTTGTTGTTGTTGACGTTGTTGTTGTTGTTGTTTATTTGTCGTTGTTATTGTTGACGTAGTTGTTGTTGATGTTTATTTGACGTTGTCGTTGTTGTTGTTGTTGGCGTTGTTGTTGTTTATTTGACGTTGTTTTTGTTGTTGTTCTTTATTTGACGTTGTTATTGTTTATTTGACGTTGTTGTTGTTTATTTAACATTGTTGTTGTTGACGTTGTTGTTGTTGTTATTGTTTATTTGACGTTGTTGTTGTTGTTTATTTGACGTAGTTGTTGTTGTTGACGTTGTTGTTATTGTTGTTGTTTATTTTACGTTTATGTTGTTGTTGATATTGTTGTTGTTGTTGTTTATTTGACATTGTTGTTGTTGTTTATTTGACGTTGTTGTTGTTGACTTTGTTGTTGTTGTTGTTTATTTGACGTTGTTGTTGTTGTTGACGTTGTTGTTTATTTGACATTGTTGTTGTTGTTTATTTGACGTTGTTGTTGTTGTTGACTTAGTTGTTGTTGTTGTTTATTTGACGTTGTTGTTGTTGTTGACGTTGTTGTTTATTTGACATTGTTGTTGTTGTTTATTTGACGTTGTTGTTGTTGTTGACGTTGTTATTGTTGTTGTTTATTTGACGTTGTTGTTGTTGACGTTGTTGTTGTTGTTGTTGTTATTGTTTATTTGACGTAGTAGTTGTTGTTGACGTTGTTGTTGTTGTTTATTTGACGTTTTTGTTGTTGTTGATGTTGTTGTTGTTGTATATTTGACGTTGTTGTAGTTGTTATTGTTGTTGTTGTTGTTGTTGTTTATTTGACATTGTTGTTGTTGTTGTTTATTTGACGTTGTTGTTGTTGTTTATTTGACGTTGTTGTTGTTGACGGTGTTGTTGTTGTTGTCTGTTTGACATTGTTGTCGTTGTTGTTGTTGTTGGCGTTGTTGTTGTTTATTTGACGTTGTTTTTGTTGTTGTTCTTTATTAGACGTTGTTATTGTTTATTTGACGTTGTTGTTGTTTATTTAACATTGTT
Organism: Vicia faba; assembly: GCA_948472305.1. Classification (NCBI taxonomy): domain Eukaryota; kingdom Viridiplantae; phylum Streptophyta; class Magnoliopsida; order Fabales; family Fabaceae; genus Vicia; species Vicia faba. The sequence continues at coordinate 466,171,377 of OX451739.1, read as the reverse complement.
GTTGTTGACGTTGTTGTTGTTGTTATTGTTTATTTGACGTTGTTGTTGTTGTTGTTTATTTGACGTAGTTGTTGTTGTTGACATTGTTGTTATTGTTGTTGTTTATTTTACGTTTATGTTGTTGTTGATGTTGTTGTTGTTGTTGTTGTTTATTTGACGTTGTTGTTGTTGTTGTTGTTGTTTATTTGACGTTGTTGTTGTTGACGGTGTTGTTGTTGTTGTTGTTTATTTGACGTTGTTGTTGTTGTTGTTTATTTGACGTTGTTGTTGTTGACGTTGTTGTTGTTGTTGTTTATTTGACGTTGTTGTTGTTGTTGACATAGTTGTTGTTGTTGTTTATTTGACGTTGTTGTTGTTGTTGACGTTGTTGTTGTTGTTGTTGTTGTTGTTGTTGTTGTTTATTTGACGTTGTTGTTGTTGTTGTTTATTTAACATTGTTGTTGTTGTTGACGTTGTTGTTTTGTTTATTTGACATTGTTGTTGTTGTTGTTGACGTTGTTGTTGTTGTTGTTTATTTGACTTTGTTGTTGTTGTTGTTGTTGTTATTTATTTGACGTTGTTGTTGTTGTTGACTTAATTGTTGTTGTTGTTGTTGTTATTTATTTGACGTTGTTGTTGTTGTTGACTTAATTGTTGTTGTTGTTTATTTGACGTTGTTGTTGTTGTTGTTGTTGACGTTGTTGTTTATTTGACGTTGTTGTTGTTGTTGTTTATTTGATGTTGTTGTTGTTGTTGACGTTGTTGTTGTTGTTTATTTGACGTTGTTTTTGTCATTTATTTGACATTGTTGTTGTTGTTGACGTTGTTGTTGTTGTTGTTTATTTGACATTGTTGTTGACGCTGTTGTTGTTGTTGTTATTGTTGTTGTTTATTTGACGTTGTTTTAGTATTGTTGTTCATTTGACATTGTTGTTGTTATTTATTTGACGTTGTTGTGGGTGACTTTGTTGTTGTTGTTGTTTATTTGACGTTGTTGTTATTGTTTATTTGACGTAGTTGTTGTTGTTGACGTTATTATTGTTGTTGTTGTTTATTTGACGTTTTTGTTGTTGTTGATGTTGTTGTTGTTGTATATTTGACGTTGTTGTTGTTATTGTTGTTGTTGTTGTTGTTTATTTGACATTGTTGTTGTTGTTGTTTATTTGACGTTGTTGTTGTTGTTTATTTGACATTGTTGTTGTTGACGGTGTTGTTGTTGTTGTTGTTTATTTGACATTGTTGTTGTTGTTGACGTTGTTGTTGTTTATTTGACGTTGTTGTTGTTCTTTATTTGACGTTCTTATTGTTTATTTGACGTTATTGTTGTTGTTTATTTGACGTTGTTGTTGTTGTTTATTTGAAGTTGTAGTTCACGTTGTTGTTGTTGTTGTTGTTGTTTATTTGACGTTGTTGTTGTTGTTTATTTGATGTTGTTGTTGTTGACGTTGTTGTTGTTGTTGTTTATTTGACGTTTTTGTTGTTATTGATGTTGTTGTTGTTTTTGTTGTTTTTTATTTGACGTTGTTGTAGTTGTTTAATTGACGTTGTTGTTGTTGTTGTTGTTGTTGTTTATTTGACGTTGTTGTTGTTATTGTTATTGTGGTTGTTGTTGTTTATTTGACGTTGTTGTTGTTGTTATTTATTTGACGTCGTTGTTGTCGTTGTTATTGTTGTTGTTGTTGTTGTTTATTTGACATTGTTGTTGTTGTTGTTTATTTGACGTTGTTGTTGTTGTTGTTGTTGTTGTTTATTTGACGTTGTTGTTGTTGTTGACGTTGTTGTTGTTTATTTGACATTGTTGTTGTTGTTGTTATTGTTTATTTGATGTTGTTGTTGTTGTTTATTTGGCGTTGTTGTTGACGTTGTTGTTGTTGTTTATTTGACGTTGTTATTGTTGTTGACGTTGTTTTTGTTGTTGTTTATTTGACGTTGTTTTTGTTGTTGTTTATTTGACGTTGTTGTTGTTGTTGTTTATTTGACGTTGTTGTTGTTGTTTATTTGACGTTGTTGTTGTTGTTGTTGTTTATTTGACATTGTTGTTGTTGACAGTGTTGTTGTTGTTGTTTATTTGACGTTGTGGTTGTTGTTGTTTATTTGACGTTGTTGTTGTTGACGTTGTTGTTGTTGTTGTTGTTTATTTGACATTGTTGTTGTTGTTGACATAGTTGTTGTTGTTGTTGTTTATTTGACGTTGTTGTTGTTGTTGTTGACGTTGTTGTTGTTGTTGTTTATTTGTCGTTGTTATTGTTGACGTAGTTGTTGTTGATGTTTATTTGACGTTGTCGTTGTTGTTGTTGTTGGCGTTGTTGTTGTTTATTTGACGTTGTTTTTGTTGTTGTTCTTTATTTGACGTTGTTATTGTTTATTTGACGTTGTTGTTGTTTATTTAACATTGTTGTTGTTGACGTTGTTGTTGTTGTTATTGTTTATTTGACGTTGTTGTTGTTGTTGTTTATTTGACGTAGTTGTTGTTGTTGACGTTGTTGTTATTGTTGTTGTTTATTTTACGTTTATGTTGTTGTTGATATTGTTGTTGTTGTTGTTTATTTGACATTGTTGTTGTTGTTTATTTGACGTTGTTGTTGTTTATTTAACATTGTTGTTGTTGACGTTGTTGTTGTTGTTATTGTTTATTTGACGTTGTTGTTGTTGTTGTTTATTTGACGTAGTTGTTGTTGTTGACGTTGTTGTTATTGTTGTTGTTTATTTTACGTTTATGTTGTTGTTGATATTGTTGTTGTTGTTGTTTATTTGACATTGTTGTTGTTGTTTATTTGACGTTGTTGTTGTTGACTTTGTTGTTGTTGTTGTTTATTTGACGTTGTTGTTGTTGACGTTGTTGTTTATTTGACATTGTTGTTGTTGTTTATTTGACGTTGTTGTTGTTGTTGACTTAGTTGTTGTTGTTGTTTATTTGACGTTGTTGTTGTTGTTGACGTTGTTGTTTATTTGACATTGTTGTTGTTGTTTATTTGACGTTGTTGTTGTTGTTGACGTTGTTATTGTTGTTGTTTATTTGACGTTGTTGTTGTTGACGTTGTTGTTGTTGTTGTTGTTGTTGTTATTGTTTATTTGACGTAGTAGTTGTTGTTGACGTTGTTGTTGTTGTTTATTTGACGTTTTTGTTGTTGTTGATGTTGTTGTTGTTGTATATTTGACGTTGTTGTAGTTGTTATTGTTGTTGTTGTTGTTGTTGTTTATTTGACATTGTTGTTGTTGTTGTTTATTTGACGTTGTTGTTGTTGTTTATTTGACGTTGTTGTTGTTGACGGTGTTGTTGTTGTTGTCTGTTTGACATTGTTGTCGTTGTTGTTGTTGTTGGCGTTGTTGTTGTTTATTTGACGTTGTTTTTGTTGTTGTTCTTTATTAGACGTTGTTATTGTTTATTTGACGTTGTTGTTGTTTATTTAACATTGTTGTTGTTGACGTTGTTGTTGTTGTTATTGTTTATTTGACGTTGTTGTTGTTGTTGTTTATTTGACGTAGTTGTTGTTGTTGACGTTGTTGTTATTGTTGTTGTTTATTTTACGTTTATGTTGTTGTTGATGTTGTTGTTGTTGTTGTTGTTTATTTGATGTTGTTGTTGTTGTTGTTGTTTATTTGACGTTGTTGTTGTTGACGGTGTTGTTGTTGTTGTTGTTTATTTGACGTTGTTGTTGTTGTTGTTTATTTGACGTTGTTGTTGTTGACGTTGTTGTTGTTGTTGTTTATTTGACGTTGTTGTTGTTGTTGACATAGTTGTTGTTGTTGTTTATTTGACGTTGTTGTTGTTGTTGACGTTGTTGTTGTTGTTGTTGTTGTTGTTGTTGTTGTTTATTTGACGTTGTTGTTGTTGTTGTTTATTTAACATTGTTGTTGTTGTTGACGTTGTTGTTTTGTTTATTTGACATTGTTGTTGTTGTTGTTGACGTTGTTGTTGTTGTTGTTTATTTGACTTTGTTGTTGTTGCTGTTGTTGTTATTTATTTGACGTTGTTGTTGTTGTTGACTTAATTGTTGTTGTTGTTTATTTGACGTTGTTGTTGTTGTTGTTGACGTTGTTGTTTATTTGACGTTGTTGTTGTTGTTGTTGTTTATTTGATGTTGTTGTTGTTGTTGACGTTGTTGTTGTTGTTTATTTGACGTTGTTTTTGTCATTTATTTGACATTGTTGTTGTTGTTGACGTTGTTGTTGTTGTTGTTTATTTGACATTGTTGTTGACGCTGTTGTTGTTGTTGTTATTGTTGTTGTTTATTTGACGTTGTTTTAGTATTGTTGTTCATTTGACATTGTTGTTGTTATTTATTTGACGTTGTTGTGGGTGACTTTGTTGTTGTTGTTGTTTATTTGACGTTGTTGTTATTGTTTATTTGACGTAGTTGTTGTTGTTGACGTTATTATTGTTGTTGTTGTTTATTTGACGTTTTTGTTGTTGTTGATGTTGTTGTTGTTGTATATTTGACGTTGTTGTTGTTATTGTTGTTGTTGTTGTTGTTTATTTGACATTGTTGTTGTTGTTGTTTATTTGACGTTGTTGTTGTTGTTTATTTGACATTGTTGTTGTTGACGGTGTTGTTGTTGTTGTTGTTTATTTGACATTGTTGTTGTTGTTGACGTTGTTGTTGTTTATTTGACGTTGTTGTTGTTCTTTATTTGACGTTCTTATTGTTTATTTGACGTTATTGTTGTTGTTTATTTGACGTTGTTGTTGTTGTTTATTTGAAGTTATTGTTCGAGTTGTTGTTGTTGTTGTTTATTTGACGTTGTTGTTGTTGTTGTTTATTTGATGTTGTTGTTGTTGACGTTGTTGTTGTTGTTGTTTATTTGACGTTTTTGTTGTTATTGATGTTGTTGTTGTTTTCGTTGTTTTTTATTTGACGTTGTTGTAGTTGTTTAATTGACGTTGTTGTTGTTGTTGTTTATTTGACGTTGTTGTTGTTGTTGTTGTTATTGTGGTTGTTGTTGTTTATTTGACGTTGTTGTTGTTTTTGTTTTTTTGACGTCGTTGTTGTCGTTGTTATTGTTGTTGTTGTTGTTGTTGTTTATTTGACATTGTTGTTGTTGTTGTTTATTTGACGCTGTTGTTGTTGTTGTTGTTGTTTATTTGACGTTGTTGTTGTTGTTGACGTTGTTGTTGTTGTTGTTTATTTGACATTGTTGTTGTTGTTGTTATTGTTTATTTGATGTTGTAGTTGTTGTTGTTTATTTGGCTTTGTTGTTGACGTTGTTGTTGTTGTTTATTTGACGTTGTTATTGTTGTTGACGTTGTTTTTGTTGTTGTTTATTTGACGTTGTTTTTGTTGTTGTTTATTTGACGTTGTTGTTGTTGTTTATTTGACGTTGTTGTTGTTGTTGTTTATTTGACGTTGTTGTTGTTGTTGTTGTTTATTTGACATTGTTGTTGTTGACAGTGTTGTTGTTGTTGTTTATTTGACGTTGTGGTTGTTGTTGTTTATTTGACGTTGTTGTTGTTGACGTTGTTGTTGTTGTTGTTTATTTGACGTTGTTGTTGTTGTTGACATAGTTGTTGTTGTTGTTGTTATTTATTTGACGTTGTTGTTGTTGTTGACGTTGTTGTTGTTGTTGTTTATTTGTCGTTGTTGTTGTTGTTGTTGACGTAGTTGTTGTTGATGTTTATTTGACGTTGTTGTTGTTGTTGTTTATTTGACGTTGTTGTTGTTGTTGTTGTTTATTTGACATTGTTGTTGTTGTTGACGTTGTTGTTGTTGTTGTTGTTTATTTGACATTGTTGTTGTTGTTGTTGTTTATTTGACTTAGTTGTTGTTGTTGTTTATTTGACGTTGTTGTTGTTGTTGACTTAGTTGTTGTTGTTGTTTATTTGACGTTGTTGTTGTTGATGACGTTGTTGTTTATTTGACATTAATGTTGTTGTTGTTGACGTTGTTGTTGTTGTTTATTTGATGTTGTTGTTGTTGACGTTGTTGTTGTTGTTGTTATTGTTTATTTGACGTAGTTGTTGTTGTTGACGTTGTTGTTGTTGTTGTTGTTTATTTGACGTTTTTGTTGTTGTTGATGTTGTTGTTGTTGTTGTATATTTGACGTTGTTGTAGTTGTTATTGTTGTTGTTGTTGTTGTTGTTGTTTATTTGACATTGTTGTTGTTGTTTATTTGACGTTGTTGTTGTTGTTTATTTGACGTTGTTGTTGTTATTGTGGTTGTTGTTGTTTAATTGACGTTGTTGTTGTTGTTGTTGTTTATTTGACGTCGTTGTTGTCGTTGTTATTGTTGTTGTTGTTGTTGTTTATTTGACATTATTGTTGTTGTTGTTGTTTATTTGACGCTGTTGTTGTTGTTGTTGTTGTTGTTTATTTGACGTTGTTGTTGTTGTTGACGTTGTTGTTGTTGTTGTTTATTTGACATTGTTGTTGTTGTTGTTATTGTTTATTTGATGTTGTTGTTGTTGTTGTTTATTTGGCGTTGTTGTTGACGTTGTTGTTGTTGTTTATTTGACGTTGTTATTGTTGTTGACGTTGTTTTTGTTGTTGTTTATTTGACGTTGTTTTTGTTGTTGTTTATTTGACGTTGTTGTTGTTGTTGTTGTTTATTTGACGTTGTTGTTGTTGTTGTTTATTTGACGTTGTTGTTGTTGTTGTTTATTTGACATTGTTGTTGTTGACAGTGTTGTTGTTGTTGTTTATTTGACGTTGTGGTTGTTGTTGTTTATTTGACGTTTTTGTTGTTGACGTTGTTGTTGTTGTTGTTGTTTATTTGACGTTGTTGTTGTTGTTGACATAGTTGTTGTTGTTGTTGTTTATTTGACGTTGTTGTTGTTGTTGACGTTGTTGTTGTTGTTGTTTATTTGTCGTTGTTATTGTTGACGTAGTTGTTGTTGATGTTTATTTGACGTTGTTGTTGTTGTTGTTGTTGTTTATTTGACGTTGTTGTTGTTGTTTATTTGACATTGTTGTTGTTGTTGACGTTGTTGTTGTTGTTGTTTATTTGACATTGTTGTTGTTGTTGTTGTTTATTTGACTTTGTTGTTATTGTTGTTTATTTGACGTTGTTGTTGTTGTTGTTGACTTAGTTGTTGTTGTTGTTTATTTGACGTTGTTGTTGTTGATGACGTTGTTGTTTATTTGACATTGTTGTTGTTGTTTATTTGACGTTGTTGTTGTTGTTGTTGACGTTGTTGTTGTTGTTTATTTGATGTTGTTGTTGTTGACATTGTTGTTGTTGTTGTTATTGTTTATTTGACGTAGTTGTTGTTGTTGACGTTGTTGTTGTTGTTGTTTATTTGACGTTTTTGTTGTTGTTGATGTTGTTGTTGTTGTATATTTGACGTTGTTGTAGTTGTTATTGTTGTTGTTGTTTATTTGACATTGTTGTTTTTGTTGTTGTTTATTTGACGTTGTTGTTGTTGTTTTTTATTTGACGTTATTGTTTATTTGACGTTGTTGTTGTTGACGGTGTTGTTGTTGTTGTTGTTGTCTGTTTGACATTGTTGTCGTTGTTGTTGTTGTTGACGTTGTTGTTGTTTATTTGACGTTGTTTTTGTTTTTGTTCTTTATTTGACGTTGTTATTGTTGTTTATTTGACGTTGTTGTTGTTGTTGACGTTGTTGTTGTTGTTGTTGTTGTTGTTGTTGTTTATTTGACGTTGTTGTTGTTGTTGTTTATTTAACATTGTTGTTGTTGTTGACGTTGTTGTTTTGTTTATTTGACATTGTTGTTGTTGTTGTTGACGTTGTTGTTGTTGTTGTTTATTTGACTTTGTTGTTGTTGTTGTTGTTGTTATTTATTTGACGTTGTTGTTGTTGTTGACTTAATTGTTGTTGTTGTTTATTTGACGTTGTTGTTGTTGTTGTTGACGTTGTTGTTTATTTGACGTTGTTGTTGTTGTTGTTTATTTGATGTTGTTGTTGTTGTTGACGTTGTTGTTGTTGTTTATTTGACGTTGTTTTTGTCATTTATTTGACATTGTTGTTGTTGTTGACGTTGTTGTTGTTGTTGTTGTTTATTTGACATTGTTGTTGACGCTGTTGTTGTTGTTGTTATTGTTGTTGTTTATTTGACGTTGTTTTAGTATTGTTGTTCATTTGACATTGTTGTTGTTATTTATTTGACGTTGTTGTGGGTGACTTTGTTGTTGTTGTTGTTTATTTGACGTTGTTGTTATTGTTTATTTGACGTAGTTGTTGTTGTTGACGTTATTATTGTTGTTGTTGTTTATTTGACGTTTTTGTTGTTGTTGATGTTGTTGTTGTTGTATATTTGACGTTGTTGTTGTTATTGTTGTTGTTGTTTATTTGACATTGTTGTTGTTGTTGTTTATTTGACGTTGTTGTTGTTGTTTATTTGACATTAATGTTGTTGACGGTGTTGTTGTTGTTGTTGTTTATTTGACATTGTTGTTGTTGTTGACGTTGTTGTTGTTTATTTGACGTTGTTGTTGTTCTTTATTTGACGTTCTTATTGTTTATTTGACGTTATTGTTGTTGTTTATTTGACGTTGTTGTTGTTGTTTATTTGAAGTTATTGTTCAAGTTGTTGTTGTTGTTGTTTATTTGACGTTGTTGTTGTTGTTGTTGTTTATTTGATGTTGTTGTTGTTGACGTTGTTGTTGTTGTTGTTTATTTGACGTTTTTGTTGTTATTGATGTTGTTGTTGTTTTCGTTGTTTTTTATTTGACGTTGTTGTAGTTGTTTAATTGACGTTGTTGTTGTTGTTGTTTATTTGACGTTGTTGTTGTTGTTGTTGTTATTGTGGTTGTTGTTGTTTATTTGACGTTGTTGTTGTTTTTGTTTTTTTGACGTCGTTGTTGTCGTTGTTATTGTTGTTGTTGTTGTTGTTTATTTGACATTGTTGTTGTTGTTGTTGTTTATTTGACGTTGTTGTTGTTGTTGTTGTTGTTTATTTGACGTTGTTGTTGTTGTTGACGTTGTTGTTGTTGTTGTTTATTTGACATTGTTGTTGTTGTTGTTATTGTTTATTTGATGTTGTAGTTGTTGTTGTTTATTTGGCTTTGTTGTTGACGTTGTTGTTGTTGTTTATTTGACGTTGTTATTGTTGTTGACGTTGTTTTTGTTGTTGTTTATTTGACGTTGTTTTTGTTGTTGTTTATTTGACGTTGTTGTTGTTGTTTATTTGACGTTGTTGTTGTTGTTGTTTATTTGACGTTGTTGTTGTTGTTGTTGTTTATTTGACATTGTTGTTGTTGACAGTGTTGTTGTTGTTGTTTATTTGACGTTGTGGTTGTTGTTGTTTATTTGACGTTGTTGTTGTTGACATTGTTGTTGTTGTTGTTTATTTGACGTTGTTGTTGTTGTTGACATAGTTGTTGTTGTTGTTGTTGTTTATTTGACGTTGTTGTTGTTGTTGACGTTGTTGTTGTTGTTATTTATTTGTCGTTGTTGTTGTTGTTGTTGACGTAGTTGTTGTTGATGTTTATTTGACGTTGTTGTTGTTGTTGTTTATTTGACGTTGTTGTTGTTGTTGTTTATTTGACATTGTTGTTGTTGTTGACGTTGTTGTTGTTGTTGTTGTTTATTTGACATTGTTGTTGTTGTTGTTGTTTATTTGACTTTGTTGTTGTTGTTGTTTATTTGACGTTGTTGTTGTTGTTGACTTAGTTGTTGTTGTTGTTTATTTGACGTTGTTGTTGTTGATGACGTTGTTGTTTATTTGACATTAATGTTGTTGTTGTTGACGTTGTTGTTGTTGTTTATTTGATGTTGTTGTTGTTGACGTTGTTGTTGTTGTTATTGTTTATTTGACGTAGTTGTTGTTGTTGACGTTGTTGTTGTTGTTGTTGTTTATTTGACGTTTTTGTTGTTGTTGATGTTGTTGTTGTTGTTGTATATTTGACGTTGTTGTAGTTGTTATTGTTGTTGTTGTTGTTGTTGTTGTTTATTTGACATTGTTGTTGTTGTTTATTTGACGTTGTTGTTGTTGTTTATTTGACGTTGTTGTTGTTATTGTGGTTGTTGTTGTTTAATTGACGTTGTTGTTGTTGTTGTTGTTGTTTATTTGACGTCGTTGTTGTCGTTGTTATTGTTGTTGTTGTTGTTGTTTATTTGACATTGTTGTTGTTGTTGTTGTTTATTTGACGCTGTTGTTGTTGTTGTTGTTGTTGTTTATTTGACGTTGTTGTTGTTGTTGACGTTGTTGTTGTTGTTGTTTATTTGACATTGTTGTTGTTGTTGTTATTGTTTATTTGATGTTGTTGTTGTTGTTGTTGTTTATTTGGCGTTGTTGTTGACGTTGTTGTTGTTGTTTATTTGACGTTGTTATTGTTGTTGACGTTGTTTTTGTTGTTGTTTATTTGACGTTGTTTTTGTTGTTGTTTATTTGACGTTGTTGTTGTTGTTGTTGTTTATTTGACGTTGTTGTTGTTGTTGTTTATTTGACGTTGTTGTTGTTGTTGTTTATTTGACATTGTTGTTGTTGACAGTGTTGTTGTTGTTGTTTATTTGACGTTGTGGTTGTTGTTGTTTATTTGACGTTGTTGTTGTTGACGTTGTTGTTGTTGTTGTTGTTTATTTGACGTTGTTGTTGTTGTTGACATAGTTGTTGTTGTTGTTGTTTATTTGACGTTGTTGTTGTTGTTGACGTTGTTGTTGTTGTTGTTTATTTGTCGTTGTTATTGTTGACGTAGTTGTTGTTGATGTTTATTTGACGTTGTTGTTGTTGTTGTTGTTGTTTATTTGACGTTGTTGTTGTTGTTTATTTGACATTGTTGTTGTTGTTGACGTTGTTGTTGTTGTTGTTTATTTGACATTGTTGTTGTTATTGTTGTTGTTTATTTGACTTTGTTGTTATTGTTGTTTATTTGACGTTGTTGTTGTTGTTGTTGACTTAGTTGTTGTTGTTGTTTATTTGACGTTGTTGTTGTTGATGACGTTGTTGTTTATTTGACATTGTTGTTGTTGTTTATTTGACGTTGTTGTTGTTGTTGACGTTGTTGTTGTTGTTTATTTGATGTTGTTGTTGTTGACATTGTTGTTGTTGTTGTTATTGTTTATTTGACGTAGTTGTTGTTGTTGACGTTGTTGTTGTTGTTGTTTATTTGACGTTTTTGTTGTTGTTGATGTTGTTGTTGTTGTATATTTGACGTTGTTGTAGTTGTTATTGTTGTTGTTGTTTATTTGACATTGTTGTTTTTGTTGTTGTTTATTTGACGTTGTTGTTGTTGTTGTTTATTTGACGTTATTGTTTATTTGACGTTGTTGTTGTTGACGGTGTTGTTGTTGTTGTTGTTGTCTGTTTGACATTGTTGTCGTTGTTGTTGTTGTTGACGTTGTTGTTGTTTATTTGACGTTGTTTTTGTTTTTGTTCTTTATTTGACGTTGTTATTGTTTATTTGACGTTGTTGTTGTTGTTTATTTAATGTTGTTGTTGTTGACGTTGTTGTTGTTGTTGTTATTGTTTATTTGATGTTGTTGTTGTTGTTGTTGTTTATTTGACGTAGTTGTTGTTGTTGACGTTGTTGTTATTGTTGTTGTTTATTTGACGTTGTTGTTGTTGTTGTTTATTTGACGTTGTTGTTGTTGTTGTTTATTTGACGTTGTTGTTGTTGACGTTTATGTTGTTGTTTATTTGACGTTGTTGTTGTTGTTTATTTGACGTTGTTGTTATTGACGTTGTTGTTGTTGTTGTTGTTTATTTGACGTTGTTGTTGTTGTTGACATAGTTGTTGTTGTTGTTTATTTGACGTTGTTATTTTTGACGTTGTTGTTGTTGTTGTTTATTTGACGTTGTTGTTGTTGACGGTGTTGTTGTTGTTGTCTGTTTGACATTGTTGTTGTTGTTGTTTGCGTTGTTGTTGTTTATTTGACGTTGTTTTTGTTGTTGTTCTTTATTTGACGTTGTTATTGTTTATTTGACGTTGTTGTTGTTTATTTAACATTGTTGTTGTTGACGTTGTTGTTGTTGTTATTGTTTATTTGACGTTGTTGTTGTTGTTGTTTATTTGACGTAGTTGTTGTTGTTGACGTTGTTGTTATTGTTGTTGTTTATTTTACGTTTATGTTGTTGTTGATATTGTTGTTGTTGTTGTTTATTTGACATTGTTGTTGTTGTTTATTTGACGTTGTTGTTGTTGACTTTGTTGTTGTTGTTGTTTATTTGACGTTGTTGTTGTTGTTGACGTTGTTGTTTATTTGACATTGTTGTTGTTGTTTATTTGACGTTGTTGTTGTTGTTGACTTAGTTGTTGTTGTTGTTTATTTGACGTTGTTGTTGTTGTTGACGTTGTTGTTTATTTGACATTGTTGTTGTTGTTTATTTGACGTTGTTGTTGTTGTTGACGTTGTTGTTGTTGTTTATTTGACGTTGTTGTTGTTGTTGTTATTGTTTATTTGACGTAGTAGTTGTTGTTGACGTTGTTGTTGTTGTTGTTTATTTGACGTTTTTGTTGTTGTTGATGTTGTTGTTGTTGTATATTTGACGTTGTTGTAGTTGTTATTGTTGTTGTTGTTGTTGTTGTTTATTTGACATTGTTGTTGTTGTTGTTTATTTGACGTTGTTGTTGTTGTTTATTTGACGTTGTTGTTGTTGACGGTGTTGTTGTTGTTGTCTGTTTGACATTGTTGTCGTTGTTGTTGTTGTTGGCGTTGTTGTTGTTTATTTGACGTTGTTTTTGTTGTTGTTCTTTATTTGACGTTGTTATTGTTTATTTGATGTTGTTGTTGTTTATTTAACATTGTTGTTGTTGACGTTGTTGTTGTTGTTATTGTTTATTTGACGTTGTTGTTGTTGTTGTTTATTTGACGTAGTTGTTGTTGTTGACGTTGTTGTTATTGTTGTTGTTTATTTTACGTTTATGTTGTTGTTGATGTTGTTGTTGTTGTTGTTTATTTGACGTTGTTGTTGTTGTTGTTGTTGTTTATTTGACGTTGTTGTTGTTGACGGTGTTGTTGTTGTTGTTGTTTACTTGACGTTGTTGTTGTTGTTGTTGTTTATTTGACGTTGTTGTTGTTGACGTTGTTGTTGTTGTTGTTTATTTGACGTTGTTGTTGTTGTTGACATAGTTGTTGTTGTTGTTTATTTGACGTTGTTGTTGTTGTTGACGTTGTTGTTGTTGTTGTTGTTGTTATTTATTTGACGTTGTTGTTGTTGTTTATTTAACATTGTTGTTGTTGTTGACGTTGTTGTTGTTGTTTATTTGACATTGTTGTTGTTGTTGTTGACGTTGTTGTTGTTGTTGTTTATTTGACTTTGTTGTTGTTGTTGTTGTTGTTGTTTATTTGACGTTGTTGTTGTTGTTGACTTAATTGTTGTTGTTGTTTATTTGACGTTGTTGTTGTTGTTGACGTTGTTGTTTATTTGACGTTGTTGTTGTTGTTGTTTATTTGATGTTGTTGTTGTTGTTGACGTTGTTGTTGTTGTTTATTTGATGTTGTTTTTGTCATTTATTTGACATTGTTGTTGTTGTTGACGTTGTTGTTGTTGTTGTTTATTTGACATTGTTGTTGACGCTGTTGTTGTTGTTGTTGTTGTTGTTTATTTGACGTTGTTTTAGTATTGTTGTTCATTTGACATTGTTGTTGTTATTTATTTGACGTTGTTGTGGGTGACTTTGTTGTTGTTGTTGTTTATTTGACGTTGTTGTTATTGTTTATTTGACGTAGTTGTTGTTGTTGACGTTATTATTGTTGTTGTTGTTTATTTGACGTTTTTGTTGTTGTTGATGTTGTTGTTGTTGTATATTTGACGTTGTTGTTGTTATTGTTGTTGTTGTTGTTGTTTATTTGACATTGTTGTTGTTGTTGTTTATTTGACGTTGTTGTTGTTGTTTATTTGACATTGTTGTTGTTGACGGTGTTGTTGTTGTTGTTGTTTATTTGACATTGTTGTTGTTGTTGACGTTGTTGTTGTTTATTTGACGTTGTTGTTGTTCTTTATTTGACGTTCTTATTGTTTATTTGACGTTATTGTTGTTGTTTATTTGACGTTGTTGTTGTTGTTTATTTGAAGTTGTTGTTCAAGTTGTTGTTGTTGTTGTTTATTTGACGTTGTTGTTGTTGTTGTTTATTTGATGTTGTTGTTGTTGACGTTGTTGTTGTTGTTGTTTATTTGACGTTTTTGTTGTTATTGATGTTGTTGTTGTTTTCGTTGTTTTTTATTTGACGTTGTTGTAGTTGTTTAATTGACGTTGTTGTTGTTGTTGTTTATTTGACGTTGTTGTTGTTGTTGTTATTGTGGTTGTTGTTGTTTATTTGACGTTGTTGTTGTTTTTGTTTATTTGACGTCGTTGTTGTCGTTGTTATTGTTGTTGTTGTTGTTGTTTATTTGACATTGTTGTTGTTGTTGTTGTTTATTTGACGCTGTTGTTGTTGTTGTTGTTGTTGTTTATTTGACGTTGTTGTTGTTGTTGACGTTGTTGTTGTTGTTGTTGTTTATTTGACATTGTTGTTGTTGTTGTTATTGTTTATTTGATGTTGTTGTTGTTGTTGTTTATTTGGCTTTGTTGTTGACGTTGTTGTTGTTGTTTATTTGACGTTGTTATTGTTGTTGACGTTGTTTTTGTTGTTGTTTATTTGACGTTGTTTTTGTTGTTGTTTATTTGACGTTGTTGTTGTTGTTTATTTGACGTTGTTGTTGTTGTTGTTTATTTGACGTTGTTTTTGTTGTTGTTTATTTGACATTGTTGTTGTTGACAGTGTTGTTGTTGTTGTTTATTTGACGTTGTGGTTGTTGTTGTTTATTTGACGTTGTTGTTGTTGACGTTGTTGTTGTTGTTGTTGTTTATTTGACGTTGTTGTTGTTGTTGACATAGTTGTTGTTGTTGTTGTTGTTTATTTGACGTTGTTGTTGTTGTTGACGTTGTTGTTGTTGTTGTTTATTTGTCGTTGTTGTTGTTGTTGTTGACGTAGTTGTTGTTGATGTTTATTTGACGTTGTTGTTGTTGTTGTTTATTTGACGTTGTTGTTGTTGTTGTTTATTTGACATTGTTGTTGTTGTTGACGTTGTTGTTGTTGTTGTTGTTTATTTGACATTGTTGTTATTGTGGTTGTTGTTGTTTAATTGACGTTGTTGTTGTTGTTGTTGTTGTTTATTTGACGTCGTTGTTGTCGTTGTTATTGTTGTTGTTGTTGTTGTTTATTTGACATTGTTGTTGTTGTTGTTGTTTATTTGACGCTGTTGTTGTTGTTGTTGTTGTTGTTTATTTGACGTTGTTGTTGTTGTTGACGTTGTTGTTGTTGTTGTTTATTTGACATTGTTGTTGTTGTTGTTATTGTTTATTTGATGTTGTTGTTGTTGTTGTTGTTTATTTGGCGTTGTTGTTGACGTTGTTGTTGTTGTTTATTTGACGTTGTTATTGTTGTTGACGTTGTTTTTGTTGTTGTTTATTTGACGTTGTTTTTGTTGTTGTTTATTTGACGTTGTTGTTGTTGTTGTTGTTTATTTGACGTTGTTGTTGTTGTTGTTTATTTGACGTTGTTGTTGTTGTTGTTTATTTGACATTGTTGTTGTTGACAGTGTTGTTGTTGTTGTTTATTTGACGTTGTGGTTGTTGTTGTTTATTTGACGTTGTTGTTGTTGACGTTGTTGTTGTTGTTGTTGTTTATTTGACGTTGTTGTTGTTGTTGACATAGTTGTTGTTGTTGTTGTTTATTTGACGTTGTTGTTGTTGTTGACGTTGTTGTTGTTGTTGTTTATTTGTCGTTGTTATTGTTGACGTAGTTGTTGTTGATGTTTATTTGACGTTGTTGTTGTTGTTGTTGTTGTTTATTTGACGTTGTTGTTGTTGTTTATTTGACATTGTTGTTGTTGTTGACGTTGTTGTTGTTGTTGTTTATTTGACATTGTTGTTGTTATTGTTGTTGTTTATTTGACTTTGTTGTTATTGTTGTTTATTTGACGTTGTTGTTGTTGTTGTTGACTTAGTTGTTGTTGTTGTTTATTTGACGTTGTTGTTGTTGATGACGTTGTTGTTTATTTGACATTGTTGTTGTTGTTTATTTGACGTTGTTGTTGTTGTTGACGTTGTTGTTGTTGTTTATTTGATGTTGTTGTTGTTGACATTGTTGTTGTTGTTGTTATTGTTTATTTGACGTAGTTGTTGTTGTTGACGTTGTTGTTGTTGTTGTTTATTTGACGTTTTTGTTGTTGTTGATGTTGTTGTTGTTGTATATTTGACGTTGTTGTAGTTGTTATTGTTGTTGTTGTTTATTTGACATTGTTGTTTTTGTTGTTGTTTATTTGACGTTGTTGTTGTTGTTGTTTATTTGACGTTATTGTTTATTTGACGTTGTTGTTGTTGACGGTGTTGTTGTTGTTGTTGTTGTCTGTTTGACATTGTTGTCGTTGTTGTTGTTGTTGACGTTGTTGTTGTTTATTTGACGTTGTTTTTGTTTTTGTTCTTTATTTGACGTTGTTATTGTTTATTTGACGTTGTTGTTGTTGTTTATTTAATGTTGTTGTTGTTGACGTTGTTGTTGTTGTTGTTATTGTTTATTTGATGTTGTTGTTGTTGTTGTTGTTTATTTGACGTAGTTGTTGTTGTTGACGTTGTTGTTATTGTTGTTGTTTATTTGACGTTGTTGTTGTTGTTGTTTATTTGACGTTGTTGTTGTTGTTGTTTATTTGACGTTGTTGTTGTTGACGTTTATGTTGTTGTTTATTTGACGTTGTTGTTGTTGTTTATTTGACGTTGTTGTTATTGACGTTGTTGTTGTTGTTGTTGTTTATTTGACGTTGTTGTTGTTGTTGACATAGTTGTTGTTGTTGTTTATTTGACGTTGTTATTTTTGACGTTGTTGTTGTTGTTGTTTATTTGACGTTGTTGTTGTTGACGGTGTTGTTGTTGTTGTCTGTTTGACATTGTTGTTGTTGTTGTTTGCGTTGTTGTTGTTTATTTGACGTTGTTTTTGTTGTTGTTCTTTATTTGACGTTGTTATTGTTTATTTGACGTTGTTGTTGTTTATTTAACATTGTTGTTGTTGACGTTGTTGTTGTTGTTATTGTTTATTTGACGTTGTTGTTGTTGTTGTTTATTTGACGTAGTTGTTGTTGTTGACGTTGTTGTTATTGTTGTTGTTTATTTTACGTTTATGTTGTTGTTGATATTGTTGTTGTTGTTGTTTATTTGACATTGTTGTTGTTGTTTATTTGACGTTGTTGTTGTTGACTTTGTTGTTGTTGTTGTTTATTTGACGTTGTTGTTGTTGTTGACGTTGTTGTTTATTTGACATTGTTGTTGTTGTTTATTTGACGTTGTTGTTGTTGTTGACTTAGTTGTTGTTGTTGTTTATTTGACGTTGTTGTTGTTGTTGACGTTGTTGTTTATTTGACATTGTTGTTGTTGTTTATTTGACGTTGTTGTTGTTGTTGACGTTGTTGTTGTTGTTTATTTGACGTTGTTGTTGTTGTTGTTATTGTTTATTTGACGTAGTAGTTGTTGTTGACGTTGTTGTTGTTGTTGTTTATTTGACGTTTTTGTTGTTGTTGATGTTGTTGTTGTTGTATATTTGACGTTGTTGTAGTTGTTATTGTTGTTGTTGTTGTTGTTGTTTATTTGACATTGTTGTTGTTGTTGTTTATTTGACGTTGTTGTTGTTGTTTATTTGACGTTGTTGTTGTTGACGGTGTTGTTGTTGTTGTCTGTTTGACATTGTTGTCGTTGTTGTTGTTGTTGGCGTTGTTGTTGTTTATTTGACGTTGTTTTTGTTGTTGTTCTTTATTTGACGTTGTTATTGTTTATTTGATGTTGTTGTTGTTTATTTAACATTGTTGTTGTTGACGTTGTTGTTGTTGTTATTGTTTATTTGACGTTGTTGTTGTTGTTGTTTATTTGACGTAGTTGTTGTTGTTGACGTTGTTGTTATTGTTGTTGTTTATTTTACGTTTATGTTGTTGTTGATGTTGTTGTTGTTGTTGTTTATTTGACGTTGTTGTTGTTGTTGTTGTTGTTTATTTGACGTTGTTGTTGTTGACGGTGTTGTTGTTGTTGTTGTTTACTTGACGTTGTTGTTGTTGTTGTTGTTTATTTGACGTTGTTGTTGTTGACGTTGTTGTTGTTGTTGTTTATTTGACGTTGTTGTTGTTGTTGACATAGTTGTTGTTGTTGTTTATTTGACGTTGTTGTTGTTGTTGACGTTGTTGTTGTTGTTGTTGTTGTTATTTATTTGACGTTGTTGTTGTTGTTTATTTAACATTGTTGTTGTTGTTGACGTTGTTGTTGTTGTTTATTTGACATTGTTGTTGTTGTTGTTGACGTTGTTGTTGTTGTTGTTTATTTGACTTTGTTGTTGTTGTTGTTGTTGTTGTTTATTTGACGTTGTTGTTGTTGTTGACTTAATTGTTGTTGTTGTTTATTTGACGTTGTTGTTGTTGTTGACGTTGTTGTTTATTTGACGTTGTTGTTGTTGTTGTTTATTTGATGTTGTTGTTGTTGTTGACGTTGTTGTTGTTGTTTATTTGATGTTGTTTTTGTCATTTATTTGACATTGTTGTTGTTGTTGACGTTGTTGTTGTTGTTGTTTATTTGACATTGTTGTTGACGCTGTTGTTGTTGTTGTTGTTGTTGTTTATTTGACGTTGTTTTAGTATTGTTGTTCATTTGACATTGTTGTTGTTATTTATTTGACGTTGTTGTGGGTGACTTTGTTGTTGTTGTTGTTTATTTGACGTTGTTGTTATTGTTTATTTGACGTAGTTGTTGTTGTTGACGTTATTATTGTTGTTGTTGTTTATTTGACGTTTTTGTTGTTGTTGATGTTGTTGTTGTTGTATATTTGACGTTGTTGTTGTTATTGTTGTTGTTGTTGTTGTTTATTTGACATTGTTGTTGTTGTTGTTTATTTGACGTTGTTGTTGTTGTTTATTTGACATTGTTGTTGTTGACGGTGTTGTTGTTGTTGTTGTTTATTTGACATTGTTGTTGTTGTTGACGTTGTTGTTGTTTATTTGACGTTGTTGTTGTTCTTTATTTGACGTTCTTATTGTTTATTTGACGTTATTGTTGTTGTTTATTTGACGTTGTTGTTGTTGTTTATTTGAAGTTGTTGTTCAAGTTGTTGTTGTTGTTGTTTATTTGACGTTGTTGTTGTTGTTGTTTATTTGATGTTGTTGTTGTTGACGTTGTTGTTGTTGTTGTTTATTTGACGTTTTTGTTGTTATTGATGTTGTTGTTGTTTTCGTTGTTTTTTATTTGACGTTGTTGTAGTTGTTTAATTGACGTTGTTGTTGTTGTTGTTTATTTGACGTTGTTGTTGTTGTTGTTATTGTGGTTGTTGTTGTTTATTTGACGTTGTTGTTGTTTTTGTTTATTTGACGTCGTTGTTGTCGTTGTTATTGTTGTTGTTGTTGTTGTTTATTTGACATTGTTGTTGTTGTTGTTGTTTATTTGACGCTGTTGTTGTTGTTGTTGTTGTTGTTTATTTGACGTTGTTGTTGTTGTTGACGTTGTTGTTGTTGTTGTTGTTTATTTGACATTGTTGTTGTTGTTGTTATTGTTTATTTGATGTTGTTGTTGTTGTTGTTTATTTGGCTTTGTTGTTGACGTTGTTGTTGTTGTTTATTTGACGTTGTTATTGTTGTTGACGTTGTTTTTGTTGTTGTTTATTTGACGTTGTTTTTGTTGTTGTTTATTTGACGTTGTTGTTGTTGTTTATTTGACGTTGTTGTTGTTGTTGTTTATTTGACGTTGTTTTTGTTGTTGTTTATTTGACATTGTTGTTGTTGACAGTGTTGTTGTTGTTGTTTATTTGACGTTGTGGTTGTTGTTGTTTATTTGACGTTGTTGTTGTTGACGTTGTTGTTGTTGTTGTTGTTTATTTGACGTTGTTGTTGTTGTTGACATAGTTGTTGTTGTTGTTGTTGTTTATTTGACGTTGTTGTTGTTGTTGACGTTGTTGTTGTTGTTGTTTATTTGTCGTTGTTGTTGTTGTTGTTGACGTAGTTGTTGTTGATGTTTATTTGACGTTGTTGTTGTTGTTGTTTATTTGACGTTGTTGTTGTTGTTGTTTATTTGACATTGTTGTTGTTGTTGACGTTGTTGTTGTTGTTGTTGTTTATTTGACATTGGTGTTGTTGTTGTTGTTTATTTGACTTTGTTGTTGTTGTTGTTTATTTGACGTTGTTGTTGTTGTTGTTGACTTAGTTGTTGTTGTTGTTTATTTGACGTTGTTGTTGTTGATGACGTTGTTGTTTATTTGACATTAATGTTGTTGTTTATTTGACGTTGTTGTTGTTGTTGAGGTTGTTGTTGTTGTTTATTTGATGTTGTTGTTGTTGACGTTGTTGTTGTTGTTGTTATTGTTTATTTGACGTAATTGTTGTTGTTGACGTTGTTGTTGTTGTTGTTGTTTATTTGACGTTTTTGTTGTTGTTGATGTTGTTGTTGTTGTTGTATATTTGACGTTGTTGTAGTTGTTATTGTTGTTGTTGTTGTTGTTGTTGTTTATTTGACATTGTTGTTGTTGTTTATTTGACGTTGTTGTTGTTGTTTATTTGACATTGTTGTTGTTATTGTGGTTGTTGTTGTTTAATTGACGTTGTTGTTGTTGTTGTTGTTGTTTATTTGACGTCGTTGTTGTCGTTGTTATTGTTGTTGTTGTTGTTGTTTATTTGACATTGTTGTTGTTGTTGTTGTTTATTTGACGCTGTTGTTGTTGTTGTTGTTGTTGTTGTTTATTTGACGTTGTTGTTGTTGTTGACGTTGTTGTTGTTGTTGTTTATTTGACATTGTTGTTGTTGTTGTTATTGTTTATTTGATGTTGTTGTTGTTGTTGTTGTTTATTTGGCGTTGTTGTTGACGTTGTTGTTGTTGTTTATTTGACGTTGTTATTGTTGTTGACGTTGTTTTTGTTGTTGTTTATTTGACGTTGTTTTTGTTGTTGTTTATTTGACGTTGTTGTTGTTGTTGTTTATTTGACGTTGTTGTTGTTGTTGTTTATTTGACGTTGTTGTTGTTGTTGTTTATTTGACATTGTTGTTGTTGACAGTGTTGTTGTTGTTGTTGTTTATTTGACGTTGTGGTTGTTGTTGTTTATTTGACGTTGTTGTTGTTGACGTTGTTGTTGTTGTTGTTGTTTATTTGACGTTGTTGTTGTTGTTGACATAGTTGTTGTTGTTGTTGTTTATTTGACGTTGTTGTTGTTGTTGACGTTGTTGTTGTTGTTGTTTATTTGTCGTTGTTGTTGTTGTTGACGTAGTGGTTGTTGATGTTTATTTGACGTTGTTGTTGTTGTTGTTGTTTATTTGACGTTGTTGTTGTTGTTTATTTGACATTGTTGTTGTTGTTGACGTTGTTGTTGTTGTTGTTTATTTGACATTGTTGTTGTTGTTGTTGTTGTTGTTGTTGTTTATTTGACTTTGTTGTTGTTGTTGTTTATTTGACATTGTTGTTGTTGTTGTTGTTGTTGTTTATTTGACTTTGTTGTTGTTGTTTATTTGACGTTGTTGTTGTTGTTGTTGACTTAGTTGTTGTTGTTGTTTATTTGACGTTGTTGTTGTTGATGACGTTGTTGTTTATTTGACATTGTTGTTGTTGTTTATTTGACGTTGTTGTTGTTGTTGACGTTGTTGTTGTTGTTTATTTGATGTTGTTGTTGTTGACATTGTTGTTGTTGTTGTTATTGTTTATTTGACGTAGTTGTTGTTGTTGACGTTGTTGTTGTTGTTGTTGTTGTTTATTTGACGTTGTTGTAGTTGTTATTGTTGTTGTTGTTTATTTGACATTGTTGTTTTTGTTGTTGTTTATTTGACGTTGTTGTTGTTGTTGTTTATTTGACGTTATTGTTTATTTGACGTTGTTGTTGTTGACGGTGTTGTTGTTGTTGTTGTCTGTTTGACATTGTTGTCGTTGTTGTTGTTGTTGACGTTGTTGTTGTTTATTTGACGTTGTTTTTGTTTTTGTTCTTTATTTGACGTTGTTATTGTTTATTTGACGTTGTTGTTGTTGTTTATTTAATGTTGTTGTTGTTGACGTTGTTGTTGTTGTTGTTATTGTTTATTTGACGTTGTTGTTGTTGTTGACGTTGTTGTTGTTTATTTGACGTTGTTTTTGTTTTTGTTCTTTATTTGACGTTGTTATTGTTTATTTGACGTTGTTGTTGTTGTTTATTTAATGTTGTTGTTGTTGACGTTGTTGTTGTTGTTGTTATTGTTTATTTGACGTTGTTGTTGTTGTTTATTTGACGTAGTTGTTGTTGTTGATGTTGTTGTTATTGTTGTTGTTTATTTGACGTTGTTGTTGTTGTTGTTTATTTGACGTTGTTGTTGTTGTTGTTTATTTGACGTTGTTGTTGTTGACGTTTATGTTGTTGTTTATTTGACGTTGTTGTTGTTGTTTATTTGACGTTGTTGTTATTGACGTTGTTGTTGTTGTTGTTTATTTGACGTTGTTGTTGTTGTTGACATAGTTGTTGTTGTTGTTTATTTGACGTTGTTGTTGTTGACGTTGTTGTTGTTGTTGTTGTTTATTTGACGTTGTTGTTGTTTATTTGACGTTGTTGTTGTTGACGGTGTTGTTGTTGTTGTCTGTTTGACATTGTTGTCGTTGTTGTTGTTGTTGGCGTTGTTGTTGTTTATTTGACGTTGTTTTTGTTGTTGTTCTTTATTTGACGTTGTTATTGTTTATTTGACGTTGTTGTTGTTTATTTAACATTGTTGTTGTTGACGTTGTTGTTGTTGTTATTGTTTATTTGACGTTGTTGTTGTTGTTGTTTATTTGACGTAGTTGTTGTTGTTGACGTTGTTGTTATTGTTGTTGTTTATTTTACGTTTATGTTGTTGTTGATATTGTTGTTGTTGTTGTTTATTTGACATTGTTGTTGTTGTTTATTTGACGTTGTTGTTGTTGACTTTGTTGTTGTTGTTGTTTATTTGACGTTGTTGTTGTTGTTGTTGACGTTGTTGTTTATTTGACATTGTTGTTGTTGTTTATTTGACGTTGTTGTTGTTGTTGACTTAGTTGTTGTTGTTGTTGTTTATTTGACGTTGTTGTTGTTGTTGACGTTGTTGTTTATTTGACATTGTTGTTGTTGTTTATTTGACGTTGTTGTTGTTGTTGACGTTGTTGTTGTTGTTGTTTATTTGACGTTGTTGTTGTTGTTGTTGTTATTGTTTATTTGACGTAGTAGTTGTTGTTGACGTTGTTGTTGTTGTTTATTTGACGTTTTTGTTGTTGTTGATGTTGTTGTTGTTGTATATTTGACGTTGTTGTAGTTGTTATTGTTGTTGTTGTTGTTGTTGTTGTTTATTTGACATTGTTGTTGTTGTTGTTTATTTGACGTTGTTGTTGTTGTTTATTTGACGTTGTTGTTGTTGACGGTGTTGTTGTTGTTGTCTGTTTGACATTGTTGTCGTTGTTGTTGTTGTTGGCGTTGTTGTTGTTTATTTGACGTTGTTTTTGTTGTTGTTCTTTATTTGACGTTGTTATTGTTTATTTGACGTTGTTGTTGTTTATTTAACATTGTTGTTGTTGACGTTGTTGTTGTTGTTATTGTTTATTTGACGTTGTTGTTGTTGTTGTTTATTTGACGTAGTTGTTGTTGTTGACGTTGTTGTTATTGTTGTTGTTTATTTTATGTTTATGTTGTTGTTGATGTTGTTGTTGTTGTTGTTGTTGTTGTTTATTTGACGTTGTTGTTGTTGTTGTTGTTGTTTATTTGACGTTGTTGTTGTTGACGGTGTTGTTGTTGTTGTTGTTTATTTGACGTTGTTGTTGTTGTTGTTTATTTGACGTTGTTGTTGTTGACGTTGTTGTTGTTGTTGTTTATTTGACGTTGTTGTTGTTGTTGACATAGTTGTTGTTGTTGTTTATTTGACGTTGTTGTTGTTGTTGACGTTGTTGTTGTTGTTGTTGTTTATTTGACGTTGTTGTTGTTGTTGTTGTTGTTTATTTAACATTGTTGTTGTTGTTGACGTTGTTGTTGTTGTTTATTTGACATTGTTGTTGTTGTTGTTGACGTTGTTGTTGTTGTTGTTTATTTGACTTTGTTGTTGTTGTTGTTGTTGTTGTTGTTTATTTGACGTTGTTATTGTTGTTGTTGACTTAATTGTTGTTGTTGTTTATTTGACGTTGTTGTTGTTGTTGACGTTGTTGTTTATTTGACGTTGTTGTTGTTGTTGTTGTTTATTTGATGTTGTTGTTGTTGTTGACGTTGTTGTTGTTGTTTATTTGACGTTGTTTTTGTCATTTATTTGACATTGTTGTTGTTGTTGACGTTGTTGTTGTTGTTGTTTATTTGACATTGTTGTTGACGTTGTTGTTGTTGTTGTTGTTGTTGTTTATTTGACGTTGTTTTAGTATTGTTGTTGTTATACCCCAAAATTTGCCCTCCCATATTCTTCAAGAAATTGCCAAGCCAAGTCATAAAACTCCCCCAAGGGTTGCACAGTCCAACTGTCTCCTATACAGTCAAAACTAGGGTTTGTGTTCTGATCAAGAAAAGGAAGTGTTCAAAGGCTCAATCAAGTCTCATATGCTTACAAACATGGTCAAGCATCCTCATACCAAGTTTCAAGGCATTCAGCTTAAAATTGCACAGTCAAAACCCTAAATTGCACTACAGTCAACTGTAGGGGCAAAATGGTCATTTGACAGTCAAAAGTTCAAATTTTTGGTCAACATATCATTTTGAAGCCACAAACATCATTTGATCAATGCTTGATCATGATTCTCAAAATTTGGCTCAGAAATCATCAAAGATGCAAAAGTTGCTATATTTGGACAGCTGAAAAAGTCAACTGAAATTGACCAGGGCATAACTTTCACATGGATTATCAGAAAAATTCCATCCAAAGCTCATTTTGAAGAGAAAGACATTTCCTACAACTCATCTTCATACTTCAAGTCCAATAAATGCTCCCACAAAAAGTTATCAATTTCAACATTATAGGTCATTTTCAAAAGTCAACAAAAAGGGACTTTAAGTCAAAGGCCATAACTTGAGATTGGAAAATCAAAATGACATGGGACCAAAGGCATTGGTTAGAGGACTCAAAGACCTTTCCAAAATGTCCAAGAACATGTGAAAAGCTTAAAAATTGAGCAAGTTATGCCTTGTAGAAGTTGGGAAATTTTTGTGAAATGGCAAAAGTCAACTATCCTTGAAACTCCAATTTTTGACAAAAGGGCCCACTTTCTTCCACTTGATTCAGCCTTGTCATGCCACACACGTGTCCCATGATTAATGTCAAGACCAAATATTTATTTTTCTATTTTATTTTAATTTTTGATAATTTAATTCATTTTAAATCTTTAAAAATTCAAATAAAATTCAAAAACCAATGGAATAGTGTCATTTGAATTTGGACAACTTCCATATATCATGGGCCAACTCAAAAACTCAGGCTAGGGTTAAATAGCACACTAAGTCTTGGTCTTGGCTTAAAAGAAGGAAAAGTTTGTTAATGAAAAAACCCTAGGACTAGTTCTCTCATGGGCATGAATCAAGGTCAAATAACAAGCTAATTCTCTTCCATCATAAGCACTAAGTCAAACCCTAACCATAACACACCAAATGCTGCGCCAAAGAGCTTATTGAAAACTTGAAAAATTGGCCATATAACTCAATTCTGAAATCAAGGTTCTAGGTGGTTTTAAGTCCTAAGATTGATTCTAATAGCTTCCTGGACCATTTCTGAACACATCCCAACTCCAAACATCCTTCAAAACTCCAGGAATTGGTAGGGAGAACTCAAACTGTGTCACATAACTTTTGAAATCGCATATCACAATTCATACGTCCTTTTGCATTTTTATTGATGAATTCTTGTTCCTTACAAAGTTTCTAAGCTAACCATTGTGTTTAATTGCATTTTTGTTGACCATACGCGATTTCACCATGTTCACATTTTAGGGTTTTCAGGTTGTGATTTTAGGGCTTTCTCAATACTGTAAAATTAGCCTTCCAAACCATGATAGTCATATTCAGCAAGCCTAGACGAAGGAAAAGCACTACTCGCGCCCAATTTATTGGTCCTATGGCGCTAGTCGCTATTTTTCTAAAAGCTACTTTAAGCCACGCGTGAAAACCGTTTCCATAGACTTTTGTTTCAGAAAAAAAGAATGAACAACGAAGGAGATGATGTGCTGTCTAGCAGTGATTGGCCAGTTTTAAATTTTCGCGCTTAGCCACTAACGCTTTTATTCTTTTCTTTTGTTATTTGTTTATTATAATATGTTAATTAACGCGTGGTAGCTCAGCTGGCAGGTGGACGTACTTGTAGCATCAAAGACCTGGGTTCAAGTCCCAGGTCTGGCAAATTTCAATATTATTTTGCAATGGCAATTCCTATGCAGGCACAACACTATGGTGCACCATGTACCATCATCATCCAGATGCCCACGTGTCCATCCAATCCACACTAAAGGCTTAGATTAAAAGAGTATGCTGCACTTGAGTCAAACGTGTCACGCAGGATTCAAAAAGTCCAACAAGGCCAATGCTTAATGGGCCAGAATGCTAGGCCTTACCTCCAATTTTGGGGTCACCCCCCCTGGTTTGCTTTGCTTTTCATAATTTATTTTTTTATTTATTTTCATTGTTTTAATTAATTAATTGTTTTCTTTACAAAATACAAAAACTTAATTAAAAACCAGAAAAGACCAAAAAAAGAGTAAATATTTTTATTATAATTATTTTCTTGTAAATAAATTAATGTATAATGAATTTAGTTTTAATTAGGATGTTTGCAATTTAATTCTTTTAATAAATAAAAATCCAAAAATAATTAGAATTAGGTTAATTAATAATTTCCACTCCTTTTGATCTTTCTTTTTTTTTTCCATAATATTATTATTTATTTTATTTTTTATAATTAAATGTACATAAATAACTTAGATTTAAATTAGGTTCAAAATTCAATCTTTTTTCTTAATAATTTAAAAATAGTTAGAATTAGGGTTTGACGCTTCATTTTTGTTTTAATTAAATCTTTTTCTTTTAAATCTTAAAAAACACAAAAATACCAAAACATTTAATTTTAATTTTAATTCTTCATTAATTTTAATTTATTGCAAAAGGGTCCAACGCCCATGTTCATAATTTATTTAATTTGCGCATTTATTTTATGTCATTTATTATAATTATGTATATGTCCCAAAGCCTTGTAACTTTATTTCTCGCACTTTTATTTTATTGCTTCTTTACTTTCAGTCAAATCGGGTTCGGTTTATTTTGGCGATGTGGACCCGCGCCATTTGTAATAGTTTAGATTTATTTTCTCGCAAATATATAACTGTTAACAAAAAGCATGAAAGAATGTATGGCCCTAAAAATAAAATCAAGCGTAGATCGCAACAAACATGACAAGATAAAATAATTGAAACATGACACACGAATCGCACACACCACCCCTAGGGTACGCCTCACTGTTGCCTTTCGAAAGGTGATCGTCGAGTAGAGGACGTCTTAGTAAGTCCTCATGATCTGGGAACCTGGCATGAGGGTAGCTTCTAAGGTATCTTCCCATTGCTCTGGTGATCACCACGTCCCTAAAACTCGAATTGACCCGAACCCCTCCAATGGTGGTGCTACCTACCTCTCAATGGTGGGATGGCACTACTTTAAAGGACATTTACACAGACGAATTCCTTAGGGTAGGTAGGTTCTCAAGGATACTTGCTCTAATTTCAAACAAATCAAAACATCTTTTCACCAACACATTTTCAAAAGTTTTCAAAAGCAAATTTTTCAAACACTCTGACATACGAGTCGAACTGAAATTTTTCAAAGAAACTTTTTAAAACCCACCATTGAAAAGCAAGCAAACATTTTTGGAAACACATTGAGCAAGTATCTAAGAGCCCATGGATAACCATGGATAGAAAGGGTGCTAACACCTTCCCTTTCTATAACTTACCTCCCGAACCGAGAGCAATCTCTTTAAGGAATTTTTCTGTGCTTTTGTCCTTTCCATTTGGAGAAAATAAAAGACGGTGGCGACTCTTACTTCCGCGACATTTCGCGAACCAGCGTTAAACAGTCAGTTCCAGATCCACCGATCACAGTTGTTCATTTGACATTGTTGTTGTTATTTATTTGACGTTGTTGTGGGTGACTTTGTTGTTGTTGTTGTTTATTTGACGTTGTTGTTATTGTTTATTTGACGTAGTTGTTGTTGTTGTTGACGTTATTATTGTTGTTGTTGTTTATTTGACGTTTTTGTTGTTGTTGATGTTGTTGTTGTTGTATATTTGACGTTGTTGTTGTTATTGTTGTTGTTGTTGTTGTTTATTTGACATTGTTGTTGTTGTTGTTTATTTGACGTTGTTGTTGTTGTTTATTTGACATTGTTGTTGTTGACGGTGTTGTTGTTGTTGTTGTTTATTTGACATTGTTGTTGTTGTTGACGTTGTTGTTGTTTATTTGACGTTGTTGTTGTTCTTTATTTGACGTTCTTATTGTTTATTTGACGTTATTGTTGTTGTTTATTTGACGTTGTTGTTGTTGTTTATTTGAAATTGTTGTTTAAGTTGTTGTTGTTGTTGTTTATTTGACGTTGTTGTTGTTGTTGTTGTTTATTTGATGTTGTTGTTGTTGACGTTGTTGTTGTTGTTGTTGTTTATTTGACGTTTTTGTTGTTATTGATGTTGTTGTTGTTTTCGTTGTTTTTTATTTGACGTTGTTGTAGTTGTTTAATTGACGTTGTTGTTGTTGTTGTTTATTTGACGTTGTTGTTGTTGTTGTTGTTATTGTGGTTGTTGTTGTTTATTTGACGTTGTTGTTGTTTTTGTTTATTTGACGTCGTTGTTGTCGTTGTTATTGTTGTTGTTGTTGTTGTTTATTTGACATTGTTGTTGTTGTTGTTGTTTATTTGACGTTGTTGTTGTTGTTGTTGTTGTTGTTGTTTATTTGACGTTGTTGTTGTTGTTGACGTTGTTGTTGTTGTTGTTGTTTATTTGACATTGTTGTTGTTGTTGTTATTGTTTATTTGATGTTGTTGTTGTTGTTGTTTATTTGGCTTTGTTGTTGACGTTGTTGTTGTTGTTTATTTGACGTTGTTATTGTTGTTGACGTTGTTTTTCTTGTTGTTTATTTGACGTTGTTTTTGTTGTTGTTTATTTGACGTTGTTGTTGTTGTTTATTTGACGTTGTTGTTGTTGTTGTTTATTTGACGTTGTTGTTGTTGTTGTTGTTGTTGTTTATTTGACATTGTTGTTGTTAACAGTGTTGTTGTTGTTGTTTATTTGACGTTGTGGTTGTTGTTGTTTATTTGACGTTGTTGTTGTTGACGTTGTTGTTGTTGTTGTTGTTTATTTGACGTTGTTGTTGTTGTTGACATAGTTGTTGTTGTTGTTGTTGTTTATTTGACGTTGTTGTTGTTGTTGACGTTGTTGTTGTTGTTGTTTATTTGTCGTTGTTGTTGTTGTTGTTGACGTAGTTGTTGTTGATGTTTATTTGACGTTGTTGTTGTTGTTTATTTGACGTTGTTGTTGTTGTTGTTGTTTATTTGACATTGTTGTTGTTGTTGACGTTGTTGTTGTTGTTGTTTATTTGACATTGTTGTTGTTGTTGTTGTTTATTTGACTTTGTTGTTGTTGTTGTTTATTTGACGTTGTTGTTGTTGTTGTTGACTTAGTTGTTGTTGTTGTTTATTTGACGTTGTTGTTGTTGATGACGTTGTTGTTTATTTGACATTAATGTTGTTGTTTATTTGACGTTGTTGTTGTTGTTGACGTTGTTGTTGTTGTTTATTTGATGTTGTTGTTGTTGACGTTGTTGTTGTTGTTGTTATTGTTTATTTGACGTAGTTGTTGTTGTTGACGTTGTTGTTGTTGTTGTTGTTTATTTGACGTTTTTGTTGTTGTTGATGTTGTTGTTGTTGTTGTATATTTGACGCTGTTGTAGTTGTTATTGTTGTTGTTGTTGTTGTTGTTGTTTATTTGACATTGTTGTTGTTGTTGTTTATTTGACGTTGTTGTTGTTGTTTATTTGACGTTGTTGTTGTTATTGTGGTTGTTGTTGTTTAATTGACGTTGTTGTTGTTGTTGTTGTTGTTGTTTATTTGACGTCGTTGTTGTCGTTGTTATTGTTGTTGTTGTTGTTTATTTGACATTGTTGTTGTTGTTGTTGTTTATTTGACGTTGTTGTTGTTGTTGTTGTTGTTGACGTTGTTGTTGTTGTTGTTTATTTGACATTGTTGTTGTTGTTGTTATTGTTTATTTGATGTTGTTGTTGTTGTTGTTGTTTATTTGGCGTTGTTGTTGATGTTGTTGTTGTTGTTTATTTGACGTTGTTATTGTTTTTGACGTTGTTTTTGTTGTTGTTTATTTGACGTTGTTTTTGTTGTTGTTTATTTGACGTTGTTGTTGTTGTTGTTGTTTATTTGACGTTGTTGTTGTTGTTGTTGTTTATTTGACATTGTTGTTGTTGACAGTGTTGTTGTTGTTGTTTATTTGACGTTGTGGTTGTTGTTGTTTATTTGACGTTGTTGTTGTTGACGTTGTTGTTGTTGTTGTTGTTTATTTGACGTTGTTGTTGTTGTTGACATAGTTGTTGTTGTTGTTGTTTATTTGACGTTGTTGTTGTTGTTGACGTTGTTGTTGTTGTTGTCTATTTGTCGTTGTTGTTGTTGTTGACGTAGTTGTTGTTGATGTTTATTTGACGTTGTTGTTGTTGTTGTTGTTTATTTGACGTTGTTGTTGTTGTTGTTTATTTGACATTGTTGTTGTTGTTGACGTTGTTGTTGTTGTTGTTTATTTGACATTGTTGTTGTTGTTGTTGTTGTTGTTTATTTGACTTTGTTGTTGTTGTTGTTTATTTGACGTTGTTGTTGTTGTTGTTGACTTAGTTGTTGTTGTTGTTTATTTGACGTTGTTGTTGTTGATGACGTTGTTGTTTATTTGACGTTGTTGTTGTTGTTGACGTTGTTGTTGTTGTTTATTTGATGTTGTTGTTGTTGACATTGTTGTTGTTGTTGTTATTGTTTATTTGACGTAGTTGTTGTTGTTGACGTTGTTGTTGTTGTTGTTTATTTGAATTTTTTGTTGTTGTTGATGTTGTTGTTGTTGTATATTTGACGTTGTTGTAGTTGTTATTGTTGTTGTTGTTTATTTGACATTGTTGTTTTTGTTGTTGTTTATTTGACGTTGTTGTTGTTGTTGTTTATTTGACGTTATTGTTTATTTGACGTTGTTGTTGTTGACGGTGTTGTTGTTGTTGTTGTTGTCTGTTTGACATTGTTGTCGTTGTTGTTGTTGTTGACGTTGTTGTTGTTTATTTGACGTTGTTTTTGTTTTTGTTCTTTATTTGACGTTGTTATTGTTTATTTGACGTTGTTGTTGTTGTTTATTTAATGTTGTTGTTGTTGACGTTGTTGTTGTTGTTATTGTTTATTTGACGTTGTTGTTGTTGTTGTTTATTTGACGTAGTTGTTGTTGTTGATGTTGTTGTTATTGTTGTTGTTTATTTGACGTTGTTGTTGTTGTTGTTTATTTGACGTTGTTGTTGTTGTTGTTGTTTATTTGACGTTGTTGTTGTTGACGTTTATGTTGTTGTTTATTTGACGTTGTTGTTGTTGTTTATTTGACGTTGTTGTTATTGACGTTGTTGTTGTTGTTGTTTATTTGACGTTGTTGTTGTTGTTGACATAGTTGTTGTTGTTGTTTATTTGACGTTGTTGTTGTTGACGTTGTTGTTGTTGTTGTTTATTTGACGTTGTTGTTGTTTATTTGACGTTGTTGTTGTTGTTGGCGTTGTTGTTGTTTATTTGACGTTGTTTTTGTTGTTGTTCTTTATTTGACGTTGTTATTGTTTATTTGACGTTGTTGTTGTTTATTTAACATTGTTGTTGTTGACGTTGTTGTTGTTGTTATTGTTTATTTGACGTTGTTGTTGTTGTTGTTTATTTGACGTAGTTGTTGTTGTTGACGTTGTTGTTATTGTTGTTGTTTATTTTACGTTTATGTTGTTGTTGATATTGTTGTTGTTGTTTTTTATTTGACATTGTTGTTGTTGTTTATTTGACGTTGTTGTTGTTGACGTTGTTGTTGTTGACTTTGTTGTTGTTGTTGTTTATTTGACGTTGTTGTTGTTGTTGACGTTGTTGTTTATTTGACATTGTTGTTGTTGTTTATTTGACGTTGTTGTTGTTGTTGACTTAGTTGTTGTTGTTGTTTATTTGACGTTGTTGTTGTTGTTGACGTTGTTGTTTATTTGACATTGTTGTTGTTGTTTATTTGACGTTGTTGTTGTTGTTGACGTTGTTGTTGTTGTTGTTTATTTGACGTTGTTGTTGTTGACGTTGTTGTTGTTGTTGTTGTTGTTGTTATTGTTTATTTGACGTAGTAGTTGTTGTTGACGTTGTTGTTGTTGTTGTTTATTTGACGTTTTTGTTGTTGTTGATGTTGTTGTTGTTGTATATTTGACGTTGTTGTAGTTGTTATTGTTGTTGTTGTTGTTGTTTATTTGACATTGTTGTTGTTCTTGTTTATTTGACGTTGTTGTTGTTGTTTATTTGACGTTGTTGTTGTTGACGGTGTTGTTGTTGTTGTCTGTTTGACATTGTTGTCGTTGTTGTTGTTGTTGGCGTTGTTGTTGTTTATTTGACGTTGTTTTTGTTGTTGTTCTTTATTTGACGTTGTTATTGTTTATTTGACGTTGTTGTTGTTTATTTAACATTGTTGTTGTTGACGTTGTTGTTGTTGTTATTGTTTATTTGACGTTGTTGTTGTTGTTGTTGTTTATTTGACGTAGTTGTTGTTG
The DNA here is from genome assembly GCA_948472305.1 of Vicia faba. Lineage (NCBI taxonomy): Eukaryota > Viridiplantae > Streptophyta > Magnoliopsida > Fabales > Fabaceae > Vicia > Vicia faba. The sequence goes on along the minus strand of OX451739.1, from coordinate 466,138,799 downwards.
TTGACGTTGTTGTTATTGTTGTTGTTTATTTTACGTTTATGTTGTTGTTGATGTTGTTGTTGTTGTTGTTTATTTGACGTTGTTGTTGTTGTTGTTGTTGTTGTTGTTTATTTGACGTTGTTGTTGTTGACGGTGTTGTTGTTGTTGTTGTTTATTTGACGTTGTTGTTGTTGTTGTTTATTTGACGTTGTTGTTGTTGACGTTGTTGTTGTTGTTGTTTAATTGACGTTGTTGTTGTTGTTGACATAGTTGTTGTTGTTGTTTATTTGACGTTGTTGTTGTTGTTGACGTTGTTGTTGTTGTTGTTGTTGTTGTTGTTTATTTGACGTTGTTGTTGTTGTTGTTGTTGTTTATTTAACATTGTTGTTGTTGTTGACGTTGTTGTTGTTTATTTGACATTGTTGTTGTTGTTGTTGACATTGTTGTTGTTGTTGTTTATTTGACTTTGTTGTTGTTGTTGTTGTTGTTGTTTATTTGACGTTGTTGTTGTTGTTGTTGACTTAATTGTTGTTGTTGTTTATTTGACGTTGTTGTTGTTGTTGTTGACGTTGTTGTTTATTTGACGTTGTTGTTGTTGTTGTTGTTTATTTGATGTTGTTGTTGTTGTTGACGTTGTTGTTGTTGTTTATTTGACGTTGTTTTTGTCATTTATTTGACATTGTTGTTGTTGTTGACGTTGTTGTTGTTGTTGTTTATTTGACATTGTTGTTGACGCTGTTGTTGTTGTTGTTGTTGTTTTTTATTTGACGTTGTTTTAGTATTGTTGTTCATTTGACATTGTTGTTGTTATTTATTTGACGTTGTTGTGGGTGACTTTGTTGTTGTTGTTGTTTATTTGACGTTGTTGTTATTGTTTATTTGACGTAGTTGTTGTTGTTGACGTTATTATTGTTGTTGTTGTTTATTTGACGTTTTTGTTGTTGTTGATGTTGTTGTTGTTGTTGTATATTTGACGTTGTTGTTGTTATTGTTGTTGTTGTTGTTGTTTATTTGACATTGTTGTTGTTGTTGTTTATTTGACGTTGTTGTTGTTGTTTATTTGACATTGTTGTTGTTGACGGTGTTGTTGTTGTTGTTGTTTATTTGACATTGTTGTTGTTGTTGACGTTGTTGTTGTTTATTTGACGTTGTTGTTGTTCTTTATTTGACGTTCTTATTGTTTATTTGACGTTATTGTTGTTGTTTATTTGACGTTGTTGTTGTTGTTGTTGTTTATTTGACTTTGTTGTTGTTGTTGTTTATTTGACGTTGTTGTTGTTGTTGTTGACTTAGTTGTTGTTGTTGTTGTTTATTTGACGTTGTTGTTGTTGATGACGTTGTTGTTTATTTGACATTAATGTTGTTGTTTATTTGACGTTGTTGTTGTTGACGTTGTTGTTGTTGTTTATTTGATGTTGTTGTTGTTGACGTTGTTGTTGTTGTTGTTATTGTTTATTTGACGTAGTTGTTGTTGTTGACGTTGTTGTTGTTGTTGTTGTTTATTTGATGTTTTTGTTGTTGTTGATGTTGTTGTTGTTGTTGTATATTTGACGTTGTTGTAGTTGTTATTGTTGTTGTTGTTGTTGTTGTTTATTTGACATTGTTGTTGTTGTTTATTTGACGTTGTTGTTGTTGTTTATTTGACGTTGTTGTTGTTATTGTGGTTGTTGTTGTTTAATTGACGTTGTTGTTGTTGTTGTTGTTGTTTATTTGACGTCGTTGTTGTCGTTGTTATTGTTGTTGTTGTTGTTGTTGTTGTTTATTTGACATTGTTGTTGTTGTTGTTGTTTATTTGACGCTGTTGTTGTTGTTGTTGTTGTTGTTGTTTATTTGACGTTGTTGTTGTTGTTGACGTTGTTGTTATTGTTGTTTATTTGACATTGTTGTTGTTGTTGTTATTGTTTATTTGATGTTGTTGTTGTTGTTGTTGTTTATTTGGCGTTGTTGTTGACGTTGTTGTTGTTGTTTATTTGACGTTGTTATTGTTGTTGACGTTGTTTTTGTTGTTGTTTATTTGACGTTGTTTTTGTTGTTGTTTATTTGACGTTGTTGTTGTTGTTGTTTATTTGACGTTGTTGTTGTTGTTGTTTATTTGACGTTGTTGTTGTTGTTGTTTATTTGACATTGTTGTTGTTGACAGTGTTGTTGTTGTTGTTTATTTGACGTTGTGGTTGTTGTTGTTTATTTGACGTTGTTGTTGTTGACGTTGTTGTTGTTGTTGTTGTTTATTTGACGTTGTTGTTGTTGTTGACATAGTTGTTGTTGTTGTTGTTTATTTGTGGTTGTTGTTGTTGTTGACGTTGTTGTTGTTGTTGTTTATTTGTCGTTGTTGTTGTTGTTGACGTAGTTGTTGTTGATGTTTATTTGACGTTGTTGTTGTTGTTGTTGTTTATTTGACGTTGTTGTTGTTGTTTATTTGACATTGTTGTTGTTGTTGACGTTGTTGTTGTTGTTGTTTATTTGACATTGTTGTTGTTGTTGTTGTTTATTTGACTTTGTTGTTGTTGTTGTTTATTTGACGTTGTTGTTGTTGTTGTTGACTTAGTTGTTGTTGTTGTTTATTTGACGTTGTTGTTGTTGATGACGTTGTTGTTTATTTGACATTGTTGTTGTTGTTTATTTGACGTTGTTGTTGTTGTTGACGTTGTTGTTGTTGTTTATTTGATGTTGTTGTTGTTGACATTGTTGTTGTTGTTGTTATTGTTTATTTGACGTAGTTGTTGTTGTTGACGTTGTTGTTGTTGTTGTTTATTTGACGTTTTTGTTGTTGTTGATGTTGTTGTTGTTGTATATTTGACGTTGTTGTAGTTGTTATTGTTGTTGTTGTTTATTTGACATTGTTGTTTTTGTTGTTGTTTATTTGACGTTGTTGTTGTTGTTTATTTGACGTTATTGTTTATTTGACGTTGTTGTTGTTGACGGTGTTGTTGTTGTTGTTGTTGTCTGTTTGACATTGTTGTCGTTGTTGTTGTTGTTGACGTTGTTGTTGTTTATTTGACGTTGTTTTTGTTTTTGTTCTTTATTTGACGTTGTTATTGTTTATTTGACGTTGTTGTTGTTGTTGTTTATTTAATGTTGTTGTTGTTGACGTTGTTGTTGTTGTTGTTATTGTTTATTTGACGTTGTTGTTGTTGTTGTTTATTTGACGTAGTTGTTGTTGTTGACGTTGTTGTTATTGTTGTTGTTTATTTGACGTTGTTGTTGTTGTTGTTTATTTGACGTTGTTGTTGTTGTTGTTTATTTGACGTTGTTGTTGTTGACGTTTATGTTGTTGTTTATTTGACGTTGTTGTTGTTGTTTATTTGACGTTGTTGTTATTGACGTTGTTGTTGTTGTTGTTTATTTGACGTTGTTGTTGTTGTTGACATAGTTGTTGTTGTTGTTTATTTGACGTTGTTGTTGTTGACGTTGTTGTTGTTGTTGTTTATTTGACGTTGTTGTTGTTTATTTGACGTTGTTGTTGTTGACGGTGTTGTTGTTGTTGTCTGTTTGACATTGTTGTCGTTGTTGTTGTTGTTGGCGTTGTTGTTGTTTATTTGACGTTGTTTTTGTTGTTGTTCTTTATTTGACGTTGTTATTGTTTATTTGACGTTGTTGTTGTTTATTTAACATTGTTGTTGTTGACGTTGTTACTGTTGTTATTGTTTATTTGACGTTGTTGTTGTTGTTGTTTATTTGACGTTGTTTTTGTTGTTGTTCTTTATTTGACGTTGTTATTGTTTATTTGACGTTGTTGTTGTTTATTTAACATTGTTGTTGTTGACGTTGTTACTGTTGTTATTGTTTATTTGACGTTGTTGTTGTTGTTGTTTATTTGACGTAGTTGTTGTTGTTGACGTTGTTGTTATTGTTGTTGTTTATTTTACGTTTATGTTGTTGTTGATATTGTTGTTGTTGTTGTTTATTTGACATTGTTGTTGTTGTTTATTTGACGTTGTTGTTGTTGACTTTGTTGTTGTTGTTGTTTATTTGACGTTGTTGTTGTTGTTGACGTTGTTGTTTATTTGACATTGTTGTTGTTGCTTATTTGACGTTGTTGTTGTTGTTGACTTAGTTGTTGTTGTTGTTGTTTATTTGACGTTGTTGTTGTTGTTGACGTTGTTGTTTATTTGACATTGTTGTTGTTGTTTATTTGACGTTGTTGTTGTTGTTGACGTTGTAGTTGTTGTTGTTTATTTGACGTTGTTGTTGTTGTTGTTGTTATTGTTTATTTGACGTAGTAGTTGTTGTTGACGTTGTTGTTGTTGTTTATTTGACGTTTTTGTTGTTGTTGATGTTGTTGTTGTTATATATTTGACGTTGTTGTAGTTGTTATTGTTGTTGTTGTTGTTGTTGTTTATTTGACATTGTTGTTGTTGTTGTTTATTTGACGTTGTTGTTGTTGTTTATTTGACGTTGTTGTTGTTGACGGTGTTGTTGTTGTTGTTGTCTGTTTGACATTGTTGTCGTTGTTGTTGTTGTTGGCGTTGTTGTTGTTTATTTGACGTTGTTTTTGTTGTTGTTCTTTATTTGACGTTGTTATTGTTTATTTGACGTTGTTGTTGTTTATTTAACATTGTTGTTGTTGACGTTGTTGTTGTTGTTATTGTTTATTTGACGTTGTTGTTGTTGTTGTTGTTTATTTGACGTAGTTGTTGTTGTTGACGTTGTTGTTATTGTTGTTGTTTATTTTACGTTTATGTTTTTGTTGATGTTGTTGTTGTTGTTGTTGTTTATTTGACGTTGTTGTTGTTGTTGTTGTTGTTGTTTATTTGACGTTGTTGTTGTTGACGGTGTTGTTGTTGTTGTTGTTTATTTGACGTTGTTGTTGTTGTTGTTTATTTGACGTTGTTGTTGTTGACGTTGTTGTTGTTGTTGTTTATTTGACGTTGTTGTTGTTGTTGACATAGTTGTTGTTGTTGTTTATTTGACGTTGTTGTTGTTGTTGACGTTGTTGTTGTTGTTGTTGTTGTTGTTGTTGTTGTTGTTGTTTATTTGACGTTGTTGTTGTTGTTGTTGTTTATTTAACATTGTTGTTGTTGTTGACGTTGTTGTTGTTGTTTATTTGACTTTGTTGTTGTTGTTGTTGTTGTTTATTTGACGTTGTTGTTGTTGTTGTTGTTGACTTAATTGTTGTTGTTGTTTATTTGACGTTGTTGTTGTTGTTGACGTTGTTGTTTATTTGACGTTGTTGTTGTTGTTGTTGTTTATTTGATGTTGTTGTTGTTGTTGACGTTGTTGTTGTTGTTTATTTGACGTTGTTTTTGTCATTTATTTGACATTGTTGTTGTTGTTGACGTTGTTGTTGTTGTTGTTTATTTGACATTGTTGTTGACGCTGTTGTTGTTGTTGTTGTTGTTGTTTATTTGACGTTGTTTTAGTATTGTTGTTCATTTGACATTGTTGTTGTTATTTATTTGACGTTGTTGTGGGTGACTTTGTTGTTGTTGTTGTTTATTTGACGTTGTTGTTATTGTTTATTTGACGTAGTTGTTGTTGTTGACGTTATTATTGTTGTTGTTGTTTATTTGACATTTTTGTTGTTGTTGATGTTGTTGTTGTTGTATATTTGACGTTGTTGTTGTTATTGTTGTTGTTGTTGTTGTTTATTTGACATTGTTGTTGTTGTTGTTTATTTGACGTTGTTGTTGTTGTTTATTTGACATTGTTGTTGTTGACGGTGTTGTTGTTGTTGTTGTTGTTTATTTGACATTGTTGTTGTTGTTGACGTTGTTGTTGTTTATTTGACGTTGTTGTTGTTCTTTATTTGACGTTCCTATTGTTTATTTGACGTTATTGTTGTTGTTTATTTGACGTTGTTGTTGTTGTTTATTTGAAGTTGTTGTTTAAGTTGTTGTTGTTGTTGTTTATTTGACGTTGTTGTTGTTGTTTATTTGAAGTTGTTGTTTAAGTTGTTGTTGTTGTTGTTGTTTATTTGACGTTTTTGTTGTTATTGATGTTGTTGTTGTTTTCGTTGTTTTTTATTTGACGTTGTTGTAGTTGTTTAATTGACGTTGTTGTTGTTGTTGTTTATTTGACGTTGTTGTTGTTGTTGTTGTTATTGTGGTTGTTGTTGTTTATTTGACGTTGTTGTTGTTTTTGTTTATTTGACGTCGTTGTTGTCGTTGTTATTGTTGTTGTTGTTGTTGTTGTTTATTTGACATTGTTGTTGTTGTTGTTGTTTATTTGACGCTGTTGTTGTTGTTGTTGTTGTTGTTTATTTGACGTTGTTGTTGTTGTTGACGTTGTTGTTGTTGTTGTTGTTTATTTGACATTGTTGTTGTTGTTGTTATTGTTTATTTGATGTTGTTGTTGTTGTTGTTTATTTGGCTTTGTTGTTGACGCTGTTGTTGTTGTTTATTTGACGTTGTTATTGTTGTTGACGTTGTTTTTCTTGTTGTTTATTTGACGTTGTTTTTGTTGTTGTTTATTTGACGTTGTTGTTGTTGTTTATTTGACGTTGTTGTTGTTGTTGTTTATTTGACGTTGTTGTTGTTGTTGTTGTTTATTTGACATTGTTGTTGTTGACAGTGTTGTTGTTGTTGTTTATTTGACGTTGTGGTTGTTGTTGTTTATTTGACGTTGTTGTTGTTGACGTTGTTGTTGTTGTTGTTTATTTGACGTTGTTGTTGATGTTGACATAGTTGTTGTTGTTGTTGTTGTTTATTTGACGTTGTTGTTGTTGTTGACGTTGTTGTTGTTGTTGTTTATTTGTCGTTGTTGTTGTTGTTGTTGACGTAGTTGTTGTTGATGTTTATTTGACGTTGTTGTTGTTGTTGTTTATTTGACGTTGTTGTTGTTGTTGTTGTTTATTTGACATTGTTGTTGTTGTTGACGTTGTTGTTGTTGTTGTTTATTTGACATTGTTGTTGTTGTTGTTGTTTATTTGACTTTGTTGTTGTTGTTGTTTATTTGACGTTGTTGTTGTTGTTGTTGACTAAGTTGTTGTTGTTGTTTATTTGACGTTGTTGTTGTTGATGACGTTGTTGTTTATTTGACATTAATGTTGTTGTTTATTTGACGTTGTTGTTGTTGTTGACGTTGTTGTTGTTGTTTATTTGATGTTGTTGTTGTTGACGTTGTTGTTGTTGTTGTTATTGTTTATTTGACGTAGTTGTTATTGTTGACGTTGTTGTTGTTGTTGTTTATTTGACGTTTTTGTTGTTGTTGATGTTGTTGTTGTTGTTGTATATTTGACGTTGTTGTAGTTGTTATTGTTGTTGTTGTTGTTGTTGTTGTTTATTTGACATTGTTGTTGTTGTTGTTTATTTGACGTTGTTGTTGTTGTTTATTTGACGTTGTTGTTGTTATTGTGGTTGTTGTTGTTTAATTGACGTTGTTGTTGTTGTTGTTGTTGTTTATTTGACGTCGTTGTTGTCGTTGTTATTGTTGTTGTTGTTGTTGTTTATTTGACATTGTTGTTGTTGTTGTTGTTTATTTGACGTTGTTGTTGTTGTTGTTGTTTATTTGACGTTGTTGTTGTTGTTGACGTTGTTGTTGTTGTTGTTTATTTGTCGTTGTTGTTGTTGTTGACGTAGTTGTTGTTGATGTTTATTTGACGTTGTTGTTGTTGTTGTTGTTTATTTGACGTTGTTGTTGTTGTTGTTTATTTGACATTGTTGTTGTTGTTGACGTTGTTGTTGTTGTTGTTTATTTGACATTGTTGTTGTTGTTGTTGTTTATTTGACTTTGTTGTTGTTGTTGTTTATTTGACGTTGTTGTTGTTGTTGTTGACTTAGTTGTTGTTGTTATTTATTTGACGTTGTTGTTGTTGATGACGTTGTTGTTTATTTGACATTGTTGTTGTTGTTTATTTGACGTTGTTGTTGTTGTTGACGTTGTTGTTGTTGTTTATTTGATGTTGTTGTTGTTGACATTGTTGTTGTTGTTGTTATTGTTTATTTGACGTAGTTGTTGTTGTTGACGTTGTTGTTGTTGTTGTTTATTTGACGTTTTTGTTGTTGTTGATGTTGTTGTTGTTGTATATTTGACGTTGTTGTAGTTGTTATTGTTGTTGTTGTTGTTGTTGTTTATTTGACATTGTTGTTTTTGTTGTTGTTTATTTGACGTTGTTGTTGTTGTTGTTTATTTGACGTTATTGTTTATTTGACGTTGTTGTTGTTGACGGTGTTGTTGTTGTTGTTGTCTGTTTGACATTGTTGTCGTTGTTGTTGTTGTTGACGTTGTTGATGTTTATTTGACGTTGTTTTTGTTTTTGTTCTTTATTTGACGTTGTTATTGTTTATTTGACGTTGTTGTTGTTTATTTAATGTTGTTGTTGTTGACGTTGTTGTTGTTGTTGTTGTTTATTTGACGTTGTTGTTGTTGTTGTTTATTTGACGTAGTTGTTGTTGTTGACGTTGTTGTTATTGTTGTTGTTTATTTGACGTTGTTGTTGTTGTTGTTTATTTGACGTTGTTGTTGTTGTTGACGTTGTTGTTATTGTTGTTGTTTATTTTACGTTTATGTTGTTGTTGATATTGTTGTTGTTGTTGTTTATTTGACATTGTTGTTGTTGTTTATTTGACGTTGTTGTTGTTGACTTTGTTGTTGTTGTTGTTTATTTGACGTTGTTGTTGTTGTTGACGTTGTTGTTTATTTGACATTGTTGTTGTTGTTTATTTGACGTTGTTGTTGTTGTTGACTTAGTTGTTGTTGTTGTTTATTTGACGTTGTTGTTGTTGTTGACGTTGTTGTTTATTTGACATTGTTGTTGTTGTTTATTTGACGTTGTTGTTGTTGTTGACGTTGTTGTTGTTGTTGTTTATTTGACGTTGTTGTTGTTGTTGTTGTTATTGTTTATTTGACGTAGTAGTTGTTGTTGACGTTGTTGTTGTTGTTTATTTGACGTTTTTGTTGTTGTTGATGTTGTTGTTGTTGTATATTTGACGTTGTTGTAGTTGTTATTGTTGTTGTTGTTGTTGTTGTTTATTTGACATTGTTGTTGTTGTTGTTGTTTATTTGACGTTGTTGTTGTTGTTTATTTGACGTTGTTGTTGTTGACGGTGTTGTTGTTGTTGTCTGTTTGACATTGTTGTCGTTGTTGTTGTTGTTGGCGTTGTTGTTGTTTATTTGACGTTGTTTTTGTTGTTGTTCTTTATTTGACGTTGTTATTGTTTATTTGACGTTGTTGTTGTTTATTTAACATTGTTGTTGTTGACGTTGTTGTTGTTGTTATTGTTTATTTGACGTTGTTGTTGTTGTTGTTTATTTGACGTAGTTGTTGTTGTTGACGTTGTTGTTATTGTTGTTGTTTATTTTACGTTTATGTTGTTGTTGATGTTGTTGTTGTTGTTGTTGTTGTTTATTTGACGTTGTTGTTGTTGTTGTTGTTGTTGTTTATTTGACGTTGTTGTTGTTGACGGTGTTGTTGTTGTTGTTGTTTATTTGACGTTGTTGTTGTTGTTGTTGTTGTTGTTTATTTGATGTTGTTGTTGTTGTTGTTTATTTGACGTTGGTATTGTTGTTTATTTGACGTTGTTTTTGTTATTTGACGTTGTTGTTGTTGTATTTGTTGTTGTTGCTTATTGTTTATTTGACAGTGTTGTTGCTGTTGTTTATTTGACGTTGTTGTTGTTGTTGTTTATTTGACGTTGTTGTTGTTGTTGTTTATTTGACGTTGTTTTTGTTATTTGACGTTGTTGTTGTTGTTGTATTTGTTGTTGTTGCTTATTTGACGTTGTTGTTATTTTTGTTGTTTATTTGACGTTGTTATTGCTGTTGTTTATTTGACGTTGTTGTTGTTGTTTATTTGACGTTGTTGTTGTTGTTGTTGTTTATTTAATGTTGTTGTTGTTGACGTTGTTGTTGTTGTTGTTATTGTTTATTTGACGTTGTTGTTGTTGTTGTTTATTTGACGTAGTTGTTGTTGTTGACGTTGTTGTTATTGTTGTTGTTTATTTGACGTTGTTGTTGTTGTTGTTGTTTATTTGACGTTGTTGTTGTTGTTGTTTATTTGACGTTGTTGTTGTTGACGTTTATGTTGTTGTTTATTTGACGTTGTTGTTGTTGTTTATTTGACGTTGTTGTTGTAACACCCCAGTTTCAATTATTTGATTTATTTAATTGAGAAATTATTTTATTAGAATTAATAAAATGAAAAGGAATTATTTATTTTGGAATATTGGAAGAGAATAAAAGAAATAAGAAATATGGGTTTCTTTTAAGTTATTGGGCTTGGAGGTTGTTAGTAAAGAGTGGGGGTGCAAGAGAAATAAAGATATGTTTTGGAACTTAAGCTATTTTTCTCATTATTCACGATAACACAGAGTTTTGGAAATTTGGGGAAATAGAGCTCTGAAGGTGAGAAGAACGAAGAACATCGCTCAAGAACTCAAGCTGCAATTTGATAAGGTAAGGGGGGCTAATACTCAATTTACTTTTGCTTATGGGTTTATGTACGGTTGATTTGGGTAATCGTAGGGAGAAACCCCAATTATTAGATGTTATTAGGGATCGATACCCTTCGGATTGAACTTCGTTAGAAAAGGCTTAAGTTCCCGATTTTATGAATCAATTAGGGATTTTAGGTTCCTATGATGGATTGGATGTCTTTGTACTATATTGCACCGCCGTAGAGAGGTATTTTCATGCAAAAATATGGGTATATGAGCTGCTGCAAAAACAGAAAAATTGGGTTCGCACTCATCAACACGGGCGCGTTGATTTACGCGGGCACCCGTGTTGATTCACTGTAATGCTGATGAAAATGTGTTTTCTGGCCATAATTCAACACGGGCGTGTTGATTAACACGGGCGCCCGTGTTGATTCACTGTGTTGGCATAAAAATGGGTTTTCTGGGCACAATTCAACACGGGCCGTGTTGATTTACACGGGCGCCCGTGTTGATCCCCTGTTTTGTCAAAAAAACGTGTTTTCTGGACACATTTCCACACGGGCAGTGTTGTTTTACACGGGCACCCGTGTTAAACCTCCTGTGTTGGTTTTTAAACTATGTTTTCCATGCATGTTGTTAAGTACGGATTGACCCGGTTTTGATGTGCAGTGTTTGACATGTTTTGAATATGTGTTTATTGAATTCCTAGTGTTGATTGATGTGTGTATCGAATAACGATTGTATGTTATGATACCAACACTATGTGGATCTTATTGTCATGCTTTTAGATGATGTTATCAAGCATGAATTATGATATAACTTGATATGATTGATGTTTAATAGTATGCTGAGTGGTTACATGCTATTCCTATCATGTTATGTTTGATATTGTTGATGTGCATGATATGTTGATTGATGTTCATAGTATGCTGAGTGTTACATACTTACATATCATGTTGCATTTGTTAATTCCCATTGTGTGGAATTAACATGGTGGCCAATATACGTGTCCGCGATATAATGGAACGTTGAGGTGGTAGCCGTGTCCGCGATATAATGGAACGGTGAGTTATCCGTGACCCGCGATTTAATGGGGCGGTGAAGTGGTACCACATGCATGGGTGTGTTGCATTACTCGAATATAACATGAATGGATGATTTTTCCAATGTTATATTTGATTGTTTGTATGCACGTATGATTGATAAATGGTTGATGATGTTTGATGAATATTTGCAAATATGAAAGGCAATATGTCATAGATATATGAATTGTAAAGGTTTTGTAAACTATGAAATATGCTAATTATTGGGTGATGCTTATGATTTTCGTGAATTGATTGTTATGAATGTATAACCAAATGTATATTTGAGAAGCTCACCCTTACTGTTGCATATTTCAGATTGAGGAGCTTCGCTCAGGTGCTTGGCGAAGGCTTATCGTGTCTAGTTTAGTTTCGTTTTAGTATGTCCGGGTCATGCTCTGATAGTTGTAACTCCGGGAACGTTTGGTTGTCGAGCTGCTTTAGTCAGACTCGTTTATTTTCTTTTAATTGTTATAATATGACGTTGACTTTTCCAGGTGTTAATCCCTGATGATTTTGGAAAATATTATAACATTTGATTTTATTAAATAAATTATTCCGCTGTGTAGACATGTATGAGTTACCACTAAAATTATGCATGACAGGAATTTGTTTTTGTTAAAAGAGAATTGTGACATCCTCGTTGATACATGTACTCTGAAATTATAATTTTAATTATTCGCGAAAATTTATTCGGGGTTTTTAGAGGGTGTTACAATAGTGGTATCAGAGCATGGTCGGTCTGTCCGGCCAAGTTGTTATGTCAGTGTCATTACCCTTGGTACGCAATAAGTGTTTGAAAACACTGTTGGTACTTCTTTGTTTTGGATCACTTGATTGCAGGGATAAGATTGCGATAAGTGGGGGAGAAGTTGGTACTTCTCCATGGTGCTTCTGGATGCTAAGTAATGGCTCGACGTGAGGAAAATGGTAAGAGTATGAGCATGGTATAGACTGCATTGTTCATAGTCCTGAAGAGGATTCAGAGGTAAGAGCATTACTTAGGTGGAATTTATCTCATGGATTTGTGCATCAGTTGTATGCAGTGCTAATGAAGTCAGTAAAGATGTGATAGACATGTCTTGCTAGTTTCGTTAGTATGCGTATGAACTTGGTAGAGCGAAGCCAATTGCTTTAAGATGGATATGAGAAGTTGATACGGATTCTGATATCTGAAAGAATACCAATTAAAGGTCTCGATGTATTGATCAAATTGAGATGGTTCGATAAGAGAACGATCAAGTGAAGTTGGAGAGTACTTCTCTAGAAAGTGAAGGTGTAGCGACAGATAGTGTTGTATTAGTGGTTTATGAATTCCTAGTGACATTCTGAAGCTAGCAGTAGTTCTGTAAGTGTGAACTAAGGTCCAACAAGAGTAAACGATGATATATTGAGAATGTGGAGTACTTGTGGAATTATGAAGTCTACCTTCGTGTTAAACTGGATTGGTTGGTATTAGTTGGACTTGGTTGTTTTGTGAATATCGTGGGCTAAGAGTGTGATGGATATGTTTCCCTGTAGCGGGGATTCGAGAGAGAAGATTGGTTTTCCATGATTGGAAGTGAGAACTTGTATGGATTCTGACGATACAAGAGTTCTGTTAGACAAGTAAATAATTCATAAGAAATGAAGTCTAGACTTGAATGTTGTGGCGTATAAGAATATGTGTGACGTTATTGTAAACCTTCTGGTTTGTTCAATTCAAGATAAGGACTGATGGAGTAATTACAAATCTCGTGTTGGGAATTGATTGGTGTTTTGATGTGGTATTGATCCTATTGTATGCCTTAGATCATTGCTATATGGTAGGAATTCGATTTTGATGGTTTTAGGATGTTTGGGGACGATTAGGAATGAGTTGGGGTGATTTTGGGAAGCATAAAAACGTGAAATATGATGTTGCAGAGTCATCAACACGGGCCGTGTTGATGCACACGGGCACCCGTGTTGATCTTCTGTGTTGATGCTCGGATAGGTTTTTCCCAAAAATCGTTTCGGCCATAACTTTTGAACCGTAACTCCGATTTAGGCGCCGTTTGATGCGTTGGAAAGCTAGTGAAATTTTCTATATGATTATGAGGAATTAAGTATCTTTAAGAGCTTATTTTAATAAGTGATTTCATATGTATCCTGGTTAAGTAAAGTTAATTCTCGTGGCCATGTGATTTCTGTGATGGTATTGTGTTGATCCTAAGTAAGAAAGGGTCCAACGCATATTGGTACTCTAAGTGTGAATAAGGACTTCAAGAGGTGAAGAAGAGGTTGACTAGTGCTCCTATTCTGATTTTGCCGAATCTGGCGGAATCTTTTGTGGTTTATTGTGATGCATCTCTGATGGGATTAGGTGGTGTTCTAATGCAGAAATCAACAGGTAGTTGCGTATGCTTCGAGACAGTTGAAGGTTCATGAAAGGAACTATCCTACTCATGACTTAGAGTTGGCAGCAGTTGTGTTTGTCTTGAAATTGTGGAGACATTATTTGTATGGTTCGAGATTTGAAGTGTATAGTGATCATAAGAGTTTGAAGTATCTTTTCGATCAGAAAGAGCTCAATATGAGGCAGAGAAGGTGGTTGGAATTTCTCAAAGATTATGATTTTGGTTTGAATTACCATCCTGGTAAGGAAAATGTGGTTGCATATGCTTTGAGCAGGAAATCCTTGCACATGTCTATGATGATGGTTCGTAAATTGGATTTAATTGAACAATTCCGAGATTTGAGTTTAAATTGTGAAAGTACTCCGAAGTGTGTTCGTTTGGGTATGTTGAAACTTACTAGTGGTATTCTAGAAGAGATCAGGATCGGGCAGAAATCTGATGTTAATTTAGTTGATAAATTGACATTGATCAACCAAGGTCAAGGTGGTGAGTTTAGAATTGATGAAAATGATGTTATGAGATTTGGCGATAGAGTTCGTGTTCCTGATGTCGCAGAAATCAAGAAGAGTATATTAGAGGAAGGACATCGCAGTGGGATGAGCATTCATCCGGGTGCCACGAAAATGTATCATGATTTGAATAATTGTTTTGGTGGTCGGGAATGAAAAAGGAAATAGCTGAATTTGTGTATGCATGTTTAGTCTGTCAGAAATCGAAGATTGAGCATCAGAAGCCGTCTGGATTTATGCAGCCGATGTTTATTCCAGAGTGGAAGTGGGATAGTATTTCTATGGATTTTGTATCCGGGTTTCCGAGGACTCCTAAGAATTGTGAAGCGATATGGGTTGTTGTGGATAGACTGACTAAGTCTGCTCATTTTATACAGGTGCGAATGGATTACTCAATGGGGAGATTGGCACAGTTATATATTGAGAAAATAGTGAGTTTGCATGGAGTTCCTTCTAGTATTGTGTCAGATAGAGATCCGAGATTTACTTCGAAATTTTGGGAAGGATTGCAGAAGGCTTTGGGTACTAAATTGAGGTTGAGTTCAGCTTACCATCCTCAGACTGATGGACAGACGGAGAGGACGATTCAATCGTTAGAAGATTTATTGCGTGCTTGTGTTTTAGAGAAGGGTGGAGCTTGGGATAGCTATTTGCCATTGATTGAATTTACTTATAACAATAGTTACCATTCGAGTATTGGTATGGCTCCATTTGAGGCATTGTATGGTAGACGGTGTAGAACGCCTTTGTGTTGGTATGAGTCTGGAGAGAGTTCAGTAATTGGGCCAGAGATTGTTCAGCAGACTACTGAAAAGATCAAATTGATTCAAGAGAAGATGAGAGCTTCTCAGAGTCGTCAGAAAAGTTATCATGATAAGAGGAGAAATAATTTAGAATTCAGTGCTGGAGATCATGTGTTTATGAGAGTTACTCCGATGACGGGTATTGGTCGAGCGTTGAAATCTAAGAAGTTGACTCCACGTTTTATTGGTCCGTTTCAGATTACGGAGAGAGTTGGAGAAGTTGCTTATCGTATTGCTTTACCTCCGAGACTTGCGAATTTGCACGATGTTTTTCATGTTTCTCAGTTGAGGAGATACATTCCAGACCCATCTCATGTAATCCAAATAGATGATGTACAGGTGAGAGATAACCTGACAGTAGAAACATTGCCTATGAGGATAGAAGATCGGGAAGTGAAACAGTTAAGAGGTAAAGAGATAGCATTAGTGAAGGTTGCTTGGGGAGGTCCAGCAGATGGAAATATCACTTGGGAGCTGGAGAGCCAGATGAAAGAGGCTTATCCGGAACTGTTCGTCTAAGGTATGTTTTCGAGGACGAAAACACTTTTAGTGGGGGAGAGTTGTAACACCCCAGTTTCAATTATTTGATTTATTTAATTGAGAAATTATTTTATTAGAATTAATAAAATGAAAAGGAATTATTTATTTTGGAATATTGGAAGAGAATAAAAGAAATAAGAAATATGGGTTTCTTTTAAGTTATTGGGCTTGGAGGTTGTTAGTAAAGAGTGGGGGTGCAAGAGAAATAAAGATATGTTTTGGAACTTAAGCTATTTTTCTCATTATTCACGATAACACAGAGTTTTGGAAATTTGGGGAAATAGAGCTCTGAAGGTGAGAAGAACGAAGAACATCGCTCAAGAACTCAAGCTGCAATTTGATAAGGTAAGGGGGGCTAATACTCAATTTACTTTTGCTTATGGGTTTATGTACGGTTGATTTGGGTAATCGTAGGGAGAAACCCCAATTATTAGATGTTATTAGGGATCGATACCCTTCGGATTGAACTTCGTTAGAAAAGGCTTAAGTTCCCGATTTTATGAATCAATTAGGGATTTTAGGTTCCTATGATGGATTGGATGTCTTTGTACTATATTGCACCGCCGTAGAGAGGTATTTTCATGCAAAAATATGGGTATATGAGCTGCTGCAAAAACAGAAAAATTGGGTTCGCACTCATCAACACGGGCGCGTTGATTTACGCGGGCACCCGTGTTGATTCACTGTAATGCTGATGAAAATGTGTTTTCTGGCCATAATTCAACACGGGCGTGTTGATTAACACGGGCGCCCGTGTTGATTCACTGTGTTGGCATAAAAATGGGTTTTCTGGGCACAATTCAACACGGGCCGTGTTGATTTACACGGGCGCCCGTGTTGATCCCCTGTTTTGTCAAAAAAACGTGTTTTCTGGACACATTTCCACACGGGCAGTGTTGTTTTACACGGGCACCCGTGTTAAACCTCCTGTGTTGGTTTTTAAACTATGTTTTCCATGCATGTTGTTAAGTACGGATTGACCCGGTTTTGATGTGCAGTGTTTGACATGTTTTGAATATGTGTTTATTGAATTCCTAGTGTTGATTGATGTGTGTATCGAATAACGATTGTATGTTATGATACCAACACTATGTGGATCTTATTGTCATGCTTTTAGATGATGTTATCAAGCATGAATTATGATATAACTTGATATGATTGATGTTTAATAGTATGCTGAGTGGTTACATGCTATTCCTATCATGTTATGTTTGATATTGTTGATGTGCATGATATGTTGATTGATGTTCATAGTATGCTGAGTGTTACATACTTACATATCATGTTGCATTTGTTAATTCCCATTGTGTGGAATTAACATGGTGGCCAATATACGTGTCCGCGATATAATGGAACGTTGAGGTGGTAGCCGTGTCCGCGATATAATGGAACGGTGAGTTATCCGTGACCCGCGATTTAATGGGGCGGTGAAGTGGTACCACATGCATGGGTGTGTTGCATTACTCGAATATAACATGAATGGATGATTTTTCCAATGTTATATTTGATTGTTTGTATGCACGTATGATTGATAAATGGTTGATGATGTTTGATGAATATTTGCAAATATGAAAGGCAATATGTCATAGATATATGAATTGTAAAGGTTTTGTAAACTATGAAATATGCTAATTATTGGGTGATGCTTATGATTTTCGTGAATTGATTGTTATGAATGTATAACCAAATGTATATTTGAGAAGCTCACCCTTACTGTTGCATATTTCAGATTGAGGAGCTTCGCTCAGGTGCTTGGCGAAGGCTTATCGTGTCTAGTTTAGTTTCGTTTTAGTATGTCCGGGTCATGCTCTGATAGTTGTAACTCCGGGAACGTTTGGTTGTCGAGCTGCTTTAGTCAGACTCGTTTATTTTCTTTTAATTGTTATAATATGACGTTGACTTTTCCAGGTGTTAATCCCTGATGATTTTGGAAAATATTATAACATTTGATTTTATTAAATAAATTATTCCGCTGTGTAGACATGTATGAGTTACCACTAAAATTATGCATGACAGGAATTTGTTTTTGTTAAAAGAGAATTGTGACATCCTCGTTGATACATGTACTCTGAAATTATAATTTTAATTATTCGCGAAAATTTATTCGGGGTTTTTAGAGGGTGTTACAGTTGTTATTGACGTTGTTGTTGTTGTTGTTTATTTGACGTTGTTGTTGTTGTTGACATAGTTGTTGTTGTTGTTTATTTGACGTTGTTGTTGTTGACGTTGTTGTTGTTGTTGTTTATTTGACGTTGTTGTTGTTTATTTGACGTTGTTGTTGTTGACGGTGTTGTTGTTGTTGTCTGTTTGACATTGTTGTCGTTGTTGTTGTTGTTGGCGTTGTTGTTGTTTATTTGACGTTGTTTTTGTTGTTGTTCTTTATTTGACGTTGTTATTGTTTATTTGACGTTGTTGTTGTTTATTTAACATTGTTGTTGTTGACGTTGTTACTGTTGTTATTGTTTATTTGACGTTGTTGTTGTTGTTGTTTATTTGACGTAGTTGTTGTTGTTGACGTTGTTGTTATTGTTGTTGTTTATTTTACGTTTATGTTGTTGTTGATATTGTTGTTGTTGTTGTTTATTTGACATTGTTGTTGTTGTTTATTTGACGTTGTTGTTGTTGACTTTGTTGTTGTTGTTGTTTATTTGACGTTGTTGTTGTTGTTGACGTTGTTGTTTATTTGACATTGTTGTTGTTGTTTATTTGACGTTGTTGTTGTTGTTGACTTAGTTGTTGTTGTTGTTTATTTGACGTTGTTGTTGTTGTTGACGTTGTTGTTTATTTGACATTGTTGTTGTTGTTTATTTGACGTTGTTGTTGTTGTTGACGTTGTTGTTGTTGTTGTTTATTTGACGTTGTTGTTGTTGTTGTTGTTATTGTTTATTTGACGTAGTAGTTGTTGTTGACGTTGTTGTTGTTGTTTATTTGACGTTTTTGTTGTTGTTGATGTTGTTGTTGTTGTATATTTGACGTTGTTGTAGTTGTTATTGTTGTTGTTGTTGTTGTTGTTTATTTGACATTGTTGTTGTTGTTGTTTATTTGACGTTGTTGTTGTTGTTTATTTGACGTTGTTGTTGTTGACGGTGTTGTTGTTGTTGTTGTTGTCTGTTTGACATTGTTGTCGTTGTTGTTGTTGTTGGCGTTGTTGTTGTTTATTTGACGTTGTTTTTGTTGTTGTTCTTTATTTGACGTTGTTATTGTTTATTTGACGTTGTTGTTGTTTATTTAACATTGTTGTTGTTGACGTTGTTGTTGTTGTTATTGTTTATTTGACGTTGTTGTTGTTGTTGTTTATTTGACGTAGTTGTTGTTGTTGACGTTGTTGTTATTGTTGTTGTTTATTTTACGTTTATGTTGTTGTTGATGTTGTTGTTGTTGTTGTTGTTTATTTGACGTTGTTGTTGTTGTTGTTGTTGTTTATTTGACGTTGTTGTTGTTGACGGTGTTGTTGTTGTTGTTGTTTATTTGACGTTGTTGTTGTTGTTGTTTATTTGACGTCGTTGTTGTCGTTGTTATTGTTGTTGTTGTTGTTGTTTATTTGACATTGTTGTTGTTGTTGTTGTTTATTTGACGTTGTTGTTGTTGTTGTTGTTTATTTGACGTTGTTGTTGTTGTTGACGTTGTTGTTGTTGTTGTTTATTTGTCGTTGTTGTTGTTGTTGACGTAGTTGTTGTTGATGTTTATTTGACGTTGTTGTTGTTGTTGTTGTTTATTTGACGTTGTTGTTGTTGTTGTTTATTTGACATTGTTGTTGTTGTTGACGTTGTTGTTGTTGTTGTTTATTTGACATTGTTGTTGTTGTTGTTGTTGTTTATTTGACTTTGTTGTTGTTGTTGTTTATTTGACGTTGTTGTTGTTGTTGTTGACTTAGTTGTTGTTGTTATTTATTTGACGTTGTTGTTGTTGATGACGTTGTTGTTTATTTGACATTGTTGTTGTTGTTTATTTGACGTTGTTGTTGTTGTTGACGTTGTTGTTGTTGTTTATTTGATGTTGTTGTTGTTGACATTGTTGTTGTTGTTGTTATTGTTTATTTGACGTAGTTGTTGTTGTTGACGTTGTTGTTGTTGTTGTTTATTTGACGTTTTTGTTGTTGTTGATGTTGTTGTTGTTGTATATTTGACGTTGTTGTAGTTGTTATTGTTGTTGTTGTTGTTGTTGTTTATTTGACATTGTTGTTTTTGTTGTTGTTTATTTGACGTTGTTGTTGTTGTTGTTGTTTATTTGACGTTATTGTTTATTTGACGTTGTTGTTGTTGACGGTGTTGTTGTTGTTGTTGTTGTCTGTTTGACATTGTTGTCGTTGTTGTTGTTGTTGACGTTGTTGATGTTTATTTGACGTTGTTTTTGTTTTTGTTCTTTATTTGACGTTGTTATTGTTTATTTGACGTTGTTGTTGTTTATTTAATGTTGTTGTTGTTGACGTTGTTGTTGTTGTTGTTGTTTATTTGACGTTGTTGTTGTTGTTGTTTATTTGACGTAGTTGTTGTTGTTGACGTTGTTGTTATTGTTGTTGTTTATTTGACGTTGTTGTTGTTGTTGTTTATTTGACGTTGTTGTTGTTGTTGACGTTGTTGTTATTGTTGTTGTTTATTTTACGTTTATGTTGTTGTTGATATTGTTGTTGTTGTTGTTTATTTGACATTGTTGTTGTTGTTTATTTGACGTTGTTGTTGTTGACTTTGTTGTTGTTGTTGTTTATTTGACGTTGTTGTTGTTGTTGACGTTGTTGTTTATTTGACATTGTTGTTGTTGTTTATTTGACGTTGTTGTTGTTGTTGACTTAGTTGTTGTTGTTGTTTATTTGACGTTGTTGTTGTTGTTGACGTTGTTGTTTATTTGACATTGTTGTTGTTGTTTATTTGACGTTGTTGTTGTTGTTGACGTTGTTGTTGTTGTTGTTTATTTGACGTTGTTGTTGTTGTTGTTGTTATTGTTTATTTGACGTAGTAGTTGTTGTTGACGTTGTTGTTGTTGTTTATTTGACGTTTTTGTTGTTGTTGATGTTGTTGTTGTTGTATATTTGACGTTGTTGTAGTTGTTATTGTTGTTGTTGTTGTTGTTGTTTATTTGACATTGTTGTTGTTGTTGTTGTTTATTTGACGTTGTTGTTGTTGTTTATTTGACGTTGTTGTTGTTGACGGTGTTGTTGTTGTTGTCTGTTTGACATTGTTGTCGTTGTTGTTGTTGTTGGCGTTGTTGTTGTTTATTTGACGTTGTTTTTGTTGTTGTTCTTTATTTGACGTTGTTATTGTTTATTTGACGTTGTTGTTGTTTATTTAACATTGTTGTTGTTGA
Organism: Vicia faba; assembly: GCA_948472305.1. Lineage (NCBI taxonomy): Eukaryota > Viridiplantae > Streptophyta > Magnoliopsida > Fabales > Fabaceae > Vicia > Vicia faba. Next base: position 466,117,891 of record OX451739.1, on the reverse strand, counting down.
CGTTGTTGTTGTTGTTATTGTTTATTTGACGTTGTTGTTGTTGTTGTTTATTTGACGTAGTTGTTGTTGTTGACGTTGTTGTTATTGTTGTTGTTTATTTTACGTTTATGTTGTTGTTGATGTTGTTGTTGTTGTTGTTGTTGTTTATTTGACGTTGTTGTTGTTGTTGTTGTTGTTGTTTATTTGACGTTGTTGTTGTTGACGGTGTTGTTGTTGTTGTTGTTTATTTGACGTTGTTGTTGTTGTTGTTGTTGTTGTTTATTTGATGTTGTTGTTGTTGTTGTTTATTTGACGTTGGTATTGTTGTTTATTTGACGTTGTTTTTGTTATTTGACGTTGTTGTTGTTGTATTTGTTGTTGTTGCTTATTGTTTATTTGACAGTGTTGTTGCTGTTGTTTATTTGACGTTGTTGTTGTTGTTGTTTATTTGACGTTGTTGTTGTTGTTGTTTATTTGACGTTGTTTTTGTTATTTGACGTTGTTGTTGTTGTTGTATTTGTTGTTGTTGCTTATTTGACGTTGTTGTTATTTTTGTTGTTTATTTGACGTTGTTATTGCTGTTGTTTATTTGACGTTGTTGTTGTTGTTTATTTGACGTTGTTGTTGTTGTTGTTGTTTATTTAATGTTGTTGTTGTTGACGTTGTTGTTGTTGTTGTTATTGTTTATTTGACGTTGTTGTTGTTGTTGTTTATTTGACGTAGTTGTTGTTGTTGACGTTGTTGTTATTGTTGTTGTTTATTTGACGTTGTTGTTGTTGTTGTTGTTTATTTGACGTTGTTGTTGTTGTTGTTTATTTGACGTTGTTGTTGTTGACGTTTATGTTGTTGTTTATTTGACGTTGTTGTTGTTGTTTATTTGACGTTGTTGTTATTGACGTTGTTGTTGTTGTTGTTTATTTGACGTTGTTGTTGTTGTTGACATAGTTGTTGTTGTTGTTTATTTGACGTTGTTGTTGTTGACGTTGTTGTTGTTGTTGTTTATTTGACGTTGTTGTTGTTTATTTGACGTTGTTGTTGTTGACGGTGTTGTTGTTGTTGTCTGTTTGACATTGTTGTCGTTGTTGTTGTTGTTGGCGTTGTTGTTGTTTATTTGACGTTGTTTTTGTTGTTGTTCTTTATTTGACGTTGTTATTGTTTATTTGACGTTGTTGTTGTTTATTTAACATTGTTGTTGTTGACGTTGTTACTGTTGTTATTGTTTATTTGACGTTGTTGTTGTTGTTGTTGTTTATTTGACGTAGTTGTTGTTGTTGACGTTGTTGTTATTGTTGTTGTTTATTTTACGTTTATGTTGTTGTTGATATTGTTGTTGTTGTTGTTTATTTGACATTGTTGTTGTTGTTTATTTGACGTTGTTGTTGTTGACTTTGTTGTTGTTGTTGTTTATTTGACGTTGTTGTTGTTGTTGACGTTGTTGTTTATTTGACATTGTTGTTGTTGTTTATTTGACGTTGTTGTTGTTGTTGACTTAGTTGTTGTTGTTGTTGTTTATTTGACGTTGTTGTTGTTGTTGACGTTGTTGTTTATTTGACATTGTTGTTGTTGTTTATTTGACGTTGTTGTTGTTGTTGACGTTGTTGTTGTTGTTGTTTATTTGACGTTGTTGTTGTTGTTGTTGTTATTGTTTATTTGACGTAGTAGTTGTTGTTGACGTTGTTGTTGTTGTTTATTTGACGTTTTTGTTGTTGTTGATGTTGTTGTTGTTGTATATTTGACGTTGTTGTAGTTGTTATTGTTGTTGTTGTTGTTGTTGTTTATTTGACATTGTTGTTGTTGTTGTTTATTTGACGTTGTTGTTGTTGTTTATTTGACGTTGTTGTTGTTGACGGTGTTGTTGTTGTTGTTGTTGTCTGTTTGACATTGTTGTCGTTGTTGTTGTTGTTGGCGTTGTTGTTGTTTATTTGACGTTGTTTTTGTTGTTGTTCTTTATTTGACGTTGTTATTGTTTATTTGACGTTGTTGTTGTTTATTTAACATTGTTGTTGTTGACGTTGTTGTTGTTGTTATTGTTTATTTGACGTTGTTGTTGTTGTTGTTTATTTGACGTAGTTGTTGTTGTTGACGTTGTTGTTATTGTTGTTGTTTATTTTACGTTTATGTTGTTGTTGATGTTGTTGTTGTTGTTGTTGTTTATTTGACGTTGTTGTTGTTGTTGTTGTTGTTTATTTGACGTTGTTGTTGTTGACGGTGTTGTTGTTGTTGTTGTTTATTTGACGTTGTTGTTGTTGTTGTTTATTTGACGTTGTTGTTGTTGACGTTGTTGTTGTTGTTGTTTATTTGACGTTGTTGTTGTTGTTGACATAGTTGTTGTTGTTGTTTATTTGACGTTGTTGTTGTTGTTGACGTTGTTGTTGTTGTTGTTGTTGTTGTTGTTGTTGTTTATTTGACGTTGTTGTTGTTGTTGTTGTTTATTTAACATTGTTGTTGTTGTTGACGTTGTTGTTGTTGTTTATTTGACATTGTTGTTGTTGTTGTTGACGTTGTTGTTGTTGTTGTTTATTTGACTTTGTTGTTGTTGTTGTTGTTGTTGTTTATTTGACGTTGTTGTTGTTGTTGTTGACTTAATTGTTGTTGTTGTTTATTTGACGTTGTTGTTGTTGTTGACGTTGTTGTTTATTTGACGTTGTTGTTGTTGTTGTTGTTTATTTGATGTTGTTGTTGTTGTTGACGTTGTTGTTGTTGTTTATTTGACGTTGTTTTTGTCATTTATTTGACATTGTTGTTGTTGTTGACGTTGTTGTTGTTCTTGTTTATTTGACATTGTTGTTGACGCTGTTGTTGTTGTTGTTGTTGTTGTTTATTTGACGTTGTTTTAGTATTGTTGTTCATTTGACATTGTTGTTGTTATTTATTTGACGTTGTTGTGGGTGACTTTGTTGTTGTTGTTGTTTATTTGACGTTGTTGTTATTGTTTATTTGACGTAGTTGTTGTTGTTGACGTTATTATTGTTGTTGTTGTTTATTTGACATTTTTGTTGTTGTTGATGTTGTTGTTGTTGTATATTTGACGTTGTTGTTGTTATTGTTTTTGTTGTTGTTGTTTATTTGACATTGTTGTTGTTGTTGTTTATTTGACGTTGTTGTTGTTGTTTATTTGACATTGTTGTTGTTGACGGTGTTGTTGTTGTTGTTGTTTATTTGACATTGTTGTTGTTGTTGACGTTGTTGTTGTTTATTTGACGTTGTTGTTGTTCTTTATTTGACGTTCTTATTGTTTATTTGACGTTATTGTTGTTGTTTATTTGACGTTGTTGTTGTTGTTTATTTGAAGTTGTTGTTTAAGTTGTTGTTGTTGTTGTTTATTTGACGTTGTTGTTGTTGTTGTTGTTGTTTATTTGATGTTGTTGTTGTTGACGTTGTTGTTGTTGTTGTTTATTTGACGTTTTTGTTGTTATTGATGTTGTTGTTGTTTTCGTTGTTTTTTATTTGACGTTGTTGTAGTTGTTTAATTGACGTTGTTGTTGTTGTTGTTTATTTGACGTTGTTGTTGTTGTTGTTGTTATTGTGGTTGTTGTTGTTTATTTGACGTTGTTGTTGTTTTTGTTTATTTGACGTCGTTGTTGTTGTTGTTGTTTATTTGACATTGTTGTTGTTGTTGTTGTTTATTTGACGCTGTTGTTGTTGTTGTTGTTGTTTATTTGACGTTGTTGTTGTTGTTGACGTTGTTGTTGTTGTTGTTGTTTATTTGACATTGTTGTTGTTGTTGTTATTGTTTATTTGATGTTGTTGTTGTTGTTGTTTATTTGGCTTTGTTGTTGACGTTGTTGTTGTTGTTTATTTGACGTTGTTATTGTTGTTGACGTTGTTTTTCTTGTTGTTTATTTGACGTTGTTTTTGTTGTTGTTTATTTGACGTTGTTGTTGTTGTTTATTTGACGTTGTTGTTGTTGTTGTTTATTTGACGTTGTTGTTGTTGTTGTTGTTTATTTGACATTGTTGTTGTTGATAGTGTTGTTGTTGTTGTTTATTTGACGTTGTGGTTGTTGTTGTTTATTTGACGTTGTTGTTGTTGACGTTGTTGTTGTTGTTGTTGTTGTTTATTTGACGTTGTTGTTGATGTTGACATAGTTGTTGTTGTTGTTGTTGTTTATTTGACGTTGTTGTTGTTGTTGACGTTGTTGTTGTTGTTGTTTATTTGTCGTTGTTGTTGTTGTTGTTGACGTAGTTGTTGTTGATGTTTATTTGACGTTGTTGTTGTTGTTGTTTATTTGACGTTGTTGTTGTTGTTGTTGTTTATTTGACATTGTTGTTGTTGTTGACGTTGTTGTTGTTGTTGTTTATTTGACATTGTTGTTGTTGTTGTTGTTTATTTGACTTTGTTGTTGTTGTTGTTTATTTGACGTTGTTGTTGTTGTTGTTGACTTAGTTGTTGTTGTTGTTTATTTGACGTTGTTGTTGTTGATGACGTTGTTGTTTATTTGACATTAATGTTGTTGTTTATTTGACGTTGTTGTTGTTGTTGACGTTGTTGTTGTTGTTTATTTGATGTTGTTGTTGTTGACGTTGTTGTTGTTGTTATTGTTTATTTGACGTAGTTGTTATTGTTGACGTTGTTGTTGTTGTTGTTTATTTGACGTTTTTGTTGTTGTTGATGTTGTTGTTGTTGTTGTATATTTGACGTTGTTGTAGTTGTTATTGTTGTTGTTGTTGTTGTTGTTGTTTATTTGACTTTGTTGTTGTTGTTTATTTGACGTTGTTGTTGTTGTTTATTTGACGTTGTTGTTGTTATTGTGGTTGTTGTTGTTTAATTGACGTTGTTGTTGTTGTTGTTGTTTATTTGACGTCGTTGTTGTCGTTGTTATTGTTGTTGTTGTTGTTGTTTATTTGACATTGTTGTTGTTGTTGTTGTTTATTTGACGTTGTTGTTGTTGTTGTTGTTTATTTGACGTTGTTGTTGTTGTTGACGTTGTTGTTGTTGTTGTTTATTTGTCGTTGTTGTTGTTGTTGACGTAGTTGTTGTTGATGTTTATTTGACGTTGTTGTTGTTGTTGTTGTTGTTTATTTGACGTTGTTGTTGTTGTTGTTTATTTGACATTGTTGTTGTTGTTGACGTTGTTGTTGTTGTTGTTTATTTGACATTGTTGTTGTTGTTGTTGTTGTTTATTTGACTTTGTTGTTGTTGTTGTTTATTTGACGTTGTTGTTGTTGTTGTTGACTTAGTTGTTGTTGTTATTTATTTGACGTTGTTGTTGTTGATGACGTTGTTGTTTATTTGACATTGTTGTTGTTGTTTATTTGACGTTGTTGTTGTTGTTGACGTTGTTGTTGTTGTTTATTTGATGTTGTTGTTGTTGACATTGTTGTTGTTGTTGTTATTGTTTATTTGACGTAGTTGTTGTTGTTGACGTTGTTGTTGTTGTTGTTTATTTGACGTTTTTGTTGTTGTTGATGTTGTTGTTGTTGTATATTTGACGTTGTTGTAGTTGTTATTGTTGTTGTTGTTGTTGTTTATTTGACATTGTTGTTTTTGTTGTTGTTTATTTGACGTTGTTGTTGTTGTTGTTTATTTGACGTTATTGTTTATTTGACGTTGTTGTTGTTGACGGTGTTGTTGTTGTTGTTGTCTGTTTGACATTGTTGTCGTTGTTGTTGTTGTTGACGTTGTTGATGTTTATTTGACGTTGTTTTTGTTTTTGTTCTTTATTTGACGTTGTTATTGTTTATTTGACGTTGTTGTTGTTTATTTAATGTTGTTGTTGTTGACGTTGTTGTTGTTGTTGTTGTTGTTTATTTGACGTTGTTGTTGTTGTTGTTTATTTGACGTAGTTGTTGTTGTTGACGTTGTTGTTATTGTTGTTGTTTATTTGACGTTGTTGTTGTTGTTGTTTATTTGACGTTGTTGTTGTTGTTGACGTTGTTGTTATTGTTGTTGTTTATTTTACGTTTATGTTGTTGTTGATATTGTTGTTGTTGTTGTTTATTTGACATTGTTGTTGTTGTTTATTTGACGTTGTTGTTGTTGACTTTGTTGTTGTTGTTGTTTATTTGACGTTGTTGTTGTTGTTGACGTTGTTGTTTATTTGACATTGTTGTTGTTGTTTATTTGACGTTGTTGTTGTTGACTTAGTTGTTGTTGTTGTTTATTTGACGTTGTTGTTGTTGTTGACGTTGTTGTTTATTTGACATTGTTGTTGTTGTTTATTTGACGTTGTTGTTGTTGTTGACGTTGTTGTTGTTGTTGTTTATTTGACGTTGTTGTTGTTGTTGTTATTGTTTATTTGACGTAGTAGTTGTTGTTGACCTTGGTGTTGTTGTTTATTTGACGTTTTTGTTGTTGTTGATGTTGTTGTTGTTGTATATTTGACGTTGTTGTAGTTGTTATTGTTGTTGTTGTTGTTGTTGTTTATTTGACATTGTTGTTGTTGTTGTTGTTGTTTATTTGACGTTGTTGTTGTTGTTTATTTGACGTTGTTGTTGTTGACGGTGTTGTTGTTGTTGTCTGTTTGACATTGTTGTCGTTGTTGTTGTTGTTGGCGTTGTTGTTGTTTATTTGACGTTGTTTTTGTTGTTGTTCTTTATTTGACGTTGTTATTGTTTATTTGACGTTGTTGTTGTTTATTTAACATTGTTGTTGTTGACGTTGTTGTTGTTGTTATTGTTTATTTGACGTTGTTGTTGTTGTTGTTTATTTGACGTAGTTGTTGTTGTTGACGTTGTTGTTATTGTTGTTGTTTATTTTACGTTTATGTTGTTGTTGATGTTGTTGTTGTTGTTGTTGTTGTTTATTTGACGTTGTTGTTGTTGTTATTGTTGTTTATTTGACGTTGTTGTTGTTGACGGTGTTGTTGTTGTTGTTGTTTATTTGACGTTGTTGTTGTTGTTGTTGTTGTTGTTTATTTGATGTTGTTGTTGTTGTTGTTTATTTGACGTTGGTATTGTTGTTTATTTGACGTTGTTTTTGTTATTTGACGTTGTTGTTGTTGTATTTGTTGTTGTTGCTTATTGTTTATTTGACATTGTTGTTGCTGTTGTTTATTTGACGTTGTTGTTGTTGTTGTTTATTTGACGTTGTTGTTGTTGTTGTTTATTTGACGTTGTTTTTGTTATTTGACGTTGTTGTTGTTGTTGTATTTGTTGTTGTTGCTTATTTGACGTTGTTGTTATTTTTGTTGTTTATTTGACGTTGTTGTTGCTGTTGTTTATTTGACGTTGTTGTTGTTGTTTATTTGACGTTGTTGTTGTTGTTGTTGTTTATTTAATGTTGTTGTTGTTGACATTGTTGTTGTTGTTGTTGTTATTGTTTATTTGACGTTGTTGTTGTTGTTGTTTATTTGACGTAGTTGTTGTTGTTGACGTTGTTGTTATTGTTGTTGTTTATTTGACGTTGTTGTTGTTGTTGTTTATTTGACGTTGTTGTTGTTGTTGTTTATTTGACGTTGTTGTTGTTGACGTTTATGTTGTTGTTTATTTGACGTTGTTGTTGTTGTTTATTTGACGTTGTTGTTATTGACGTTGTTGTTGTTGTTGTTTATTTGACGTTGTTGTTGTTGTTGACATAGTTGTTGTTGTTGTTTATTTGACGTTGTTGTTGTTGACGTTGTTGTTGTTGTTGTTTATTTGACGTTGTTGTTGTTTATTTGACGTTGTTGTTGTTGTTGACATAGTTGTTGTTGTTGTTTATTTGACGTTGTTGTTGTTGACGTTGTTGTTGTTGTTGTTTATTTGACGTTGTTGTTGTTTATTTGACGTTGTTGTTGTTGACGGTGTTGTTGTTGTTGTCTGTTTGACATTGTTGTCGTTGTTGTTGTTGTTGGCGTTGTTGTTGTTTATTTGACGTTGTTTTTGTTGTTGTTCTTTATTTGACGTTGTTATTGTTTATTTGACGTTGTTGTTGTTTATTTAACATTGTTGTTGTTGACGTTGTTACTGTTGTTATTGTTTATTTGACGTTGTTGTTGTTGTTGTTTATTTGACGTAGTTGTTGTTGTTGACGTTGTTGTTATTGTTGTTGTTTATTTTACGTTTATGTTGTTGTTGATATTGTTGTTGTTGTTGTTTATTTGACATTGTTGTTGTTGTTTATTTGACGTTGTTGTTGTTGACTTTGTTGTTGTTGTTGTTTATTTGACGTTGTTGTTGTTGTTGACGTTGTTGTTTATTTGACATTGTTGTTGTTGTTTATTTGACGTTGTTGTTGTTGTTGACTTAGTTGTTGTTGTTGTTTATTTGACGTTGTTGTTGTTGTTGACGTTGTTGTTTATTTGACATTGTTGTTGTTGTTTATTTGACGTTGTTGTTGTTGTTGACGTTGTTGTTGTTGTTGTTTATTTGACGTTGTTGTTGTTGTTGTTGTTATTGTTTATTTGACGTAGTAGTTGTTGTTGACGTTGTTGTTGTTGTTTATTTGACGTTTTTGTTGTTGTTGATGTTGTTGTTGTTGTATATTTGACGTTGTTGTAGTTGTTATTGTTGTTGTTGTTGTTGTTTATTTGACATTGTTGTTGTTGTTGTTTATTTGACGTTGTTGTTGTTGTTTATTTGACGTTGTTGTTGTTGACGGTGTTGTTGTTGTTGTCTGTTTGACATTGTTGTCGTTGTTGTTGTTGTTGGCGTTGTTGTTGTTTATTTGACGTTGTTTTTGTTGTTGTTCTTTATTTGACGTTGTTATTGTTTATTTGACGTTGTTGTTGTTTATTTAACATTGTTGTTGTTGACGTTGTTGTTGTTGTTATTGTTTATTTGACGTTGTTGTTGTTGTTGTTTATTTGACGTAGTTGTTGTTGTTGACGTTGTTGTTATTGTTGTTGTTTATTTTACGTTTATGTTGTTGTTGATGTTGTTGTTGTTGTTGTTGTTTATTTGACGTTGTTGTTGTTGTTGTTGTTGTTTATTTGACGTTGTTGTTGACGGTGTTGTTGTTGTTGTTGTTTATTTGACGTTGTTGTTGTTGTTGTTTATTTGACGTTGTTGTTGTTGACGTTGTTGTTGTTGTTGTTTATTTGACGTTGTTGTTGTTGTTGACATAGTTGTTGTTGTTGTTTATTTGACGTTGTTGTTGTTGTTGACGTTGTTGTTGTTGTTGTTGTTGTTGTTGTTGTTGTTGTTTATTTGACGTTGTTGTTGTTGTTGTTTATTTAACATTGTTGTTGTTGTTGACGTTGTTGTTGTTGTTTATTTGACATTGTTGTTGTTGTTGTTGACGTTGTTGTTGTTGTTGTTTATTTGACTTTGTTGTTGTTGTTGTTGTTGTTGTTTATTTGACGTTGTTGTTGTTGTTGACTTAATTGTTGTTGTTGTTTATTTGACGTTGTTGTTGTTGTTGACGTTGTTGTTTATTTGACGTTGTTGTTGTTGTTGTTTATTTGATGTTGTTGTTGTTGTTGACGTTGTTGTTGTTGTTTATTTGACGTTGTTTTTGTCATTTATTTGACATTGTTGTTGTTGTTGACGTTGTTGTTGTTGTTGTTTATTTGACATTGTTGTTGACGCTGTTGTTGTTGTTGTTGTTGTTGTTTATTTGACGTTGTTTTAGTATTGTTGTTCATTTGACATTGTTGTTGTTATTTATTTGACGTTGTTGTGGGTGACTTTGTTGTTGTTGTTGTTTATTTGACGTTGTTGTTATTGTTTATTTGACGTAGTTGTTGTTGTTGACGTTATTATTGTTGTTGTTGTTTATTTGACATTTTTGTTGTTGTTGATGTTGTTGTTGTTGTATATTTGACGTTGTTGTTGTTATTGTTGTTGTTGTTGTTGTTTATTTGACATTGTTGTTGTTGTTGTTTATTTGACGTTGTTGTTGTTGTTTATTTGACATTGTTGTTGTTGACGGTGTTGTTGTTGTTGTTGTTTATTTGACATTGTTGTTGTTGTTGACGTTGTTGTTGTTTATTTGACGTTGTTGTTGTTCTTTATTTGACGTTCTTATTGTTTATTTGACGTTATTGTTGTTGTTTATTTGACGTTGTTGATGTTGTTTATTTGAAGTTGTTGTTTAAGTTGTTGTTGTTGTTGTTTATTTGACGTTGTTGTTGTTGTTGTTGTTGTTTATTTGATGTTGTTGTTGTTGACGTTGTTGTTGTTGTTGTTTATTTGACGTTTTTGTTGTTATTGATGTTGTTGTTGTTTTCGTTGTTTTTTATTTGACGTTGTTGTAGTTGTTTAATTGACGTTGTTGTTGTTGTTGTTGTTGTTTATTTGACGTTGTTGTTGTTGTTGTTGTTGTTATTGTGGTTGTTGTTGTTTATTTGACGTTGTTGTTGTTTTTGTTTATTTGACGTCGTTGTTGTCGTTGTTATTGTTGTTGTTGTTGTTTATTTGACATTGTTGTTGTTGTTGTTGTTTATTTGACGCTGTTGTTGTTGTTGTTGTTGTTTATTTGACGTTGTTGTTGTTGTTGACGTTGTTGTTGTTGTTGTTGTTGTTTATTTGACATTGTTGTTGTTGTTGTTATTGTTTATTTGATGTTGTTGTTGTTGTTGTTTATTTGGCTTTGTTGTTGACGTTGTTGTTGTTGTTTATTTGACGTTGTTATTGTTGTTGACGTTGTTTTTCTTGTTGTTTATTTGACGTTGTTTTTGTTGTTGTTTATTTGACGTTGTTGTTGTTGTTTATTTGACGTTGTTGTTGTTGTTGTTTATTTGACGTTGTTGTTGTTGTTGTTGTTTATTTGACATTGTTGTTGTTGACAGTGTTGTTGTTGTTGTTTATTTGACGTTGTGGTTGTTGTTGTTTATTTGACGTTGTGGTTGTTGTTGTTTATTTGACGTTGTTGTTGTTGACGTTGTTGTTGTTGTTGTTGTTTATTTGACGTTGTTGTTGATGTTGACATAGTTGTTGTTGTTGTTGTTGTTTATTTGACGTTGTTGTTGTTGTTGACGTTGTTGTTGTTGTTGTTTATTTGTCGTTGTTGTTGTTGTTGTTGACGTAGTTGTTGTTGATGTTTATTTGACGTTGTTGTTGTTGTTGTTTATTTGACGTTGTTGTTGTTGTTGTTGTTTATTTGACATTGTTGTTGTTGTTGACGTTGTTGTTGTTGTTGTTTATTTGACATTGTTGTTGTTGTTGTTGTTTATTTGACTTTGTTGTTGTTGTTGTTTATTTGACGTTGTTGTTGTTGTTGTTGACTTAGTTGTTGTTGTTGTTTATTTGACGTTGTTGTTGTTAATGACGTTGTTGTTTATTTGACATTAATGTTGTTGTTTATTTGACGTTGTTGTTGTTGTTGACGTTGTTGTTGTTGTTTATTTGATGTTGTTGTTGTTGACGTTGTTGTTGTTGTTGTTATTGTTTATTTGACGTAGTTGTTATTGTTGACGTTGTTGTTGTTGTTGTTTATTTGACGTTTTTGTTGTTGTTGATGTTGTTGTTGTTGTTGTATATTTGACGTTGTTGTAGTTGTTATTGTTGTTGTTGTTGTTGTTGTTGTTTATTTGACGTTGTTGTTGTTATTGTGGTTGTTGTTGTTTAATTGACGTTGTTGTTGTTGTTGTTGTTGTTTATTTGACGTCGTTGTTGTCGTTGTTATTGTTGTTGTTGTTGTTGTTTATTTGACATTGTTGTTGTTGTTGTTGTTTATTTGACGTTGTTGTTGTTGTTGTTGTTTATTTGACATTGTTGTTGTTGTTGACGTTGTTGTTGTTGTTGTTTATTTGTCGTTGTTGTTGTTGTTGACGTAGTTGTTGTTGATGTTTATTTGACGTTGTTGTTGTTGTTGTTGTTTATTTGACGTTGTTGTTGTTGTTGTTGTTTATTTGACATTGTTGTTGTTGTTGACGTTGTTGTTGTTGTTGTTTATTTGACATTGTTGTTGTTGTTGTTGTTGTTTATTTGACTTTGTTGTTGTTGTTGTTTATTTGACGTTGTTGTTGTTGTTGTTGACTTAGTTGTTGTTGTTATTTATTTGACGTTGTTGTTGTTGATGACGTTGTTGTTTATTTGACATTGTTGTTGTTGTTTATTTGACGTTGTTGTTGTTGTTGACGTTGTTGTTGTTGTTTATTTGATGTTGTTGTTGTTGACATTGTTGTTGTTGTTGTTATTGTTTATTTGACGTAGTTGTTGTTGTTGACGTTGTTGTTGTTGTTTATTTGACGTTTTTGTTGTTGTTGATGTTGTTGTTGTTGTATATTTGACGTTGTTGTAGTTGTTATTGTTGTTGTTGTTGTTGTTGTTTATTTGACATTGTTGTTTTTGTTGTTGTTTATTTGACGTTGTTGTTGTTGTTGTTTATTTGACGTTATTGTTTATTTGACGTTGTTGTTGTTGACGGTGTTGTTGTTGTTGTTGTTGTCTGTTTGACATTGTTGTCGTTGTTGTTGTTGTTGACGTTGTTGTTGTTTATTTGACGTTGTTTTTGTTTTTGTTCTTTATTTGACGTTGTTATTGTTTATTTGACGTTGTTGTTGTTTATTTAATGTTGTTGTTGTTGACGTTGTTGTTGTTGTTGTTATTGTTTATTTGACGTTGTTGTTGTTGTTGTTTATTTGACGTAGTTGTTGTTGTTGACGTTGTTGTTATTGTTGTTGTTTATTTGACGTTGTTGTTGTTGTTGTTTATTTGACGTTGTTGTTGTTGTTGACGTTGTTGTTATTGTTGTTGTTTATTTTACGTTTATGTTGTTGTTGATATTGTTGTTGTTGTTGTTTATTTGACATTGTTGTTGTTGTTTATTTGACGTTGTTGTTGTTGACTTTGTTGTTGTTGTTGTTTATTTGACGTTGTTGTTGTTGTTGACGTTGTTGTTTATTTGACATTGTTGTTGTTGTTTATTTGACGTTGTTGTTGTTGTTGACTTAGTTGTTGTTGTTGTTTATTTGACGTTGTTGTTGTTGTTGACGTTGTTGTTTATTTGACATTGTTGTTGTTGTTTATTTGACGTTGTTGTTGTTGTTGACGTTGTTGTTGTTGTTGTTTATTTGACGTTGTTGTTGTTGTTGTTGTTATTGTTTATTTGACGTAGTAGTTGTTGTTGACGTTGTTGTTGTTGTTTATTTGACGTTTTTGTTGTTGTTGATGTTGTTGTTGTTGTATATTTGACGTTGTTGTAGTTGTTATTGTTGTTGTTGTTGTTGTTTATTTGACATTGTTGTTGTTGTTGTTTATTTGACGTTGTTGTTGTTGTTTATTTGACGTTGTTGTTATTGACGGTGTTGTTGTTGTTGTCTGTTTGACATTGTTGTCGTTGTTGTTGTTGTTGGCGTTGTTGTTGTTTATTTGACGTTGTTTTTGTTGTTGTTCTTTATTTGACGTTGTTATTGTTTATTTGACGTTGTTGTTGTTTATTTAACATTGTTGTTGTTGACGTTGTTGTTGTTGTTATTGTTTATTTGACGTTGTTGTTGTTGTTGTTTATTTGACGTAGTTGTTGTTGTTGACGTTGTTGTTATTGTTGTTGTTTATTTTACGTTTATGTTGTTGTTGATGTTGTTGTTGTTGTTGTTGTTTATTTGACGTTGTTGTTGTTGTTGTTGTTGTTTATTTGACGTTGTTGTTGTTGACGGTGTTGTTGTTGTTGTTGTTTATTTGACGTTGTTGTTGTTGTTGTTGTTTATTTGACGTTGTTGTTGTTGACGTTGTTGTTGTTGTTGTTTATTTGACGTTGTTGTTGTTGTTGACATAGTTGTTGTTGTTGTTTATTTGACGTTGTTGTTGTTGTTGACGTTGTTGTTGTTGTTGTTGTTGTTGTTTATTTGACGTTGTTGTTGTTGTTGTTGTTTATTTAACATTGTTGTTGTTGTTGACGTTGTTGTTGTTGTTTATTTGACATTGTTGTTGTTGTTGTTGACGTTGTTGTTGTTGTTGTTTATTTGACTTTGTTGTTGTTGTTGTTGTTGTTTATTTGACGTTGTTGTTGTTGTTGTTGACTTAATTGTTGTTGTTGTTTATTTGACGTTGTTGTTGTTGTTGACGTTGTTGTTTATTTGACGTTGTTGTTGTTGTTGTTGTTTATTTGATGTTGTTGTTGTTGTTGACGTTGTTGTTGTTGTTTATTTGACGTTGTTTTTGTCATTTATTTGACATTGTTGTTGTTGTTGACGTTGTTGTTGTTGTTGTTTATTTGACATTGTTGTTGACGCTGTTGTTGTTGTTGTTGTTGTTTATTTGACGTTGTTTTAGTATTGTTGTTCATTTGACATTGTTGTTGTTATTTATTTGACGTTGTTGTGGGTGACTTTGTTGTTGTTGTTGTTTATTTGACGTTGTTGTTATTGTTTATTTGACGTAGTTGTTGTTGTTGACGTTATTATTGTTGTTGTTGTTTATTTGACGTTTTTGTTGTTGTTGATGTTGTTGTTGTTGTATATTTGACGTTGTTGTTGTTATTGTTGTTGTTGTTGTTGTTTATTTGACATTGTTGTTGTTGTTGTTTATTTGACGTTGTTGTTGTTGTTTATTTGACATTGTTGTTGTTGACGGTGTTGTTGTTGTTGTTGTTTATTTGACATTGTTGTTGTTGTTGACGTTGTTGTTGTTTATTTGACGTTGTTGTTGTTCTTTATTTGACGTTCTTATTGTTTATTTGACGTTATTGTTGTTGTTTATTTGACGTTGTTGTTGTTGTTTATTTGAAGTTGTTGTTTAAGTTGTTGTTGTTGTTTATTTGACGTTGTTGTTGTTGTTGTTTATTTGATGTTGTTGTTATTGACGTTGTTGTTGTTGTTGTTTATTTGACTTTTTTGTTGTTATTGATGTTGTTGTTGTTTTCGTTGTTTTTTATTTGACGTTGTTGTAGTTGTTTAATTGACGTTGTTGTTGTTGTTGTTTATTTGACGTTGTTGTTGTTGTTGTTGTTATTGTGGTTGTTGTTGTTTATTTGACGTTGTTGTTGTTTTTGTTTATTTGACGTCGTTGTTGTCGTTGTTATTGTTGTTGTTGTTGTTGTTTATTTGACATTGTTGTTGTTGTTGTTGTTTATTTGATGCTGTTGTTGTTGTTGTTGTTGTTTATTTGACGTTGTTGTTGTTGTTGACGTTGTTGTTGTTGTTGTTGTTTATTTGACATTGTTGCTGTTGTTGTTATTGTTTATTTGATGTTGTTGTTGTTGTTGTTTATTTGGCTTTGTTGTTGACGTTGTTGTTGTTGTTTATTTGACGTTGTTATTGTTGTTGACGTTGTTTTTCTTGTTGTTTATTTGACGTTGTTTTTGTTGTTGTTTATTTGACGTTGTTGTTGTTGTTTATTTGACGTTGTTGTTGTTGTTGTTTATTTGACGTTGTTGTTGTTGTTGTTTATTTGACATTGTTGTTGTTGACAGTGTTGTTGTTGTTGTTTATTTGACGTTGTGGTTGTTGTTGTTTATTTGACGTTGTTGTTGTTGACGTTGTTGTTGTTGTTGTTGTTGTTGTTTATTTGACGTTGTTGTTGATGTTGACATAGTTGTTGTTGTTGTTGTTGTTTATTTGACGTTGTTGTTGTTGTTGACGTTGTTGTTGTTGTTGTTTATTTGTCGTTGTTGTTGTTGTTGTTGACGTAGTTGTTGTTGATGTTTATTTGACGTTGTTGTTGTTGTTGTTTATTTGACGTTGTTGTTGTTGTTGTTTATTTGACATTGTTGTTGTTGTTGACGTTGTTGTTGTTGTTGTTTATTTGACATTGTTGTTGTTGTTGTTGTTTATTTGACTTTGTTGTTGTTGTTGTTTATTTGACGTTGTTGTTGTTGTTGTTGACTTAGTTGTTGTTGTTGTTTATTTGACGTTGTTGTTGTTGATGACGTTGTTGTTTATTTGACATTAATGTTGTTGTTTATTTGACGTTGTTGTTGTTGTTGACGTTGTTGTTGTTGTTTATTTGATGTTGTTGTTGTTGACGTTGTTGTTGTTGTTGTTATTGTTTATTTGACGTAGTTGTTATTGTTGACGTTGTTGTTGTTGTTGTTTATTTGACGTTTTTGTTGTTGTTGATGTTGTTGTTGTTGTTGTATATTTGACGTTGTTGTAGTTGTTATTGTTGTTGTTGTTGTTGTTGTTGTTTATTTGACATTGTTGTTGTTGTTTATTTGACGTTGTTGTTGTTGTTTATTTGACGTTGTTGTTGTTATTGTGGTTGTTGTTGTTTAATTGACGTTGTTGTTGTTGTTGTTTATTTGACGTCGTTGTTGTTGTTGTTATTGTTGTTGTTGTTGTTTATTTGACATTGTTGTTGTTGTTGTTGTTTATTTGACGTTGTTGTTGTTGTTGTTGTTTATTTCACGTTGTTGTTGTTGTTGACGTTGTTGTTGTTGTTGTTTATTTGTCGTTGTTGTTGTTGTTGACGTAGTTGTTGTTGATGTTTATTTGACGTTGTTGTTGTTGTTGTTGTTTATTTGACGTTGTTGTTGTTGTTGTTTATTTGACATTGTTGTTGTTGTTGACGTTGTTGTTGTTGTTGTTTATTTGACATTGTTGTTGTTGTTGTTGTTGTTGTTGTTTATTTGACTTTGTTGTTGTTGTTGTTTATTTGACGTTGTTGTTGTTGTTGTTGACTTAGTTGTTGTTGTTATTTATTTGACGTTGTTGTTGTTGATGACGTTGTTGTTTATTTGACATTGTTGTTGTTGTTTATTTGACGTTGTTGTTGTTGTTGACGTTGTTGTTGTTGTTTATTTGATGTTGTTGTTGTTGACATTGTTGTTGTTGTTGTTATTGTTTATTTGACGTAGTTGTTGTTGTTGACGTTGTTGTTGTTGTTGTTTATTTGACGTTTTTGTTGTTGTTGATGTTGTTGTTGTTGTATATTTGACGTTGTTGTAGTTGTTATTGTTGTTGTTGTTGTTGTTGTTTATTTGACATTGTTGTTTTTGTTGTTGTTTATTTGACGTTGTTGTTGTTGTTGTTTATTTGACGTTATTGTTTATTTGACGTTGTTGTTGTTGACGGTGTTGTTGTTGTTGTTGTTGTCTGTTTGACATTGTTGTCGTTGTTGTTGTTGTTGACGTTGTTGTTGTTTATTTGACGTTGTTTTTGTTTTTGTTCTTTATTTGACGTTGTTATTGTTTATTTGACGTTGTTGTTGTTGTTGACGTTGTTGTTGTTTATTTGACGTTGTTTTTGTTTTTGTTCTTTATTTGACGTTGTTATTGTTTATTTGACGTTGTTGTTGTTTATTTAATGTTGTTGTTGTTGACGTTGTTGTTGTTGTTATTGTTTATTTGACGTTGTTGTTGTTGTTGTTTATTTGACGTAGTTGTTGTTGTTGACGTTGTTGTTATTGTTGTTGTTTATTTGACGTTGTTGTTGTTGTTGTTTATTTGACGTTGTTGTTGTTGTTGTTTATTTGACGTTGTTGTTGTTGACGTTTATGTTGTTGTTTATTTGACGTTGTTGTTGTTGTTTATTTGACGTTGTTGTTATTGACGTTGTTGTTGTTGTTGTTTATTTGACGTTGTTGTTGTTGTTGACATAGTTGTTGTTGTTGTTTATTTGACGTTGTTGTTGTTGACGTTGTTGTTGTTGTTGTTTATTTGACGTTGTTGTTGTTGACGGTGTTGTTGTTGTTGTCTGTTTGACATTGTTGTCAATGTTGTTGTTGTTGGCGTTGTTGTTGTTTATTTGACGTTGTTTTTGTTGTTGTTCTTTATTTGACGTTGTTATTGTTTATTTGACGTTGTTGTTGTTTATTTAACATTGTTGTTGTTGACGTTGTTGTTGTTGTTATTGTTTATTTGACGTTGTTGTTGTTGTTGTTTATTTGACGTAGTTGTTGTTGTTGACGTTGTTGTTATTGTTGTTGTTTATTTTACGTTTATGTTGTTGTTGATATTGTTGTTGTTGTTGTTTATTTGACATTGTTGTTGTTGTTTATTTGACGTTGTTGTTGTTGACTTTGTTGTTGTTGTTGTTTATTTGACGTTGTTGTTGTTGTTGACGTTGTTGTTTATTTGACATTGTTGTTGTTGTTTATTTGACGTTGTTGTTGTTGTTGACTTAGTTGTTGTTGTTGTTTATTTGACGTTGTTGTTGTTGTTGACGTTGTTGTTTATTTGACATTGTTGTTGTTGTTTATTTGACGTTGTTGTTGTTGTTGATGTTGTTGTTGTTGTTGTTGTTGTTTATTTGACGTTTTTGTTGTTGACGTTGTTGTTGTTGTTGTTGTTATTGTTTATTTGACGTAGTAGTTGTTGTTGACGTTGTTGTTGTTGTTGTTTATTTGACGTTTTTGTTGTTGTTGATGTTGTTGTTGTTGTATATTTGACGTTGTTGTAGTTGTTATTGTTGTTGTTGTTGTTGTTGTTTATTTGACATTGTTGTTGTTGTTGTTGTTTATTTGACGTTGTTGTTGTTGTTTATTTGACGTTGTTGTTGTTGACGGTGTTGTTGTTGTTGTCTGTTTGACATTGTTGTCGTTGTTGTTGTTGTTGGCGTTGTTGTTGTTTATTTGACGTTGTTTTTGTTGTTGTTCTTTATTTGACGTTGTTATTGTTTATTTGACGTTGTTGTTGTTTATTTAACATTGTTGTTGTTGACGTTGTTGTTGTTGTTATTGTTTATTTGACGTTGTTGTTGTTGTTGTTGTTTATTTGACGTAGTTGTTGTTGTTGACGTTGTTGTTATTGTTGTTGTTTATTTTACGTTTATGTTGTTGTTGATGTTGTTGTTGTTGTTGTTGTTTATTTGACGTTGTTGTTGTTGTTGTTGTTGTTTATTTGACGTTGTTGTTGTTGACGGTGTTGTTGTTGTTGTTGTTTATTTGACGTTGTTGTTGTTTATTTGACGTTGTTGTTGTTGACGTTGTTGTTGTTGTTGTTGTTTATTTGACGTTGTTGTTGTTGTTGACATAGTTGTTGTTGTTGTTTATTTGACGTTGTTGTTGTTGTTGACGTTGTTGTTGTTGTTGTTGTTGTTGTTGTTGTTGTTGTTTATTTGACGTTGTTGTTGTTGTTGTTGTTTATTTAACATTGTTGTTGTTGTTGACGTTGTTGTTGTTTATTTGACATTGTTGTTGTTGTTGTTGTTGACGTTGTTGTTGTTGTTGTTGTTTATTTGACTTTGTTGTTGTTGTTGTTGTTGTTGTTTATTTGACGTTGTTGTTGTTGTTGTTGACTTAATTGTTGTTGTTGTTTATTTGACGTTGTTGTTGTTGTTGACGTTGTTGTTTATTTGACGTTGTTGTTGTTGTTGTTGTTGTTTATTTGATGTTGTTGTTGTTGTTGACGTTGTTGTTGTTTATTTGACGTTGTTTTTGTCATTTATTTGACATTGTTGTTGTTGTTGACGTTGTTGTTGTTGTTGTTTATTTGACATTGTTGTTGACGCTGTTGTTGTTGTTGTTGTTGTTGTTGTTTATTTGACGTTGTTTTAGTATTGTTGTTCATTTGACATTGTTGTTGTTATTTATTTGACGTTGTTGTGGGTGACTTTGTTGTTGTTGTTGTTTATTTGACGTTGTTGTTATTGTTTATTTGACGTAGTTGTTGTTGTTGACGTTATTATTGTTGTTGTTGTTTATTTGACGTTTTTGTTGTTGTTGATGTTGTTGTTGTTGTTGTATATTTGACGTTGTTGTTGTTATTGTTGTTGTTGTTGTTGTTTATTTGACATTGTTGTTGTTGTTGTTGTTTATTTGACGTTGTTGTTGTTGTTTATTTGACATTGTTGTTGTTGACGGTGTTGTTGTTCTTTATTTGACGTTCTTATTGTTTATTTGACGTTATTGTTGTTGTTTATTTGACGTTGTTGTTGTTGTTTATTTGAAGTTGTTGTTTAAGTTGTTGTTGTTGTTTATTTGACGTTGTTGTTGTTGTTGTTGTTTATTTGATGTTGTTGTTGTTGACGTTGTTGTTGTTGTTGTTTATTTGACGTTTTTGTTGTTATTGATGTTGTTGTTGTTTTCGTTGTTTTTTATTTGACGTTGTTGTAGTTGTTTAATTGACGTTGTTGTTGTTGTTGTTTATTTGACGTTGTTGTTGTTGTTGTTGTTATTGTGGTTGTTGTTGTTTATTTGACGTTGTTGTTGTTTTTGTTTATATGACGTCGTTGTTGTCGTTGTTATTGTTGTTGTTATTGTTGTTTATTTGACATTGTTGTTGTTGTTGTTGTTTATTTGATGCTGTTGTTGTTGTTGTTGTTGTTTATTTGACGTTGTTGTTGTTGTTGACGTTGTTGTTGTTGTTGTTGTTTATTTGACATTGTTGCTGTTGTTGTTATTGTTTATTTGATGTTGTTGTTGTTGTTGTTTATTTGGCTTTGTTGTTGACGTTGTTGTTGTTGTTTATTTGACGTTGTTATTGTTGTTGACGTTGTTTTTCTTGTTGTTTATTTGACGTTGTTTTTGTTGTTGTTTATTTGACGTTGTTGTTGTTGTTTATTTGACGTTGTTGTTGTTGTTGTTTATTTGACGTTGTTGTTGTTGTTGTTGTTTATTTGACATTGTTGTTGTTGACAGTGTTGTTGTTGTTGTTTATTTGACGTTGTGGTTGTTGTTGTTTATTTGACGTTGTTGTTGTTGACGTTGTTGTTGTTGTTGTTGTTTATTTGACGTTGTTGTTGATGTTGACATAGTTGTTGTTGTTGTTGTTGTTTATTTGACGTTGTTGTTGTTGTTGACGTTGTTGTTGTTGTTGTTTATTTGGCGTTGTTGTTGTTGTTGTTGACGTAGTTGTTGTTGATGTTTATTTGACGTTGTTGTTGTTGTTGTTTATTTGACGTTGTTGTTGTTGTTGTTGTTTATTTGACATTGTTGTTGTTGTTGACGTTGTTGTTGTTGTTGTTTATTTGACATTGTTGTTGTTGTTGTTGTTTATTTGACTTTGTTGTTGTTGTTGTTTATTTGACGTTGTTGTTGTTGTTGTTGACTTAGTTGTTGTTGTTGTTTATTTGACGTTGTTGTTGTTGATGACGTTGTTGTTTATTTGACATTAATGTTGTTGTTTATTTGACGTTGTTGTTGTTGTTGTTGACGTTGTTGTTGTTGTTTATTTGATGTTGTTGTTGTTGACGTTGTTGTTGTTGTTGTTATTGTTTATTTGACGTAGTTGTTATTGTTGACGTTGTTGTTGTTGTTGTTGTTTATTTGATGTTTTTGTTGTTGTTGATGTTGTTGTTGTTGTTGTATATTTGACGTTGTTGTAGTTGTTATTGTTGTTGTTGTTGTTGTTGTTGTTGTTTATTTGACATTGTTGTTGTTGTTTATTTGACGTTGTTGTTGTTGTTTATTTGACGTTGTTGTTGTTATTGTGGTTGTTGTTGTTTAATTGACGTTGTTGTTGTTGTTGTTGTTGTTTATTTGACGTCGTTGTTGTTGTTGTTATTGTTGTTGTTGTTGTTGTTTATTTGACATTGTTGTTGTTGTTGTTGTTTATTTGACGTTGTTGTTGTTGTTGTTGTTTATTTCACGTTGTTGTTGTTGTTGACGTTGTTGTTGTTGTTGTTTATTTGACGTTGTTGTTGTTGTTGACGTTGTTGTTGTTGTTGTTGTTTATTTGACGTTGTTGTTGTTGACGTTGTTGTTGTTGTTGTTGTTGTTATTGTTTATTTGACGTAGTAGTTGTTGTTGACGTTGTTGTTGTTGTTGTTTATTTGACGTTTTTGTTGTTGTTGATGTTGTTGTTGTTGTATATTTGACGTTGTTGTAGTTGTTATTGTTGTTGTTGTTGTTGTTGTTTATTTGACATTGTTGTTGTTGTTGTTTATTTGACGTTGTTGTTGTTGTTTATTTGACGTTGTTGTTGTTGACGGTGTTGTTGTTGTTGTCTGTTTGACATTGTTGTCGTTGTTGTTGTTGTTGGCGTTGTTGTTGTTTATTTGACGTTGTTTTTTTTGTTGTTCTTTATTTGACGTTGTTATTGTTTATTTGACGTTGTTGTTGTTTATTTAACATTGTTGTTGTTGACGTTGTTGTTGTTGTTATTGTTTATTTGACGTTGTTGTTGTTGTTGTTGTTTATTTGACGTAGTTGTTGTTGTTGACGTTGTTGTTATTGTTGTTGTTTATTTTACGTTTATGTTGTTGTTGATGTTGTTGTTGTTGTTGTTGTTTATTTGACGTTGTTGTTGTTGTTGTTGTTGTTTATTTGACGTTGTTGTTGTTGACGGTGTTGTTGTTGTTGTTGTTTATTTGACGTTGTTGTTGTTGTTTATTTGACGTTGTTGTTGTTGACGTTGTTGTTGTTGTTGTTGTTTATTTGACGTTGTTGTTGTTGTTGACATAGTTGTTGTTGTTGTTTATTTGACGTTGTTGTTGTTGTTGACGTTGTTGTTGTTGTTGTTGTTGTTGTTGTTGTTGTTGTTGTTTATTTGACGTTGTTGTTGTTGTTGTTGTTTATTTAACATTGTTGTTGTTGTTGACGTTGTTGTTGTTTATTTGACATTGTTGTTGTTGTTGTTGTTGACGTTGTTGTTGTTGTTGTTGTTTATTTGACTTTGTTGTTGTTGTTGTTGTTGTTGTTTATTTGACGTTGTTGTTGTTGTTGTTGACTTAATTGTTGTTGTTGTTTATTTGACGTTGTTGTTGTTGTTGACGTTGTTGTTTATTTGACGTTGTTGTTGTTGTTGTTGTTGTTGTTTATTTGATGTTGTTGTTGTTGTTGACGTTGTTGTTGTTTATTTGACGTTGTTTTTGTCATTTATTTGACATTGTTGTTGTTGTTGACGTTGTTGTTGTTGTTGTTGTTTATTTGACATTGTTGTTGACGCTGTTGTTGTTGTTGTTGTTGTTGTTTATTTGACGTTGTTTTAGTATTGTTGTTCATTTGACATTGTTGTTGTTATTTATTTGACGTTGTTGTGGGTGACTTTGTTGTTGTTGTTGTTTATTTGACGTTGTTGTTATTGTTTATTTGACGTAGTTGTTGTTGTTGACGTTATTATTGTTGTTGTTGTTTATTTGACGTTTTTGTTGTTGTTGATGTTGTTGTTGTTGTTGTATATTTGACGTTGTTGTTGTTATTGTTGTTGTTGTTGTTGTTTATTTGACATTGTTGTTGTTGTTGTTTATTTGACGTTGTTGTTGTTGTTTATTTGACATTGTTGTTGTTGACGGTGTTGTTGTTCTTTATTTGACGTTCTTATTGTTTATTTGACGTTATTGTTGTTGTTTATTTGACGTTGTTGTTGTTGTTTATTTGAAGTTGTTGTTTAAGTTGTTGTTGTTGTTTATTTGACGTTGTTGTTGTTGTTGTTGTTTATTTGATGTTGTTGTTGTTGACGTTGTTGTTGTTGTTGTTTATTTGACGTTTTTGTTGTTATTGATGTTGTTGTTGTTTTCGTTGTTTTTTATTTGACGTTGTTGTAGTTGTTTAATTGACGTTGTTGTTGTTGTTGTTTATTTGACGTTGTTGTTGTTGTTGTTGTTATTGTGGTTGTTGTTGTTTATTTGACGTTGTTGTTGTTTTTGTTTATTTGACGTCGTTGTTGTCGTTGTTATTGTTGTTGTTATTGTTGTTTATTTGACATTGTTGTTGTTGTTGTTGTTTATTTGATGCTGTTGTTGTTGTTGTTGTTGTTTATTTGACGTTGTTGTTGTTGTTGACGTTGTTGTTGTTGTTGTTGTTTATTTGACATTGTTGCTGTTGTTGTTATTGTTTATTTGATGTTGTTGTTGTTGTTGTTTATTTGGCTTTGTTGTTGACGTTGTTGTTGTTGTTTATTTGACGTTGTTATTGTTGTTGACGTTGTTTTTCTTGTTGTTTATTTGACGTTGTTTTTGTTGTTGTTTATTTGACGTTGTTGTTGTTGTTTATTTGACGTTGTTGTTGTTGTTGTTTATTTGACGTTGTTGTTGTTGTTGTTGTTTATTTGACATTGTTGTTGTTGACAGTGTTGTTGTTGTTGTTTATTTGACGTTGTGGTTGTTGTTGTTTATTTGACGTTGTTGTTGTTGACGTTGTTGTTGTTGTTGTTGTTGTTGTTTATTTGACGTTGTTGTTGATGTTGACATAGTTGTTGTTGTTGTTGTTGTTTATTTGACGTTGTTGTTGTTGTTGACGTTGTTGTTGTTGTTGTTTATTTGTCGTTGTTGTTGTTGTTGTTGACGTAGTTGTTGTTGATGTTTATTTGACGTTGTTGTTGTTGTTGTTTATTTGACGTTGTTGTTGTTGTTGTTTATTTGACATTGTTGTTGTTGTTGACGTTGTTGTTGTTGTTGTTTATTTGACATTGTTGTTGTTGTTGTTGTTTATTTGACTTTGTTGTTGTTGGTGTTTATTTGACGTTGTTGTTGTTGTTGTTGACTTAGTTGTTGTTGTTGTTGTTTATTTGACGTTGTTGTTGTTGATGACGTTGTTGTTTATTTGACATTAATGTTGTTGTTTATTTGACGTTGTTGTTGTTGTTGACGTTGTTGTTGTTGTTTATTTGATGTTGTTGTTGTTGACGTTGTTGTTGTTGTTGTTATTGTTTATTTGACGTAGTTGTTATTGTTGACGTTGTTGTTGTTGTTGTTTATTTGACGTTTTTGTTGTTGTTGATGTTGTTGTTGTTGTATATTTGACGTTGTTGTAGTTGTTATTGTTGTTGTTGTTGTTGTTGTTGTTTATTTGACATTGTTGTTGTTGTTTATTTGACGTTGTTGTTGTTGTTTATTTGACGTTGTTGTTGTTATTGTGGTTGTTGTTGTTTAATTGACGTTGTTGTTGTTGTTGTTGTTGTTTATTTGACGTCGTTGTTGTTGTTGTTATTGTTGTTGTTGTTGTTGTTTATTTGACATTGTTGTTGTTGTTGTTTATTTGACGTTGTTGTTGTTGTTGTTTATTTCACGTTGTTGTTGTTGTTGACGTTGTTGTTGTTGTTGTTTATTTGTCGTTGTTGTTGTTGTTGACGTAGTTGTTGTTGATGTTTATTTGACGTTGTTGTTGTTGTTGTTGTTTATTTGACGTTGTTGTTGTTGTTGTTTATTTGACATTGTTGTTGTTGTTGACGTTGTTGTTGTTGTTGTTTATTTGACATTGTTGTTGTTGTTGTTGTTGTTTATTTGACTT
The DNA here is from genome assembly GCA_948472305.1 of Vicia faba. Lineage (NCBI taxonomy): Eukaryota > Viridiplantae > Streptophyta > Magnoliopsida > Fabales > Fabaceae > Vicia > Vicia faba. The sequence goes on along the minus strand of OX451739.1, from coordinate 466,093,061 downwards.
TGTTGTTGTTGTTGTTTATTTGACGTTGTTGTTGTTGTTGTTGACTTAGTTGTTGTTGTTATTTATTTGACGTTGTTGTTGTTGATGACGTTGTTGTTTATTTGACATTGTTGTTGTTGTTTATTTGACGTTGTTGTTGTTGTTGACGTTGTTGTTGTTGTTTATTTGATGTTGTTGTTGTTGACATTGTTGTTGTTGTTGTTATTGTTTATTTGACGTAGTTGTTGTTGTTGACGTTGTTGTTGTTGTTGTTTATTTGACGTTTTTGTTGTTGTTGATGTTGTTGTTGTTGTATATTTGACGTTGTTGTAGTTGTTATTGTTGTTGTTGTTGTTGTTGTTGTTTATTTGACATTGTTGTTTTTGTTGTTGTTTATTTGACGTTGTTGTTGTTGTTGTTTATTTGACGTTATTGTTTATTTGACGTTGTTGTTGTTGACGGTGTTGTTGTTGTTGTTGTTGTCTGTTTGACATTGTTGTCGTTGTTGTTGTTGTTGACGTTGTTGTTGTTTATTTGACGTTGTTTTTGTTTTTGTTCTTTATTTGACGTTGTTATTGTTTATTTGACGTTGTTGTTGTTTATTTAATGTTGTTGTTGTTGACGTTGTTGTTGTTGTTGTTATTGTTTATTTGACGTTGTTGTTGTTGTTGTTTATTTGACGTAGTTGTTGTTGTTGACGTTGTTGTTATTGTTGTTGTTTATTTGACGTTGTTGTTGTTGTTGTTTATTTGACGTTGTTGTTGTTGTTGTTTATTTGACGTTGTTGTTGTTGACGTTTATGTTGTTGTTTATTTGACGTTGTTGTTGTTGTTTATTTGACGTTGTTGTTATTGACGTTGTTGTTGTTGTTGTTTATTTGACGTTGTTGTTGTTGTTGACATAGTTGTTGTTGTTGTTTATTTGACGTTGTTGTTGTTGACGTTGTTGTTGTTGTTGTTTATTTGACGTTGTTGTTGTTTATTTGACGTTGTTGTTGTTGACGGTGTTGTTGTTGTTGTCTGTTTGACATTGTTGTCAATGTTGTTGTTGTTGGCGTTGTTGTTGTTTATTTGACGTTGTTTTTGTTGTTGTTCTTTATTTGACGTTGTTATTGTTTATTTGACGTTGTTGTTGTTTATTTAACATTGTTGTTGTTGACGTTGTTGTTGTTGTTATTGTTTATTTGACGTTGTTGTTGTTGTTTATTTGACATTGTTGTTGTTGTTTATTTGACGTTGTTGTTGTTGACTTTGTTGTGGTTGTTGTTTATTTGACGTTGTTGTTGTTGTTGACGTTGTTGTTTATTTGACATTGTTGTTGTTGTTTATTTGACGTTGTTGTTGTTGTTGACTTAGTTGTTGTTGTTGTTTATTTGACGTTGTTGTTGTTGTTGACGTTGTTGTTTATTTGACATTGTTGTTGTTGTTTATTTGACGTTGTTGTTGTTGTTGACGTTGTTGTTGTTGTTGTTGTTTATTTGACGTTGTTGTTGTTGACGTTGTTGTTGTTGTTGTTGTTATTGTTTATTTGACGTAGTAGTTGTTGTTGACGTTGTTGTTGTTGTTGTTTATTTGACGTTTTTGTTGTTGTTGATGTTGTTGTTGTTGTTGTATATTTGACGTTGTTGTAGTTGTTATTGTTGTTGTTGTTGTTGTTGTTTATTTGACATTGTTGTTGTTGTTGTTTATTTGACGTTGTTGTTGTTGTTTATTTGACGTTGTTGTTGTTGACGGTGTTGTTGTTGTTGTCTGTTTGACATTGTTGTCGTTGTTGTTGTTGTTGGCGTTGTTGTTGTTTATTTGACGTTGTTTTTGTTGTTGTTCTTTATTTGACGTTGTTATTGTTTATTTGACGTTGTTGTTGTTTATTTAACATTGTTGTTGTTGACGTTGTTGTTGTTGTTATTGTTTATTTGACGTTGTTGTTGTTGTTGTTTATTTGACGTAGTTGTTGTTGTTGACGTTGTTGTTATTGTTGTTGTTTATTTTACGTTTATGTTGTTGTTGATGTTGTTGTTGTTGTTGTTGTTTATTTGACGTTGTTGTTGTTGTTGTTGTTGTTGTTTATTTGACGTTGTTGTTGTTGACGGTGTTGTTGTTGTTGTTGTTTATTTGACGTTGTTGTTGTTGTTTATTTGACGTTGTTGTTGTTGACGTTGTTGTTGTTGTTGTTTATTTGACGTTGTTGTTGTTGTTGACATAGTTGTTGTTGTTGTTTATTTGACGTTGTTGTTGTTGTTGACGTTGTTGTTGTTGTTGTTGTTGTTGTTGTTGTTGTTGTTTATTTGACGTTGTTGTTGTTGTTGTTTATTTAACATTGTTGTTGTTGTTGACGTTGTTGTTGTTTATTTGACATTGTTGTTGTTGTTGTTGTTGACGTTGTTGTTGTTGTTGTTTATTTGACTTTGTTGTTGTTGTTGTTGTTGTTTATTTGACGTTGTTGTTGTTGTTGTTGACTTAATTGTTGTTGTTGTTTATTTGACGTTGTTGTTGTTGTTGACGTTGTTGTTTATTTGACGTTGTTGTTGTTGTTGTTGTTTATTTGATGTTGTTGTTGTTGTTGACGTTGTTGTTGTTTATTTGACGTTGTTTTTGTCATTTATTTGACATTGTTGTTGTTGTTGACGTTGTTGTTGTTGTTGTTTATTTGACATTGTTGTTGACGCTGTTGTTGTTGTTGTTGTTGTTGTTTATTTGACGTTGTTTTAGTATTGTTGTTCATTTGACATTGTTGTTGTTATTTATTTGACGTTGTTGTGGGTGACTTTGTTGTTGTTGTTGTTTATTTGACGTTGTTGTTATTGTTTATTTGACGTAGTTGTTGTTGTTGACGTTATTATTGTTGTTGTTGTTTATTTGACGTTTTTGTTGTTGTTGATGTTGTTGTTGTTGTTGTATATTTGACGTTGTTGTTGTTATTGTTGTTGTTGTTGTTGTTTATTTGACATTGTTGTTGTTGTTGTTTATTTGACGTTGTTGTTGTTGTTTATTTGACATTGTTGTTGTTGACGGTGTTGTTGTTGTTGTTGTTTATTTGACATTGTTGTTGTTGTTGACGTTGTTGTTGTTTATTTGACGTTGTTGTTGTTCTTTATTTGACGTTCTTATTGTTTATTTGACGTTATTGTTGTTGTTTATTTGACGTTGTTGTTGTTGTTGTTGTTTATTTGACTTTGTTGTTGTTGTTGTTTATTTGACGTTGTTGTTGTTGTTGTTGACTTAGTTGTTGTTGTTGTTTATTTGACGTTGTTGTTGTTGATGACGTTGTTGTTTATTTGACATTAATGTTGTTGTTTATTTGACGTTGTTGTTGTTGTTGACGTTGTTGTTGTTGTTTATTTGATGTTGTTGTTGTTGACGTTGTTGTTGTTGTTGTTATTGTTTATTTGACGTAGTTGTTGTTGTTGACGTTGTTGTTGTTGTTGTTGTTTATTTGACGTTTTTGTTGTTGTTGATGTTGTTGTTGTTGTTGTATATTTGACGTTGTTGTAGTTGTTATTGTTGTTGTTGTTGTTGTTGTTGTTTATTTGACATTGTTGTTGTTGTTTATTTGACGTTGTTGTTGTTGTTTATTTGACGTTGTTGTTGTTATTGTGGTTGTTGTTGTTTAATTGACGTTGTTGTTGTTGTTGTTTATTTGACGTCGTTGTTGTCGTTGTTATTGTTGTTGTTGTTGTTGTTTATTTGACATTGTTGTTGTTGTTGTTGTTTATTTGACGTTGTTGTTGTTGTTGTTGTTGTTGTTTATTTGACGTTGTTGTTGTTGTTGACGTTGTTGTTGTTTATTTGACATTGTTGTTGTTGTTGTTATTGTTTATTTGATGTTGTTGTTGTTGTTGTTGTTGGCGTTGTTGTTGACGTTGTTGTTGTTGTTTATTTGACGTTGTTATTGTTGTTGACGTTGTTTTTGTTGTTGTTTATTTGACGTTGTTTTTGTTGTTGTTTATTTGACGTTGTTGTTGTTGTTGTTTATTTGACGTTGTTGTTGTTGTTGTTTATTTGACGTTGTTGTTGTTGTTGTTTATTTGACATTGTTGTTGTTGACAGTGTTGTTGTTGTTGTTTATTTGACGTTGTGGTTGTTGTTGTTTATTTGACGTTGTTGTTGTTGACGTTGTTGTTGTTGTTGTTGTTTATTTGACGTTGTTGTTGTTTATTTGACGTTGTTGTTGTTGTTGACGTTGTTGTTGTTGTTGTTTATTTGTCGTTGTTGTTGTTGTTGACGTAGTTGTTGTTGATGTTTATTTGACGTTGTTGTTGTTGTTGTTGTTTATTTGACGTTGTTGTTGTTGTTTATTTGACATTGTTGTTGTTGTTGACGTTGTTGTTGTTGTTGTTTATTTGACATTGTTGTTGTTGTTGTTGTTTATTTGACTTTGTTGTTGTTGTTGTTTATTTGACGTTGTTGTTGTTGTTGTTGACTTAGTTGTGGTTGTTGTTTATTTGACGTTGTTGTTGTTGATGACGTTGTTGTTTATTTGACATTGTTGTTGTTGTTTATTTGACGTTGTTGTTGTTGTTGACGTTGTTGTTGTTGTTTATTTGATGTTGTTGTTGTTGACATTGTTGTTGTTGTTGTTATTGTTTATTTGACGTAGTTGTTGTTGTTGACGTTGTTGTTGTTGTTGTTGTTTATTTGACGTTTTTGTTGTTGTTGATGTTGTTGTTGTTGTATATTTGACGTTGTTGTAGTTGTGATTGTTGTTGTTGTTTATTTGACATTGTTGTTTTTGTTGTTGTTTATTTGACGTTGTTGTTGTTGTTGTTTATTTGACGTTATTGTTTATTTGACGTTGTTGTTGTTGACGGTGTTGTTGTTGTTGTTGTCTGTTTGACATTGTTGTCGTTGTTGTTGTTGTTGACGTTGTTGTTGTTTATTTGACGTTGTTTTTGTTTTTGTTCTTTATTTGACGTTGTTATTGTTTATTTGACGTTGTTGTTGTTGTTTATTTAATGTTGTTGTTGTTGACGTTGTTGTTGTTGTTGTTATTGTTTATTTGACGTTGTTGTTGTTGTTGTTTATTTGACGTAGTTGTTGTTGTTGACGTTGTTGTTATTGTTGTTGTTTATTTGACGTTGTTGTTGTTGTTGTTTATTTGACGTTGTTGTTGTTGTTGTTTATTTGACGTTGTTGTTGTTGACGTTTATGTTGTTGTTTATTTGACGTTGTTGTTGTTGTTTATTTGACGTTGTTGTTATTGACGTTGTTGTTGTTGTTGTTTATTTGACGTTGTTGTTGTTGTTGACATAGTTGTTGTTGTTGTTTATTTGACGTTGTTGTTGTTGACGTTGTTGTTGTTGTTGTTTATTTGACGTTGTTGTTGTTTATTTGACGTTGTTATTGTTGACGGTTTTGTTGTTGTTGTCTGTTTGACATTGTTGTCGTTGTTGTTGTTGTTGGCGGTGTTGTTGTTTATTTGACGTTGTTTTTGTTGTTGTTCTTTATTTGACGTTGTTATTGTTTATTTGACGTTGTTGTTGTTTATTTAACATTGTTGTTGTTGACGTTGTTGTTGTTGTTATTGTTTATTTGACGTTGTTGTTGTTGTTGTTTATTTGACGTAGTTGTTGTTGTTGACGTTGTTGTTATTGTTGTTGTTTATTTTACGTTTATGTTGTTGTTGATATTGTTGTTGTTGTTGTTTATTTGACATTGTTGTTGTTGTTTATTTGACGTTGTTGTTGTTGACTTTGTTGTTGTTGTTGTTTATTTGACGTTGTTGTTGTTGTTGACGTTGTTGTTTATTTGACATTGTTGTTGTTGTTTATTTGACGTTGTTGTTGTTGTTGACTTAGTTGTTGTTGTTGTTTATTTGACGTTGTTGTTGTTGTTGACGTTGTTGTTTATTTGACATTGTTGTTGTTGTTTATTTGACGTTGTTGTTGTTGTTGACGTTGTTGTTGTTGTTGTTGTTTATTTGACGTTGTTGTTGTTGACGTTGTTGTTGTTGTTGTTATTGTTTATTTGACGTAGTAGTTGTTGTTGACGTTGTTGTTGTTGTTGTTTATTTGACGTTTTTGTTGTTGTTGATGTTGTTGTTGTTGTATATTTGACGTTGTTGTAGTTGTTATTGTTGTTGTTGTTGTTGTTGTTTATTTGACATTGTTGTTGTTGTTGTTTATTTGACGTTGTTGTTGTTGTTTATTTGACGTTGTTGTTGTTGACGGTGTTGTTGTTGTTGTCTGTTTGACATTGTTGTCGTTGTTGTTGTTGTTGGCGTTGTTGTTGTTTATTTAACGTTGTTTTTGTTGTTGTTCTTTATTTGACGTTGTTATTGTTTATTTGACGTTGTTGTTGTTTATTTAACATTGTTGTTGTTGACGTTGTTGTTGTTGTTATTGTTTATTTGACGTTGTTGTTGTTGTTGTTTATTTGACGTAGTTGTTCTTGTTGACGTTGTTGTTATTGTTGTTGTTTATTTTACGTTTATGTTGTTGTTGATGTTGTTGTTGTTGTTGTTGTTTATTTGACGTTGTTGTTGTTGTTGTTGTTGTTTATTTGACGTTGTTGTTGTTGACGGTGTTGTTGTTGTTGTTGTTTATTTGACGTTGTTGTTGTTTTTTATTTGACGTTGTTGTTGTTGACGTTGTTGTTGTTGTTGTTTATTTGACGTTGTTGTTGTTGTTGACATAGTTGTTGTTGTTGTTTATTTGACGTTGTTGTTATTGTTGACGTTGTTGTTGTTGTTGTTGTTGTTGTTGTTGTTGTTTATTTGACGTTGTTGTTGTTGTTGTTGTTTATTTAACATTGTTGTTGTTGTTGACGTTGTTGTTGTTTATTTGACATTGTTGTTGTTGTTGTTGTTGACGTTGTTGTTGTTGTTGTTTATTTGACTTTGTTGTTGTTGTTGTTGTTGTTGTTTATTTGACGTTGTTGTTGTTGTTGTTGACTTAATTGTTGTTGTTGTTTATTTGACGTTGTTGTTGTTGTTGACGTTGTTGTTTATTTGACGTTGTTGTTGTTGTTGTTGTTTATTTGATGTTGTTGTTGTTGTTGACGTTGTTGTTGTTTATTTGACGTTGTTTTTGTCATTTATTTGACATTGTTGTTGTTGTTGACGTTGTTGTTGTTGTTGTTTATTTGACATTGTTGTTGACGCTGTTGTTGTTGTTGTTGTTGTTGTTTATTTGACGTTGTTTTAGTATTGTTGTTCATTTGACATTGTTGTTGTTATTTATTTGACGTTGTTGTGGGTGACTTTGTTGTTGTTGTTGTTTATTTGACGTTGTTGTTATTGTTTATTTGACGTAGTTGTTGTTGTTGACGTTATTATTGTTGTTGTTGTTTATTTGACGTTTTTGTTGTTGTTGATGTTGTTGTTGTTGTTGTATATTTGACGTTGTTGTTGTTATTGTTGTTGTTGTTGTTGTTTATTTGACATTGTTGTTGTTGTTGTTTATTTGACGTTGTTGTTGTTGTTTATTTGACATTGTTGTTGTTGACGGTGTTGTTGTTGTTGTTGTTTATTTGACATTGTTGTTGTTGTTGACGTTGTTGTTGTTTATTTGACGTTGTTGTTGTTCTTTATTTGACGTTCTTATTGTTTATTTGACGTTATTGTTGTTGTTTATTTGACGTTGTTGTTGTTTATTTGACTTTGTTGTTGTTGTTGTTTATTTGACGTTGTTGTTGTTGTTGTTGACTTAGTTGTTGTTGTTGTTTATTTGACGTTGTTGTTGTTGATGACGTTGTTGTTTATTTGACATTAATGTTGTTGTTTATTTGACGTTGTTGTTGTTGTTGACGTTGTTGTTGTTGTTTATTTGATGTTGTTGTTGTTGACGTTGTTGTTGTTGTTGTTATTGTTTATTTGACGTAGTTGTTGTTGTTGACGTTGTTGTTGTTGTTGTTGTTTATTTGACGTTTTTGTTGTTGTTGATGTTGTTGTTGTTGTTGTATATTTGACGTTGTTGTAGTTGTTATTGTTGTTGTTGTTGTTGTTGTTTATTTGACATTGTTGTTGTTGTTTATTTGACGTTGTTGTTGTTGTTTATTTGACGTTGTTGTTGTTATTGTGGTTGTTGTTGTTTAATTGACGTTGTTGTTGTTGTTGTTTATTTGACGTCGTTGTTGTCGTTGTTATTGTTGTTGTTGTTGTTGTTTATTTGACATTGTTGTTGTTGTTGTTGTTTATTTGACGCTGTTGTTGTTGTTGTTGTTGTTGTTTATTTGACGTTGTTGTTGTTGTTGACGTTGTTGTTGTTTATTTGACATTGTTGTTGTTGTTGTTATTGTTTATTTGATGTTGTTGTTGTTGTTGTTGTTTATTTGGCGTTGTTGTTGACGTTGTTGTTGTTGTTTATTTGACGTTGTTATTGTTGTTGACGTTGTTTTTGTTGTTGTTTATTTGACGTTGTTTTTGTTGTTGTTTATTTGACGTTGTTGTTGTTGTTGTTTATTTGACGTTGTTGTTGTTGTTGTTTATTTGACGTTGTTGTTGTTGTTTATTTGACATTGTTGTTGTTGACAGTGTTGTTGTTGTTGTTTATTTGACGTTGTGGTTGTTGTTGTTTATTTGACGTTGTTGTTGTTGATGTTGTTGTTGTTGTTGTTTATTTGACGTTGTTGTTGTTGTTGACATAGTTGTTGTTGTTGTTGTTTATTTGACGTTGTTGTTGTTGTTGACGTTGTTGTTGTTGTTGTTGTTTATTTGTCGTTGTTGTTGTTGTTGACGTAGTTGTTGTTGATGTTTATTTGACGTTGTTGTTGTTTATTTGACGTTGTTGTTGTTGTTTATTTGACATTGTTGTTGTTGTTGACGTTGTTGTTGTTGTTGTTTATTTGACATTGTTGTTGTTGTTGTTGTTTATTTGACTTTGTTGTTGTTGTTGTTTATTTGACGTTGTTGTTGTTGTTGTTGACTTAGTTGTTGTTGTTGTTTATTTGACGTTGTTGTTGTTGATGACGTTGTTGTTTATTTGACATTGTTGTTGTTGTTTATTTGACGTTGTTGTTGTTGTTGACGTTGTTGTTGTTGTTTATTTGATGTTGTTGTTGTTGACATTGTTGTTGTTGTTGTTATTGTTTATTTGACGTAGTTGTTGTTGTTGACGTTGTTGTTGTTGTTGTTGTTTATTTGAAGTTTTTGTTGTTGTTGATGTTGTTGTTGTTGTATATTTGACGTTGTTGTAGTTGTTATTGTTGTTGTTGTTTATTTGACATTGTTGTTTTTGTTGTTGTTTATTTGACGTTGTTGTTGTTGTTGTTTATTTGACGTTATTGTTTATTTGACGTTGTTGTTGTTGACGGTGTTGTTGTTGTTGTTGTTGTCTGTTTGACATTGTTGTCGTTGTTGTTGTTGTTGACGTTGTTGTTGTTTATTTGACGTTGTTTTTGTTTTTGTTCTTTATTTGACGTTGTTATTGTTTATTTGACGTTGTTGTTGTTGTTTATTTAATGTTGTTGTTGTTGACGTTGTTGTTGTTGTTGTTATTGTTTATTTGACGTTGTTGTTGTTGTTGTTTATTTGACGTAGTTGTTGTTGTTGACGTTGTTGTTATTGTTGTTGTTTATTTGACGTTGTTGTTGTTGTTGTTTATTTGACGTTGTTGTTGTTGTTGTTGTTTATTTGACGTTGTTGTTGTTGACGTTTATGTTGTTGTTTATTTGACGTTGTTGTTGTTGTTTATTTGACGTTGTTGTTATTGACGTTGTTGTTGTTGTTGTTTATTTGACGTTGTTGTTGTTGTTGACATAGTTGTTGTTGTTGTTTATTTGACGTTGTTGTTGTTGACGTTGATGTTGTTGTTTATTTGACGTTGTTGTTGTTTATTTGACGTTGTTGTTGTTGACGGTTTTGTTGTTGTTGTCTGTTTGACATTGTTGTCGTTGTTGTTGTTGTTGGCGTTGTTGTTGTTTATTTGACGTTGTTTTTGTTGTTGTTCTTTATTTGACGTTGTTATTGTTTATTTGACGTTGTTGTTGTTTATTTAACATTGTTGTTGTTGACGTTGTTGTTGTTGTTATTGTTTATTTGACGTTGTTGTTGTTGTTGTTTATTTGACGTAGTTGTTGTTGTTGACGTTGTTGTTATTGTTGTTTATTTTACGTTTATGTTGTTGTTGATATTGTTGTTGTTGTTGTTTATTTGACGTTGTTGTTGTTGTTTATTTGACGTTGTTGTTGTTGACTTTGTTGTTGTTGTTGTTTATTTGACGTTGTTGTTGTTGTTGACGTTGTTGTTTATATGACATTGTTGTTGTTGTTTATTTGACGTTGTTGTTGTTGTTGACTTAGTTGTTGTTGTTGTTTATTTGACGTTGTTGTTGTTGTTGTTGACGTTGTTGTTTATTTGACATTGTTGTTGTTGTTTATTTGACGTTGTTGTTGTTGTTGACGTTGTTGTTGTTGTTGTTTATTTGACGTTGTTGTTGTTGTTGTTGTTATTGTTTATTTGACGTAGTAGTTGTTGTTGACGTTGTTGTTGTTGTTTATTTGACGTTTTTGTTGTTGTTGATGTTGTTGTTGTTGTATATTTGACGTTGTTGTAGTTGTTATTGTTGTTGTTGTTGTTGACGGTGTTGTTGTTGTTGTTGTTTATTTGACGTTGTTGTTGTTGTTGTTTATTTGACGTTGTTGTTGTTGACGTTGTTGTTGTTGTTGTTTATTTGACGTTGTTGTTGTTGTTGACATAGTTGTTGTTGTTGTTGTTGTTGACGTTGTTGTTGTTGTTGTTGTTGTTGTTGTTGTTGTTTATTTGACGTTGTTGTTGTTGTTGTTGTTTATTTAACATTATTGTTGTTGTTGACGTTGTTGTTGTTGTTTATTTGACATTGTTGTTGTTGTTGTTGACGTTGTTGTTGTTGTTGTTTATTTGACTTTGTTGTTGTTGTTGTTGTTGTTGTTTATTTGACGTTGTTGTTGTTGTTGTTGACTTAATTGTTGTTGTTGTTTATTTGACGTTGTTGTTGTTGTTGACGTTGTTGTTTATTTGACGTTGTTGTTGTTGTTGTTGTTTATTTGATGTTGTTGTTGTTGTTGACGTTGTTGTTGTTGTTTATTTGACGTTGTTTTTGTCATTTATTTGACATTGTTGTTGTTGTTGACGTTGTTGTTGTTGTTGTTTATTTGACATTGTTGTTGACGCTGTTGTTGTTGTTGTTGTTGTTTATTTGACGTTGTTTTAGTATTGTTGTTCATTTGACATTGTTGTTGTTATTTATTTGACGTTGTTGTGGGTGACTTTGTTGTTGTTGTTGTTTATTTGACGTTGTTGTTATTGTTTATTTGACGTAGTTGTTGTTGTTGACGTTATTATTGTTGTTGTTGTTTATTTGACGTTTTTGTTGTTGTTGATGTTGTTGTTGTTGTATATTTGACGTTGTTGTTGTTATTGTTGTTGTTGTTGTTGTTTATTTGACATTGTTGTTGTTGTTGTTTATTTGACGTTGTTGTTGTTGTTTATTTGACATTGTTGTTGTTGACGGTGTTGTTGTTGTTGTTGTTTATTTGACATTGTTGTTGTTGTTGACGTTGTTGTTGTTTATTTGACGTTGTTGTTGTTCTTTATTTGACGTTCTTATTGTTTATTTGACGTTATTGTTGTTGTTTATTTGACGTTGTTGTTGTTGTTTATTTGAAGTTGTTGTTTAAGTTGTTGTTGTTGTTGTTTATTTGACGTTGTTGTTGTTGTTGTTTATTTGATGTTGTTGTTGTTGACGTTGTTGTTGTTGTTTATTTGACGTTTTTGTTGTTATTGATGTTGTTGTTGTTTTCGTTGTTTTTTATTTGACGTTGTTGTAGTTGTTTAATTGACGTTGTTGTTGTTGTTGTTTATTTGACGTTGTTGTTGTTGTTGTTGTTATTGTGGTTGTTGTTGTTTATTTGACGTTGTTGTTGTTTTTGTTTATTTGACGTCGTTGTTGTCGTTGTTATTGTTGTTGTTGTTGTTGTTTATTTGACATTGTTGTTGTTGTTGTTGTTGTTTATTTGACGCTGTTGTTGTTGTTGTTGTTGTTTATTTGACGTTGTTGTTGTTGTTGACGTTGTTGTTGTTGTTGTTGTTTATTTGACATTGTTGTTGTTGTTGTTATTGTTTATTTGATGTTGTTGTTGTTGTTGTTTATTTGGCTTTGTTGTTGACGTTGTTGTTGTTGTTTATTTGACGTTGTTATTGTTGTTGATGTTGTTTTTCTTGTTGTTTATTTGACGTTGTTTTTGTTGTTGTTTATTTGACGTTGTTGTTGTTGTTTATTTGACGTTGTTGTTGTTGTTGTTTATTTGACGTTGTTGTTGTTGTTGTTGTTTATTTGACATTGTTGTTGTTGTTGTTTATTTGACGTTGTGGTTGTTGTTGTTTATTTGACGTTGTTGTTGTTGTTGTTGTTGTTTATTTGACGTTGTTGTTGTTGTTGACATAGTTGTTGTTGTTGTTGTTGTTTATTTGACGTTGTTGTTGTTGTTGACGTTGTTGTTGTTGTTGTTTATTTGTCGTTGTTGTTGTTGTTGTTGACGTAGTTGTTGTTGATGTTTATTTGACGTTGTTGTTGTTGTTGTTTATTTGACGTTGTTGTTGTTGTTGTTGTTTATTTGACATTGTTGTTGTTGTTGACGTTGTTGTTGTTGTTGTTGTTTATTTGACATTGTTGTTGTTGTTGTTGTTTATTTGACTTTGTTGTTGTTGTTGTTGACGTTGTTGTTTATTTGACATTGTTGTTGTTGTTTATTTGACGTTGTTGTTGTTGTTGACGTTGTTGTTGTTGTTGTTTATTTGACGTTGTTGTTGTTGTTGTTGTTATTGTTTATTTGACGTAGTAGTTGTTGTTGACGTTGTTGTTGTTGTTTATTTGACGTTTTTGTTGTTGTTGATGTTGTTGTTGTTGTATATTTGACGTTGTTGTAGTTGTTATTGTTGTTGTTGTTGTTGTTTATTTGACGTTGTTGTTGTTGACGGTGTTGTTGTTGTTGTTGTTTATTTGACGTTGTTGTTGTTGTTGTTTATTTGACGTTGTTGTTGTTGACGTTGTTGTTGTTGTTTATTTGACGTTGTTGTTGTTGTTGACATAGTTGTTGTTGTTGTTGTTGACGTTGTTGTTGTTGTTGTTGTTGTTGTTGTTTATTTGACGTTGTTGTTGTTGTTGTTGTTTATTTAACATTGTTGTTGTTGTTGACGTTGTTGTTGTTGTTTATTTGACATTGTTGTTGTTGTTGTTGACGTTGTTGTTGTTGTTGTTGTTTATTTGACTTTGTTGTTGTTGTTGTTGTTGTTGTTTATTTGACGTTGTTGTTGTTGTTGTTGACTTAATTGTTGTTGTTGTTTATTTGACGTTGTTGTTGTTGTTGACGTTGTTGTTTATTTGACGTTGTTGTTGTTGTTGTTGTTTATTTGATGTTGTTGTTGTTGACGTTGTTGTTGTTGTTTATTTGACGTTGTTTTTGTCATTTATTTGACATTGTTGTTGTTGTTGACGTTGTTGTTGTTGTTGTTTATTTGACATTGTTGTTGACGCTGTTGTTGTTGTTGTTGTTGTTTATTTGACGTTGTTTTAGTATTGTTGTTCATTTGACATTGTTGTTGTTATTTATTTGACGTTGTTGTGGGTGACTTTGTTGTTGTTGTTGTTGTTTATTTGACGTTGTTGTTATTGTTTATTTGACGTAGTTGTTGTTGTTGACGTTATTATTGTTGTTGTTGTTTATTTGACGTTTTTGTTGTTGTTGATGTTGTTGTTGTTGTATATTTGACGTTGTTGTTGTTATTGTTGTTGTTGTTGTTGTTTATTTGACATTGTTGTTGTTGTTGTTTATTTGACGTTGTTGTTGTTGTTTATTTGACATTGTTGTTGTTGACGGTGTTGTTGTTGTTGTTGTTTATTTGACATTGTTGTTGTTGTTGACGTTGTTGTTGTTTATTTGACGTTGTTGTTGTTCTTTATTTGACGTTCTTATTGTTTATTTGACGTTATTGTTGTTGTTTATTTGACGTTGTTGTTGTTGTTTATTTGAAGTTGTTGTTTAAGTTGTTGTTGTTGTTGTTTATTTGACGTTGTTGTTGTTGTTGTTTATTTGATGTTGTTGTTGTTGACGTTGTTGTTGTTGTTTATTTGACGTTTTTGTTGTTATTGATGTTGTTGTTGTTTTCGTTGTTTTTTATTTGACGTTGTTGTAGTTGTTTAATTGACGTTGTTGTTGTTGTTGTTTATTTGACGTTGTTGTTGTTGTTGTTGTTATTGTGGTTGTTGTTGTTTATTTGACGTTGTTGTTGTTTTTGTTTATTTGACGTCGTTGTTGTCGTTGTTATTGTTGTTGTTGTTGTTGTTTATTTGACATTGTTGTTGTTGTTGTTGTTGTTTATTTGACGCTGTTGTTGTTGTTGTTGTTGTTTATTTGACGTTGTTGTTGTTGTTGACGTTGTTGTTGTTGTTGTTGTTTATTTGACATTGTTGTTGTTGTTGTTATTGTTTATTTGATGTTGTTGTTGTTGTTGTTTATTTGGCTTTGTTGTTGACGTTGTTGTTGTTGTTTATTTGACGTTGTTATTGTTGTTGATGTTGTTTTTCTTGTTGTTTATTTGACGTTGTTTTTGTTGTTGTTTATTTGACGTTGTTGTTGTTGTTTATTTGACGTTGTTGTTGTTGTTGTTTATTTGACGTTGTTGTTGTTGTTGTTGTTTATTTGACATTGTTGTTGTTGTTGTTTATTTGACGTTGTGGTTGTTGTTGTTTATTTGACGTTGTTGTTGTTGTTGTTGTTGTTTATTTGACGTTGTTGTTGTTGTTGACATAGTTGTTGTTGTTGTTGTTGTTTATTTGACGTTGTTGTTGTTGTTGACGTTGTTGTTGTTGTTGTTTATTTGTCGTTGTTGTTGTTGTTGTTGACGTAGTTGTTGTTGATGTTTATTTGACGTTGTTGTTGTTGTTGTTTATTTGACGTTGTTGTTGTTGTTGTTGTTTATTTGACATTGTTGTTGTTGTTGACGTTGTTGTTGTTGTTGTTGTTTATTTGACATTGTTGTTGTTGTTGTTGTTTATTTGACTTTGTTGTTGTTGTTGTTGACGTTGTTGTTTATTTGACATTGTTGTTGTTGTTTATTTGACGTTGTTGTTGTTGTTGACGTTGTTGTTGTTGTTGTTTATTTGACGTTGTTGTTGTTGTTGTTGTTATTGTTTATTTGACGTAGTAGTTGTTGTTGACGTTGTTGTTGTTGTTTATTTGACGTTTTTGTTGTTGTTGATGTTGTTGTTGTTGTATATTTGACGTTGTTGTAGTTGTTATTGTTGTTGTTGTTGTTGTTTATTTGACGTTGTTGTTGTTGACGGTGTTGTTGTTGTTGTTGTTTATTTGACGTTGTTGTTGTTGTTGTTTATTTGACGTTGTTGTTGTTGACGTTGTTGTTGTTGTTTATTTGACGTTGTTGTTGTTGTTGACATAGTTGTTGTTGTTGTTGTTGACGTTGTTGTTGTTGTTGTTGTTGTTGTTGTTGTTTATTTGACGTTGTTGTTGTTGTTGTTGTTTATTTAACATTGTTGTTGTTGTTGACGTTGTTGTTGTTGTTTATTTGACATTGTTGTTGTTGTTGTTGACGTTGTTGTTGTTGTTGTTGTTTATTTGACTTTGTTGTTGTTGTTGTTGTTGTTGTTGTTTATTTGACGTTGTTGTTGTTGTTGTTGACTTAATTGTTGTTGTTGTTTATTTGACGTTGTTGTTGTTGTTGACGTTGTTGTTTATTTGACGTTGTTGTTGTTGTTGTTGTTTATTTGATGTTGTTGTTGTTGACGTTGTTGTTGTTGTTTATTTGACGTTGTTTTTGTCATTTATTTGACATTGTTGTTGTTGTTGACGTTGTTGTTGTTGTTGTTTATTTGACATTGTTGTTGACGCTGTTGTTGTTGTTGTTGTTGTTTATTTGACGTTGTTTTAGTATTGTTGTTCATTTGACATTGTTGTTGTTATTTATTTGACGTTGTTGTGGGTGACTTTGTTGTTGTTGTTGTTGTTTATTTGACGTTGTTGTTATTGTTTATTTGACGTAGTTGTTGTTGTTGACGTTATTATTGTTGTTGTTGTTTATTTGACGTTTTTGTTGTTGTTGATGTTGTTGTTGTTGTATATTTGACGTTGTTGTTGTTATTGTTGTTGTTGTTGTTGTTTATTTGACATTGTTGTTGTTGTTGTTTATTTGACGTTGTTGTTGTTGTTTATTTGACATTGTTGTTGTTGACGGTGTTGTTGTTGTTGTTGTTTATTTGACATTGTTGTTGTTGTTGACGTTGTTGTTGTTTATTTGACGTTGTTGTTGTTCTTTATTTGACGTTCTTATTGTTTATTTGACGTTATTGTTGTTGTTTATTTGACGTTGTTGTTGTTGTTTATTTGAAGTTGTTGTTTAAGTTGTTGTTGTTGTTGTTTATTTGACGTTGTTGTTGTTGTTGTTTATTTGATGTTGTTGTTGTTGACGTTGTTGTTGTTGTTTATTTGACGTTTTTGTTGTTATTGATGTTGTTGTTGTTTTCGTTGTTTTTTATTTGACGTTGTTGTAGTTGTTTAATTGACGTTGTTGTTGTTGTTGTTTATTTGACGTTGTTGTTGTTGTTGTTGTTATTGTGGTTGTTGTTGTTTATTTGACGTTGTTGTTGTTTTTGTTTATTTGACGTCGTTGTTGTCGTTGTTATTGTTGTTGTTGTTGTTGTTTATTTGACATTGTTGTTGTTGTTGTTGTTGTTTATTTGACGCTGTTGTTGTTGTTGTTGTTGTTTATTTGACGTTGTTGTTGTTGTTGACGTTGTTGTTGTTGTTGTTGTTTATTTGACATTGTTGTTGTTGTTGTTATTGTTTATTTGATGTTGTTGTTGTTGTTGTTTATTTGGCTTTGTTGTTGACGTTGTTGTTGTTGTTTATTTGACGTTGTTATTGTTGTTGACGTTGTTTTTCTTGTTGTTTATTTGACGTTGTTTTTGTTGTTGTTTATTTGACGTTGTTGTTGTTGTTTATTTGACGTTGTTGTTGTTGTTGTTTATTTGACGTTGTTGTTGTTGTTGTTGTTTATTTGACATTGTTGTTGTTGACAGTGTTGTTGTTGTTGTTTATTTGACGTTGTGGTTGTTGTTGTTTATTTGACGTTGTTGTTGTTGTTGTTGTTGTTTATTTGACGTTGTTGTTGTTGTTGACATAGTTGTTGTTGTTGTTGTTGTTTATTTGACGTTGTTGTTGTTGTTGACGTTGTTGTTGTTGTTGTTTATTTGTCGTTGTTGTTGTTGTTGTTGACGTAGTTGTTGTTGATGTTTATTTGACGTTGTTGTTGTTGTTGTTTATTTGACGTTGTTGTTGTTGTTGTTGTTTATTTGACATTGTTGTTGTTGTTGACGTTGTTGTTGCTGTTGTTGTTTATTTGACATTGTTGTTGTTGTTGTTGTTTATTTGACTTTGTTGTTGTTGTTGTTTATTTGACGTTGTTGTTGTTGTTGTTGACTTAGTTGTTGTTGTTGTTTATTTGACGTTGTTGTTGTTGATGACGTTGTTGTTTATTTGACATTAATGTTGTTGTTTATTTGACGTTGTTGTTGTTGTTGACGTTGTTGTTGTTGTTTATTTGATGTTGTTGTTGTTGACGTTGTTGTTGTTGTTGTTATTGTTTATTTGACGTAGTTGTTGTTGTTGACGTTGTTGTTGTTGTTGTTGTTTATTTGGCGTTTTTGTTGTTGTTGATGTTGTTGTTGTTGTTGTATATTTGACGTTGTTGTAGTTGTTATTGTTGTTGTTGTTGTTGTTGTTGTTTATTTGACATTGTTGTTGTTGTTTATTTGACGTTGTTGTTGTTGTTTATTTGACGTTGTTGTTGTTATTGTGGTTGTTGTTGTTTAATTGACGTTGTTGTTGTTGTTGTTGTTTATTTGACGTCGTTGTTGTCGTTGTTATTGTTGTTGTTGTTGTTGTTTATTTGACATTGTTGTTGTTGTTGTTGTTTATTTGACGTTGTTGTTGTTGTTGTTGTTGTTTATTTGACGTTGTTGTTGTTGTTGACGTTGTTGTTGTTGTTGTTGTTTATTTGACATTGTTGTTGTTGTTGTTATTGTTTATTTGATGTTGTTGTTGTTGTTGTTGTTTATTTGGCGTTGTTGTTGACGTTGTTGTTGTTGTTTATTTGACGTTGTTATTGTTGTTGACGTTGTTTTTGTTGTTGTTTATTTGACGTTGTTTTTGTTGTTGTTTATTTGACGTTGTTGTTGTAGTTGTTGTTTATTTGACGTTGTTGTTGTTGTTGTTTATTTGACGTTGTTGTTGTTGTTGTTTATTTGACATTGTTGTTGTTGACAGTGTTGTTGTTGTTGTTTATTTGACGTTGTGGTTGTTGTTGTTTATTTGACGTTGTTGTTGTTGACGTTGTTGTTGTTGTTGTTGTTTATTTGACGTTGTTGTTGTTGTTGACATAGTTGTTGTTGTTGTTGTTTATTTGACGTTGTTGTTGTTGTTGACGTTGTTGTTGTTGTTGTTGTTGTTTATTTGTCGTTGTTGTTGTTGTTGACGTAGTTGTTGTTGATGTTTATTTGACGTTGTTGTTGTTGTTGTTGTTTATTTGACGTTGTTGTTGTTGTTGTTTATTTGACATTGTTGTTGTTGTTGACGTTGTTGTTGTTGTTGTTTATTTGACATTGTTGTTGTTGTTGTTGTTGTTTATTTGACTTTGTTGTTGTTGTTTATTTGACGTTGTTGTTGTTGTTGTTGACTTAGTTGTTGTTGTTGTTTATTTGACGTTGTTGTTGTTGATGACGTTGTTGTTTATTTGACATTGTTGTTGTTGTTTATTTGACGTTGTTGTTGTTGTTGACGTTGTTGTTGTTGTTTATTTGATGTTGTTGTTGACATTGTTGTTGTTGTTGTTGTTATTGTTTATTTGACGTAGTTGTTGTTGTTGACGTTGTTGTTGTTGTTGTTTATTTGACGTTTTTGTTGTTGTTGATGTTGTTGTTGTTGTATATTTGACGTTGTTGTAGTTGTTATTGTTGTTGTTGTTGTTGTTTATTTGACATTGTTGTTTTTGTTGTTGTTTATTTGACGTTGTTGTTGTTGTTGTTTATTTGACGTTATTGTTTATTTGACGTTGTTGTTGTTGACGGTGTTGTTGTTGTTGTTGTTGTCTATTTGACATTGTTGTCATTGTTGTTGTTGTTGACGTTGTTGTTGTTTATTTGACGTTGTTTTTGTTTTTGTTCTTTATTTGACGTTGTTATTGTTTATTTGACGTTGTTGTTGTTTATTTAATGTTGTTGTTGTTGACGTTGTTGTTGTTGTTGTTATTGTTTATTTGACGTTGTTGTTGTTGTTGTTTATTTGACGTAGTTGTTGTTGTTGACGTTGTTGTTATTGTTGTTGTTTATTTGACGTTGTTGTTGTTGTTGTTTATTTGACGTTGTGGTTGTTGTTGTTTATTTGACGTTGTTGTTGTTGACGTTTATGTTGTTGTTTATTTGACGTTGTTGTTGTTGTTTATTTGACGTTGTTGTTATTGACGTTGTTGTTGTTGTTGTTTATTTGACGTTGTTGTTGTTGTTGACATAGTTGTTGTTGTTGTTTATTTGACGTTGTTGTTGTTGACGTTGTTGTTGTTGTTGTTTATTTGACGTTGTTGTTGTTTATTTGACGTTGTTGTTGTTGACGGTGTTGTTGTTGTTGTCTGTTTGACATTGTTGTCGTTGTTGTTGTTGTTGGCGTTGTTGTTGTTTATTTGACGTTGTTTTTGTTGTTGTTCTTTATTTGACGTTGTTATTGTTTATTTGACGTTGTTGTTGTTTATTTAACATTGTTGTTGTTGACGTTGTTGTTGTTGTTATTGTTTATTTGACGTTGTTGTTGTTGTTTATTTGACGTAGTTGTTGTTGTTGACGTTGTTGTTATTGTTGTTGTTTATTTTACGTTTATGTTGTTGTTGATATTGTTGTTGTTGTTGTTTATTTGACATTGTTGTTGTTGTTTATTTGACGTTGTTGTTGTTGACTTTGTTGTTGTTGTTGTTTATTTGACGTTGTTGTTGTTGTTGTTGACGTTGTTGTTTATTTGACATTGTTGTTGTTGTTTATTTGACGTTGTTGTTGTTGTTGACTTAGTTGTTGTTGTTGTTTATTTGACGTTGTTGTTGTTGTTGACGTTGTTGTTTATTTGACATTGTTGTTGTTGTTTATTTGACGTTGTTGTTGTTGTTGACGTTGTTGTTGTTGTTGTTTATTTGACGTTGTTGTTGTTGACGTTGTTGTTGTTGTTGTTGTTATTATTTATTTGACGTAGTAGTTGTTGTTGACGTTGTTGTTGTTGTTGTTTATTTGACGTTTTTGTTGTTGTTGATGTTGTTGTTGTTGTATATTTGACGTTGTTGTAGTTGTTATTGTTGTTGTTGTTGTTGTTGTTTATTTGACATTGTTGTTGTTGTTGTTTATTTGACGTTGTTGTTGTTGTTTATTTGACGTTGTTGTTGTTGACGGTGTTGTTGTTGTTGTCTGTTTGACATTGTTGTCGTTGTTGTTGTTGTTGGCGTTGTTGTTGTTTATTTGACGTTGTTTTTGTTGTTGTTCTTTATTTGACGTTGTTATTGTTTATTTGACGTTGTTGTTGTTTATTTAACATTGTTGTTGTTGACGTTGTTGTTGTTGTTATTGTTTATTTGACGTTGTTGTTGTTGTTGTTTATTTGACGTAGTTGTTGTTGTTGACGTTGTTGTTATTGTTGTTGTTTATTTTACGTTTATGTTGTTGTTGATGTTGTTGTTGTTGTTGCTGTTTATTTGACGTTGTTGTTGTTGTTGTTGTTGTTTATTTGACGTTGTTGTTGTTGACGGTGTTGTTGTTGTTGTTGTTTATTTGACGTTGTTGTTGTTGTTGTTTATTTGACGTTGTTGTTGTTGACGTTGTTGTTGTTGTTGTTTATTTGACGTTGTTGTTGTTGTTGACATAGTTGTTGTTGTTGTTTATTTGACGTTGTTGTTGTTGTTGACGTTGTTGTTGTTGTTGTTGTTGTTGTTTATTTGACGTTGTTGTTGTTGTTGTTTATTTAACATTGTTGTTGTTGTTGACGTTGTTGTTGTTTATTTGACATTGTTGTTGTTGTTGTTGACGTTGTTGTTGTTGTTGTTTATTTGACTTTGTTGTTGTTGTTGTTGTTGTTGTTGTTTATTTGACGTTGTTGTTGTTGTTGTTGACTTAATTGTTGTTGTTGTTTCTTTGACGTTGTTGTTGTTGTTGACGTTGTTGTTTATTTGACGTTGTTGTTGTTGTTGTTGTTTATTTGATGTTGTTGTTGTTGTTGACGTTGTTGTTGTTGTTTATTTGACGTTGTTTTTGTCATTTATTTGACATTGTTGTTGTTGTTGACGTTGTTGTTGTTGTTGTTTATTTGACATTGTTGTTGACGCTGTTGTTGTTGTTGTTGTTGTTTATTTGACGTTGTTTTAGTATTGTTGTTCATTTGACATTGTTGTTGTTATTTATTTGACGTTGTTGTGGGTGACTTTGTTGTTGTTGTTGTTTATTTGACGTTGTTGTTATTGTTTATTTGACGTAGTTGTTGTTATTGACGTTATTATTGTTGTTGTTGTTTATTTGACGTTTTTGTTGTTGTTGATGTTGTTGTTGTTGTTGTATATTTGACGTTGTTGTTGTTATTGTTGTTGTTGTTGTTGTTTATTTGACATTGTTGTTGTTGTTGTTTATTTGACGTTGTTGTTGTTGTTTATTTGACATTGTTGTTGTTGACGGTGTTGTTGTTGTTGTTGTTTATTTGACATTGTTGTTGTTGTTGACGTTGTTGTTGTTTATTTGACGTTGTTGTTGTTCTTTATTTGACATTCTTATTGTTTATTTGACGTTATTGTTGTTGTTTATTTGACGTTGTTGTTGTTGTTTATTTGAAGTTGTTGTTCAAGTTGTTGTTGTTGTTGTTTATTTGACGTTGTTGTTGTTGTTGTTTATTTGATGTTGTTGTTGTTGACGTTGTTGTTGTTGTTGTTTATTTGACGTTTTTGTTGTTATTGATGTTGTTGTTGTTTTCGTTGTTTTTTATTTGACGTTGTTGTAGTTGTTTAATTGACGTTGTTGTTGTTGTTGTTGTTTATTTGACGTTGTTGTTGTTGTTGTTATTGTGGTTGTTGTTGTTTATTTGACGTTGTTGTTGTTTTTGTTTATTTGACGTCGTTGTTGTCGTTGTTATTGTTGTTGTTGTTGTTGTTTATTTGACATTGTTGTTGTTGTTGTTTATTTGACGTTGTTGTTGTTGTTGTTGTTGTTTATTTGACGTTGTTGTTGTTGTTGACGTTGTTGTTGTTGTTGTTGTTTATTTGACATTGTTGTTGTTGTTGTTATTGTTTATTTGATGTTGTTGTTGTTGTTGTTTATTTGGCTTTGTTGTTGACGTTGTTGTTGTTGTTTATTTGACGTTGTTATTGTTGTTGACGTTGTTTTTGTTGTTGTTTATTTGACGTTGTTTTTGTTGTTGTTTATTTGACGTTGTTGTTGTTGTTTATTTGACGTTGTTGTTGTTGTTGTTGTTTATTTGACGTTGTTGTTGTTGTTGTTGTTTATTTGACATTGTTGTTGTTGACAATGTTGTTGTTGTTGTTTATTTGACGTTGTGGTTGTTGTTGTTTATTTGACGTTGTTGTTGTTGACGTTGTTGTTGTTGTTGTTGTTTATTTGACGTTGTTGTTGTTGTTGACATAGTTGTTGTTGTTGTTGTTGTTTATTTGACGTTGTTGTTGTTGTTGTTGACGTTGTTGTTGTTGTTGTTTATTTGTCGTTGTTGTTGTTGTTGTTGACGTAGTTGTTGTTGATGTTTATTTGACGTTGTTGTTGTTGTTGTTTATTTGACGTTGTTGTTGTTGTTGTTGTTGTTTATTTGACATTGTTGTTGTTGTTGTTGTTGTTTATTTGACATTGTTGTTGTTGTTGTTGTTTATTTGACTTTGTTGTTGTTGTTGTTTATTTGACGTTGTTGTTGTTGTTGTTGACTTAGTTGTTGTTGTTGTTTATTTGACGTTGTTGTTGTTGATGACGTTGTTGTTTATTTGACATTAATGTTGTTGTTTATTTGACGTTGTTGTTGTTGTTGACGTTGTTGTTGTTGTTTATTTGATGTTGTTGTTGTTGACGTTGTTGTTGTTGTTGTTGTTATTGTTTATTTGACGTAGTTGTTGTTGTTGACGTTGTTGTTGTTTTTGTTTATTTGACGTTTTTGTTGTTGTTGATGTTGTTGTTGTTGTTGTATATTTGACGTTGTTGTAGTTGTTATTGTTGTTGTTGTTGTTGTTGTTGTTTATTTGACATTGTTGTTGTTGTTTATTTGACGTTGTTGTTGTTGTTTATTTGACGTTATTGTTTATTTGACGTTGTTGTTGTTGACGGTGTTGTTGTTGTTGTTGTCTGTTTGACATTGTTGTCGTTGTTGTTGTTGTTGACGTTGTTGTTGTTTATTTGACGTTGTTTTTGTTTTTGTTCTTTATTTGACGTTGTTATTGTTTATTTGACGTTGTTGTTGTTGTTTATTTAATGTTGTTGTTGTTGACGTTGTTGTTGTTGTTATTGTTTATTTGACGTTGTTGTTGTTGTTGTTGTTTATTTGACGTAGTTGTTGTTGTTGACGTTGTTGTTATTGTTGTTGTTTATTTGACGTTGTTGTTGTTGTTTATTTGACGTTGTTGTTGTTGTTGTTTATTTGACGTTGTTGTTGTTGACGTTTATGTTGTTGTTGTTTATTTGACGTTGTTGTTGTTGTTGTTTATTTGACGTTGTTGTTATTGACGTTGTTGTTGTTGTTGTTTATTTGACGTTGTTGTTGTTTATTTGACATTGTTGTTGTTGTTGACGTTGTTGTTGTTGTTTATTTGACATTAATGTTGTTGTTGACGTTGTTGTTGTTGTTGTTTATTTGACATTGTTGTTGTTGTTGTTGTTGTTTATTTGACTTTGTTGTTGTTGTTGTTGTTTATTTGACGTTGTTGTTGTTGACTTTGTTGTTGTTGTTGTTTATTTGACGTTGTTGTTGTTGTTGACGTTGTTGTTTATTTGACATTGTTGTTGTTGTTTATTTGACGTTGTTGTTGTTGTTGACTTAGTTGTTGTTGTTGTTTATTTGACAATGTTGTTGTTGTTGACGTTGTTGTTTATTTGACATTGTTGTTGTTGTTTATTTGACGTTGTTGTTGTTGTTGACGTTGTTGTTGTTGTTTATTTGACGTTGTTGTTGTTGACGTTGTTGTTGTTGTTGTTGTTATTGTTTATTTGACGTAGTAGTTGTTGTTGACGTTGTTGTTGTTGTTTATTTGACATTTTTGTTGTTGTTGATGTTGTTGTTGTTGTATATTTGACGTTGTTGTAGTTGTTATTGTTGTTGTTGTTGTTGTTTATTTGACGTTGTTGTTGTTGTTTATTTGACGTTGTTATTGTTGACGGTGTTGTTGTTGTTGTTGTCTGTTTGACATTGTTGTCGTTGTTGTTGTTGTTGGCGTTGTTGTTGTTTATTTGACGTTGTTTTTGTTGTTGTTCTTTATTTGACGTTGTTATTGTTTATTTGACGTTGTTGTTGTTTATTTAACATTGTTGTTGTTGATGTTGTTGTTGTTGTTATTGTTTATTTGACGTTGTTGTTGTTGTTGTTGTTTATTTGACGTAGTTGTTGTTGTTGACGTTGTTGTTATTGTTATTGTTGTTGTTGTTGTTTATTTGACGTTGTTGTTGTTGACTTTGTTGTTGTTGTTTATTTGACGTTGTTGTTGTTGTTGACGTTGTTGTTTATTTGACATTGTTGTTGTTGTTTATTTGACGCTGTTGTTGTTGACTTAGTTGTTGTTGTTGTTTATTTGACGTTGTTGTTGTTGTTGACGTTGTTGTTTATTTGACATTGTTGTTGTTGTTTATTTGACGTTGTTGTTATTGTTGACGTTGTTGTTGTTGTTTATTTGACGTTGTTGTTGTTGACGTTGTTGTTGTTGTTGTTATTGTTTATTTGACGTAGTAGTTGTTGTTGACGTTGCTGTTGTTGTTTATTTGACGTTTTTGTTGTTGTTGATGTTGTTGTTGTTGTATATTTGACGTTGTTGTAGTTGTTATTGTTGTTGTTGTTGTTGTTTATTTGACATTGTTGTTGTTGTTGTTTATTTGACGTTGTTGTTGTTTATTTGACGTTGTTGTTATTGACGGTGTTGTTGTTGTTGTTGTCTGTTTGACATTGTTGTCGTTGTTGTTGTTGTTGGCGTTGTTGTTGTTTATTTGACGTTGTTTTTGTTGTTGTTCTTTATTTGACGTTGTTATTGTTTATTTGACATTGTTGTTGTTTATTTAACATTGTTGTTGTTGACGTTGTTGTTGTTGTTATTGTTTATTTGACGTTGTTGTTGTTGTTGTTTATTTGACGTAGTTGTTGTTGTTGACGTTGTTGTTTATTTTACATTTATGTTGTTGTTGATGTTGTTGTTGTTGTTGTTTATTTGACGTTGTTGTTGTTGTTGTTTATTTGACGTTGTTGTTGTTGACGGTGTTGTTGTTGTTGTTGTTTATTTGACGTTGTTGTTGTTGTTGTTTATTTGACGTTGTTGTTGTTGACATTGTTGTTGTTGTTGTTTATTTGACGTTGTTGTTGTTGTTGACATAGTTGTTGTTGTTGTTGTTTATTTGACGTTGTTGTTGTTGACATAGTTGTTGTTGTTGTTGTTTATTTGACGTTGTTGTTGTTGTTTATTTGACATTGTTGTTGTTGTTGACGTTGTTGTTGTTGTTTATTTGATATTGTTGTTGTTGTTGTTGACGTTGTTGTTGTTGTTGTTTATTTGACTTTGTTGTTGTTGTTGTTGTTGATGTTGTTGTTTATTTGACGTTGATGTTGTTGTTTAGTTGACGTTGTTGTTGTTGTTGACGTTGTTGTTGTTGTTTATTTGACGTTGTTGTTGTTATTTATTTGACATTGTTGTTGTTGTTGACGTTGTTGTTGTTGTTGTTTATTTGACATTGTTGTTGATGTTGTTGTTGTTGTTGTTGTTGTTTATTTGACGTTGTTTTAGTATTGTTGTTTATTTGACATTGTTGTTGTTATTTATTTGACGTTGTTGTGGGTGACATTGTTGTTGTTGTTTATTTGACGTTGTTGTTGTTGTTTATTTGACGTAGTTACTGTTGTTGACGTTATTATTGTTGTTGTTGTTTATTTGACGTTTTTGTTGTTGTTGATGTTGTTGTTGTTGTATATTTGACGTTGTTGTTGTTGTTATTGTTGTTGTTGTTGTTGTTGTTTATTTGACTTTGTTGTCGTTGTTTATTTGACGTTGTTGTTGTTGTTGTTTATTTGACATTGTTGTTGTTGACGGTGTTGTTGTTGTTGTTGTTGTTTATTTGACATTGTTGTTGTTGTTGATGTTGTTGTTGTTTATTTGACGTTGTTGTTGTTCTTTATTTGACGTTCTTATTGTTTATTTGACGTTGTTGTTAATGTTTATTTGAAGTTGTTGTTGACGTTGTTGTTGTTTTTTATTTGACGTTGTTGTTGTTGTTGTTTATTTGACGTTGTTGTTGTTGACGTTGTTGTTGTTGTTGTTTATTTGAAGTTTTTGTTGTTGTTGATGTTGTTGTTGTTTTCGTTGTTTTTTATTTGACGTTGCTATAGTTGTATAATTGACGTTGTTGTTGTTGTTTATTTGACGTTGTTGTTGTTGTTGTTGTTTATTTGACGTTGTTGTTGTTGTTGTTTATTTGACATTGTTGTTGTTGTTGACGTTGTTGTTGTTGTTTATTTGACATTGTTGTTGTTGTTGTTGTTTATTTGACTTTGTTGTTGTTGTTGTTTATTTGACGTTGTTGTTGTTGTTGTTGACTTAGTTGTTGTTGTTGTTTATTTGACGTTGTTGTTGTTGATGACGTTGTTGTTTATTTGACATTGTTGTTGTTGTTTATTTGACGTTGTTGTTGTTGTTTATTTGATGTTGTTGTTGTTGACATTGTTGTTGTTGTTGTTATTGTTTATTTGACGTAGTTGTTGTTGTTGACGTTGTTGTTGTTGTTGTTTATTTGACGTTTTTGTTGTTGTTGATGTTGTTGTTGTTGTATATTTGACGTTGTTGTAGTTGTTATTGTTGTTGTTGTTGTTGTTGTTTATTTGACTTGTTGTTTTTGTTGTTGTTTATTTGACGTTGTTGTTGTTGTTGTTTATTTGACGTTATTGTTTATTTGACGTTGTTGTTGTTGACGGTGTTGTTGTTGTTGTTGTCTGTTTGACATTGTTGTCGTTGTTGTTGTTGTTGACGTTGTTGTTGTTGTTGACGTTGTTGTTGTTGTTGTTTATTTGACGTTGTTGTTGTTGACGTTGTTGTTGTTGTTGTTGTTATTGTTTATTTGACGTAGTAGTTGTTGTTGACGTTGTTGTTGTTGTTGTTTATTTGACGTTTTTGTTGTTGTTGTATATTTGACATTGTTGTAGTTGTTATTGTTGTTGTTGTTGTTGTTGTTTATTTGACATTGTTGTTGTTGTTGTTTATTTGACGTTGTTGTTGTTGTTTATTTGACGTTGTTGTTGTTGACGGTGTTGTTGTTGTTGTCTGTTTGACATTGTTGTCGTTGTTGTTGTTGTTGGCGTTGTTGTTATTTATTTGACGTTGTTTTTGTTGTTGTTCTTTATTTGACATTGTTATTGTTTATTTGACGTTGTTGTTGTTTATTTAACATTGTTGTTGTTGACGTTTTTGTTGTTGTTATTGTTTATTTGACGTTGTTGTTGTTGTTGTTTATTTGACGTAGTTGTTGTTGTTGACGTTGTTGTTATTGTTGTTGTTTATTTTACGTTTATGTTGTTGTTGATGTTGTTGTTGTTGTTGCTGTTTATTTGACGTTGTTGTTGTTGTTGTTGTTTATTTGACGTTGTTGTTGTTGACGGTGTTGTTGTTGTTGTTGTTTATTTGACGTTGTTGTTGTTGTTGTTTATTTGACGTTGTTGTTGTTGACGTTGTTGTTGTTGTTGTTTATTTGACGTTGTTGTTGTTGTTGACATAGTTGTTGTTGTTGTTTATTTGACGTTGTTGTTGTTGTTGACGTTGTTGTTGTTGTTGTTGTTGTTGTTTATTTGACGTTGTTGTTGTTGTTGTTTATTTAACATTGTTGTTGTTGTTGACGTTGTTGTTGTTTATTTGACATTGTTGTTGTTGTTGTTGACGTTGTTGTTGTTGTTGTTTATTTGACTTTGTTGTTGTTGTTGTTGTTGTTTATTTGACGTTGTTGTTATTGTTGTTGACTTAATTGTTGTTGTTGTTTATTTGACGTTGTTGTTGTTGTTGACGTTGTTGTTTATTTGACGTTGTTGTTGTTGTTGTTGTTTATTTGATGTTGTTGTTGTTGCTGACGTTGTTGTTGTTGTTGTTTATTTGACGTTGTTTTTGTCATTTATTTGACATTGTTGTTGTTGTTGACGTTGTTGTTGTTGTTGTTTATTTGACATTGTTGTTGACGCTGTTGTTGTTGTTGTTGTTGTTTATTTGACGTTGTTTTAGTATTGTTGTTCATTTGACATTGTTGTTGTTATTTATTTGACGTTGTTGTCGGTGACTTTGTTGTTGTTGTTGTTTATTTGACGTTGTTGTTATTGTTTATTTGACGTAGTTGTTGTTGTTGACGTTATTATTGTTGTTGTTGTTTATTTGACATTTTTGTTGTTGTTGATGTTGTTGTTGTTGTTGTATATTTGACGTTGTTGTTGTTATTGTTGTTGTTGTTGTTGTTTATTTGACATTGTTGTTGTTGTTGTTTATTTGACGTTCTTATTGTTTATTTGACGTTATTGTTGTTGTTTATTTGACGTTGTTGTTGTTGTTTATTTGAAGTTGTTGTTCAAGTTGTTGTTGTTGTTGTTTATTTGACGTTGTTGTTGTTGTTGTTTATTTGATGTTGTTGTTGTTGACGTTGTTGTTGTTGTTGTTTATTTGACGTTTTTGTTGTTATTGATGTTGTTGTTGTTTTCGTTGTTTTTTATTTGACGTTGTTGTAGTTGTTTAATTGACGTTGTTGTTGTTGTTGTTTATTTGACGTTGTTGTTGTTGTTGTTGTTATTGTGGTTGTTGTTGTTTATTTGACGTTGTTGTTGTTTTTGTTTATTTGACGTCGTTGTTGTCGTTGTTATTGTTGTTGTTGTTGTTGTTTATTTGACATTGTTGTTGTTGTTTATTTGACGCTGTTGTTGTTGTTGTTGTTGTTGTTGTTTATTTGACGTTGTTGTTGTTGTTGACGTTGTTGTTGTTGTTGTTGTTGTTTATTTGACATTGTTGTTGTTGTTGTTATTGTTTATTTGATGTTGTTGTTGTTGTTGTTTATTTGGCTTTGTTGTTGACGTTGTTGTTGTTGTTTATTTGACGTTGTTATTGTTGTTGACGTTGTTTTTGTTGTTGTTTATTTGACGTTGTTTTTGTTGTTGTTTATTTGACGTTGTTGTTGTTGTTTATTTGACGTTGTTGTTGTTGTTGTTGTTTATTTGACGTTGTTGTTGTTGTTGTTGTTTATTTGACATTGTTGTTGTTGACAGTGTTGTTGTTGTTGTTTATTTGACGTTGTGGTTGTTGTTGTTTATTTGACGTTGTTGTTGTTGACGTTGTTGTTGTTGTTGTTGTTTATTTGACGTTGTTGTTGTTGTTGACATAGTTGTTGTTGTTGTTGTTTATTTGACGTTGTTGTTGTTGTTGTTGACGTTGTTGTTGTTGTTGTTTATTTGTCGTCGTTGTTGTTGTTGTTGACGTAGTTGTTGTTGATGTTTATTTGACGTTGTTGTTGTTGTTGTTTATTTGACGTTGTTGTTGTTGTTGTTGTTTATTTGACATTGTTGTTGTTGTTGTTGTTGTTTATTTGACATTGTTGTTGTTGTTGTTGTTTATTTGACTTTGTTGTTGTTGTTGTTTAATTGACGTTGTTGTTGTTGTTGTTGACTTAGTTGTTGTTGTTCTTATTTGACGTTGTTGTTGTTGATGACGTTGTTGTTTATTTGACATTAATGTTGTTGTTTATTTGACGTTGTTGTTGTTGTTGACGTTGTTGTTGTTGTTTATTTGATGTTGTTGTTGTTGACGTTGTTGTTGTTGTTGTTATTGTTTATTTGACGTAGTTGTTGTTGTTGACGTTGTTGTTGTTGTTGTTTATTTGACGTTTTTGTTGTTGTTGATGTTGTTGTTGTTGTTGTATATTTGACGTTGTTGTAGTTGTTATTGTTGTTGTTGTTGTTGTTGTTGTTTATTTGACATTGTTGTTGTTGTTTATTTGACGTTGTTGTTGTTGTTTATTTGACGTTATTGTTTATTTGACGTTGTTGTTGTTGACGGTGTTGTTGTTGTTGTTGTTGTTGTCTGTTTGACATTGTTGTCGTTGTTGTTGTTGTTGACGTTGTTGTTGTTTATTTGACGTTGTTTTTGTTTTTGTTCTTTATTTGACGTTGTTATTGTTTATTTGACGTTGTTGTTGTTGTTGTTTATTTAATGTTGTTGTTGTTGACGTTGTTGTTGTTGTTATTGTTTATTTGACGTTGTTGTTGTTGTTGTTGTTTATTTGACGTAGTTGTTGTTGTTGACGTTGTTGTTATTGTTGTTGTTTATTTGACGTTGTTGTTGTTGTTGTTTATTTGACGTTGTTGTTGTTGTTGTTTATTTGACGTTGTTGTTGTTGACGTTTATGTTGTTGTTGTTTATTTGACGTTGTTGTTGTTGTTGTTTATTTGACGTTGTTGTTATTGACGTTGTTGTTGTTGTTGTTTATTTGACGTTGTTGTTGTTTATTTGACATTGTTGTTGTTGTTGACGTTGTTGTTGTTGTTTATTTGACATTAATGTTGTTGTTGACGTTGTTGTTGTTGTTGTTTATTTGACATTGTTGTTGTTGTTGTTGTTGTTGTTTATTTGACTTTGTTGTTGTTGTTGTTGTTGTTTATTTGACGTTGTTGTTGTTGACTTTGTTGTTGTTGTTGTTTATTTGACGTTGTTGTTGTTGTTGTTGACGTTGTTGTTTATTTGACATTGTTGTTGTTGTTTATTTGACGTTGTTGTTGTTGTTGACTTAGTTGTTGTTGTTGTTTATTTGACAATGTTGTTGTTGTTGACGTTGTTGTTTATTTGACATTGTTGTTGTTGTTTATTTGACGTTGTTGTTGTTGTTGACATTGTTGTTGTTGTTTATTTGACGTTGTTGGTGTTGACGTTGTTGTTGTTGTTGTTATTGTTTATTTGACGTAGTAGTTGTTGTTGACGTTGTTGTTGTTGTTTATTTGACGTTTTTGTTGTTGTTGATGTTGTTGTTGTTGTATATTTGACGTTGTTGTAGTTGTTATTGTTGTTGTTGTTGTTGTTTATTTGACGTTGTTGTTGTTGTTTATTTGACGTTGTTGTTGTTGACGGTGTTGTTGTTGTTGTTGTCTGTTTGACATTGTTGTCGTTGTTGTTGTTGTTGGCGTTGTTGTTGTTTATTTGACGTTGTTTTTGTTGTTGTTCTTTATTTGACGTTGTTATTGTTTATTTGACGTTGTTGTTGTTTATTTAACATTGTTGTTGTTGACGTTGTTGTTGTTGTTATTGTTTATTTGACGTTGTTGTTGTTGTTGTTGTTTATTTGACGTAGTTGTTGTTGTTGACGTTGTTGTTATTGTTGTTGTTTATTTTATGTTTATGTTGTTGTTGATATTGTTGTTGTTGTTGTTTATTTGACATTGTTGTTGTTGTTTATTTGACGTTGTTGTTGTTGACTTTGTTGTTGTTGTTTATTTGACGTTGTTGTTGTTGTTGACGTTGTTGTTTATTTGACATTGTTGTTGTTGTTTATTTGACGTTGTTGTTGTTGACTTAGTTGTTGTTGTTGTTTATTTGACGTTGTTGTTGTTGTTGACGTTGTTGTTTATTTGACATTGTTGTTGTTGTTTATTTGACGTTGTTGTTGTTGTTGACGTTGTTGTTGTTGTTGTTTATTTGACGTTGTTGTTGTTGACGTTGTTGTTGTTGTTGTTATTGTTTATTTGACGTAGTAGTTGTTGTTGACGTTGCTGTTGTTGTTTATTTGACGTTTTTGTTGTTGTTGATGTTGTTGTTGTTGTATATTTGACGTTGTTGTAGTTGTTATTGTTGTTGTTGTTGTTGTTTATTTGACATTGTTGTTGTTGTTGTTTATTTGACGTTGTTGTTGTTTATTTGACGTTGTTGTTATTGACGGTGTTGTTGTTGTTGTTGTCTGTTTGACATTGTTGTCGTTGTTGTTGTTGTTGGCGTTGTTGTTGTTTATTTGACGTTGTTTTTGTTGTTGTTCTTTATTTGACGTTGTTATTGTTTATTTGACATTGTTGTTGTTTATTTAACATTGTTGTTGTTGACGTTGTTGTTGTTGTTATTGTTTATTTGACGTTGTTGTTGTTGTTGTTTATTTGACGTAGTTGTTGTTGTTGACGTTGTTGTTTATTTTACATTTATGTTGTTGTTGATGTTGTTGTTGTTGTTGTTTATTTGACGTTGTTGTTGTTGTTGTTTATTTGACGTTGTTGTTGTTGACGTTGTTGTTGTTGTTGTTATTTATTTGACGTTGTTGTTGTTGTTGTTTATTTGACGTTGTTGTTGTTGACATTGTTGTTGTTGTTGTTTATTTGACGTTGTTGTTGTTGTTGACATAGTTGTTGTTGTTGTTTATTTGACGTTGTTGTTGTTGTTGACGTTGTTGTTGTTGTTGTTTATTTGACGTTGTTGTTGTTGTTTATTTGACATTGTTGTTGTTGTTGACGTTGTTGTTGTTGTTTATTTGATATTGTTGTTGTTGTTGTTGACGTTGTTGTTGTTGTTGTTTATTTGACTTTGTTGTTGTTGTTGTTGTTGACGTTGTTGTTTATTTGACGTTGTTGTTGTTGTTTAGTTGACGTTGTTGTTGTTGTTGACGTTGTTGTTGTTGTTTATTTGACGTTGTTGTTGTTATTTATTTGACATTGTTGTTGTTGTTGACGTTGTTGTTGTTGTTGTTTATTTGACATTGTTGTTGATGTTGTTGTTGTTGTTGTTGTTGTTGTTTATTTGACGTTGTTTTAGTATTGTTGTTTATTTGACATTGTTGTTGTTATTTATTTGACGTTGTTGTGGGTGACATTGTTGTTGTTGTTTATTTGACGTTGTTGTTGTTGTTTATTTGACGTAGTTACTGTTGTTGACGTTATTATTGTTGTTGTTGTTTATTTGACGTTTTTGTTGTTGTTGATGTTGTTGTTGTTTATTTGACGTTGTTGTTGTTCTTTATTTGACGTTCTTATTGTTTATTTGACGTTGTTGTTGTTGTTTATTTGAAGTTGTTGTTGACGTTGTTGTTGTTTTTTATTTGACGTTGTTGTTGTTGTTGTTTATTTGACGTTGTTGTTGTTGACGTTGTTGTTGTTGTTGTTGTTTATTTGAAGTTTTTGTTGTTGTTGATGTTGTTGTTGTTTTCGTTGTTTTTTATTTGACGTTGCTATAGTTGTATAATTGACGTTGTTGTTGTTGTTTATTTGACGTTGTTGTTGTTGTTATTATGGTTGTTGTTGTTGTTTATTTGACGTTGTTGTTGTTGTTGTTGTTTATTTGACGTCGTTGTTGTTGTTGTTGTTGTTGTTGTTTATTTGACGCTGTTGTTGTTGTTGTTTATTTGACGTTGTTGTTGTTGTTGACGTTGTTGTGGTTGTTGTTTATTTGACATTGTTGTTGTTGTTGTTATTGTTTATTTGATGTTGTTGTTGTTGTTGTTTATTTGGCGTTGTTGTTGACGTTGTTATTGTTGTTGACGCTGTTTTTGTTGTTGTTTATTTGACGTTGTTTTTGTTGTTGTTTATTTGACGTTGTTGTTGTTGTTGTTTATTTGACATTGTTGTTGTTGTTGTTTATTTGACGTTGTTGTTGTTGTTGTTGTTTATTTGACATTGTTGTTGTTGACAGTGTTGTTGTTGTTGTTTATTTGACGTTGTGGTTGTTGTTGTTTATTTGACGTTGTTGTTGTTGACGTTGTTGTTGTTGTTGTTTATTTGACGTTGTTGTTGTTGACATAATTGTTGTTGTTGTTGACGTTGTTGTTGTTGTTGTTGTTGTTTATTTGTCGTTGTTGTTGTTGTTGACGTAGTTGTTGTTGATGTTTATTTGACGTTGTTGTTGTTGTTTATTTGACGTTGTTGTTGTTGTTGTTGTTTATTTGACATTGTTGTTGTTGTTGACGTTGTTGTTGTTGTTGTTGTTTATTTGACATTGTTGTTGTTGTTGTTGTTGTTTATTTGACTTTGTTGTTGTTGTTGTTGTTTATTTGACGTTGTTGTTGTTGTTGACTTAGTTGTTGTTGTTGTTTATTTGAAGTTGTTGTTGTTGATGACGTTGTTGTTTATTTGACATTGTTGTTGTTGTTTATTTGACGTTTTTGTTGTTGTTGACGTTGTTGTTGTTGTTGACGTTGTTGTTGTTGTTTATTTGACGTTGTTGTTGTTGACGTTGTTGTTGTTGTTATTGTTTATTTGACGTAGTTGTTGTTGATGACGTTGTTGTTGTTGTTGTTGTTGTTTATTTGACCTTTTTGTTGTTGTTGTTGATGTTGTTGTTGTTGTTGTATATTTGACGCTGTTGTAGTTGTTATTGTTGTTGTTGTTGTTTATTTGACATTGTTGTTGTTGTTGTTTTATTTGACGTTGTTGTTGTTGTTTATTTGACGTTATTGTTTATTTGACGTTGTTGTTGTTGACGGTGTTGTTGTTGTTGTTGTTGTCTGTTTGACATTGTTGTCGTTGTTGTTGTTGTTGACGTTGTTATTGTTTATTTGACGTTGTTTTTGTTTTTGTTCTTTATTTGACGTTGTTATTGTTTATTTGACGTTGTTGTTGTTGTTGTTTATTTAACGTTGTTGTTGTTGACGTTGTTGTTGTTGTTATTGTTTATTTGACGTTGTTGTTGTTGTTTATTTGACGTAGTTGTTGTTGTTGACGTTGTTGTTATTGTTGTTGTTTATTTGACGTTTATGTTGTTGTTGTTTATTTGACGTTTATGTTGTTGTTGTTTATTTGACGTTGTTGTTGTTGACGTTTATGTTGTTGTTGTTTATTTGACGTTGTTGTTGTTGTTGTTTATTTGACGTTGTCGTTATTGACGTTGTTGTTGTTGTTGTTTATTTGACGTTGTTGTTGTTGTTGACATAGTTGTTGTTGTTGTTGTTTATTTGACGTTGTTGTTGTTTTTGACGTTGTTGTTGTTGTTGTTTATTTGACGTTGTTGTTATTTATTTGACATTGTTGTTGTTGACGTTGTTGTTGTTGTTTATTTGACATTGTTGTTGTTGTTGACGTTGTTGTTGTTGTTGTTGTTGTTGTTTATTTGACGTTGTTGTTGTTGTTGACTTAATTGTTGTTGTTGTTTATTTGACGTTGTTGTTGTTGTTGACGTTGTTGTTTATTTGACGTTGTTGTTGTTGACGTTGTTGTTTATTTGACGTTGTTGTTGTTGTTTATTTGACGTTGTTGTTGTTGTTGACGTTGTTGTTGTTGTTGTTTATTTGACGTTGTTGTTGTTATTTATTTGAAACTGTTGTTGTTGTTGACGTTGTTGTTGTTGTTGTTTATTTGACATTGTTGTTGTTGTTGTTGACGTTGTTGTTGTTGTTGTTGTTTATTTGGCGTTGTTATAGTATTGTTGTTTATTTGACATTGTTGTTGTTATTTATTTGACGTTGTTGTGGGTGACATTGTTGTTGTTGTTTATTTGACGTTGTTGTTGTTGTTTATTTGACGTAGTTGTTGTTGTTGACGTTATTGTTGTTGTTGTTATTTATTTGACGTTTTTGTTGTTGTTGTTGATGTTGTTGTTGTTGTATAATTTACGTTGTTGTTGTTGTTGTTGTTATTGTTGTTGTTGTTGTTGTTGTTGTTTATTTGACATTGTTGTTGTTGTTGTTTATTTGACGTTGTTGTTGTTGTTTATTTGACGTTGTTGTTGTTGTTTATTTGACATTATTGTTGTTGACGGTGTTATTGTTGTTGTTGTTGTTGTTTATTTGACATTGTTGTTGTTGTTGTTGTTGACGTTGTTGTTGTTTATTTGACGTTGTTGTTGTTGTTGTTCTTTATTTGACGTTCTTATTGTTTATTTGACGTAGTTGTTGTTGTTTATTTGACGTTATTGTTGTTTATTTGACGTTGTTGTTGTTGACGTTGTTGTTGTTGTTGTTGTTGTTTATTTGACGTTGTTGTTGTTGTTGATTATTTGACGTTGTTGTTGTTGACGTTGTTGTTGTTGTTGACATAGTTGTTGTTGTGGTTATTTATTTGACGTTTTTGTTGTTGTTGATGTTGTTGTTGTTTTCGTTGTTTTTTATTTGACGTTGTTGTAGTTGTTTAATTGACGTTGTTGTTGTTGTTGTTTATTTGACGTTGTTATTGTTGTTGTTGTTGTTGTTATTGTGGTTGTTGTTGTTTATTTGACGTTGTTGTTGTTGTTGTTGTTTATTTGACGTTGTTGTTGTTGTTGTTGTTGTTATTGTTGTTGTTGTTGTTTATTTGACGTTGTTGTTGTTGTTGTTGTTTATTTGACGTTGTTGTTGTTGTTGACGTTGTTGTTGTTGTTGTTGTTGTTTATTTGACATTGTTGTTGTTATTGTTATTGTTTATTTGACGTTGTTGTTGTTGTTGTTGTTTATTTGGCGTTGTTGTTGACGTTGTTGTTGTTGTTTATTTGACGTTGTTGTTATTGTTGACGTTGTTTTTGTTGTTGTTTATTTGACGTTGTTTTTGTTGTTGTTTATCTGACGTTGTTGTTGTTGTTGTTTATTTGACGTTGTTGTTGTTGTTTATTTGACGTTGTTGTTGTTGTTGTTGACTTAATTGTTGTTGTTGTTTATTTGACGTTGTTGTTGTTGTTGTTGACGTTGTTGTTTATTTGACGTTGTTGTTGTTGTTGACGTTGTTGTTTATTTGACGTTGTTGTTGTTGTTTATTTGATGTTGTTGTTGTTGTTGACGTTGTTGTTGTTGTTGTTTATTTGGCGTTGTTGTTGTTATTTA
This sequence comes from Vicia faba, assembly GCA_948472305.1. Classification (NCBI taxonomy): domain Eukaryota; kingdom Viridiplantae; phylum Streptophyta; class Magnoliopsida; order Fabales; family Fabaceae; genus Vicia; species Vicia faba. The sequence continues at coordinate 466,056,133 of OX451739.1, read as the reverse complement.
TTTGAAATTGTTGTTGTTGTTGTTGTTGTTTATTTGACATTGTTGTTGTTGTTGTTGACGTTGTTGTTGTTGTTGTTTATTTGGCGTTGTTTTAGTATTGTTGTTTATTTGACATTGTTGTTGTTATTTATTTGACGTTGTTGTGGGTGACATTGTTGTTGTTGTTTATTTGACGTTGTTGTTGTTGTTTATTTGACGTAGTTGTTGTTGTTGACGTTATTGTTGTTGTTGACGTTATTGTTGTTGTTGTTGTTTATTTGACGTTTTTGTTGTTGTTGATGTTGTTGTTGTTGTTGTATATTTGACGTTGTTGTTGTTGTTATTGTTGTTGTTGTTGTTTATTTGACATTGTTGTTGTTGTTGTTTATTTGACGTTGTTGTTGTTGTTTATTTGACGTTGTTGTTGTTGTTGTTTATTTGACATTGTTGTTGTTGACGGTGTTATTGTTGTTGTTGTTGTTTATTTGACATTGTTGTTGTTGTTGTTGACGTTGTTGTTGTTTATTTGACGTTGTTGTTGTTGTTGTTCTTTATTTGACGTTCTTATTGTTTATTTGACGTTGTTGTTATTTATTTGACGTTGTTGTTGTTGTTGTTCTTTATTTGATGTTCTTATTGTTTATTTGACGTTGTTGTTGTTGTTTATTTGACATTGTTGTTGTTTATTTGACGTTGTTGTTGTTGACGTTGTTGTTGTTGTTGTTGTTGTTGTTGTTTATTTGACGTTGTTGTTGTTGACGTTGTTGTTGTTGTTGTTTATTTGACGTTGTTTATGTTGTTGACATAGTTGTTGTTGTGGTTGTTTATTTAACATTTTTGTTGTTGTTGATGTTGTTGTTGTTTTCGTTGTTTTTTATTTGACGTTGTTGTTGTTGTTATTGTGGTTGTTGTTGTTTATTTGACGTAGTTGTTGTTGTTGTTTATTTGACGTCGTTGTTGTTGTTGTTTATTTGACGTTGTTGTTGTTGTTGTTTATTTGACGCTGTTGTTGTTGTTGTTTATTTGACGTTGTTGTTGTTGTTGTTTATTTGACATTGTTGTTGTTGTTATTATTGTTTATTTGACGTTGTTGTTGTTGTTGTTTATTTGGCGTTGTTGTTGTTGTTGTTGACGTTGTTGTTGTTGTTTATTTGACGTTGTTGTTGTTGTTGTTGTTGACGTTGTTTTTATTGTTGTTTATTTGACGTTGTTTTTGTTGTTGTTTACTTGACGTTGTTGTTGTTGTTGTTGTTTATTTGACGTTGTTGTTGTTGTTGTTTATTTGATGTTGTTGTTGTTGTTGTTTATTTGACATTGTTGTTGTTGACAGTGTTGTTGTTGTTGTTTATTTGACGTTGTGGTTGTTGTTGTTTATTTGACATTGTTGTTGTTGACGTTGTTGTTGTTGTTGTTGTTGTTGTTTATTTAACGTTGTTGTTGTTGTTGACATAGTTATTGTTGTTGTTGTTGACGTTGTTGTTGTTGTTTATTTGTCGTTGTTGTTGTTGTTGTTGACATAGTTGTTGTTATTGTTTATTTGACGTTGTTGTTGTTTATTTGACGTTGTTGTTGTTGTGGTTTATTTGACATTGTTGTTGTTGTTGACGTTGTTGTTGTTGTTGTTGTTGTTTATTTGACTTTGTTGTTGTTGTTGTTTATTTGACGTTGTTGTTGTTGTTGACTTAGTTGTTGTTGTTGTTGTTTATTTGACGTTGTTGTTGTTGACGTTGTTGTTTATTTGACATTGTTGTTGTTGTTTATTTGACGTTGTTGTTGTTGTTGACGTTGTTGTTGTTGTTTATTTGACGTTGTTGTTGTTGACGTTGTTGTTGTTGTTATTGTTTATTTGACGTAGTTGTTGTTGTTGACGTTGTTGTTGTTGTTGTTGTTTATTTGACGTTTTTGTTGTTTTTGATGTTGTTGTTGTTGTATATTTGACGTTGTTGTTGTTGTTGACGTTGTTGTTGTTGTTTATTTGACGTTGTTGTTGTTGACGTTGTTGTTGTTGTTGATATTGTTTATTTGACGTAGTTGTTGTTGTTGACGTTGTTGTTGTTGTTGTTTATTTGACGTTTTTGTTGTTTTTGATGTTGTTGTTGTTGTATATTTGACGTTGTTGTAGTTGTTATTATTGTTGTTGTTGTTGTTGTTTATTTGACATTGTTGTTGTTGTTGTTTATTTGACGTTGTTGTTGTTTTTTATTTGACGTTGTTGTTTATTTGACGTTGTTGTTTATTTGACGTTGTTGTTGTTGACGGTGTTGTTGTTGTTGTTGTCTGTTTGACATTGTTGTCGTTGTTGTTGTTGTTGACGTTGTTGTTGTTTATTTGACGTTGTTTTTGTTTTTGTTCTTTATTTGATGTTGTTATTGTTTATTTGACGTTGTTGTTGTTGTTGTTTATTTAACGTTGTTGTTGTTGACGTTGTTGTTGTTATTGTTTATTTGACGTTGTTGTTGTTGTTGTTGTTTATTTGACGTAGTTGTTGTTGTTGACGTTGTTGTTATTGTTGTTGTTTATTTGACGTTTATGTTGTTGTTGTTTTTTGACGTTGTTGTTGTTGTTGTTTATTTGACGTTGTTGTTGTTGACGGTGTTGTTGTTGTTGTTTATTTGACGTTGTTGTTGTTGTTTATTTGACGTTGTTATTGTTGACGTTGTTGTTGTTGTTGTTGTTGTTTATTTAACGTTGTTGTTGTTGACATAGTTGTTGTTGTTGTTTATTTGACGTTGTTGTTGTTGTGGTTGACATTGTTGTTGACGTTGTTGTTGTTGTTTATTTGATGTTGTTGTTGTTTATTTGACATTGTTGTTGTTGTTGACATTGTTGTTGTTGTTGTTTATTTGACATTGTTGTTGTTGTTGTTGACGTTGTTGTTGTTGTTGTTTATTTGACGTTGTTGTTGTTGTTGTTGACTTAATTGTTGTTGTTGTTGTTTATTTGACGTTGTTGTTGTTGTTGTTGACGTTGTTGTTTATTTGACGTTGTTGTTGTTGTTTATTTGACGTTGTTGTTGTTGTTGACGTTGTTGTTGTTGTTGTTTATTTGACGTTGTTGTTGTTATTTATTTGACATTGTTGTTGTTGTTGACGTTGTTGTTGTTGTTGTTGTTGTTGTTTATTTGACATTGTTGTTGTTGTTGTTGACGTTGTTGTTATTGTTGTTGTTGTTTATTTGACGTTGTTTTAGTATTGTTGTTTATTTGACATTGTTGTTGTTATTTATTTGACGTTGTTGTGGGTGACATTGTTGTTGTTGTTTATTTGACGTTGTTGTTGTTGTTTATTTGACGTAGTTGTTGTTGTTGACGTTATTGTTGTTGTTGACGTTATTGTTGTTGTTGTTGTTTATTTGATGTTTTTGTTGTTGTTGATGTTGTTGTTGTTGTTGTTGTTGTATATTTGACGTTGTTGTTGTTGTTATTGTTGTTGTTGTTGTTGTTTATTTGACATTGTTGTTGTTGTTGTTTATTTGATGTTGTTGTTGTTGTTTATTTGACGTTGTTGTTGTTGTTTATTTGACATTGTTGTTGTTGACGGTGTTATTGTTGTTGTTGTTGTTTATTTGACATTGTTGTTGTTGTTGACGTTGTTGTTGTTTATTTGACGTTGTTGTTGTTGTTGTTCTTTATTTGACGTTGTTATTATTTATTTGACGTTGTTGTTGTTGTTTATTTGACGTTGTTGTTGTTGTTGTTTATTTGACGTTGTTGTTGTTGATGGTTGTTGTTGACGTTGTTGTTGTTGTTGTTGTTGTTGTTTATTTGACGTTGTTTTAGTATTGTTGTTTATTTGACATTGTTGTTGTTATTTTTTTGACGTTGTTGTGGGTGACATTGTTGTTGTTGTTTATTTGACGTTGTTGTTGTTTATTTGCTGTAGTTGTTGTTGTTGACGTTATTGTTGTTGTTGACGTTATTGTTGTTGTTGTTGTTGTTTATTTGACGTTTTTGTTGTTGTTGATGTTGTTGTTGTTGTTGTTGTATATTTGACGTTGTTGTTGTTATTGTTGTTGTTGTTGTTGTTGTTTATTTGACATTGTTGTTGTTGTTGTTTATTTGACGTTGTTGTTGTTGTTTATTTGACGTTGTTGTTGTTGTTTATTTGAGATTGTTGTTGTTGACGGTGTTATTGTTGTTGTTGTTTATTTGACATTGTTGTTGTTGTTGACGTTGTTGTTGTTTATTTGACGTTGTTGTTGTTGTTGTTGTTCTTTATTTGACGTTGTTATTATTTATTTGACGTTGTTGTTGTTGTTAATTTGACGTTGTTGTTGTTGACGGTGTTGTTGTTGTTGTTGTTAATTTGACGTTGTTGTTGTTGACGGTGTTGTTGTTGTTGTTGTTTATTTGACGTTGTTGTTGTTGTTTATTTGATGTTGTTATTGTTGACGTTGTTGTTGTTGTTTATTTGACGTTGTTGTTGTTGTTGACATTGTTGTTGTTGTTGTTGTTTATTTGACGTTTTTGTTGTTGTTGATGTTGTTGTTGTTTTCGTTGTTGTTTATTTGACGTTGTTGTAGTTGTTTAATTGACGTTGTTGCTGTTGTTGTTTATTTGACGTTGTTGTTGTTGTTGTTATTGTGGTTGTTGTTGTTTATTTGACGTTATTGTTGTTGTTGTTTATTTGACGCTATTGTTGTTGTTATTGTTTATTTGACGTTGTTGTTGTTGTTGACGTTGTTGTTGTTGTTGTTTATTTGACGTTGTTGTTGTTGTTTATTTGACATTGTTGTCATTGTTGTTATTGTTTATTTGACGTTGTTGTTGTTTATTTGGCGTTGTTGTTGTTGACGTTGTTGTTGTTGTTGTTTATTTGACGTTGTTGTTGTTGTTGTTGACGTTGTTTTTGTTGTTGTTTATTTGATGTTGTTGTTGTTGTTGTTTATTTGACGTTGTTGTTGTTGTTTATTTGACGTTGTTGTTGTTATTTGTTTGACGTTGTTGTTGTTGTTGTTTATTTGACATTGTTGTTGCTGACGGTGTTGTTGTTGTTGTTTATTTGACGTTGTTGTTGTTGTTGTTTATTTGACGTTGTTGTTGTGGACGTTGTTGTTGTTGTTTATTTGACGTTGTTGTTGTTGTTGACATAGTTGTTGTTGTTGTTGTTGTTTACTTGACGTTGTTGTTGTTGTTTATTTGGCGTTGTTGTTGTTGTTGACGTTGTTGTTGTTCTTGTTGTTGTTTATTTGACGTTGTGGTTGTTGTTGACGTTGTTTTTGTTGTTGTTTATTTGACGTTGTTGTTGTTTATTTGACGTTGTTGTTGTTGTTAATTTGACGTTTATGTTGTTGTTGTTTATTTGACGTTGTTGTTGTTGTTGTTGTTTATTTGACATTGTTGTTGTTGACGGTGTTGTTGTTGTTTATTTGACGTTGTTGTTGTTGTTTATTTGACGTTGTTGTTGTTGTTGTTTGTTTGACATTGTTGTTGTTGTTGACATAGTTGTTGTTGTTGTTTATTTGACGTTGTTGTTGTTGTTTATTTGACATTGTTGTTATTGTTGTCGTTGTTGTTGTTGTTGACGTTGTTGTTGGTGTTTATTTGACTTTGTTTTTGTTGTTGTTGTTGTTTATTTGACGTTGTTGTTGTTGTTGTTGACTTAATTGTTGTTGTTGTCTATTTGACGTTGTTGTTGTTGTTGACGTTGTTGTTTATTTGACGTTGTTGTTGTTGTTTATTTGACGTTGTTGTTGTTGTTTATTTGACGTTGTTGTTGTTATTTATTTGACATTGTTGTTGTTGTTGACGTTGTTGTTGTTGTTGTTGTTGTTTATTTGACATTGTTGTTGTTGTTGTTGTTGACGTTGTTGTTATTGTTGTTGTTGTTTATTTGACGTTGTTTTAGTATTGTTGTTTATTTGACATTGTTGTTGTTATTTATTTGACGTTGTTATGGGTGAAATTGTTGTTGTTGTTTATTTGACGTTGTTGTTGTTGTTTATTTGACGTAGTTGTTGTTGTTGACGTTATTGTTGTTGTTGATGTTATTGTTGTTGTTGTTGTTGTTGTTTATTTGACGTTTTTGTTGTTGTTGTTGTTGTATATTTGACGTTGTTGTTGTTGTTATTGTTGTTGTTGTTGTTGTTTATTTGACATTGTTGTTGTTGTTGTTTATTTGACGTTGTTGTTGTTGTTTATTTGACGTTGCTGTTGTTGTTTATTTGACATTGTTGTTATTAACGGTGTTATCGTTGTTGTTGTTATTTATTTGACATTGTTGTTGTTGTTGTTGATGTTGTTGTTGTTTATTTGACGTTGTTGTTGTTGTTGTTCTTTATTTGACGTTCTTATTGTTTATTTGACGTTGTAGTTGTTGTTGTTTATTTGACGTTGTTGTTGTTATTTATTTGACGTTGTTGTTGTTGACGTTGTTGTTGTTGTTGTTGTTGTTTATTTGACGTTGTTGTTGTTGTTTATTTGACGTTGTTGTTGTTGACGTTGATGTTGTTGTTGTTTATTTGACGTTGTTGTTGTTGTTGACATAGTTGTTGTTGTTGTTGTTTATTTGACGTTTTTGTTGTTGTTGATGTTGTTGTTGTTTTCGTTGTTTTTTATTTGACGTTGTTGTAGTTGTTTAATTGACGTTGTTGTTGTTGTTGTTGTTTATTTGACGTTGTTGTTGTTGTTGTTATTGTGGTTGTTGTTGTTTATTTGACGTTGTTGTTGTTGTTGTTTATTTGACGTCGTTGTTGTTGTTATTGTTGTTGTTGTTGTTGTTCATTTGACGTTGTTGTTGTTGTTTATTTGACGCTGTTGTTGTTGTTTATTTGACGTTGTTGTTGTTGTTGTTTATTTGACATTGTTGTTGTTGTTGTTATTGTTTATTTGACGTTGTTGTTGTTGTTGTTTATTTGACGTTGTTGTTGTTGTTGTTTATTTGACATTGTTGTTGTTGTTGTTATTGTTTATTTAACGTTGTTGTTGTTGTTGTTTATTTGACGTTGTTGTTGTGGACGTTGTTGTTGTTGTTTATTTGACGTTGTTGTTGTTGTTGACATAGTTGTTGTTGTTGTTGTTGTTTATTTGACGTTGTTGTTGTTGTTTATTTGGCGTTGTTGTAGTTGTTGACGTTGTTGTTGTTGTTGTTGTTTATTTGACGTTGTTGTTTATTTGACGTCGTTGTTGTTGTTGTTATTGTTGTTGTTGTTGTTGTTTATTTGATGTTGTTGTTGTTGTTTATTTGACGTTGTTGTTGTTGTTGTTTATTTGACGTTGTTGTTGTTGTTTATTTGACATTGTTGTTGTTGACGGTGTTGTTGTTGTTTATTTGACGTTGTTGTTGTTGTTGTTGTTTATTTGACGTTGTTGTTGTTGTTGTTTGTTTGACGTTGTTGTTGTTGTTGACATAGTTGTTGTTGTTGTTTATTTGACGTTGTTGTTGTTGTTTATTTGACATTGTTGTTGTTGTTGTCGTTGTTGTTGTTGTTGACGTTGTTGTTGTTGTTTATTTGACTTTGTTGTTGTTGTTCTTGTTGTTGTTTATTTGACGTTGTTGTTGTTGTTGTTGACTTAATTGTTGTTGTTGTTTATTTGACGTTATTGTTGTTGTTGACGTTGTTGTTTATTTGACGTTGTTGTTGTTGTTTATTTGACGTTGTTGTTGTTGACGTTGTTGTTGTTGTTTATTTGACGTTGTTGTTGTTATTTATTTGACATTGTTGTTGTTGTTGACGTTGTTGTTATTGTTTATTTGACATTGTTGTTATTGTTGTTGTTGACGTTGTTGTTGTTGTTTATTTGACTTTGTTGTTGTTGTTGTTGTTGTTGTTTATTTGACGTTGTTGTTGTTGTTGTTGACTTAATTGTTGTTGTTGTTTATTTGACGTTGTTGTTGTTGTTGTTGACGTTGTTGTTTATTTGACGTTGTTGTTGTTGTTTATTTGACGTTATTGTTGTTGTTGACGTTGTTGTTGTTGTTGTTTATTTGACGTTGTTGTTGTTATTTATTTGACATTGTTGTTGTTGTGGTTGACGTTGTTGTTGTTGTTGTTTATTTGACATTATTGTTGTTGTTGACGTTGTTGTTGTTGTTGTTTATTTGACATTGTTGTTGTTGTTGTTGACGTTGTTGTTGTTGTTGTTGTTGTTTATTTGACGTTGTTTTAGTATTGTTGTTTATTTGACATTGTTGTTGTTATTTATTTGACGTTGTTGTGGGTGACATTGTTGTTGTTGTTTATTTGACGTTGTTGTTGTTGTTTATTTGACGTAGTTGTTGTTGTTGACGTTATTGTTGTTGTTGACGTTATTGTTGTTGTTGTTGTTGTTTATTTGACGTTTTTGTTGTTGTTGATGTTGTTGTTGTTGTATATTTGACGTTGTTGTTGTTGTTGTTGTTTATTTGATATTGTTGTTGTTGTTGTTTATTTGAAGTTGTTGTTGTTGTTTATTTGACGTTGTTGTTGTTGTTTATTTGACATTGTTGTTATTGAGGGTGTTATTGTTGTTGTTGTTATTTATTTGACATTGTTGTTGATGTTGTTGACGTTGTTGTTGTTTATTTGACGTTGTTGTTGTTGTTGTTCTTTATTTGACGTTCTTATTGTTTATTTGACGTTGTTGTTGTTGTTTATTTGACGTTGTTGTTGTTGTTGTTTATTTGACGTTGTTGTTGTTGACGTTGTTGTTGTTGTTGTTTATTTGACGTTGTTGTTGTTGTTGTTTATTTGACGCTGTTGTTGTTGACGTTGATGTTGTTGTTGTTTATTTGACGTTGTTGTTGTTGTTGACATAGTTGTTGTTGTTGTTGTTTATTTGACGTTTTTGTTGTTGTTGATGTTGTTGTAGTTTTCGTTGTTTTTTATTTGACGTTGTTGTAGTTGTTTAATTGACGTTGTTGTTGTTTTTGTTTATTTGACGTTGTTGTTGTTGTTGTTGTTGTTATTGTGGTTGTTGTTGTTTATTTGACGTTGTTGTTGTTGTTGTTGTTGTTTATTTGACGTCGTTGTTGTTGTTGTTATTGTTGTTGTTGTTGTTGTTTATTTGATGTTGTTGTTGTTGTTTATTTGACGTTGTTGTTGTTGTTGTTTATTTGACGTTGTTGTTGTTGTTGACGTTGTTGTTGTTGTTTATTTGACATTGTTGTTGTTGTTATTGTTTATTTGACGTTGTTGTTGTTGTTGTTTATTTGGCGTTGTTGTTGTTGTTTATTTGACATTGTTGTTGTTGTTGTTGACGTTGTTGTTGTTGTTGTTGTTGTTTATTTGACGTTGTTTTAGTATTGTTGTTTATTTGACATTGTTGTTGTTATTTATTTGACGTTGTTGTGGGTGACATTGTTGTTGTTGTTTATTTGACGTTGTTGTTGTTGTTTATTTGACGTAGTTGTTGTTGTTGACGTTATTGTTGTTGTTGTTGTTGTTTATTTGACGTTTTTGTTGTTGTTGATGTTGTTGTTGTTGTATATTTGACGTTGTTGTTGTTGTTGTTGTTTATTTGATATTGTTGTTGTTGTTGTTTATTTGAAGTTGTTGTTGTTGTTTATTTGACGTTGTTGTTGTTGTTTATTTGACATTGTTGTTATTGACGGTGTTATTGTTGTTGTTGTTGTTATTTATTTGACATTGTTGTTGATGTTGTTGACGTTGTTGTTGTTTATTTGACGTTGTTGTTGTTGTTGTTCTTTATTTGACGTTCTTATTGTTTATTTGACGTTGTTGTTGTTGTTTATTTGACGTTGTTGTTGTTGTTGTTTATTTGACGTTGTTGTTGTTGACGTTGTTGTTGTTGTTGTTTATTTGACGTTGTTGTTGTTGTTGTTTATTTGACGCTGTTGTTGTTGACGTTGATGTTGTTGTTGTTTATTTGACGTTGTTGTTGTTGTTGACATAGTTGTTGTTGTTGTTGTTTATTTGATGTTTTTGTTGTTGTTGATGTTGTTGTAGTTTTCGTTGTTTTTTATTTGACGTTGTTGTAGTTGTTTAATTGACGTTGTTGTTGTTTTTGTTTATTTGACGTTGTTGTTGTTGTTGTTGTTATTGTGGTTGTTGTTGTTTATTTGACGTTGTTGTTGTTGTTGTTGTTGTTTATTTGACGTCGTTGTTGTTGTTGTTATTGTTGTTGTTGTTGTTGTTTATTTGATGTTGTTGTTGTTGTTTATTTGACGTTGTTGTTGTTGTTGTTTATTTGACGTTGTTGTTGTTGTTGACGTTGATGTTGTTGTTGTTTATTTGACGTTGTTGTTGTTGTTGACATAGTTGTTGTTGTTGTTGTTTATTTGACGTTTTTGTTGTTGTTGATGTTGTTGTAGTTTTCGTTGTTTTTTATTTGACGTTGTTGTAGTTGTTTAATTGACGTTGTTGTTGTTTTTGTTTATTTGACGTTGTTGTTGTTGTTGTTGTTGTTATTGTGGTTGTTGTTGTTTATTTGACGTTGTTGTTGTTGTTGTTGTTGTTGTTTATTTGACGTCGTTGTTGTTGTTGTTATTGTTGTTGTTGTTGTTGTTTATTTGATGTTGTTGTTGTTGTTTATTTGACGTTGTTGTTGTTGTTGACGTTGTTGTTGTTGTTTATTTGACATTGTTGTTGTTGTTATTGTTTATTTGACGTTGTTGTTGTTGTTGTTTATTTGGCGTTGTTGTTGTTGTTTATTTGACATTGTTGTTGTTGTTGTTGACGTTGTTGTTGTTGTTGTTGTTGTTGTTGTTTATTTGACGTTGTTTTAGTATTGTTGTTTATTTGACATTGTTGTTGTTATTTATTTGACGTTGTTGTGGGTGACATTGTTGTTGTTGTTTATTTGACGTTGTTGTTGTTGTTTATTTGACGTAGTTGTTGTTGTTGACGTTATTGTTGTTGTTGACGTTATTGTTGTTGTTGTTGTTGTTTATTTGACGTTTTTGTTGTTGTTGATGTTGTTGTTGTTGTATATTTGACGTTGTTGTTGTTGTTGTTGTTTATTTGATATTGTTGTTGTTGTTGTTTATTTGAAGTTGTTGTTGTTGTTTATTTGACGTTGTTGTTGTTGTTTATTTGACATTGTTGTTATTGACGGTGTTATTGTTGTTGTTGTTGTTATTTATTTGACATTGTTGTTGATGTTGTTGACGTTGTTGTTGTTTATTTGACGTTGTTGTTGTTGTTGTTCTTTATTTGACGTTCTTATTGTTTATTTGACGTTGTTGTTGTTGTTTATTTGACGTTGTTGTTGTTGTTGTTTATTTGACGTTGTTGTTGTTGACGTTGTTGTTGTTGTTGTTGTTTATTTGACGTTGTTGTTGTTGTTGTTTATTTGACGCTGTTGTTGTTGACGTTGATGTTGTTGTTGTTTATTTGACGTTGTTGTTGTTGTTGACATAGTTGTTGTTGTTGTTGTTTATTTGACGTTTTTGTTGTTGTTGATGTTGTTGTAGTTTTCGTTGTTTTTTATTTGACGTTGTTGTAGTTGTTTAATTGACGTTGTTGTTGTTTTTGTTTATTTGACGTTGTTGTTGTTGTTGTTGTTATTGTGGTTGTTGTTGTTTATTTGACGTTGTTGTTGTTGTTGTTGTTTATTTGACGTCGTTGTTGTTGTTGTTATTGTTGTTGTTGTTGTTGTTTATTTGATGTTGTTGTTATTGTTTATTTGACGTTGTTGTTGTTGTTGTTTATTTGGCGTTGTTGTTGTTGTTTATTTGACGTTGTTGTTGTTGTTGACATAGTTGTTGTTGTTGTTGTTTATTTGACGTTTTTGTTGTTGTTGATGTTGTTGTAGTTTTCGTTGTTTTTTATTTGACGTTGTTGTAGTTGTTTAATTGACGTTGTTGTTGTTTTTGTTTATTTGACGTTGTTGTTGTTGTTGTTGTTATTGTGGTTGTTGTTGTTTATTTGACGTTGTTGTTGTTGTTGTTGTTGTTTATTTGACGTCGTTGTTGTTGTTGTTATTGTTGTTGTTGTTGTTGTTTATTTGATGTTGTTGTTGTTGTTTATTTGACGTTGTTGTTGTTGTTGTTTATTTGACGTTGTTGTTGTTGTTGACGTTGTTGTTGTTGTTTATTTGACATTGTTGTTGTTGTTATTGTTTATTTGACGTTGTTGTTGTTGTTGTTTATTTGGCGTTGTTGTTGTTGTTTATTTGACATTGTTGTTGTTGTTGTTGACGTTGTTGTTGTTGTTGTTGTTGTTGTTGTTTATTTGACGTTGTTTTAGTATTGTTGTTTATTTGACATTGTTGTTGTTATTTATTTGACGTTGTTGTGGGTGACATTGTTGTTGTTGTTTATTTGACGTTGTTGTTGTTGTTTATTTGACGTAGTTGTTGTTGTTGACGTTATTGTTGTTGTTGACGTTATTGTTGTTGTTGTTGTTGTTTATTTGACGTTTTTGTTGTTGTTGATGTTGTTGTTGTTGTATATTTGACGTTGTTGTTGTTGTTGTTGTTTATTTGATATTGTTGTTGTTGTTGTTTATTTGAAGTTGTTGTTGTTGTTTATTTGACGTTGTTGTTGTTGTTTATTTGACATTGTTGTTATTGACGGTGTTATTGTTGTTGTTGTTGTTATTTATTTGACATTGTTGTTGATGTTGTTGACGTTGTTGTTGTTTATTTGACGTTGTTGTTGTTGTTGTTCTTTATTTGACGTTCTTATTGTTTATTTGACGTTGTTGTTGTTGTTTATTTGACGTTGTTGTTGTTGTTGTTTATTTGACGTTGTTGTTGTTGACGTTGTTGTTGTTGTTGTTTATTTGACGTTGTTGTTGTTGTTGTTTATTTGACGCTGTTGTTGTTGACGTTGATGTTGTTGTTGTTTATTTGACGTTGTTGTTGTTGTTGACATAGTTGTTGTTGTTGTTGTTGTTTATTTGACGTTTTTGTTGTTGTTGATGTTGTTGTAGTTTTCGTTGTTTTTTATTTGACGTTGTTGTAGTTGTTTAATTGACGTTGTTGTTGTTTTTGTTTATTTGACGTTGTTGTTGTTGTTGTTGTTATTGTGGTTGTTGTTGTTTATTTGACGTTGTTGTTGTTGTTGTTGTTGTTTATTTGACGTCGTTGTTGTTGTTGTTATTGTTGTTGTTGTTGTTGTTTATTTGATGTTGTTGTTATTGTTTATTTGACGTTGTTGTTGTTGTTGTTTATTTGGCGTTGTTGTTGTTGTTTATTTGACATTGTTGTTGTTGTTGTTGACGTTGTTGTTGTTGTTGTTGTTGTTGTTTATTTGACGTTGTTTTAGTATTGTTGTTTATTTGACATTGTTGTTGTTATTTATTTGACGTTGTTGTGGGTGACATTGTTGTTGTTGTTTATTTGACGTTGTTGTTGTTGTTTATTTGACGTAGTTGTTGTTGTTGACGGTATTGTTGTTGTTGACGTTATTGTTGTTGTTGTTGTTATTTATTTGACGTTTTTGTTGTTGTTGTTGTTCTTTATTTGACGTTGTTATTATTTATTTGACGTTGTTGTTGTTGTTAATTTGACGTTGTTGTTGTTGACGGTGTTGTTGTTGTTGTTGTTTATTTGACGTTGTTGTTGTTGTTTATTTGACGTTGTTATTGTTGACGTTGTTGTTGTTGTTGTTTATTTGACGTTGTTGTTGTTGTTGACATTGTTGTTGTTGTTGTTGTTGTTTATTTGACGTTTTTGTTGTTGTTGATGTTGTTGTTGTTTTCGTTGTTGTTTATTTGACGTTGTTGTAGTTGTTTAATTGACGTTGTTGTTGTTGTTGTTTATTTGACGTTGTTGTTGTTGTTGTTATTGTGGTTGTTGATGTTTATTTGACGTTATTGTTGTTGTTGTTTATTTGACGCTATTGTTGTTGTTATTGTTTATTAGACGTTGTTGTTGTTGTTGACGTTGTTGTTGTTGTTGTTGTTTATTTGACATTGTTGTTGTTGTTGTTATTGTTTATTTGACGTTGTTGTTGTTGTTTATTTGCCGTTGTTGTTGTTGTTGTTGACATAGTTGTTGTTGTTGTTGTTGTTCATTTGACGTTGTTGTTGTTGACGTTGTTGTTGTTGTTGTTTATTTGACGTTGTTGTTGTTGTTGTTTATTTGACATTGTTGTTGTTGTTGACGTTGTTGTTGTTGTTTATTTGACATTGTTCTTGTTGTTGACGTTGTTGTTGTTGTTTATTTGACATTGTTGTTGTTGTTATTGTTGACGTTGTTGTTGTTCTTGTTTATTTGACTTTGTTGTTGTTGTTGTTTATTTGACGTTGTTGTTGTTGTTGACTTAATTGTTGTTGTTGTTTATTTGACGTTGTTGTTGTTGTTGACGTTGTTGTTTATTTGATGTTGTTGTTGTTATTTATTTGACGTTGTTGTTGTTGTTGACGTTGTTGTTGTTGTTTATTTGACGTTGTTGTTGTTATTTATTTGACATTGTTGTTGTTGTTGACGTTGTTGTTGTTGTTGTTGTTTATTTGACATTGTTGTTGTTGTTGTTGACGTTGTTGTTGTTGTTGTTGTTGTTGTTTATTTGACGTTGTTTTAGTATTGTTGTTTATTTGACATTGTTGTTGTTATTTATTTGACGTTGTTGTGGGTGACATTGTTGTTGTTGTTTATTTGACGTTGTTGTTGTTGTTTATTTGACGTAGTTGTTGTTGTTGACGTTATTGTTGTTGTTGACGTTATTGTTGTTGTTGTTGTTGTTTATTTGACGTTTTTGTTGTTGTTGATGTTGTTGTTGTTGTATATTTGACGTTGTTGTTGTTGTTGTTGTTTATTTGATATTGTTGTTGTTGTTGTTTATTTGAAGTTGTTGTTGTTGTTTATTTGACGTTGTTGTTGTTGTTTATTTGACATTGTTGTTATTGACGGTGTTATTGTTGTTGTTGTTGTTATTTATTTGACATTGTTGTTGATGTTGTTGACGTTGTTGTTGTTTATTTGACGTTGTTGTTGTTGTTGTTCTTTATTTGACGTTCTTATTGTTTATTTGACGTTGTTGTTGTTGTTTATTTGACGTTGTTGTTGTTGTTGTTTATTTGACGTTGTTGTTGTTGACGTTGTTGTTGTTGTTGTTTATTTGACGTTGTTGTTGTTGTTGTTTATTTGACGCTGTTGTTGTTGACGTTGATGTTGTTGTTGTTTATTTGACGTTGTTGTTGTTGTTGACATAGTTGTTGTTGTTGTTGTTTATTTGACGTTTTTGTTGTTGTTGATGTTGTTGTAGTTTTCGTTGTTTTTTATTTGACGTTGTTGTAGTTGTTTAATTGACGTTGTTGTTGTTTTTGTTTATTTGACGTTGTTGTTGTTGTTGTTGTTGTTATTGTGGTTGTTGTTGTTTATTTGACGTTGTTGTTGTTGTTGTTGTTTATTTGACGTCGTTGTTGTTGTTGTTATTGTTGTTGTTGTTGTTGTTTATTTGATGTTGTTGTTATTGTTTATTTGACGTTGTTGTTGTTGTTGTTTATTTGGCGTTGTTGTTGTTGTTTATTTGACGTTGTTGTTGTTGTTGACATAGTTGTTGTTGTTGTTGTTGTTTATTTGACGTTTTTGTTGTTGTTGATGTTGTTGTAGTTTTCGTTGTTTTTTATTTGACGTTGTTGTAGTTGTTTAATTGACGTTGTTGTTGTTTTTGTTTATTTGACGTTGTTGTTGTTGTTGTTGTTATTGTGGTTGTTGTTGTTTATTTGACGTTGTTGTTGTTGTTGTTGTTGTTTATTTGACGTCGTTGTTGTTGTTGTTATTGTTGTTGTTGTTGTTGTTTATTTGATGTTGTTGTTGTTGTTTATTTGACGTTGTTGTTGTTGTTGTTTATTTGACGTTGTTGTTGTTGTTGACGTTGTTGTTGTTGTTTATTTGACATTGTTGTTGTTGTTATTGTTTATTTGACGTTGTTGTTGTTGTTGTTTATTTGGCGTTGTTGTTGTTGTTTATTTGACATTGTTGTTGTTGTTGTTGACGTTGTTGTTGTTGTTGTTGTTGTTGTTGTTTATTTGACGTTGTTTTAGTATTGTTGTTTATTTGACATTGTTGTTGTTATTTATTTGACGTTGTTGTGGGTGACATTGTTGTTGTTGTTTATTTGACGTTGTTGTTGTTGTTTATTTGACGTAGTTGTTGTTGTTGACGTTATTGTTGTTGTTGACGTTATTGTTGTTGTTGTTGTTGTTTATTTGACGTTTTTGTTGTTGTTGATGTTGTTGTTGTTGTATATTTGACGTTGTTGTTGTTGTTGTTGTTGTTTATTTGATATTGTTGTTGTTGTTGTTTATTTGAAGTTGTTGTTGTTGTTTATTTGACGTTGTTGTTGTTGTTTATTTGACATTGTTGTTATTGACGGTGTTATTGTTGTTGTTGTTGTTATTTATTTGACATTGTTGTTGATGTTGTTGACGTTGTTGTTGTTTATTTGACGTTGTTGTTGTTGTTGTTCTTTATTTGACGTTCTTATTGTTTATTTGACGTTGTTGTTGTTGTTTATTTGACGTTGTTGTTGTTGTTGTTTATTTGACGTTGTTGTTGTTGACGTTGTTGTTGTTGTTGTTTATTTGACGTTGTTGTTGTTGTTGTTTATTTGACGCTGTTGTTGTTGACGTTGATGTTGTTGTTGTTTATTTGACGTTGTTGTTGTTGTTGACATAGTTGTTGTTGTTGTTGTTTATTTGACGTTTTTGTTGTTGTTGATGTTGTTGTAGTTTTCGTTGTTTTTTATTTGACGTTGTTGTAGTTGTTTAATTGACGTTGTTGTTGTTTTTGTTTATTTGACGTTGTTGTTGTTGTTGTTGTTATTGTGGTTGTTGTTGTTTATTTGACGTTGTTGTTGTTGTTGTTGTTGTTTATTTGACGTCGTTGTTGTTGTTGTTATTGTTGTTGTTGTTGTTGTTTATTTGATGTTGTTGTTATTGTTTATTTGACGTTGTTGTTGTTGTTGTTTATTTGGCGTTGTTGTTGTTGTTTATTTGACATTGTTGTTGTTGTTGTTGACGTTGTTGTTGTTGTTGTTGTTGTTTATTTGACGTTGTTTTAGTATTGTTGTTTATTTGACATTGTTGTTGTTATTTATTTGACGTTGTTGTGGGTGACATTGTTGTTGTTGTTTATTTGACGTTGTTGTTGTTGTTTATTTGACGTAGTTGTTGTTGTTGACGGTATTGTTGTTGTTGACGTTATTGTTGTTGTTGTTGTTATTTATTTGACGTTTTTGTTGTTGTTGTTGTTCTTTATTTGACGTTGTTATTATTTATTTGACGTTGTTGTTGTTGTTAATTTGACGTTGTTGTTGTTGACGGTGTTGTTGTTGTTGTTGTTTATTTGACGTTGTTGTTGTTGTTTATTTGACGTTGTTATTGTTGACGTTGTTGTTGTTGTTGTTTATTTGACGTTGTTGTTGTTGTTGTTGACATTGTTGTTGTTGTTGTTGTTTATTTGACGTTTTTGTTGTTGTTGATGTTGTTGTTGTTTTCGTTGTTGTTTATTTGACGTTGTTGTAGTTGTTTAATTGACGTTGTTGTTGTTGTTGTTTATTTGACGTTGTTGTTGTTGTTGTTATTGTGGTTGTTGATGTTTATTTGACGTTATTGTTGTTGTTGTTTATTTGACGCTATTGTTGTTGTTATTGTTTATTAGACGTTGTTGTTGTTGTTGACGTTGTTGTTGTTGTTGTTGTTTATTTGACATTGTTGTTGTTGTTGTTATTGTTTATTTGACGTTGTTGTTGTTGTTTATTTGCCGTTGTTGTTGTTGTTGTTGACATAGTTGTTGTTGTTGTTGTTGTTCATTTGACGTTGTTGTTGTTGACGTTGTTGTTGTTGTTGTTTATTTGACGTTGTTGTTGTTGTTGTTTATTTGACATTGTTGTTGTTGTTGACGTTGTTGTTGTTGTTTATTTGACATTGTTCTTGTTGTTGACGTTGTTGTTGTTGTTTATTTGACATTGTTGTTGTTGTTGTTGTTGACGTTGTTGTTGTTCTTGTTTATTTGACTTTGTTGTTGTTGTTGTTTATTTGACGTTGTTGTTGTTGTTGACTTAATTGTTGTTGTTGTTTATTTGACGTTGTTGTTGTTGTTGACGTTGTTGTTTATTTGATGTTGTTGTTGTTATTTATTTGACGTTGTTGTTGTTGTTGACGTTGTTGTTGTTGTTTATTTGACGTTGTTGTTGTTATTTATTTGACATTGTTGTTGTTGTTGACGTTGTTGTTGTTGTTGTTGTTTATTTGACATTGTTGTTGTTGTTGTTGACGTTGTTGTTGTTGTTGTTGTTGTTTATTTGACGTTGTTTTAGTATTGTTGTTTATTTGACATTGTTGTTGTTATTTATTTGACGTTGTTGTGGGTGACATTGTTGTTGTTGTTTATTTGACGTTGTTGTTGTTTATTTGCTGTAGTTGTTGTTGTTGACGTTATTGTTGTTGTTGACGTTATTGTTGTTGTTGTTGTTGTTTATTTGACGTTTTTGTTGTTGTTGATGTTGTTGTTGTTGTTGTATATTTGACGTTGTTGTTGTTATTGTTGTTGTTGTTGTTGTTGTTGTTGTTTATTTGACATTGTTGTTGTTGTTGTTTATTTGACGTTGTTGTTGTTGTTTATTTGACGTTGTTGTTGTTGTTTAGTTGACATTGTTGTTGTTGACGGTGTTATTGTTGTTGTTGTTTATTTGACATTGTTGTTGTTGTTGACGTTGTTGTTGTTTATTTGACGTTGTTGTTGTTGTTGACGTTGTTGTTGTTGTTGTTGTTTATTTGACATTGTTGTTGTTGTTGTTATTGTTTATTTGACGTTGTTGTTGTTGTTTATTTGCCGTTGTTGTTGTTGTTGTTGACATAGTTGTTGTTGTTGTTGTTGTTCATTTGACGTTGTTGTTGTTGACGTTGTTGTTGTTGTTGTTTATTTGACGTTGTTGTTGTTGTTGTTTATTTGACATTGTTGTTGTTGTTGACGTTGTTGTTGTTGTTTATTTGACATTGTTCTTGTTGTTGACGTTGTTGTTGTTGTTTATTTGACATTGTTGTTGTTGTTGTTGTTGACGTTGTTGTTGTTCTTGTTTATTTGACTTTGTTGTTGTTGTTGTTTATTTGACGTTGTTGTTGTTGTTGACTTAATTGTTGTTGTTGTTTATTTGACGTTGTTGTTGTTGTTGACGTTGTTGTTTATTTGATGTTGTTGTTGTTATTTATTTGACGTTGTTGTTGTTGTTGACGTTGTTGTTGTTGTTTATTTGACGTTGTTGTTGTTATTTATTTGACATTGTTGTTGTTGTTGACGTTGTTGTTGTTGTTGTTGTTTATTTGACATTGTTGTTGTTGTTGTTGACGTTGTTGTTGTTGTTGTTGTTGTTTATTTGACGTTGTTTTAGTATTGTTGTTTATTTGACATTGTTGTTGTTATTTATTTGACGTTGTTGTGGGTGACATTGTTGTTGTTGTTTATTTGACGTTGTTGTTGTTTATTTGCTGTAGTTGTTGTTGTTGACGTTATTGTTGTTGTTGACGTTATTGTTGTTGTTGTTGTTGTTTATTTGACGTTTTTGTTGTTGTTGATGTTGTTGTTGTTGTTGTATATTTGACGTTGTTGTTGTTATTGTTGTTGTTGTTGTTGTTGTTGTTGTTTATTTGACATTGTTGTTGTTGTTGTTTATTTGACGTTGTTGTTGTTGTTTATTTGACGTTGTTGTTGTTGTTTAGTTGACATTGTTGTTGTTGACGGTGTTATTGTTGTTGTTGTTTATTTGACATTGTTGTTGTTGTTGACGTTGTTGTTGTTTATTTGACGTTGTTGTTGTTGTTGACGTTGTTGTTGTTGTTGTTGTTTATTTGACATTGTTGTTGTTGTTGTTATTGTTTATTTGACGTTGTTGTTGTTGTTTATTTGCCGTTGTTGTTGTTGTTGTTGACATAGTTGTTGTTGTTGTTGTTGTTCATTTGACGTTGTTGTTGTTGACGTTGTTGTTGTTGTTGTTTATTTGACGTTGTTGTTGTTGTTGTTTATTTGACATTGTTGTTGTTGTTGACGTTGTTGTTGTTGTTTATTTGACATTGTTCTTGTTGTTGACGTTGTTGTTGTTGTTTATTTGACATTGTTGTTGTTGTTGTTGTTGACGTTGTTGTTGTTCTTGTTTATTTGACTTTGTTGTTGTTGTTGTTTATTTGACGTTGTTGTTGTTGTTGACTTAATTGTTGTTGTTGTTTATTTGACGTTGTTGTTGTTGTTGACGTTGTTGTTTATTTGACGTTGTTGTTGTTGTTTATTTGACGTTGTTGTTGTTGTTGACGTTGTTGTTGTTGTTTATTTGACGTTGTTGTTGTTATTTATTTGACATTGTTGTTGTTGTTGACGTTGTTGTTGTTGTTGTTGTTTATTTGACATTGTTGTTGTTGTTGTTGACGTTGTTGTTGTTGTTGTTGTTGTTTATTTGACGTTGTTTTAGTATTGTTGTTTATTTTACATTGTTGTTGTTATTTATTTGACGTTGTTGTGGGTGACATTGTTGTTGTTGTTTATTTGACGTTGTTGTTGTTTATTTGCTGTAGTTGTTGTTGTTGACGTTATTGTTGTTGTTGACGTTATTGTTGTTGTTGTTGTTGTTTATTTGACGTTTTTGTTGTTGTTGATGTTGTTGTTGTTGTTGTATATTTGACGTTGTTGTTGTTATTGTTGTTGTTGTTGTTGTTGTTGTTGTTTATTTGACATTGTTGTTGTTGTTGTTTATTTGACGTTGTTGTTGTTGTTTATTTGACGTTGTTGTTGTTGTTTAGTTGACATTGTTGTTGTTGACGGTGTTATTGTTGTTGTTGTTTATTTGACATTGTTGTTGTTGTTGACGTTGTTGTTGTTTATTTGACGTTGTTGTTGTTGTTGTTGTTCTTTATTTGACGTTGTTATTATTTATTTGACGTTGTAGTTGTTGTTGTTAATTTGACGTTGTTGTTGTTGACGGTGTTGTTGTTGTTGTTGTTGTTTATTTGACGTTTTTGTTGTTGTTTATTTGACGTTGGAATTGTTGACGTTGTTGTTGTTGTTTATTTGACGTTGTTGTTGTTGTTGACATTGTTGTTGTTGTTGTTTATTTGACGTTTTTGTTGTTGTTGATGTTGTTGTTGTTTTCGTTGTTGTTTATTTGACGTTGTTGTAGTTGTTTAATTGACGTTGTTGTTGTTGTTGTTTATTTGACGTTGTTGTTGTTGTTGTTATTGTGGTTGTTGATGTTTATTTGACGTTATTGTTGTTGTTGTTTATTTGACGCTATTGTTGTTGTTATTGTTTATTAGACGTTGTTGTTGTTGTTGACGTTGTTGTTGTTGTTGTTGTTTATTTGACATTGTTGTTGTTGTTGTTATTGTTTATTTGACGTTGTTGTTGTTGTTTATTTGCCGTTGTTGTTGTTGTTGTTGACATAGTTGTTGTTGTTGTTGTTGTTCATTTGACGTTGTTGTTGTTGACGTTGTTGTTGTTGTTGTTTATTTGACGTTGTTGTTGTTGTTGTTTATTTGACATTGTTGTTGTTGTTGACGTTGTTGTTGTTGTTTATTTGACATTGTTCTTGTTGTTGACGTTGTTGTTGTTGTTTATTTGACATTGTTGTTGTTGTTGTTGTTGACGTTGTTGTTGTTCTTGTTTATTTGACTTTGTTGTTGTTGTTGTTTATTTGACGTTGTTGTTGTTGTTGACTTAATTGTTGTTGTTGTTTATTTGACGTTGTTGTTGTTGTTGACGTTGTTGTTTATTTGATGTTGTTGTTGTTATTTATTTGACGTTGTTGTTGTTGTTGACGTTGTTGTTGTTGTTTATTTGACGTTGTTGTTGTTATTTATTTGACATTGTTGTTGTTGTTGACGTTGTTGTTGTTGTTGTTGTTTATTTGACATTGTTGTTGTTGTTGTTGACGTTGTTGTTGTTGTTGTTGTTGTTTATTTGACGTTGTTTTAGTATTGTTGTTTATTTGACATTGTTGTTGTTATTTATTTGACGTTGTTGTGGGTGACATTGTTGTTGTTGTTTATTTGACGTTGTTGTTGTTTATTTGCTGTAGTTGTTGTTGTTGACGTTATTGTTGTTGTTGACGTTATTGTTGTTGTTGTTGTTGTTTATTTGACGTTTTTGTTGTTGTTGATGTTGTTGTTGTTGTTGTATATTTGACGTTGTTGTTGTTATTGTTGTTGTTGTTGTTGTTGTTGTTGTTTATTTGACATTGTTGTTGTTGTTGTTTATTTGACGTTGTTGTTGTTGTTTATTTGACGTTGTTGTTGTTGTTTAGTTGACATTGTTGTTGTTGACGGTGTTATTGTTGTTGTTGTTTATTTGACATTGTTGTTGTTGTTGACGTTGTTGTTGTTTATTTGACGTTGTTGTTGTTGTTGACGTTGTTGTTGTTGTTGTTGTTTATTTGACATTGTTGTTGTTGTTGTTATTGTTTATTTGACGTTGTTGTTGTTGTTTATTTGCCGTTGTTGTTGTTGTTGTTGACATAGTTGTTGTTGTTGTTGTTGTTCATTTGACGTTGTTGTTGTTGACGTTGTTGTTGTTGTTGTTTATTTGACGTTGTTGTTGTTGTTGTTTATTTGACATTGTTGTTGTTGTTGACGTTGTTGTTGTTGTTTATTTGACATTGTTCTTGTTGTTGACGTTGTTGTTGTTGTTTATTTGACATTGTTGTTGTTGTTGTTGTTGACGTTGTTGTTGTTCTTGTTTATTTGACTTTGTTGTTGTTGTTGTTTATTTGACGTTGTTGTTGTTGTTGACTTAATTGTTGTTGTTGTTTATTTGACGTTGTTGTTGTTGTTGACGTTGTTGTTTATTTGACGTTGTTGTTGTTGTTTATTTGACGTTGTTGTTGTTGTTGACGTTGTTGTTGTTGTTTATTTGACGTTGTTGTTGTTATTTATTTGACATTGTTGTTGTTGTTGACGTTGTTGTTGTTGTTGTTGTTTATTTGACATTGTTGTTGTTGTTGTTGACGTTGTTGTTGTTGTTGTTGTTGTTTATTTGACGTTGTTTTAGTATTGTTGTTTATTTTACATTGTTGTTGTTATTTATTTGACGTTGTTGTGGGTGACATTGTTGTTGTTGTTTATTTGACGTTGTTGTTGTTTATTTGCTGTAGTTGTTGTTGTTGACGTTATTGTTGTTGTTGACGTTATTGTTGTTGTTGTTGTTGTTTATTTGACGTTTTTGTTGTTGTTGATGTTGTTGTTGTTGTTGTATATTTGACGTTGTTGTTGTTATTGTTGTTGTTGTTGTTGTTGTTGTTGTTTATTTGACATTGTTGTTGTTGTTGTTTATTTGACGTTGTTGTTGTTGTTTATTTGACGTTGTTGTTGTTGTTTAGTTGACATTGTTGTTGTTGACGGTGTTATTGTTGTTGTTGTTTATTTGACATTGTTGTTGTTGTTGACGTTGTTGTTGTTTATTTGACGTTGTTGTTGTTGTTGTTGTTCTTTATTTGACGTTGTTATTATTTATTTGACGTTGTAGTTGTTGTTGTTAATTTGACGTTGTTGTTGTTGACGGTGTTGTTGTTGTTGTTGTTGTTTATTTGACGTTTTTGTTGTTGTTTATTTGACGTTGGAATTGTTGACGTTGTTGTTGTTGTTTATTTGACGTTGTTGTTGTTGTTGACATTGTTGTTGTTGTTGTTTATTTGACGTTTTTGTTGTTGTTGATGTTGTTGTTGTTTTCGTTGTTGTTTATTTGACATTGTTGTAGTTGTTTAATTGACGTTGTTGCTGTTGTTGTTTATTTGACGTTGTTGTTGTTGTTGTTATTGTGGTTGTTGTTGTTTATTTGACGTTATTGTTGTTGTTGTTTATTTGACGCTATTGTTGTTGTTATTGTTTATTTGACGTTGTTGTCGTTGTTGACGTTGTTGTTGTTGTTGTTTATTTGACGTTGTTGTGGTTGTTTATTTGACATTGTTTTTGTTGTTGTTATTGTTTATTTGACGTTGTTGTTGTTGTTGTTTATTTGGCGTTGTTGTTGTTGTTGACGTTGTTGTTGTTGTTGACGTTGTTGTTGTTGTTGTTTATTTGACGTTGTTGTTGTTGTTGTTGACGTTGTTTTTGTTGTTGTTTATTTGATGTTGTTGTTGTTGTTGTTTATTTGACGTTGTTGTTGTTGTTTATTTGACGTTGTTGTTGTTGTTTGTTTGACGTTGTTGTTGTTGTTGTTGTTTATTTGACATTGTTGTTGCTGACGGTGTTGTTGTTGTTGTTTATTTGACGTTGTTGTTGTTGTTGTTTATTTGACGTTGTTGTTGTGGACGTTGTTGTTGTTGTTTATTTGACGTTGTTGTTGTTGTTGTTGTTTATTTGACGTTGTTGTTGTTGTTTATTTGGCGTTGTTGTTGTTGTTGACGTTGTTGTTGTTCTTGTTGTTGTTTATTTGACGTTGTGGTTGTTGTTGACGTTGTTTTTGTTGTTGTTTATTTGACGTTGTTGTTGTTTATTTGACGTTGTTGTTGTTGTTTATTTGACGTTTATGTTGTTGTTGTTTATTTGACGTTGTTGTTGTTGTTGTTTATTTGACATTGTTGTTGTTGACGGTGTTGTTGTTGTTTATTTGACGTTGTTGTTGTTGTTGTTTATTTGACGTTGTTGTTGTTGTTTATTTGACGTTGTTGTTGTTGTTTGTTTGACGTTGTTGTTGTTGTTGACATAGTTGTTGTTGTTGTTTATTTGACGTTGTTGTTGTTGTTTATTTGACATTGTTGTTGTTGTTGTCGTTGTTGTTGTTGTTGACGTTGTTGTTGTTGTTTATTTGACTTTGTTTTTGTTGTTGTTGTTGTTTATTTGACGTTGTTGTTGTTGTTGACTTAATTGTTGTTGTTGTTTATTTGACGTTGTTGTTGTTGTTGACGTTGTTGTTTATTTGACGTTGTTGTTGTTGTTTATTTGACGTTGTTGTTGTTGACGTTGTTGTTTATTTGACGTTGTTGTTGTTGACGTTGTTGTTGTTGTTTATTTGACGTTGTTGTTGTTATTTATTTGACATTGTTGTTGTTGTTGACGTTGTTGTTGTTGTTGTTGTTTATTTGACATTGTTGTTGTTGTTGTTGTTGACGTTGTTGTTATTGTTGTTGTTGTTTATTTGACGTTGTTTTAGTATTGTTGTTTATTTGACATTGTTGTTGTTATTTATTTGACGTTGTTGTGGGTGAAATTGTTGTTGTTGTTTATTTGACGTTGTTGTTGTTGTTTATTTGACGTAGTTGTTGTTGTTGACGTTATTGTTGTTGTTGTTGTTGTCTATTTGACGTTTTTGTTGTTGTTGATGTTGTTGTTGTTGTTGTATATTTGACGTTGTTGTTGTTGTTGTTTATTTGACATTGTTGTTGTTGTTTATTTGACGTTGTTGTTGTTGTTTATTTGACGTTGATGTTGTTGTTTATTTGACATTGTTGTTATTGACGGTGTTATTGTTGTTGTTATTATTTATTTGACATTGTTGTTGTTGTTGTTGACGTTGTTGTTGTTTATTTGACGTTGTTGTTGTTGTTGTTCTTTATTTGACGTTCTTATTGTTTATTTGACGTTGTAGTTGTTGTTGTTTATTTGACGTTGTTGTTGTTGTTTATTTGACGTTGTTGTTGTTGACGTTGTTGTTGTTGTTGTTGTTTATTTGACGTTGTTGTTGTTGTTTATTTGACGTTGTTGTTGTTGACGTTGATGTTGTTGTTGTTTATTTGACGTTGTTGTTGTTGTTGACATAGTTGTTGTTGTTGTTGTTTATTTGACGTTTTTGTTGTTGTTGATGTTGTTGTTGTTTTCGTTGTTTTTTATTTGACGTTGTTGTAGTTGTTTAATTGACGTTGTTGTTGTTGTTGTTTATTTGACGTTGTTGTTGTTATTGTGGTTGTTGTTGTTTATTTGACGTTGTTGTTGTTGTTGTTGTTGTTGTTTATTTGACCTCGTTGTTGTTGTTGTTATTGTTGTTGTTGTTGTTGTTTATTTGACGTTGTTGTTGTTGTTTATTTGACGTTGTTGTTGTTGTTGTTGTTGTTTATTTGACGTTGTTGTTGTTGTTGTTTATTTGACATTGTTGTTGTTGTTGTTATTGTTTATTTGACGTTGTTGTTGTTGTTGTTTATTTGACGTTGTTGTTGTTGTTGTTTATTTGACATTGTTGTTGTTGTTGTTATTGTTTATTTGACGTTGTTGTTGTTGTTGTTTATTTGACGTTGTTGTTGTGGACGTTGTTGTTGTTGTTTATTTGACGTTGTTGTTGTTGTTGACATAGTTGTTGTTGTTGTTGTTTATTTGACGTTGTTGTTGTTGTTTATTTGGCGTTGTTGTTGTTGTTGACGTTGTTGTTATTGTTGTTGTTGTTTATTTGACGTTGTTGTTGTTGTTGACGTTGTTTTTGTTGTTGTTTATTTGACGTTGTTGTTGTTTATTTGACGTTGTTGTTGTTGTTTATTTGACATTGTTGTTGTTGTTGTTTATTTGACGTTGTTGTTGTTGTTTATTTGACATTGTTGTTGTTTGACGGTGTTGTTGTTGTTTATTTGACGTTGTTGTTGTTGTTGTTTATTAGACGTTGTTGTTGTTGTTTGTTTGACGTTGTTGTTGTTGTTGACATATTTGTTGTTGTTGTTTATTTGACGTTGTTGTTGTTGTTTATTTGACATTGTTGTTGTTGTTGTCGTTGTTGTTGTTGTTGACGTTGTTGTTGTTCTTTATTTGACTTTGTTGTTGTTGTTGTTGTTGTTTATTTGACGTTGTTGTTGTTGTTGACTTAATTGTTGTTGTTGTTTATTTGACGTTATTGTTGTTGTCGACGTTGTTGTTTATTTGACGTTGTTGTTATTGTTTATTTGACGTTGTTGTTGTTGACGTTGTTGTTGTTGTTGTTTATTTGACGTTGTTGTTGTTATTTATTTGACATTGTTGTTGTTGTTGACGTTGTTGTTGTTGTTTATTTGACATTGTTGTTGTTGTTGTTGTTGACGTTGTTGTTGTTGTTTATTTGACTTTGTTGTTGTTGTTGTTGTTGTTGTTTATTTGACGTTGTTGTTGTTGTTGTTGACTTAATTGTTGTTGTTGTTTATTTGACGTTGTTGTTGTTGTTGTTAACGTTGTTGTTGTTGTTTATTTGACGTTGTTGTTGTTGTTGACGTTGTTGTTGTTGTTGTTTATTTGACGTTGTTGTTGTTATTTATTTGACATTGTTGTTGTTGTTGTTGACGTTGTTGTTGTTGTTGTATATTTGACATTGTTGTTGTTGTTGACTTTGTTGTTGTTGTTGTTTATTTGACATTGTTGTTGTTGTTGTTGACGTTGTTGTTGTTGTTGTTGTTGTTTATTTGACGTTGTTTTAGTATTGTTTTTTATTTGACATTGTTGTTGTTATTTATTTGACGTTGTTGTGGGTGACATTGTTGTTGTTGTTTATTTGACGTTGTTGTTGTTGTTTATTTGACGTAGTTGTTGTTGTTGACGTTATTGTTATTGTTGACGTTATTGTTGTTGTTGTTGTTGTTTATTTGACGTTTTTGTAGTTGTTGATGTTGTTGTTGTTGTATATTTGACGTTGTTGTTGTTGTTGTTGTTTATTTGACATTGTTGTTGTTGTTGTTGTTTATTTGACGTTGTTGTTGTTTATTTGACGTTGTTGTTGTTGTTTATTTGACATTGTTGTTATTGACAGTTTATTTGACGTTGTTGTTGTTGTTATTTATTTGACATTGTTGTTGATGTTGTTGACGTTGTTGTTGTTTATTTGACGTTGTTGTTGTTGTTGTTCTTTATTTGACGTTCTTATTGTTTATTTGACGTTGTTGTTGTTGTTTATTTGACGTTGTTGTTGTTGTTGTTTATTTGACGTTGTTGTTGTTGACGTTCTTGTTGTTGTTGTTGTTGTTGTTGTTGTTGTTGTTTATTTGACGTTGTTGTTGTTGTTGTTTATTTGGTGTTGTTGTTGTTGACGTTGATGTTGTTGTTGTTTATTTGACGTTGTTGTTGTTGTTGACATAGTTGTTGTTGTTGTTGTTTATTTGACGTTTTTGTTGTTGTTGATGTTGTTGTTGTTTTCGTTGTTTTTTATTTGACGTTGTTGTAGTTGTTTAATTGACGTTGTTGTTGTTTTTGTTTATGTGACGTTGTTGTTGTTGTTGTTGTTATTGTGGTTGTTGTTGTTTATTTGACGTTGTTGTTGTTGTTGTTGTTGTTGTTGTTGTTGTTGTTGTTGTTGTTTATTTGACGTCGTTGTTGTTGTTGTTATTGTTGTTGTTGTTGTTGTTTATTTGATGTTGTTGTTGTTGTTTATTTGACGTTGTTGTTGTTGTTGTTTATTTGACGTTGTTGTTGTTGTTTATTTGACGCTGTTGTTGTTGTTGTTGTTGTTTATTTGACGTTGTTGTTGTTGTTTATTTGACATTGTTGTTGTTGTTGTTATTGTTTATTTGACGTTGTTGTTGTTGTTGTTGTTTATTTGACGTTGTTGTTGTTGTTGTTTATTTGACATTGTTGTTGTTGTTGTTATTGTTTATTTGACGTTGTTGTTGTTGTTGTTTATTTGACGTTGTTGTTGTGGACGTTGTTGTTGTTGTTTATTTGAAGTTGTTGTTGTTGTTGACATAGTTGTTGTTGTTGTTGTTTATTTGACGTTGTTGTTGTTGTTTATTTGGCGTTGTTGTTGTTGTTGACGTTGTTGTTGTTGTTGTTGTTGTTTATTTGACGTTGTTGTTGTTGTTGACGTTGTTTTTGTTGTTGTTTATTTGACGTTGTTGTTGTTTATTTGACGTTGTTGTTGTTGTTTATTTGACATTGTTGTTGTTGTTGTTTATTTGACGTTGTTGTTGTTGTTTATTTGACATTGTTGTTGTTGACGGTGTTGTTGTTGTTTATTTGACGTTGTTGTTGTTGTTGTTGTTTATTTGACGTTGTTGTGTTGTTTGTTTGACGTTGTTGTTGTTGTTGACATAGTTGTTGTTGTTGTTTATTTGACGTTGTTGTTGTTGTTTATTTGACATTGTTGTTGTTGTTGTCGTTGTTGTTGTTGTTGACGTTGTTGTTGTTGTTTATTTGACTTTGTTGTTGTTGTTGTTGTTGTTGTTTATTTGACGTTGCTGTTGTTGTTGTTGACTTAATTGTTGTTGTTGTTTATTTGACGTTATTGTTATTGTCGACGTTGTTGTTTATTTGACGTTGTTGTTGTTGTTTATTTGACGTTGTTGTTGTTGACGTTGTTGTTGTTGTTGTTTATTTGACGTTGTTGTTGTTATTTATTTGACATTGTTGTTGTTGTTGACGTTGTTGTTGTTGTTTATTTGACATTGTTGTTGTTGTTGTTGTTGTTGACGTTGTTGTTGTTGTTTATTTGACTTTGTTGTTGTTGTTGTTGTTGTTGTTTATTTGACGTTGTTGTTGTTGTTGTTGTTTATTTGACGTTGTTGTTGTTGTTGTTGACGTTGTTGTTTATTTGACGTTGTTGTTGTTGTTGTTTATTTGACGTTGTTGTTGTTGTTGACGTTGTTGTTGTTGTTGTTGTTTATTTGACGTTGTTGTTGTTATTTATTTGACATTGTTGTTGTTGTTGTCGACGTTGTTGTTGTTGTTGTATATTTGACATTGTTGTTGTTGTTGACGTTGTTGTTGTTGTTGTTTATTTGACATTGTTGTTGTTGTTGTTGACGTTGTTGTTGTTGTTGTTGTTGTTGTTGTTTATTTGACGTTGTTTTAGTATTGTTGTTTATTTGACATTGTTGTTGTTATTTATTTGACGTTGTTGTGGGTGACATTGTTGTTGTTGTTTATTTGACGTAGTTGTTGTTGTTGACGTTATTGTTGTTGTTGTTGTTGTTTATTTGACGTTTTTGTAGTTGTTGATGTTGTTGTTGTTGTATATTTGACGTTGTTGTTGTTGTTGTTTATTTGACATTGTTGTTGTTGTTGTTGTTTATTTGACGTTGTTGTTGTTGTTTATTTGACGTTGTTGTTGTTGTTGTTTATTTGACGTTATTGTTGTTGTCGACGTTGTTGTTTATTTGACGTTGTTGTTGTTGTTTATTTGACGTTGTTGTTGTTGACGTTGTTGTTGTTGTTGTTTATTTGACGTTGTTGTTGTTATTTATTTGACATTGTTGTTGTTGTTGACGTTGTTGTTGTTTATTTGACATTGTTGTTGTTGTTGTTGTTGACGTTGTTGTTGTTGTTTATTTAACTTTGTTGTTGTTGTTGTTGTTGTTTATTTGACGTTGTTGTTGTTGTTGTTGACTTAATTATTGTTGTTGTTTATTTGACGTTGTTGTTGTTGTTGTTGACGTTGTTGTTTATTTGACGTTGTTGTTGTTGTTTATTTGACGTTGTTGTTGTTGTTGACGTTGTTGTTGTTGTTGTTGTTTATTTGACGTTGTTGTTGTTATTTATTTGACATTGTTGTTGTTGTTGTTGACGTTGTTGTTGTTGTTGTATATTTGACATTGTTGTTGTTGTTGACGTTGTTGTTGTTGTTGTTTATTTGACATTGTTGTTGTTGTTGTTGACGTTGTTGTTGTTGTTGTTGTTTATTTGACGTTGTTTTAGTATTGTTGTTTATTTGACATTGTTGTTGTTATTTATTTGACGTTGTTGTGGGTGACATTGTTGTTGTTGTTTATTTGACGTTGTTGTTGTTGTTTATTTGACGTAGTTGTTGTTGTTGACGTTATTGTTGTTGTTGACGTTATTGTTGTTGTTGTTGTTGTTTATTTGACGTTTTTGTAGTTGTTGATGTTGTTGTTGTTGTATATTTGACGTTGTTGTTGTTGTTGTTGTTGTTGTTTATTTGACATTGTTGTTGTTGTTGTTGTTGTTTATTTGACGTTGTTGTTGTTTATTTGACGTTGTTGTTGTTGTTTATTTGACATTGTTGTTATTGACAGTTTATTTGACGTTGTTGTTGTTGTTATTTATTTGACATTGTTGTTGATGTTGTTGACGTTGTTGTTGTTTATTTGACGTTGTTGTTGTTGTTGTTCTTTATTTGACGTTCTTATTGTTTATTTGACGTTGTTGTTGTTGTTTATTTGACGTTGTTGTTGTTGTTTATTTGACGTTGTTGTTGTTGACGTTGTTGTTGTTGTTGTTTATTTGACGTTGTTGTTGTTATTTATTTGACATTGTTGTTGTTGTTGACGTTGTTGTTGTTATTTATTTGACATTGTTGTTGTTGTTGTTGTTGACGTTGTTGTTGTTGTTTATTTGACTTTGTTGTTGTTGTTGTTGTTGTTTATTTGACGTTGTTGTTGTTGTTGTTGACTTAATTGTTGTTGTTGTTTATTTGACGTTGTTGTTGTTGTTGTTGACGTTGTTGTTTATTTGACGTTGTTGTTGTTGTTTATTTGACGTTGTTGTTGTTGTTGACGTTGTTGTTGTTGTTGTTTATTTGACGTTGTTGTTGTTATTTATTTGACATTGTTGTTGTTGTTGTTGACGTTGTTGTTGTTGTTGTATATTTGACATTGTTGTTGTTGTTGACGTTGTTGTTGTTGTTTATTTGACATTGTTGTTGTTGTTGTTGACGTTGTTGTTGTTGTTGTTGTTGTTTATTTGACGTTGTTTTAGTATTGTTGTTTATTTGACATTGTTGTTGTTATTTATTTGACGTTGTTGTGGGTGACATTGTTGTTGTTGTTTATTTGACGTTGTTGTTGTTGTTTATTTGACGTAGTTGTTGTTGTTGACGTTATTGTTATTGTTGACGTTATTGTTGTTGTTGTTGTTGTTTATTTGACGTTTTTGTAGTTGTTGATGTTGTTGTTGTTGTATATTTGACGTTGTTGTTGTTGTTGTTGTTTATTTGACATTGTTGTTGTTGTTGTTGTTGTTTATTTGAAGTTGTTGTTGTTTATTTGACGTTGTTGTTGTTGTTTATTTGACATTGTTGTTATTGACAGTTTATTTGACGTTGTTGTTGTTGTTATTTATTTGACATTGTTGTTGATGTTGTTGACGTTGTTGTTGTTTATTTGACGTTGTTGTTGTTGTTGTTCTTTATTTGACGTTCTTATTGTTTATTTGACGTTGTTGTTGTTGTTTATTTGACGTTGTTGTTGTTGTTGTTTATTTGACGTTGTTGTTGTTGACGTTCTTGTTGTTGTTGTTGTTGTTGTTGTTGTTTATTTGACGTTGTTGTTGTTGTTGTTTATTTGGCGTTGTTGTTGTTGACGTTGATGTTGTTGTTGTTTATTTGACGTTGTTGTTGTTGTTGACATAGTTGTTGTTGTTGTTGTTTATTTGACGTTTTTGTTGTTGTTGATGTTGTTGTTGTTTTCGTTGTTTTTTATTTGACGTTGTTGTAGTTGTTTAATTGACGTTGTTGTTGTTTTTGTTTATGTGACGTTGTTGTTGTTGTTGTTGTTATTGTGGTTGTTGTTGTTTATTTGACGTTGTTGTTGTTGTTGTTGTTGTTGTTGTTTATTTGACGTTGTTGTTGTTGTTGTTATTGTTGTTGTTGTTGTTGTTTATTTGATGTTGTTGTTGTTGTTTATTTGACGTTGTTGTTGTTGTTGTTTATTTGACGTTGTTGTTGTTGTTTATTTGACGCTGTTGTTGTTGTTGTTGTTGTTTATTTGACGTTGTTGTTGTTGTTTATTTGACATTGTTGTTGTTGTTGTTATTGTTTATTTGACGTTGTTGTTGTTGTTGTTTATTTGACGTTGTTGTTGTTGTTGTTTATTTGACATTGTTGTTGTTGTTGTTATTGTTTATTTGACGTTGTTGTTGTTGTTGTTTATTTGACGTTGTTGTTGTGGACGTTGTTGTTGTTGTTGTTTATTTGACGTTGTTGTTGTTGTTGACATAGTTGTTGTTGTTGTTGTTTATTTGACGTTGTTGTTGTTGTTTATTTGGCGTTGTTGTTGTTGTTGACGTTGTTGTTGTTGTTGTTGTTGTTGTTTATTTGACGTTGTTGTTGTTGTTGACGTTGTTTTTGTTGTTGTTTATTTGACGTTGTTGTTGTTTATTTGACGTTGTTGTTGTTGTTTATTTGACATTGTTGTTGTTGTTGTTTATTTGACGTTGTTGTTGTTGTTTATTTGACATTGTTGTTGTTGACGGTGTTGTTGTTGTTTATTTGACGTTGTTGTTGTTGTTGTTGTTTATTTGACGTTGTTGTGTTGTTTGTTTGACGTTGTTGTTGTTGTTGACATAGTTGTTGTTGTTGTTTATTTGACGTTGTTGTTGTTGTTTATTTGACATTGTTGTTGTTGTTGTCGTTGTTGTTGTTGTTGACGTTGTTGTTGTTGTTTATTTGACTTTGTTGTTGTTGTTGTTGTTGTTGTTGTTGTTTATTTGACGTTGCTGTTGTTGTTGTTGACTTAATTGTTGTTGTTGTTTATTTGACGTTATTGTTGTTGTCGATGTTGTTGTTTATTTGACGTTGTTGTTGTTGTTTATTTGACGTTGTTGTTGTTGACGTTGCTGTTGTTGTTGTTTATTTGACGTTGTTGTTGTTATTTATTTGACATTGTTGTTGTTGTTGACGTTGTTGTTGTTGTTTATTTGACATTGTTGTTGTTGTTGTTGTTGACGTTGTTGTTGTTGTTTATTTGACTTTGTTGTTGTTGTTGTTGTTGTTTATTTGACGTTGTTGTTGTTGTTGTTGTTTATTTGACGTTGTTGTTGTTGTTGTTGACGTTGTTGTTTATTTGACGTTGTTGTTGTTGTTTATTTGACGTTGTTGTTGTTGTTGACGTTGTTGTTGTTGTTGTTGTTTATTTGACGTTGTTGTTGTTATTTATTTGACATTGTTGTTGTTGTTGTTGACGTTGTTGTTGTTGTATATTTGACATTGTTGTTGTTGTTGACGTTGTTGTTGTTGTTGTTTATTTGACATTGTTGTTGTTGTTGTTGACGTTGTTGTTGTTGTTGTTGTTGTTGTTTATTTGACGTTGTTTTAGTATTGTTGTTTATTTGACATTGTTGTTGTTATTTATTTGACGTTGTTGTGGGTGACATTGTTGTTGTTGTTTATTTGACGTAGTTGTTGTTGTTGACGTTATTGTTGTTGTTGACGTTATTGTTGTTGTTGTTGTTGTTTATTTGACGTTTTTGTAGTTGTTGATGTTGTTGTTGTTGTATATTTGACGTTGTTATTGTTGTTGTTGTTTATTTGACATTGTTGTTGTTGTTGTTGTTTATTTGACGTTGTTGTTGTTGTTTATTTGACGTTGTTGTTGTTGTTTATTTGACGTTATTGTTGTTGTCGACGTTGTTGTTTATTTGACGTTGTTGTTGTTGTTTATTTGACGTTGTTGTTGTTGACGTTGTTGTTGTTGTTGTTTATTTGACGTTGTTGTTGTTATTTATTTGACATTGTTGTTGTTGTTGACGTTGTTGTTGTTTATTTGACATTGTTGTTGTTGTTGTTGTTGACGTTGTTGTTGTTGTTTATTTAACTTTGTTGTTGTTGTTGTTGTTGTTTATTTGACGTTGTTGTTGTTGTTGTTGACTTAATTGTTGTTGTTGTTTATTTGACGTTGTTGTTGTTGTTGTTGACGTTGTTGTTTATTTGACGTTGTTGTTGTTGTTTATTTGACGTTGTTGTTGTTGTTGACGTTGTTGTTGTTGTTGTTGTTTATTTGACGTTGTTGTTGTTATTTATTTGACATTGTTGTTGTTGTTGTTGACGTTGTTGTTGTTGTTGTATATTTGACATTGTTGTTGTTGTTGACGTTGTTGTTGTTGTTGTTTATTTGACATTGTTGTTGTTGTTGTTGACGTTGTTGTTGTTGTTGTTGTTGTTTATTTGACGTTGTTTTAGTATTGTTGTTTATTTGACATTGTTGTTGTTATTTATTTGACGTTGTTGTGGGTGACATTGTTGTTGTTGTTTATTTGACGTTGTTGTTGTTGTTTATTTGACGTAGTTGTTGTTGTTGACGTTATTGTTGTTGTTGACGTTATTGTTGTTGTTGTTGTTGTTTATTTGACGTTTTTGTAGTTGTTGATGTTGTTGTTGTTGTATATTTGACGTTGTTGTTGTTGTTGTTGTTTATTTGACATTGTTGTTGTTGTTGTTGTTGTTTATTTGACGTTGTTGTTGTTTATTTGACGTTGTTGTTGTTGTTTATTTGACATTGTTGTTATTGACAGTTTATTTGACGTTGTTGTTGTTGTTATTTATTTGACATTGTTGTTGATGTTGTTGACGTTGTTGTTGTTTATTTGACGTTGTTGTTGTTGTTGTTCTTTATTTGACGTTCTTATTGTTTATTTGACGTTGTTGTTGTTGTTTATTTGACGTTGTTGTTGTTGTTGTTTATTTGACGTTGTTGTTGTTGACGTTCTTGTTGTTGTTGTTGTTGTTGTTGTTGTTGTTTATTTGACGTTGTTGTTGTTGTTTATTTGGCGTTGTTGTTGTTGACGTTGATGTTGTTGTTGTTTATTTGACGTTGTTGTTGTTGTTGACATAGTTGTTGTTGTTGTTGTTTATTTGACGTTTTTGTTGTTGTTGATGTTGTTGTTGTTTTCGTTGTTTTTTATTTGACGTTGTTGTAGTTGTTTAATTGACGTTGTTGTTGTTTTTGTTTATGTGACGTTGTTGTTGTTGTTGTTGTTATTGTGGTTGTTGTTGTTTATTTGACGTTGTTGTTGTTGTTGTTGTTGTTTATTTGACGTCGTTGTTGTTGTTGTTATTGTTGTTGTTGTTGTTGTTTATTTGATGTTGTTGTTGTTGTTTATTTGACGTTGTTGTTGTTGTTTATTTGACGTTGTTGTTGTTGTTTATTTGACGCTGTTGTTGTTGTTGTTGTTGTTTATTTGACATTGTTGTTGTTGTTTATTTGACATTGTTGTTGTTGTTGTTATTGTTTATTTGACGTTGTTGTTGTTGTTGTTTATTTGACGTTGTTGTTGTTGTTGTTTATTTGACATTGTTGTTGTTGTTGTTATTGTTTATTTGACGTTGTTGTTGTTGTTGTTTATTTGACGTTGTTGTTGTGGACGTTGTTGTTGTTGTTTATTTGACGTTGTTGTTGTTGTTGACATAGTTGTTGTTGTTGTTGTTTATTTGACGTTGTTGTTGTTGTTTATTTGGCGTTGTTGTTGTTGTTGACGTTGTTGTTGTTGTTGTTGTTGTTTATTTGACGTTGTTGTTGTTGTTGACGTTGTTTTTGTTGTTGTTTATTTGACGTTGTTGTTGTTTATTTGACGTTGTTGTTGTTGTTTATTTGACATTGTTGTTGTTGTTGTTTATTTGACGTTGTTGTTGTTGTTTATTTGACATTGTTGTTGTTGACGGTGTTGTTGTTGTTTATTTGACGTTGTTGTTGTTGTTGTTGTTTATTTGACGTTGTTGTTGTTGTTTGTTTGACGTTGTTGTTGTTGTTGACATAGTTGTTGTTGTTGTTTATTTGACGTTGTTGTTGTTTATTTGACATTGTTGTTGTTGTTGTCGTTGTTGTTGTTGTTGTTGACGTTGTTGTTGTTGTTTATTTGACTTTGTTGTTGTTGTTGTTGTTGTTTATTTGACGTTGCTGTTGTTGTTGTTGACTTAATTGTTGTTGTTGTTTATTTGACGTTATTGTTGTTGTCGACGTTGTTGTTTATTTGACGTTGTTGTTGTTGTTTATTTGACGTTGTTGTTGTTGACGTTGTTGTTGTTGTTGTTTATTTGACGTTGTTGTTGTTATTTATTTGACATTGTTGTTGTTGTTGACGTTGTTGTTGTTGTTTATTTGACATTGTTGTTGTTGTTGTTGTTGACGTTGTTGTTGTTGTTTATTTGACTTTGTTGTTGTTGTTGTTGTTGTTGTTTATTTGACGTTATTGTTGTTGTTGTTGTTTATTTGACGTTGTTGTTGTTGTTGTTGACGTTGTTGTTTATTTGACGTTGTTGTTGTTGTTTATTTGACGTTGTTGTTGTTGTTGACGTTGTTGTTGTTGTTGTTGTTGTTGTTGTTTATTTGACGTTGTTGTTGTTATTTATTTGACATTGTTGTTGTTGTTGTTGACGTTGTTGTTGTTGTTGTATATTTGACATTGTTGTTGTTGTTGACGTTGTTGTTGTTGTTGTTTATTTGACATTGTTGTTGTTGTTGTTGACGTTGTTGTTG
Organism: Vicia faba; assembly: GCA_948472305.1. NCBI lineage: Eukaryota > Viridiplantae > Streptophyta > Magnoliopsida > Fabales > Fabaceae > Vicia > Vicia faba. Next base: position 466,019,261 of record OX451739.1, on the reverse strand, counting down.
TTGTTGTTGTTGTTGTTTATTTGACGTTGTTTTAGTATTGTTGTTTATTTGACATTGTTGTTGTTATTTATTTGACGTTGTTGTGGGTGACATTGTTGTTGTTGTTTATTTGACGTAGTTGTTGTTGTTGACGTTATTGTTGTTGTTGACGTTATTGTTGTTGTTGTTGTTGTTTATTTGACGTTTTTGTAGTTGTTGATGTTGTTGTTGTTGTATATTTGACGTTGTTGTTGTTGTTGTTGTTGTTTATTTGACATTGTTGTTGTTGTTGTTGTTTATTTGACGTTGTTGTTGTTGTTTATTTGACGTTGTTGTTGTTGTTTATTTGACATTGTTGTTATTGACGGTGTTATTGTTGTTGTTGTTGTTTATTTGACGTTGTTGTTGTTGTTTGTTTGACGTTGTTGTTGTTGTTGACATAGTTGTTGTTGTTGTTTATTTGACGTTGTTGTTGTTGTTTATTTGACATTGTTGTTGTTGTTGTCGTTGTTGTTGTTGTTGACGTTGTTGTTGTTGTTTATTTGACTTTGTTTTTGTTGTTGTTGTTGTTTATTTGACGTTGTTGTTGTTGTTGTTGACTTAATTGTTGTTGTTGTTTATTTGACGTTATTGTTGTTGTTGACGTTGTTGTTTATTTGACATTGTTGTTGTTGTTTATTTGACGTTGTTGTTGTTGACGTTGTTGTTGTTGTTTATTTGACGTTGTTGTTGTTGTTGTTTATTTGACGTTGTTGTTGTTATTTATTTGAAATTGTTGTTGTTGTTGACGTTGTTGTTGTTGTTGTTGTTGTTTATTTGACATTGTTGTTGTTGTTGTTGTTGACGTTGTTGTTATTGTTGTTGTTGTTTATTTGACGTTGTTTTAGTATTGTTGTTTATTTGACATTGTTGTTGTTATTTATTTGACGTTGTTGTGGGTGAAATTGTTGTTGTTGTTTATTTGACGTTGTTGTTGTTGTTTATTTGACGTAGTTGTTGTTGTTGACGTTATTGTTGTTGTTGTTGTTTATTTAACGTTTTTGTTGTTGTTGATGTTGTTGTTGTTGTTGTATATTTGACGTTGTTGTTGTTGTTATTGTTGTTGTTGTTGTTGTTTATTTGACATTGTTGTTGTTGTTGTTTATTTGACGTTGTTGTTGTTGTTTATTTGACGTTGCTGTTGTTGTTTATTTGACATTGTTGTTATTGACGGTGTTATTGTTGTTGTTGTTATTTATTTGACATTGTTGTTGTTGTTGTTGACGTTGTTGTTGTTTATTTGACGTTGTTGTTGTTGTTGTTCTTTATTTGACGTTCTTATTGTTTATTTGACGTTGTAGTTGTTGTTGTTTATTTGACGTTGTTGTTGTTGTTTATTTGACGTTGTTGTTGTTGACGTTGTTGTTGTTGTTGTTGTTTATTTGACGTTGTTGTTGTTGTTGTTTATTAGACGTTGTTGTTGTTGACGTTGATGTTGTTGTTGTTTATTTGACGTTGTTGTTGTTGTTGACATAGTTGTTGTTGTTGTTATTTATTTGACGTTTTTGTTGTTGTTGATGTTGTTGTTGTTTTCGTTGTTTTTTATTTGACGTTGTTGTAGTTGCTTAATTGACATTGTTGTTGTTGTTGTTTATTTGACGTTGTTGTTGTTGTTGTTATTGTGGTTGTTGTTGTTTATTTGACGTTGTTGTTGTTGTTGTTGTTTATTTGACCTCGTTGTTGTTGTTGTTATTGTTGTTGTTGTTGTTGTTTATTTGACGTTGTTGTTGTTGTTTATTTGACGCTGTTGTTGTTGTTGTTGTTGTTTATTTGACGTTGTTGTTGTTGTTGTTGTTTATTTGACATTGTTGTTGTTGTTGTTGTTATTGTTTATTTGACGTTGTTGTTGTTGTTGTTTATTTGACGTTGTTGTTGTTGTTGTTTATTTGACATTGTTGTTGTTGTTGTTATTGTTTATTTGACGTTGTTGTTGTTGTTGTTTATTTGACATTGTTGTTGTTGTTGTTATTGTTTATTTGACGTTGTTGTTGTTGTTGTTGTTTATTTGACGTTGTTGTTGTGGACGTTGTTGTTGTTGTTGTTTATTTGACGTTGTTGTTGTTGTTGACATAGTTGTTGTTGTTGTTGTTTATTTGACGTTGTTGTTGTTGTTTATTTGGCGTTGTTGTTGTTGTTGACGTTGTTATTATTGTTGTTGTTGTTTATTTGACGTTGTTGTTGTTGTTGACGTTGTTTTTGTTGTTGTTTATTTGACGTTGTTGTTGTTTATTTGACGTTGTTGTTGTTGTTTATTTGACGTTGTTGTTGTTGTTGTTTATTTGACGTTGTTGTTGTTGTTGTTTATTTGACGTTGTTGTTGTTGTTTATTTGACATTGTTGTTGTTGACGGTGTTGTTGTTGTTTATTTGACGTTGTTGTTGTTGTTGTTGTTTATTTGACGTTGTTGTTGTTGTTTGTTTGACGTTGTTGTTGTTGTTGACATAGTTGTTGTTGTTGTTTATTTGACGTTGTTGTTGTTGTTTATTTGACATTGTTGTTGTTGTTGTCGTTGTTGTTGTTGTTGTTGACGTTGTTGTTGTTGTTTATTTGACTTTGTTGTTGTTGTTGTTGTTGTTTATTTGACGTTGCTGTTGTTGTTGTTGACTTAATTGTTGTTGTTGTTTATTTGACGTTATTGTTGTTGTCGACGTTGTTGTTTATTTGACGTTGTTGTTGTTGACGTTGTTGTTGTTGTTGTTTATTTGACGTTGTTGTTGTTATTTATTTGACATTGTTGTTGTTGTTGACGTTGTTGTTGTTGTTTATTTGACATTGTTGTTGTTGTTGTTGTTGACGTTGTTGTTGTTGTTTATTTAACTTTGTTGTTGTTGTTGTTGTTGTTGTTTATTTGACGTTGTTGTTGTTGTTGTTGACTTAATTGTTGTTGTTGTTTATTTGACGTTGTTGTTGTTGTTGTTGACGTTGTTGTTTATTTGATGTTGTTGTTGTTGTTTATTTGACGTTGTTGTTGTTGTTGACGTTGTTGTTGTTGTTGTTGTTGTTTATTTGACGTTGTTGTTGTTATTTATTTGACATTGTTGTTGTTGTTGTTGACGTTGTTGTTGTTGTTGTATATTTGACATTGTTGTTGTTGTTGACGTTGTTGTTGTTGTTGTTTATTTGACATTGTTGTTGTTGTTGTTGACGTTGTTGTTGTTGTTGTTGTTGTTTATTTGACGTTGTTTTAGTATTGTTGTTTATTTGACATTGTTGTTGTTATTTATTTGACGTTGTTGTGGGTGACATTGTTGTTGTTGTTTATTTGACGTTGTTGTTGTTATTTATTTGACGTAGTTGTTGTTGTTGACGTTATTGTTATTGTTGACGTTATTGTTGTTGTTGTTGTTGTTTATTTGACGTTTTTGTTGTTGTTGATGTTGTATATTTGACGTTGTTGTTGTTGTTGTTATTTATTTGACATTGTTGTTGTTGTTGTTGTTTATTTGACGTTGTTGTTGTTGTTTATTTGACATTGTTGTTATTGACGGTGTTATTGTTGTTGTTGTTATTTATTTGACATTGTTGTTGATGTTGTTGACGTTGTTGTTGTTTATTTGACGTTGTTGTTGTTGTTCTTTATTTGACGTTCTTATTGTTTATTTGACGTTGTTGTTGTTGTTTATTTGACGTTGTTGTTGTTGTTGTTTATTTGACGTTGTTGTTGTTGACGTTGTTTATTTGACGTTGTTGTTGTTGTTCTTTATTTGACGTTGTTGTTGTTGTTGTTGTTGTTCTTTATTTGACGTTGTTATTATTTATTTGACGTTGTTGTTGTTGTTGTTAATTTGACGTTGTTGTTGTTGACGGTGTTGTTGTTGTTGTTGTTTATTTGACGTTGTTGTTGTTGTTTATTTGACGTTGTTATTGTTGACGTTGTTGTTGTTGTTTATTTGACGTTGTTGTTGTTGTTGACATTGTTGTTGTTGTTGTTGTTTATTTGAAGTTTTTGTTGTTGTTGATGTTGTTGTTGTTTTCGTTGTTGTTTATTTGACGTTGTTGTAGTTGTTTAATTGACGTTGTTGCTGTTGTTGTTTATTTGACGTTGTTGTTGTTGTTGTTATTGTGGTTGTTGTTGTTTATTTGACGTTATTGTTGTTGTTGTTTATTTGACGCTATTGTTGTTGTTATTGTTTATTTGACGTTGTTGTTGTTGTTGACGTTGTTGTTGTTGTTGTTTATTTGACGTTGTTGTTGTTGTTTATTTGACATTGTTGTTGTTGTTGTTATTGTTTATTTGACGTTGTTGTTGTTGTTGATTTGGCGTTGTTGTTGTTGTTGACGTTGTTGTTGTTGTTGTTTATTTGATGTTGTTGTTGTTGTTGTTGTTGACGTTGTTTTTGTTGTTGTTTATTTGATGTTGTTGTTGTTGTTTATTTGACGTTGTTGTTGTTGTTTATTTGACGTTGTTGTTGTTGTTTGTTTGACGTTGTTGTTGTTGTTGTTGTTGTTTATTTGACATTGTTGTTGCTGACGGTGTTGTTGTTGTTGTTTATTTGACGTTGTTGTTGTTGTTGTTTATTTGACGTTGTTGTTGTGGACGTTGTTGTTGTTGTTTATTTGACGTTGTTGTTGTTGTTGACATAGTTGTTGTTGTTGTTGTTGTTGTTTATTTGACGTTGTTGTTGTTGTTTATTTGGCGTTGTTGTTGTTGTTGACGTTGTTGTTGTTGTTCTTGTTGTTGTTTATTTGACGTTGTGGTTGTTGTTGACGTTGTTTTTGTTGTTGTTTATTTGACGTTGTTGTTGTTTATTTGACGTTGTTGTTGTTGTTTATTTGACGTTTATGTTGTTGTTGTTTATTTGACGTTGTTGTTGTTGTTGTTTATTTGACATTGTTGTTGTTGACGGTGTTGTTGTTGTTTATTTGACGTTGTTGTTGTTGTTTATTTGACGTTGTTGTTGTTGTTGTTTATTTGACGTTGTTGTTGTTGTTTGTTTGACGTTGTTGTTGTTGTTGACATAGTTGTTGTTGTTGTTTATTTGACGTTGTTGTTGTTGTTTATTTGACATTGTTGTTGTTGTTGACGTTGTTGTTGTTGTTTATTTGACTTTGTTTTTGTTGTTGTTGTTGTTTATTTGACGTTGTTGTTGTTGTTGTTGACTTAATTGTTGTTGTTGTTTATTTGACGTTGTTGTTGTTGTTGACGTTGTTGTTTATTTGACGTTGTTGTTGTTGTTGACGTTGTTGTTTATTTGACGTTGTTGTTGTTGTTTATTTGACGTTGTTGTTGTTGACGTTGTTGTTGTTGTTTATTTGACGTTGTTGTTGTTGTTGTTTATTTGACGTTGTTGTTGTTATTTATTTGAAATTGTTGTTGTTGTTGACGTTGTTGTTGTTTTTGTTGTTGTTTATTTGACATTGTTGTTGTTGTTGTTGTTGACGTTGTTGTTATTGTTGTTGTTGTTTATTTGACGTTGTTTTAGTATTGTTGTTTATTTGACATTGTTGTTGTTATTTATTTGACGTTGTTGTGGGTGAAATTGTTGTTGTTGTTTATTTGACGTTGTTGTTGTTGTTTATTTGACGTAGTTGTTGTTGTTGACGTTATTGTTGTTGTTGACGTTATTGTTGTTGTTGTTGTTTATTTGACGTTTTTGTTGTTGTTGATGTTGTTGTTGTTGTTGTATATTTGACGTTGTTGTTGTTGTTATTGTTGTTGTTGTTGTTGTTTATTTGACATTGTTGTTGTTGTTGTTGTTTATTTGACGTTGTTGTTGTTGTTTATTTGACGTTGCTGTTGTTGTTTATTTGACATTGTTGTTATTGACGGTGTTATTGTTGTTGTTGTTATTTATTTGACATTGTTGTTGTTGTTGTTGACGTTGTTGTTGTTTATTTGACGTTGTTGTTGTTGTTGTTCTTTATTTGACGTTCTTATTGTTTATTTGACGTTGTAGTTGTTGTTGTTTATTTGACGTTGTTGTTGTTGTTTATTTGACGTTGTTGTTGTTGACGTTGTTGTTGTTGTTGTTGTTGTTTATTTGACGTTGTTGTTGTTGGTGTTTATTAGACGTTGTTGTTGTTGACGTTGATGTTGTTGTTGTTTATTTGACGTTGTTGTTGTTGTTGACATAGTTGTTGTTGTTGTTGTTTATTTGACGTTTTTGTTGTTGTTGATGTTGTTTTTGTTTTCGTTGTTTTTTATTTGACGTTGTTGTAGTTGTTTAATTGACGTTGTTGTTGTTGTTTATTTGACGTTGTTGTTGTTGTTGTTATTGTGGTTGTTGTTGTTTATTTGACGTTGTTGTTGTTGTTGTTTATTTGACCTCGTTGTTGTTGTTGTTATTGTTGTTGTTGTTGTTGTTTATTTGACGTTGTTGTTGTTGTTTATTTGACGCTGTTGTTATTGTTGTTTATTTGACGTTATTGTTGTTGTTGTTGTTTATTTGACATTGTTGTTGTTGTTGTTGTTATTGTTTATTTGACGTTGTTGTTGTTGTTGTTTATTTGACGTTGTTGTTGTTGTTGTTTATTTGACATTGTTGTTGTTGTTGTTATTGTTTATTTGACGTTGTTGTTGTTGTTGTTTATTTGACGTTGTTGTTGTGGACGTTGTTGTTGTTGTTGTTTATTTGACGTTGTTGTTGTTGTTGACATAGTTGTTGTTGTTGTTGTTTATTTGATGTTGTTGTTGTTGTTTATTTGGCGTTGTTGTTGTTGTTGACGTTGTTGTTGTTGTTGTTGTTTATTTGACGTTGTTGTTGTTGTTGACGTTGTTTTTGTTGTTGTTTATTTGACGTTGTTGTTGTTTATTTGACGTTGTTGTTGTTGTTTATTTGACGTTGTTGTTGTTGTTGTTTATTTGACGTTGTTGTTGTTGTTTATTTGACATTGTTGTTGATGACGGTGTTGTTGTTGTTTATTTGACGTTGTTGTTGTTGTTGTTTATTTGACGTTGTTGTTGTTGTTTGTTTGACGTTGTTGTTGTTGTTGACATAGTTGTTGTTGTTGTTTATTTGACGTTGTTGTTGTTGTTGTTTATTTGACATTGTTGTTGTTGTTGTCGTTGTTGTTGGTGTTGTTGACGTTGTTGTTGTTGTTTATTTGACTTCGTTGTTGTTGTTGTTGTTGTTTATTTGACGTTGCTGTTGTTGTTGTTGACTTAATTGTTGTTGTTGTTTATTTGACGTTATTGTTGTTGTCGACGTTGTTGTTTATTTGACGTTGTTGTTGTTGTTTATTTGACGTTGTTGTTGTTGACGTTGTTGTTGTTGTTGTTTATTTGACGTTGTTGTTGTTATTTATTTGACATTGTTGTTGTTGTTGACGTTGTTGTTGTTGTTTATTTGACATTGTTGTTGTTGTTGTTGTTGACGTTATTGTTGTTGTTTATTTAACTTTGTTGTTGTTGTTGTTGTTGTTGTTTATTTGACGTTGTTGTTGTTGTTGTTGACGTTGTTGTTTATTTGACGTTGTTGTTGTTGTTTATTTGACGTTGTTGTTGTTGTTGACGTTGTTGTTGTTGTTGTTGTTGTTTATTTGACGTTGTTGTTGTTATTTATTTGACATTGTTGTTGTTGTTGTTGTTGACGTTGTTGTTGTTGTTGTATATTTGACATTGTTGTTGTTGTTGACGTTGTTGTTGTTGTTGTTTATTTGACATTGTTGTTGTTGTTGTTGACGTTGTTGTTGTTGTTGTTGTTGTTGTTTATTTGACGTTGTTTTAGTATTGTTGTTTATTTGACATTGTTGTTGTTATTTATTTGACGTTGTTGTGGGTGACATTGTTGTTGTTGTTTATTTGACGTTGTTGTTGTTGTTTATTTGACGTAGTTGTTGTTGTTGATGTTATTGTTGTTGTTGACGTTATTGTTGTTGTTGTTGTTGTTTATTTGACGTTTTTGTAGTTGTTGATGTTGTTGTTGTTGTATATTTGACGTTGTTGTTGTTGTTGTTGTTTATTTGACATTGTTGTTGTTGTTGTTGTTTATTTGACGTTGTTGTTGTTTATTTGACGTTGTTGTTGTTGTTGTTTATTTGACATTGTTGTTATTGACAGTTTATTTGACGTTGTTGTTGTTGTTATTTATTTGACATTGTTGTTGATGTTGTTGACGTTGTTGTTGTTTATTTGACGTTGTTGTTGTTGTTGTTCTTTATTTGACGTTCTTATTGTTTATTTGACGTTGTTGTTGTTGTTTATTTGACGTTGTTGTTGTTGTTGTTTATTTGACGTTGTTGTTGTTGACGTTCTTGTTGTTGTTGTTGTTGTTGTTGTTTATTTGACGTTGTTGTTGTTGTTGTTTATTTGGCGTTGTTGTTGTTGACGTTGATGTTGTTGTTGTTTATTTGACGTTGTTGTTGTTGTTGACATAGTTGTTGTTGTTGTTGTTTATTTGACGTTTTTGTTGTTGTTGATGTTGTTGTTGTTTTCGTTGTTTTTTATTTGACGTTGTTGTAGTTGTTTAATTGACGTTGTTGTTGTTTTTGTTTATGTGACGTTGTTGTTGTTGTTGTTGTTATTGTGGTTGTTGTTGTTTATTTGACGTTGTTGTTGTTGTTGTTGTTGTTGTTTATTTGACGTCGTTGTTGTTGTTGTTATTGTTGTTGTTGTTGTTTATATGATGTTGTTGTTGTTGTTTATTTGACGTTGTTGTTGTTGTTGTTTATTTGACGTTGTTGTTGTTGTTTATTTGACGTTGTTGTTGTTGTTGTTGTTTATTTGACGTTGTTGTTGTTGTTGTTTATTTGACATTGTTGTTGTTGTTGTTATTGTTTATTTGACGTTGTTGTTGTTGTTGTTTATTTGACGTTGTTGTTGTTGTTGTTTATTTGACATTGTTGTTGTTGTTGTTATTGTTTATTTGACGTTGTTGTTGTTGTTGTTTATTTGACGTTGTTGTTGTGGACGTTGTTGTTGTTGTTTATTTGACGTTGTTGTTGTTGTTGACATAGTTGTTGTTGTTGTTGTTTATTTGACGTTGTTGTTGTTGTTTATTTGGCGTTGTTGTTGTTGTTGACGTTGTTGTTGTTGTTGTTGTTGTTTATTTGACGTTGTTGTTGTTGTTGACGTTGTTTTTGTTGTTGTTTATTTGACGTTGTTGTTGTTTATTTGACGTTGTTGTTGTTGTTTATTTGACATTGTTGTTGTTGTTGTTTATTTGACGTTGTTGTTGTTGTTTATTTGACATTGTTGTTGTTGACGATGTTGTTGTTGTTTATTTGACGTTGTTGTTGTTGTTGTTTATTTGACGTTGTTGTTGTTGTTTGTTTGACGTTGTTGTTGTTGTTGACATAGTTGTTGTTGTTGTTTATTTGACGTTGTTGTTGTTGTTTATTTGACATTGTTGTTGTTGTTGTCGTTGTTGTTGTTGTTGACGTTGTTGTTGTTGTTTATTTGACTTTGTTGTTGTTGTTGTTGTTTATTTGACGTTGCTGTTGTTGTTGTTGACTTAATTGTTGTTGTTGTTTATTTGACGTTATTGTTGTTGTCGACGTTGTTGTTTATTTGACGTTGTTGTTGTTGTTTATTTGACGTTGTTGTTGTTGACGTTGTTGTTGTTGTTGTTTATTTGACGTTGTTGTTGTTATTTATTTGACATTGTTGTTGTTGTTGACGTTGTTGTTGTTGTTTATTTGACATTGTTGTTGTTGTTGTTGTTGACGTTGTTGTTGTTGTTTATTTGACTTTGTTGTTGTTGTTGTTGTTGTTGTTTATTTGACGTTGTTGTTGTTGTTGTTGTTTATTTGACGTTGTTGTTGTTGTTGTTGACGTTGTTGTTTATTTGACGTTGTTGTTGTTGTTGTTTATTTGACGTTGTTGTTGTTGTTGACGTTGTTGTTGTTGTTGTTGTTTATTTGACGTTGTTGTTGTTATTTATTTGACATTGTTGTTGTTGTTGTTGACGTTGTTGTTGTTGTTGTATATTTGACATTGTTGTTGTTGTTGACGTTGTTGTTGTTGTTGTTTATTTGACATTGTTGTTGTTGTTGTTGACGTTGTTGTTGTTGTTGTTGTTGTTTATTTGACGTTGTTTTAGTATTGTTGTTTATTTGACATTGTTGTTGTTATTTATTTGACGTTGTTGTGGGTGACATTGTTGTTGTTGTTTATTTGACGTAGTTGTTGTTGTTGACGTTATTGTTGTTGTTGACGTTATTGTTGTTGTTGTTGTTTATTTGACGTTTTTGTAGTTGTTGATGTTGTTGTTGTTGTATATTTGACGTTGTTGTTGTTGTTGTTGTTTATTTGACATTGTTGTTGTTGTTGTTGTTTATTTGACGTTGTTGTTGTTGTTTATTTGACGTTGTTGTTGTTGTTTATTTGACATTGTTGTTATTGACGGTGTTATTGTTGTTGTTGTTGTTTATTTGACGTTGTTGTTGTTGTTTGTTTGACGTTGTTGTTGTTGTTGACATAGTTGTTGTTGTTGTTTATTTGACGTTGTTGTTGTTGTTTATTTGACATTGTTGTTGTTGTTGTCGTTGTTGTTGTTGTTGACGTTGTTGTTGTTGTTTATTTGACTTTGTTTTTGTTGTTGTTGTTGTTTATTTGACGTTGTTGTTGTTGTTGTTGACTTAATTGTTGTTGTTGTTTATTTGACGTTGTTGTTGTTGTTGACGTTGTTGTTTATTTGACGTTGTTGTTGTTGTTTATTTGACGTTGTTGTTGTTGACGTTGTTGTTGTTGTTTATTTGACGTTGTTGTTGTTGTTGTTTATTTGACGTTGTTGTTGTTATTTATTTGAAATTGTTGTTGTTGTTGACGTTGTTGTTGTTGTTGTTGTTTATTTGACATTGTTGTTGTTGTTGTTGTTGACGTTGTTGTTATTGTTGTTGTTGTTTATTTGACGTTGTTTTAGTATTGTTGTTTATTTGACATTGTTGTTGTTATTTATTTGACGTTGTTGTGGGTGAAATTGTTGTTGTTGTTTATTTGACATTGTTGTTGTTGTTTATTTGACGTAGTTGTTGTTGTTGACGTTATTGTTGTTGTTGACGTTATTGTTGTTGTTGTTGTTGTTTATTTGACGTTTTTGTTGTTGTTGATGTTGTTGTTGTTGTTGTATATTTGACGTTGTTGTTGTTGTTATTGTTGTTGTTGTTGTTGTTGTTGTTTATTTGACATTGTTGTTGTTGTTGTTTATTTGACGTTGTTGTTGTTGTTTATTTGACGTAGCTGTTGTTGTTTATTTGACATTGTTGTTATTGACGGTGTTATTGTTGTTGTTGTTATTTATTTGACATTGTTGTTGTTGTTGTTGACGTTGTTGTTGTTTATTTAACGTTGTTGTTGTTGTTGTTCTTTATTTGACGTTCTTATTGTTTATTTGACGTTGTAGTTGTTGTTGTTTATTTGACGTTGTTGTTGTTGTTTATTTGACGTTGTTGTTGTTGACGTTGTTGTTGTTGTTGTTGTTGTTGTTTATTTGACGTTGTTGTTGTTGTTGTTTATTAGACGTTGTTGTTGTTGACGTTGATGTTGTTGTTGTTTATTTGACGTTGTTGTTGTTGTTGACATAGTTGTTGTTGTTGTTGTTTATTTGACGTTTTTGTTGTTGTTGATGTTGTTGTTATTTTCGTTATTTTTTATTTGACGTTGTTGTAGTTGTTTAATTGACATTGTTGTTGTTGTTGTTTATTTGACGTTGTTGTTGTTGTTGTTATTGTGGTTGTTGTTGTTTATTTGACGTTGTTGTTGTTGTTGTTTATTTGACCTCGTTGTTGTTGTTGTTATTGTTGTTGTTGTTGTTGTTTATTTGACGTTGTTGTTGTTGTTTATTTGACGCTGTTGTTGTTGTTGTTGTTTATTTGACGTTGTTGTTGTTGTTGTTGTTTATTTGACATTGTTGTTGTTGTTGTTGTTATTGTTTATTTGACGTTGTTGTTGTTGTTGTTTTATTTGACGTTGTTGTTGTTGTTGTTGTTTATTTGACATTGTTGTTGTTGTTGTTATTGTTTATTTGACGTTGTTGTTGTGGTTGTTGTTTATTTGACGTTGTTGTTGTGGACGTTGTTGTTGTTGTTGTTTATTTGACGTTGTTGTTGTTGTTGACATAGTTGTTGTTGTTGTTGTTTATTTGACGTTGTTGTTGTTGTTTATTTGGCGTTGTTGTTGTTGTTGACGTTGTTGTTGTTGTTGTTGTTGTTTATTTGACGTTGTTGTTGTTGTTGACGTTGTTTTTGTTGTTGTTTATTTGACGTTGTTGTTGTTTATTTGACGTTGTTGTTGTTGTTTATTTGACGTTGTTGTTGTTGTTGTTTATTTGACGTTGTTGTTGTTGTTGTTTATTTGATGTTATTGTTGTTGTTTATTTGACATTGTTGTTGTTGACGGTGTTGTTGTTGTTTATTTGACGTTGTTGTTGTTGTTGTTGTTTATTTGACGTTGTTGTTGTTGTTGTTTGTTTGACGTTGTTGTTGTTGTTGACATAGTTGTTGTTGTTGTTTATTTGACGTTGTTGTTGTTGTTTATTTGACATTGTTGTTGTTGTTGTCGTTGTTGTTGTTGTTGTTGACGTTGTTGTTGTTGTTTATTTGACTTTGTTGTTGTTGTTGTTGTTGTTTATTTGACGTTGCTGTTGTTGTTGTTGTTGTTTATTTGACGTTATTGTTGTTGTCGACGTTGTTGTTTATTTGACGTTGTTGTTGTTGACGTTGTTGTTGTTGTTGTTTATTTGACGTTGTTGTTGTTATTTATTTGACATTGTTGTTGTTGTTGACGTTGTTGTTGTTGTTTATTTGACATTGTTGTTGTTGTTGTTGTTGACGTTGTTGTTGTTGTTTATTTAACTTTGTTGTTGTTGTTGTTGTTGTTGTTTATTTGACGTTGTTGTTGTTGTTGTTGACTTAATTGTTGTTGTTGTTTATTTGACGTTGTTGTTGTTGTTGTTGACGTTGTTGTTTATTTGACGTTGTTGTTGTTGTTGACGTTGTTGTTGTTGTTGTTGTTGTTGTTTATTTGACGTTGTTGTTGTTATTTATTTGACATTGTTGTTGTTGTTGTTGACGTTGTTGTTGTTGTTGTATATTTGACATTGTTGTTGTTGTTGACGTTGCTGTTGTTGTTGTTTATTTGACATTGTTGTTGTTGTTGTTGACGTTGTTGTTGTTGTTGTTGTTGTTTATTTGACGTTGTTTTAGTATTGTTGTTTATTTGACATTGTTGTTGTTATTTATTTGACGTTGTTGTGGGTGACATTGTTGTTGTTGTTTATTTGACGTTGTTGTTGTTGTTTATTTGACGTAGTTGTCGTTGCTGACGTTATTGTTGTTGTTGACGTTATTGTTGTTGTTGTTGTTTATTTGACGTTTTTGTAGTTGTTGATGTTGTTGTTGTTGTATATTTGACGTTGTTGTTGTTGTTGTTGTTTATTTGACATTGTTGTTGTTGTTGTTGTTTATTTGATGTTGTTGTTGTTTATTTGACGTTGTTGTTGTTGTTTATTTGACATTGTTGTTATTGACAGTTTATTTGACGTTGTTGTTGTTATTTATTTGACATTGTTGTTGATGTTGTTGACGTTGTTGTTGTTTATTTGACGTTGTTGTTGTTGTTGTTCTTTATTTGACGTTCTTATTGTTTATTTGACGTTGTTGTTGTTGTTTATTTGACGTTGTTGTTGTTGTTGTTTATTTGACGTTGTTGTTGTTGACGTTCTTGTTGTTGTTGTTGTTGTTGTTGTTTATTTGACGTTGTTGTTGTTGTTGTTGTTTATTTGGCGTTGTTGTTGTTGACGTTGATGTTGTTGTTGTTTATTTGACGTTGTTGTTGTTGTTGACATAGTTGTTGTTGTTGTTGTTTATTTGACGTTTTTGTTGTTGTTGATGTTGTTGTTGTTTTCGTTGTTTTTTATTTGACGTTGTTGTAGTTGTTTAATTGACGTTGTTGTTGTTTTTGTTTATGTGACGTTGTTGTTGTTGTTGTTATTGTAGTTGTTGTTGTTTATTTGACGTTGTTGTTGTTGTTGTTGTTGTTGTTGTTTATTTGACGTCGTTGTTGTTGTTGTTATTGTTGTTGTTGTTGTTGTTTATTTGACGTTGTTGTTGTTGTTTATTTGACGTTGTTGTTGTTGTTGTTTATTTGACGTTGTTGTTGTTGTTTATTTGACGCTGTTGTTGTTGTTGTTGTTTATTTGACGTTGTTGTTGTTGTTGTTTATTTGACATTGTTGTTGTTGTTGTTATTGTTTATTTGACGTTGTTGTTGTTGTTGTTTATTTGACGTTGTTGTTGTTGTTGTTTATTTGACATTGTTGTTGTTGTTGTTATTGTTTATTTGACGTTGTTGTTGTTGTTGTTTATTTGACGTTGTTGTTGTGGACGTTGTTGTTGTTGTTTATTTGACGTTGTTGTTGTTGTTGACATAGTTGTTGTTGTTGTTGTTTATTTGACGTTGTTGTTGTTGTTTATTTGGCGTTGTTGTTGTTGTTGACGTTGTTGTTGTTGTTGTTGTTGTTTATTTGACGTTGTTGTTGTTGTTGACGTTTTTTTTTTGTTGTTTATTTGACGTTGTTGTTGTTTATTTGACGTTGTTGTTGTTTATTTGGCAGTGTTGTTGTTGTTGTTTATTTGACATTGTTGTTGTTGTTTATTTGACATTGTTGTTGTTGACGGTGTTGTTGTTGTTTATTTGACGTTGTTGTTGTTGTTGTTGTTTATTTGACGTTGTTGTTGTTGTTTGTTTGACGTTGTTGTTGTTGTTGACATAGTTGTTGTTGTTGTTGTTTATTTGACGTTGTTGTTGTTGTTTATTTGACATTGTTGTTGTTGTTGTTGTCGTTGTTGTTGTTGTTGACGTTGTTGTTGTTGTTTATTTGACTTTGTTGTTGTTGTTGTTGTTGTTTATTTGACGTTGCTGTTGTTGTTGTTGACTTAATTGTTGTTGTTGTTTATTTGACGTTATTTTTGTTGTCGACGTTGTTGTTTATTTGACGTTGTTGTTGTTGTTTATTTGACGTTGTTGTTGTTGACGTTGTTGTTGTTGTTGTTTATTTGACGTTGTTGTTGTTATTTATTTGACATTGTTGTTGTTGTTGACGTTGTTGTTGTTGTTTATTTGACATTGTTGTTGTTGTTGTTGACGTTGTTGTTGTTGTTTATTTGACTTTGTTGTTGTTGTTGTTGTTGTTGTTTATTTGACGTTGTTGTTGTTGTTGTTGTTTATTTGACGTTGTTGTTGTTGTTGTTGACGTTGTTGTTTATTTGACGTTGTTGTTGTTGTTTATTTGACGTTGTTGTTGTTGTTGACGTTGTTGTTGTTGTTGTTTATTTGACGTTGTTGTTGTTATTTATTTGACATTGTTGTTGTTGTTGTTGACGTTGTTGTTGTTGTTGTATATTTGACATTGTTGTTGTTGTTGACGTTGTTGTTGTTGTTTATTTGACATTGTTGTTGTTGTTGTTGACGTTGTTGTTGTTGTTGTTGTTGTTTATTTGACGTTGTTTTAGTATTGTTGTTTATTTGACATTGTTGTTGTTATTTATTTGACGTTGTTGTGGGTGACATTGTTGTTGTTGTTTATTTGACGTTGTTGTTGTTGTTTATTTGACGTAGTTGTTGTTGTTGACGTTATTGTTGTTGTTGACGTTATTGTTGTTGTTGTTGTTGTTTATTTGACGTTTTTGTAGTTGTTGATGTTGTTGTTGTTGTATATTTGACGTTGTTGTTGTTGTTGTTGTTGTTTATTTGACATTGTTGTTGTTGTTGTTGTTTATTTGACGTTGTTGTTGTTGTTTATTTGACGTTGTTGTTGTTGTTTATTTGACATTGTTGTTATTGACGGTGTTATTGTTGTTGTTGTTATTTATTTGACATTGTTGTTGATGTTGTTGACGTTGTTGTTGTTTATTTGACGTTGTTGTTGTTGTTGTTCTTTATTTGACGTTCTTATTGTTTATTTGACGTTGTTGTTGTTGTTTATTTGACGTTGTTGTTGTTGTTGTTTATTTGACGTTGTTGTTGTTGACGTTCTTGTTGTTGTTGTTGTTGTTGTTGTTTATTTGACGTTGTTGTTGTTGTTGTTTATTTGACGTTGTTGTTGTTGACGTTCTTGTTGTTGTTGTTGTTGTTGTTTATTTGACGTTGTTGTTGTTGTTGTTTATTTGGCGTTGTTGTTGTTGACGTTGATGTTGTTGTTGTTTATTTGACGTTGTTGTTGTTGTTGACATAGTTGTTGTTGTTGTTGTTTATTTGACGTTTTTGTTGTTGTTGATGTTGTTGTTGTTTTCGTTGTTTTTTATTTGACGTTGTTGTAGTTGTTTAATTGACGTTGTTGTTGTTTTTGTTTATGTGACGTTGTTGTTGTTGTTGTTGTTGTTATTGTGGTTGTTGTTGTTTATTTGACGTTGTTGTTGTTGTTGTTGTTGTTTATTTGACGTCGTTGTTGTTGTTGTTATTGTTGTTGTTGTTGTTGTTTATTTGACGTTGTTGTTGTTGTTTATTTGACGTTGTTGTTGTTGTTGTTGTTGTTTATTTGACGTTGTTGTTGTTGTTGACGTTGTTGTTGTTGTTTATTTGACATTGTTGTTGTTGTTGTTATTGTTTATTTGACGTTGTTGTTGTTGTTGTTGTTTATTTGGCGTTGTTGTTGACGTTGTTGTTGTTGTTGTTGTTTATTTGACATTGTTGTTGTTGTTGTTGACGTTGTTGTTGTTGTTGTTGTTGTTGTTGTTTATTTGACGTTGTTTTAGTATTGTTGTTTATTTGACATTGTTGTTGTTATTTATTTGACGTTGTTGTTGTTTATTTGACGTTGTTGTTGTTGTTGTTTATTTGATGTTGTTGTTGTTGTTTATTTGACGTAGTTGTTGTTGTTGACGTTATTGTTGTTGTTGTTGTTATTTATTTGACGTTTTTGTTGTTGTTGATGTTGTTGTTGTTGTATATTTGACGTTGTTATTGTTGTTGTTGTTTATTTGACATTGTTGTTGTTGTTGTTGTTGTTTATTTGACGTTGTTGTTGTTGTTGTTTATTTGACGTTGTTGTTGTTGTTTATTTGACATTGTTGTTATTGACGGTGTTATTGTTGTTGTTGTTATTTATTTGACATTGTTGTTGATGTTGTTGACGTTGTTGTTGTTTATTTGACGTTGTTGTTGTTGTTGTTCTTTATTTGACGTTCTTATTGTTTATTTGACGTTGTTGTTGTTGTTTATTTGACGTTGTTGTTGTTTATTTGACGTTGTTGTTGTTGACGTTGTTGTTGTTGTTGTTGTTGTTTATTTGACGTTGTTGTTGTTGTTTATTTGACGTTGTTGTTGTTGACGTTGATGTTGTTGTTGTTTATTTGACGTTGTTGTTGTTGTTGACATAGTTGTTGTTGTTGTTGTTTATTTGACGTTTTTGTTGTTGTTGATGTTGTTGTTGTTTTCGTTGTTTTTTATTTGACGTTGTTGTAGTTGTTTAATTGACGTTGTTGTTGTTGTTGTTTATTTGACGTTGTTGTTGTTGTTGTTGTTATTGTGGTTGTTGTTGTTTATTTGACGTTGTTGTTGTTGTTGTTGTTTATTTGACGTCGTTGTTGTTGTTGGTATTGTTGTTGTTGTTGTTGTTTATTTGACGTTGTTGTTGTTGTTTATTTGACGTTGTTGTTGTTGTTGTTGTTTATTTGATGTTGTTGTTGTTGTTTATTTGACATTGTTGTTGTTGTTGTTTATTTGACGTTGTTGTTGTTGTTTATTTGACGTTGCTGTTGTTGTTTATTTGACATTGTTGTTATTGACGGTGTTATTGTTGTTGTTGTTATTTATTTGACATTGTTGTTGTTGTTGTTGACGTTGTTGTTGTTTATTTGACGTTGTTGTTGTTGTTGTTGTTCTTTATTTGACGTTCTTATTGTTTATTTGACGTTGTAGTTGTTGTTGTTTATTTGACGTTGTTGTTGTTGTTTATTTGACGTTGTTGTTGTTGTTGTTGTTGTTTATTTGACGTTGTTGTTGTTGTTGTTTATTAGACGTTGTTGTTGTTGACGTTGATGTTGTTGTTGTTTATTTGACGTTGTTGTTGTTGTTGACATAGTTGTTGTTGTTGTTGTTTATTTGACGTTTTTGTTGTTGTTGATGTTGTTGTTGTTTTCGTTGTTTTTTATTTGACGTTGTTGTAGTTGTTTAATTGACGTTGTTGTTGTTGTTGTTTATTTGACGTTGTTGTTGTTGTTGTTATTGTGGTTGTTGTTGTTTATTTGACGTTGTTGTTGTTGTTGTTTATTTGACCTCATTGTTGTTGTTGTTATTGTTGTTGTTGTTGTTGTTTATTTGACGCTGTTGTTGTTGTTGTTGTTGTTTATTTGACGTTGTTGTTGTTGTTGTTGTTTATTTGACATTGTTGTTGTTGTTGTTATTGTTTATTTGACGTTGTTGTTGTTGTTGTTTATTTGACGTTGTTGTTGTTGTTGTTTATTTGACATTGTTGTTGTTGTTGTTATTGTTTATTTGACGTTGTTGTTGTTGTTGTTTATTTGACGTTGTTGTTGTGGACGTTGTTGTTGTTGTTTATTTGACGTTGTTGTTGTTGTTGACATAGTTGTTGTTGTTGTTGTTTATTTGACGTTGTTGTTGTTGTTTATTTGGCGTTGTTGTTGTTGTTGACGTTGTTGTTGTTGTTGTTGTTTATTTGACGTTGTTGTTGTTGTTGACGTTGTTTTTGTTGTTGTTTATTTGACGTTGTTGTTGTTTATTTGACGTTGTTGTTGTTGTTTATTTGACGTTGTTGTTGTTGTTGTTTATTTGACGTTGTTGTTGTTGACGTTCTTGTTGTTGTTGTTGTTGTTGTTGTTTATTTGACGTTGTTGTTGTTGTTGTTGTTTATTTGGCGTTGTTGTTGTTGACGTTGATGTTGTTGTTGTTTATTTGACGTTGTTGTTGTTGTTGACATAGTTGTTGTTGTTGTTGTTTATTTGACGTTTTTGTTGTTGTTGATGTTGTTGTTGTTTTCGTTGTTTTTTATTTGACGTTGTTGTAGTTGTTTAATTGACGTTGTTGTTGTTTTTGTTTATGTGACGTTGTTGTTGTTGTTGTTGTTGTTATTGTGGTTGTTGTTGTTTATTTGACGTTGTTGTTGTTGTTGTTGTTGTTTATTTGACGTCGTTGTTGTTGTTGTTATTGTTGTTGTTGTTGTTGTTTATTTGACGTTGTTGTTGTTGTTTATTTGACGTTGTTGTTGTTGTTGTTGTTTATTTGACGTTGTTGTTGTTGTTGACGTTGTTGTTGTTGTTTATTTGACATTGTTGTTGTTGTTGTTATTGTTTATTTGACGTTGTTGTTGTTGTTGTTGTTTATTTGGCGTTGTTGTTGACGTTGTTGTTGTTGTTGTTGTTTATTTGACATTGTTGTTGTTGTTGTTGACGTTGTTGTTGTTGTTGTTGTTGTTGTTGTTTATTTGACGTTGTTTTAGTATTGTTGTTTATTTGACATTGTTGTTGTTATTTATTTGACGTTGTTGTTGTTTATTTGACGTTGTTGTTGTTGTTGTTTATTTGATGTTGTTGTTGTTGTTTATTTGACGTAGTTGTTGTTGTTGACGTTATTGTTGTTGTTGTTGTTATTTATTTGACGTTTTTGTTGTTGTTGATGTTGTTGTTGTTGTATATTTGACGTTGTTATTGTTGTTGTTGTTTATTTGACATTGTTGTTGTTGTTGTTGTTGTTTATTTGACGTTGTTGTTGTTGTTGTTTATTTGACGTTGTTGTTGTTGTTTATTTGACATTGTTGTTATTGACGGTGTTATTGTTGTTGTTGTTATTTATTTGACATTGTTGTTGATGTTGTTGACGTTGTTGTTGTTTATTTGACGTTGTTGTTGTTGTTGTTCTTTATTTGACGTTCTTATTGTTTATTTGACGTTGTTGTTGTTGTTTATTTGACGTTGTTGTTGTTTATTTGACGTTGTTGTTGTTGACGTTGTTGTTGTTGTTGTTGTTGTTTATTTGACGTTGTTGTTGTTGTTTATTTGACGTTGTTGTTGTTGACGTTGATGTTGTTGTTGTTTATTTGACGTTGTTGTTGTTGTTGACATAGTTGTTGTTGTTGTTGTTTATTTGACGTTTTTGTTGTTGTTGATGTTGTTGTTGTTTTCGTTGTTTTTTATTTGACGTTGTTGTAGTTGTTTAATTGACGTTGTTGTTGTTGTTGTTTATTTGACGTTGTTGTTGTTGTTGTTGTTATTGTGGTTGTTGTTGTTTATTTGACGTTGTTGTTGTTGTTGTTGTTTATTTGACGTCGTTGTTGTTGTTGTTATTGTTGTTGTTGTTGTTGTTTATTTGACGTTGTTGTTGTTGTTTATTTGACGTTGTTGTTGTTGTTGTTGTTTATTTGATGTTGTTGTTGTTGTTTATTTGACATTGTTGTTGTTGTTGTTTATTTGACGTTGTTGTTGTTGTTTATTTGACGTTGCTGTTGTTGTTTATTTGACATTGTTGTTATTGACGGTGTTATTGTTGTTGTTGTTATTTATTTGACATTGTTGTTGTTGTTGTTGACGTTGTTGTTGTTTATTTGACGTTGTTGTTGTTGTTGTTGTTCTTTATTTGACGTTCTTATTGTTTATTTGACGTTGTAGTTGTTGTTGTTTATTTGACGTTGTTGTTGTTGTTTATTTGACGTTGTTGTTGTTGTTGTTGTTGTTTATTTGACGTTGTTGTTGTTGTTGTTTATTAGACGTTGTTGTTGTTGACGTTGATGTTGTTGTTGTTTATTTGACGTTGTTGTTGTTGTTGACATAGTATTTGTTGTTGTTGTTTATTTGACGTTTTTGTTGTTGTTGATGTTGTTGTTGTTTTCGTTGTTTTTTATTTGACGTTGTTGTAGTTGTTTAATTGACGTTGTTGTTGTTGTTGTTTATTTGACGTTGTTGTTGTTGTTGTTATTGTGGTTGTTGTTGTTTATTTGACGTTGTTGTTGTTGTTGTTTATTTGACCTCATTGTTGTTGTTGTTATTGTTGTTGTTGTTGTTGTTTATTTGACGCTGCTGTTGTTGTTGTTGTTGTTTATTTGACGTTGTTGTTGTTGTTGTTGTTTATTTGACATTGTTGTTGTTGTTGTTATTGTTTATTTGACGTTGTTGTTGTTGTTGTTTATTTGACGTTGTTGTTGTTGTTGTTTATTTGACATTGTTGTTGTTGTTGTTATTGTTTATTTGACGTTGTTGTTGTTGTTGTTTATTTGACGTTGTTGTTGTGGACGTTGTTGTTGTTGTTTATTTGACGTTGTTGTTGTTGTTGACATAGTTGTTGTTGTTGTTGTTTATTTGACGTTGTTGTTGTTGTTTATTTGGCGTTGTTGTTGTTGTTGACGTTGTTGTTGTTGTTGTTGTTTATTTGACGTTGTTGTTGTTGTTGACGTTGTTTTTGTTGTTGTTTATTTGACGTTGTTGTTGTTTATTTGACGTTGTTGTTGTTGTTTATTTGACATTGTTGTTGTTGTTGTTTATTTGACGTTGTTGTTGTTGTTTATTTGACATTGTTGTTGTTGACGGTGTTGTTGTTGTTTATTTGACGTTGTTGTTGTTGTTGTTGTTTATTTGACGTTGTTGTTGTTTGTTTGACGTTGTTGTTGTTGTTGACATAGTTGTTGTTGTTGTTTATTTGACGTTGTTGTTGTTGTTTATTTGACATTGTTGTTGTTGTTGTCGTTGTTGTTGTTGTTGTTGACGTTGTTGTTGTTGTTTATTTGACTTTGTTGTTGTTGTTGTTGTTGTTGTTGTTTATTTGACGTTGCTGTTGTTGTTGTTGACTTAATTGTTGTTGTTGTTTATTTGACGTTATTGTTGTTGTCGACGTTGTTGTTTATTTGACGTTGTTGTTGTTGTTTATTTGACGTTGTTGTTGTTGACGTTGTTGTTGTTGTTGTTTATTTGACGTTGTTGTTGTTATTTATTTGACATTGTTGTTGTTGTTGACGTTGTTGTTGTTGTTGTTTATTTGACTTTGTTGTTGTTGTTGTTGTTGACGTTGTTGTTGTTGTTTATTTGACTTTGTTGTTGTTGTTGTTGTTGTTGTTTATTTGACGTTGTTGTTGTTGTTGTTGACTTAATTATTGTTGTTGTTTATTTGACGTTGTTGTTGTTGTTGTTGTTGTTGACGTTGTTGTTTATTTGACGTTGTTGTTGTTGTTTATTTGACGTTGTTGTTGTTGTTGACGTTGTTGTTGTTGTTGTTGTTGTTTATTTGACGTTGTTGTTGTTATTTATTTGACATTGTTGTTGTTGTTGTTGACGTTGTTGTTGTTGTTGTATATTTGACATTGTTGTTGTTGACGTTGTTGTTGTTGTTGTTTATTTGACATTGTTGTTGTTGTTGTTGACGTTGTTGTTGTTGTTGTTGTTGTTGTTTATTTGACGTTGTTTTAGTATTGTTGTTTATTTGACATTGTTGTTGTTATTTATTTGACGTTGTTGTGGGTGACATTGTTGTTGTTGTTTATTTGACGTTGTTGTTGTTGTTTATTTGACGTAGTTGTTGTTGTTGACGTTATTGTTGTTGTTGACGTTATTGTTGTTGTTGTTGTTGTTTATTTGACGTTTTTGTAGTTGTTGATGTTGTTGTTGTTGTATATTTGACGTTGTTGTTGTTGTTGTTGTTGTTTATTTGACATTGTTGTTGTTGTTGTTGTTTATTTGACGTTGTTGTTGTTGTTTATTTGACGTTGTTGTTGTTGTTTATTTGACATTGTTGTTATTGACAGGTTATTTGACGTTGTTGTTGTTGTTATTTATTTGACATTGTTGTTGATGTTGTTGACGTTGTTGTTGTTTATTTGACGTTGTTGTTGTTGTTGTTCTTTATTTGACGTTCTTATTGTTTATTTGACGTTGTTGTTGTTGTTTATTTGACGTTGTTGTTGTTGTTGTTTATTTGACGTTGTTGTTGTTGACGTTCTTGTTGTTGTTGTTGTTGTTGTTGTTTATTTGACGTTGTTGTTGTTGTTGTTGTTTATTTGGCGTTGTTGTTGTTGACGTTGATGTTGTTGTTGTTTATTTGACGTTGTTGTTGTTGTTGACATAGTTGTTGTTGTTGTTGTTTATTTGACGTTTTTGTTGTTGTTGATGTTGTTGTTGTTTTCGTTGTTTTTTATTTGACGTTGTTGTAGTTGTTTAATTGACGTTGTTGTTGTTTTTGTTTATGTGACGTTGTTGTTGTTGTTGTTATTGTGGTTGTTGTTGTTTATTTGACGTTGTTGTTGTTGTTGTTGTTTATTTGACGTCGTTGTTGTTGTTGTTGTTGTTTATTTGACGTTGTTGTTGTTGTTTATTTGACGTTGTTGTTGTTGTTGTTTATTTGACGTTGTTGTTGTTGTTTATTTGACGCTGTTGTTGTTGTTGTTGTTGTTTATTTGACGTTGTTGTTGTTGTTGTTGTTGTTTATTTGACATTGTTGTTGTTGTTGTTATTGTTTATTTGACGTTGTTGTTGTTGTTGTTTATTTGACGTTGTTGTTGTTGTTGTTGTTTATTTGACATTGTTGTTGTTGTTGTTATTGTTTATTTGACGTTGTTGTTGTTGTTTATTTGACGTTGTTGTTGTGGACGTTGTTGTTGTTGTTTATTTGACGTTGTTGTTGTTGTTGACATAGTTGTTGTTGTTGTTGTTTATTTGACGTTGTTGTTGTTGTTTATTTGGCGTTGTTGTTGTTGTTGACGTTGTTGTTGTTGTTGTTGTTGTTGTTTATTTGACGTTGTTGTTGTTGTTGTTGTTGTTGACGTTGTTGTTTATTTGACGTTGTTGTTGTTGTTTATTTGACGTTGTTGTTGTTGTTGACGTTGTTGTTGTTGTTGTTGTTGTTTATTTGACGTTGTTGTTGTTATTTATTTGACATTGTTGTTGTTGTTGTTGACGTTGTTGTTGTTGTTGTATATTTGACATTGTTGTTGTTGACGTTGTTGTTGTTGTTGTTTATTTGACATTGTTGTTGTTGTTGTTGACGTTGTTGTTGTTGTTGTTGTTGTTGTTTATTTGACGTTGTTTTAGTATTGTTGTTTATTTGACATTGTTGTTGTTATTTATTTGACGTTGTTGTGGGTGACATTGTTGTTGTTGTTTATTTGACGTTGTTGTTGTTGTTTATTTGACGTAGTTGTTGTTGTTGACGTTATTGTTGTTGTTTACGTTATTGTTGTTGTTGTTGTTGTTTATTTGACGTTTTTGTAGTTGTTGATGTTGTTGTTGTTGTATATTTGACGTTGTTGTTGTTGTTGTTGTTTATTTGACATTGTTGTTGTTGTTGTTGTTTATTTGACGTTGTTGTTGTTTATTTGACGTTGTTGTTGTTGTTTATTTGACATTGTTGTTATTGACAGGTTATTTGACGTTGTTGTTGTTGTTATTTATTTGACATTGTTGTTGATGTTGTTGACGTTGTTGTTGTTTATTTGACGTTGTTGTTGTTGTTGTTCTTTATTTGACGTTCTTATTGTTTATTTGACGTTGTTGTTGTTGTTTATTTGACGTTGTTGTTGTTGTTGTTTATTTGACGTTGTTGTTGTTGACGTTCTTGTTGTTGTTGTTGTTGTTGTTGTTTATTTGACGTTGTTGTTGTTGTTGTTGTTTATTTGGCGTTGTTGTTGTTGACGTTGATGTTGTTGTTGTTTATTTGACGTTGTTGTTGTTGTTGACATAGTTGTTGTTGTTGTTGTTTATTTGACGTTTTTGTTGTTGTTGATGTTGTTGTTGTTTTCGTTGTTTTTTATTTGACGTTGTTGTAGTTGTTTAATTGACGTTGTTGTTGTTTTTGTTTATGTGACGTTGTTGTTGTTGTTGTTATTGTGGTTGTTGTTGTTTATTTGACGTTGTTGTTGTTGTTGTTGTTTATTTGACGTCGTTGTTGTTGTTGTTGTTGTTTATTTGACGTTGTTGTTGTTGTTTATTTGACGTTGTTGTTGTTGTTGTTTATTTGACGTTGTTGTTGTTGTTTATTTGACGCTGTTGTTGTTGTTGTTGTTGTTTATTTGACGTTGTTGTTGTTGTTGTTGTTGTTTATTTGACATTGTTGTTGTTGTTGTTATTGTTTATTTGACGTTGTTGTTGTTGTTGTTTATTTGACGTTGTTGTTGTTGTTGTTGTTTATTTGACATTGTTGTTGTTGTTGTTATTGTTTATTTGACGTTGTTGTTGTTGTTTATTTGACGTTGTTGTTGTGGACGTTGTTGTTGTTGTTTATTTGACGTTGTTGTTGTTGTTGACATAGTTGTTGTTGTTGTTGTTTATTTGACGTTGTTGTTGTTGTTTATTTGGCGTTGTTGTTGTTGTTGACGTTGTTGTTGTTGTTGTTGTTGTTGTTTATTTGACGTTGTTGTTGTTGTTGACGTTGTTTTTGTTATTGTTTATTTGACGTTGTTGTTGTTTATTTGACGTTGTTGTTGTTGTTTATTTGACATTGTTGTTGTTGTTGTTTATTTGACGTTGTTGTTGTTGTTTATTTGACATTGTTGTTGTTGACGGTGTTGTTGTTGTTTATTTGACGTTGTTGTTGTTGTTGTTGTTTATTTGACGTTGTTGTTGTTGTTTGTTTGACGTTGTTGTTGTTGTTGACATAGTTGTTGTTGTTGTTTATTTGACGTTGTTGTTGTTGTTTATTTGACATTGTTGTTGTTGTTGTTTATTTGACGTTGTTGTTGTTGTTTATTTGACATTGTTGTTGTTGTCGTTGTTGTTGTTGTTGACGTTGTTGTTGTTGTTTATTTGACTTTGTTGTTGTTGTTGTTGTTGTTGTTTATTTGACGTTGCTGTTGTTGTTGTTGACTTAATTGTTGTTGTTGTTTATTTGACGTTATTGTTGTTGTCGACGTTGTTGTTTATTTGACGTTGTTGTTGTTGTTTATTTGACGTTGTTGTTGTTGTTGACGTTGTTGTTGTTGTTGTTTATTTGACGTTGTTGTTGTTATTTATTTGACATTGTTGTTGTTGTTGACGTTGTTGTTGTTGTTTATTTGACATTGTTGTTGTTGTTGTTGTTGACGTTGTTGTTGTTGTTTATTTGACTTTGTTGTTGTTGTTGTTGTTGTTGTTTATTTGACGTTGTTGTTGTTGTTGTTGACTTAATTGTTGTTGTTGTTTATTTGACGTTGTTGTTGTTGTTGTTGACGTTGTTGTTTATTTGACGTTGTTGTTGTTGTTTATTTGACGTTGTTGTTGTTGTTGACGTTGTTGTTGTTGTTGTTGTTTATTTGACGTTGTTGTTGTTATTTATTTGACATTGTTGTTGTTGTTGTTGACGTTGTTGTTGTTGTTGTATATTTGACATTGTTGTTGTTGTTGACGTTGTTGTTGTTGTTGTTTATTTGACATTGTTGTTGTTGTTGTTGACGTTGTTGTTGTTGTTGTTGTTGTTGTTTATTTGACGTTGTTTTAGTATTGTTGTTTATTTGACATTGTTGTTGTTATTTATTTGACGTTGTTGTGGGTGACATTGTTGTTGTTGTTTATTTGACGTTGTTGTTGTTGTTTATTTGACGTAGTTGTTGTTGTTGACGTTATTGTTGTTGTTGACGTTATTGTTGTTGTTGTTGTTGTTTATTTGACGTTTTTGTAGTTGTTGATGTTGTTGTTGTTGTATATTTGACGTTGTTGTTGTTTATGTTGTTTATTTGACATTGTTGTTGTTGTTGTTGTTTATTTGACGTTGTTGTTGTTTATTTGACGTTGTTGTTGTTGTTTATTTGACATTGTTGTTATTGACGGTGTTATTGTTGTTGTTGTTATTTATTTGACATTGTTGTTGATGTTGTTGACGTTGTTGTTGTTTATTTGACGTTGTTGTTGTTGTTGTTCTTTATTTGACGTTCTTATTGTTTATTTGACGTTGTTGTTGTTGTTTATTTGACGTTGTTGTTGTTGTTGTTTATTTGACGTTGTTGTTGTTGACGTTCTTGTTGTTGTTGTTGTTGTTGTTTATTTGACGTTGTTGTTGTTGTTGTTTATTTGGCGTTGTTGTTGTTGATGTTGATGTTGTTGTTATTTATTTGACGTTGTTGTTGTTGTTGACATAGTTGTTGTTGTTGTTGTTTATTTGACGTTTTCGTTGTTTTTTATTTGACGTTGTTGTAGTTGTTTAATTGACGTTGTTGTTGTTTTTGTTTATGTGACGTTGTTGTTGTTGTTGTTGTTATTGTGGTTGTTGTTGTTTATTTGACGTTGTTGTTGTTGTTGTTGTTTATTTGACGTCGTTGTTGTTGTTGTTATTGTTGTTGTTGTTGTTGTTTATTTGACGTTGTTGTTGTTGTTTATTTGACGTTGTTGTTGTTGTTGTTGTTTATTTGACGTTGTTGTTGTTGTTGATGTTGTTGTTGTTGTTTATTTGACATTGTTGTTGTTGTTATTGTTTATTTGACGTTGTTGTTGTTGTTGTTTATTTGGCGTTGTTGTTGTTGATGACGTTGTTGTTGTTGTTGTTGTTTATTTGACATTGTTGTTGTTGTTGTTGACGTTGTTGTTGTTGTTGTTGTTGTTGTTGTTTATTTGACGTTGTTTTAGTATTGTTGTTTATTTGACATTGTTGTTGTTATTTATTTGACGTTGTTGTGAGTGACATTGTTGTTGTTGTTTATTTGACGTTGTTGTTGTTGTTTATTTGACGTAGTTGTTGTTGTTGACGTTATTGTTGTTGTTGTTGTTATTTATTTGACGTTTTTGTTGTTGTTGATGTTGTTGTTGTTGTATATTTGACGTTGTTATTGTTGTTGTTGTTTATTTGACATTGTTGTTGTTGTTGTTGTTTATTTGACGTTGTTGTTGTTGTTGTTTATTTGACGTTGTTGTTGTTGTTTATTTGACATTGTTGTTATTGACGGTGTTATTGTTGTTGTTGTTATTTATTTGACATTGTTGTTGATGTTGTTGACGTTGTTGTTGTTTATTTGACGTTGTTGTTGTTGTTGTTGTTCTTTATTTGACGTTCTTATTGTTTATTTGACGTTGTTGTTGTTGTTTATTTGACGTTGTTGTTGTTTATTTAACGTTGTTGTTGTTGACGTTGTTGTTGTTGTTGTTTATTTGACGTTGTTGTTGTTGTTGTTTATTTGACGTTGTTGTTGTTGACGTTGATGTTGTTGTTGTTTATTTGACGTTGTTGTTGTTGTTGACATAGTTGTTGTTGTTGTTGTTTATTTGACGTTTTTGTTGTTGTTGATGTTGTTGTTGTTTTCGTTGTTTTTTATTTGACGTTGTTGTAGTTGTTTAATTGACGTTGTTGTTGTTGTTGTTTATTTGACGTTGTTGTTGTTGTTGTTATTGTGGTTGTTGTTGTTTATTTGACGTTGTTGTTGTTGTTGTTGTTTATTTGACGTCGTTGTTGTTGTTGTTGTTGTTTATTTGACGTTGTTGTTGTTGTTTATTTGACGTTGTTGTTGTTGTTGTTGTTTATTTGACGTTGTTGTTGTTGTTTATTTGATGTTGTTGTTGTTGTTTATTTGACATTGTTGTTGTTGTTGTTATTGTTTATTTGACGTTGTTGTTGTTGTTGTTGTTTATTTGGCGTTGTTGTTGTTGTTGTTGACGTTGTTGTTGTTGTTGTTTATTTGACGTTGTTGTTGTTGTTGACGTTGTTTTTGTTGTTGTTTATTTGACGTTGTTTTTGTTGTTGTTTATTTGACGTTGTTGTTGTTGTTGTTTATTTGACGTTGTTGTTGGTGTTGTTTATTTGACGTTGTTGTTGTTGTTGTTGTTTATTTGACATTGTTGTTGTTGACAGTGTTGTTGTTGTTGTTTATTTGACGTTGTGGTTGTTGTTCTTTATTTGACGTTGTTGTTGTTGACACTGACATTGTTGTTGTTTATTTGACGTTGTTTTTGTTGTTGTTCTTTATTTGACGTTGTTATTGTTTATTTGACGTTGTTGTTGTTGTTTATTTAACGTTGTTGTTGTTAACGTTGTTGTTGTTGTTATTGTTTATTTGACGTTGTTGTTGTTGTTGTTATTGTTTATTTGACGTATTTGTTGTTGTTGTTTATTTATCGTAGTTGTTGTTGTTGACGTTGTTGTTATTGTTGTTGTTTATTTGACGTTTACGTTGTTGTTGATGTTGTTGTTGTTGTTTATTTGACGTTGTTATTGTTGACGGTGTTGTTGTTGTTGTTTATTTGACGTTGTTGTTGTTGTTTATTTGACGTTGTTGTTGTTGACGTTGTTGTTGTTGTTGTTTATTTGACGTTGTTGTTGTTGTTGACATAGTTGTTGTTGTTGTTGTTCATTTGGCGTTGTTGTTGTTCATTTGGCGTTGTTGTTGTTGTTGACGTTGTTGTTGTTGTTGTTTATTTGACGTTGTTGTTGTTGTTTATTTGACATTGTTGTTGTTGTTGACGTTGTTGTTGTTGTTGACGTTGTTGTTGTTGTTGTTTATTTGACTTTACTGTTGTTGTTGTTGTTGTTGTTGTTTATTTGACGTTGTTGTTGTTGTTGTTGACTTAATTGTTGTTGTTGTTTATTTGACGTTGCTGTTGTTGTTGACGTTGTTGTTTATTTGACGTTGTTGTTGTTTATTTGACGTTGTTGTTGTTGTTGACGTTGTTGTTGTTGTTTATTTGACGTTGTTGTTGTTATTTGTTTGACATTGTTGTTGTTGTTGACGTTGTTGTTGTTGTTGTTGTTATTTATTTGACATTGTTGTTGTTGTTGTTGACGTTGTTGTTGTTGTTGTTTATTTGATGTTGTTTTAGTATTGTTGTTTATTTGACATTGTTGTTGTTATTTATTTGATGTTGTTGTGGGTGACATTGTTGTTGTTGATTATTTGACGTTATTGTTGTTTATTTGACGTAGTTGTTGTTGTTGACGTTATTGTTGTTGTTGACGTTATTGTTGTTGTTGTTGTTTATTTGACGTTTTTGTTGTTGTTGATGTTGTTGTTGTTGTTTATTTGACGTTGTTGTTGTTGTTTATTTGACATTGTTGTTATTGACGGTGTTATTGTTGTTGTTGTTATTTATTTGACATTGTTGTTGTTGTTTTTGACGTTGTTGTTGTTTATTTGACGTTGTTGTTGTTGTTGTTCTTTATTTGACGTTCTTATTGTTTATTTGACGTTGTAGTTGTTGTTGTTTATTTGACGTTGTTGTTGTTGTTTATTTGACGTTGTTATTGTTGACGTTGTTGTTGTTGTTGTTGTTGTTTATTTGACGTTGTTGTTGTTGTTGTTTATTAGACGTTGTTGTTGTTGTTGACATAGTTGTTATTGTTGTTGTTTATTTGACATTTTTGTTGTTGTTGATGTTGTTGTTGTTTTCGTTGTTTTTTATTTGACGTTGTTGTAGTTGTTTAATTGACGTTGTTGTTGTTGTTTATTTGACGTTGTTGTTGTTGTTGTTATTGTGGTTGTTGTTGTTTATTTGACGTTGTTGTTGTTGTTGTTGTTTATTTGACCTCGTTGTTGTTGTTGTTATTGTTGTTGTTGTTGTTGTTTATTTGACGTTGTTGTTGTTGTTTATTTGACGCTGTTGTTGTTGTTGTTGTTGTTGTTTATTTGACATTGTTGTTGTTGTTGTTGTTTATTTGACATTGTTGTTGTTGTTGTTATTGTTTATTTGACGTTGTTGTTGTTGTTGTTTATTTGACGTTGTTGTTGTTGTTGTTGTTTATTTGACATTGTTGTTGTTGTTGTTATTGTTTATTTGACGTTGTTGTTGTTGTTGTTTATTTGACGTTGTTGTTGTGGACGTTGTTGTTGTTGTTTATTTGACGTTGTTGTTGTTGTTGACATAGTTGTTGTTGTTGTTGTTTATTTGACGTTGTTGTTGTTGTTTATTTGGCGTTGTTGTTGTTGTTGACGTTGTTGTTGTTGTTGTTGTTTATTTGGCATTGTTGTTGTTGTTGTTTATTTGACATTGTTGTTGTTGTTTATTTGACATTGTTGTTGTTGACGGTGTTGTTGTTGTTTATTTGACGTTGTTGTTGTTTTTGTTGTTTATTTGACGTTGTTGTTGTTGTTTGTTTGACGTTGTTGTTGTTGTTGACATAGTTGTTGTTGTTGTTGTTTATTTGACGTTGTTGTTGTTGTTTATTTGACATTGTTGTTGTTGTTGTTGTCGTTGTTGTTGTTGTTGACGTTGTTGTTGTTGTTTATTTGACTTTGTTGTTGTTGTTGTTGTTGTTTATTTGACGTTGCTGTTGTTGTTGTTGACTTAATTGTTGTTGTTGTTTATTTGACGTTATTTTTGTTGTCGACGTTGTTGTTTATTTGACGTTGTTGTTGTTGTTTATTTGACGTTGTTGTTGTTGACGTTGTTGTTGTTGTTGTTTATTTGACGTTGTTGTTGTTATTTATTTGACATTGTTGTTGTTGTTGACGTTGTTGTTGTTGTTTATTTGACATTGTTGTTGTTGTTGTTGACGTTGTTGTTGTTGTTTATTTGACTTTGTTGTTGTTGTTGTTGTTGTTGTTTATTTGACGTTGTTGTTGTTGTTGTTGTTTATTTGACGTTGTTGTTGTTGTTGTTGACGTTGTTGTTTATTTGACGTTGTTGTTGTTGTTTATTTGACGTTGTTGTTGTTGTTGACGTTGTTGTTGTTGTTGTTTATTTGACGTTGTTGTTGTTATTTATTTGACATTGTTGTTGTTGTTGTTGACGTTGTTGTTGTTGTTGTATATTTGACATTGTTGTTGTTGTTGACGTTGTTGTTGTTGTTTATTTGACATTGTTGTTGTTGTTGTTGACGTTGTTGTTGTTGTTGTTGTTGTTTATTTGACGTTGTTTTAGTATTGTTGTTTATTTGACATTGTTGTTGTTATTTATTTGACGTTGTTGTGGGTGACATTGTTGTTGTTGTTTATTTGACGTTGTTGTTGTTGTTTATTTGACGTAGTTGTTGTTGTTGACGTTATTGTTGTTGTTGACGTTATTGTTGTTGTTGTTGTTGTTTATTTGACGTTTTTGTAGTTGTTGATGTTGTTGTTGTTGTATATTTGACGTTGTTGTTGTTGTTGTTGTTGTTTATTTGACATTGTTGTTGTTGTTGTTGTTTATTTGACGTTGTTGTTGTTGTTTATTTGACGTTGTTGTTGTTGTTTATTTGACATTGTTGTTATTGACGGTGTTATTGTTGTTGTTGTTATTTATTTGACATTGTTGTTGATGTTGTTGACGTTGTTGTTGTTTATTTGACGTTGTTGTTGTTGTTGTTCTTTATTTGACGTTCTTATTGTTTATTTGACGTTGTTGTTGTTGTTTATTTGACGTTGTTGTTGTTGTTGTTTATTTGACGTTGTTGTTGTTGACGTTCTTGTTGTTGTTGTTGTTGTTGTTGTTTATTTGACGTTGTTGTTGTTGTTGTTTATTTGACGTTGTTGTTGTTGACGTTCTTGTTGTTGTTGTTGTTGTTGTTTATTTGACGTTGTTGTTGTTGTTGTTTATTTGGCGTTGTTGTTGTTGACGTTGATGTTGTTGTTGTTTATTTGACGTTGTTGTTGTTGTTGACATAGTTGTTGTTGTTGTTGTTTATTTGACGTTTTTGTTGTTGTTGATGTTGTTGTTGTTTTCGTTGTTTTTTATTTGACGTTGTTGTAGTTGTTTAATTGACGTTGTTGTTGTTTTTGTTTATGTGACGTTGTTGTTTTTGTTGTTGTTGTTATTGTGGTTGTTGTTGTTTATTTGACGTTGTTGTTGTTGTTGTTGTTGTTTATTTGACGTCGTTGTTGTTGTTGTTATTGTTGTTGTTGTTGTTGTTTATTTGACGTTGTTGTTGTTGTTTATTTGACGTTGTTGTTGTTGTTGACGTTGTTGTTGTTGTTGTTTATTTGACGTTGTTGTTGTTATTTATTTGACATTGTTGTTGTTGTTGACGTTGTTGTTGTTGTTTATTTGACATTGTTGTTGTTGTTGTTGTTGACGTTGTTGTTGTTGTTTATTTGACTTTGTTGTTGTTGTTGTTGTTGTTGTTTATTTGACGTTGTTGTTGTTGTTGTTGACTTAATTGTTGTTGTTGTTTATTTGACGTTGTTGTTGTTGTTGTTGACGTTGTTGTTTATTTGACGTTGTTGTTGTTGTTTATTTGACGTTGTTGTTGTTGTTGACGTTGTTGTTGTTGTTGTTGTTTATTTGACGTTGTTGTTGTTATTTATTTGACATTGTTGTTGTTGTTGTTGACGTTGTTGTTGTTGTTGTATATTTGACATTGTTGTTGTTGTTGACGTTGTTGTTGTTGTTGTTTATTTGACATTGTTGTTGTTGTTGTTGACGTTGTTGTTGTTGTTGTTGTTGTTGTTTATTTGACGTTGTTTTAGTATTGTTGTTTATTTGACATTGTTGTTGTTATTTATTTGACGTTGTTGTGGGTGACATTGTTGTTGTTGTTTATTTGACGTTGTTGTTGTTGTTTATTTGACGTAGTTGTTGTTGTTGACGTTATTGTTGTTGTTGACGTTATTGTTGTTGTTGTTGTTGTTTATTTGACGTTTTTGTAGTTGTTGATGTTGTTGTTGTTGTATATTTGACGTTGTTGTTGTTTATGTTGTTTATTTGACATTGTTGTTGTTGTTGTTGTTTATTTGACGTTGTTGTTGTTTATTTGACGTTGTTGTTGTTGTTTATTTGACATTGTTGTTATTGACGGTGTTATTGTTGTTGTTGTTATTTATTTGACATTGTTGTTGATGTTGTTGACGTTGTTGTTGTTTATTTGACGTTGTTGTTGTTGTTGTTCTTTATTTGACGTTCTTATTGTTTATTTGACGTTGTTGTTGTTGTTTATTTGACGTTGTTGTTGTTGTTGTTGTTTATTTGACGTTGTTGTTGTTGACGTTCTTGTTGTTGTTGTTGTTGTTGTTTATTTGACGTTGTTGTTGTTGTTGTTTATTTGGCGTTGTTGTTGTTGATGTTGATGTTGTTGTTATTTATTTGACGTTGTTGTTGTTGTTGACATAGTTGTTGTTGTTGTTGTTTATTTGACGTTTTCGTTGTTTTTTATTTGACGTTGTTGTAGTTGTTTAATTGACGTTGTTGTTGTTTTTGTTTATGTGACGTTGTTGTTGTTGTTGTTGTTATTGTGGTTGTTGTTGTTTATTTGACGTTGTTGTTGTTGTTGTTGTTTATTTGACGTCGTTGTTGTTGTTGTTATTGTTGTTGTTGTTGTTGTTTATTTGACGTTGTTGTTGTTGTTTATTTGACGTTGTTGTTGTTGTTGTTGTTTATTTGACGTTGTTGTTGTTGTTGATGTTGTTGTTGTTGTTTATTTGACATTGTTGTTGTTGTTATTGTTTATTTGACGTTGTTGTTGTTGTTGTTTATTTGGCGTTGTTGTTGTTGATGACGTTGTTGTTGTTGTTGTTGTTTATTTGACATTGTTGTTGTTGTTGTTGACGTTGTTGTTGTTGTTGTTGTTGTTGTTGTTTATTTGACGTTGTTTTAGTATTGTTGTTTATTTGACATTGTTGTTGTTATTTATTTGACGTTGTTGTGAGTGACATTGTTGTTGTTGTTTATTTGACGTTGTTGTTGTTGTTTATTTGACGTAGTTGTTGTTGTTGACGTTATTGTTGTTGTTGTTGTTATTTATTTGACGTTTTTGTTGTTGTTGATGTTGTTGTTGTTGTATATTTGACGTTGTTATTGTTGTTGTTGTTTATTTGACATTGTTGTTGTTGTTGTTGTTTATTTGACGTTGTTGTTGTTGTTGTTTATTTGACGTTGTTGTTGTTGTTTATTTGACATTGTTGTTATTGACGGTGTTATTGTTGTTGTTGTTATTTATTTGACATTGTTGTTGATGTTGTTGACGTTGTTGTTGTTTATTTGACGTTGTTGTTGTTGTTGTTGTTCTTTATTTGACGTTCTTATTGTTTATTTGACGTTGTTGTTGTTGTTTATTTGACGTTGTTGTTGTTTATTTAACGTTGTTGTTGTTGACGTTGTTGTTGTTGTTGTTTATTTGACGTTGTTGTTGTTGTTGTTTATTTGACGTTGTTGTTGTTGACGTTGATGTTGTTGTTGTTTATTTGACGTTGTTGTTGTTGTTGACATAGTTGTTGTTGTTGTTGTTTATTTGACGTTTTTGTTGTTGTTGATGTTGTTGTTGTTTTCGTTGTTTTTTATTTGACGTTGTTGTAGTTGTTTAATTGACGTTGTTGTTGTTGTTGTTTATTTGACGTTGTTGTTGTTGTTGTTATTGTGGTTGTTGTTGTTTATTTGACGTTGTTGTTGTTGTTGTTGTTTATTTGACGTCGTCGTTGTTGTTGTTGTTGTTTATTTGACGTTGTTGTTGTTGTTTATTTGACGTTGTTGTTGTTGTTGTTGTTTATTTGACGTTGTTGTTGTTGTTTATTTGATGTTGTTGTTGTTGTTTATTTGACATTGTTGTTGTTGTTGTTATTGTTTATTTGACGTTGTTGTTGTTGTTGTTGTTTATTTGGCGTTGTTGTTGTTGTTGTTGACGTTGTTGTTGTTGTTGTTTATTTGACGTTGTTGTTGTTGTTGACGTTGTTTTTGTTGTTGTTTATTTGACGTTGTTTTTGTTGTTGTTTATTTGACGTTGTTGTTGTTGTTGTTTATTTGACGTTGTTGTTGGTGTTGTTTATTTGACGTTGTTGTTGTTGTTGTTGTTTATTTGACATTGTTGTTGTTGACAGTGTTGTTGTTGTTGTTTATTTGACGTTGTGGTTGTTGTTCTTTATTTGACGTTGTTGTTGTTGACACTGACATTGTTGTTGTTTATTTGACGTTGTTTTTGTTGTTGTTCTTTATTTGACGTTGTTATTGTTTATTTGACGTTGTTGTTGTTGTTTATTTAACGTTGTTGTTGTTAACGTTGTTGTTGTTGTTATTGTTTATTTGACGTTGTTGTTGTTGTTGTTATTGTTTATTTGACGTATTTGTTGTTGTTGTTTATTTATCGTAGTTGTTGTTGTTGACGTTGTTGTTATTGTTGTTGTTTATTTGACGTTTACGTTGTTGTTGATGTTGTTGTTGTTGTTTATTTGACGTTGTTATTGTTGACGGTGTTGTTGTTGTTGTTTATTTGACGTTGTTGTTGTTGTTTATTTGACGTTGTTGTTGTTGACGTTGTTGTTGTTGTTGTTTATTTGACGTTGTTGTTGTTGTTGACATAGTTGTTGTTGTTGTTGTTCATTTGGCGTTGTTGTTGTTGTTGACGTTGTTGTTGTTGTTGTTTATTTGACGTTGTTGTTGTTGTTTATTTGACATTGTTGTTGTTGTTGACGTTGTTGTTGTTGTTGACGTTGTTGTTGTTGTTGTTTATTTGACTTTACTGTTGTTGTTGTTGTTTATTTGACGTTGTTGTTGTTGTTGTTGACTTAATTGTTGTTGTTGTTTATTTGACGTTGTTGTTGTTGTTGACGTTGTTGTTTATTTGACGTTGTTGTTGTTTATTTGACGTTGTTGTTGTTGTTGACGTTGTTGTTGTTGTTTATTTGACGTTGTTGTTGTTATTTATTTGACATTGTTGTTGTTGTTGACGTTGTTGTTGTTGTTGTTGTTATTTATTTGACATTGTTGTTGTTGTTGTTGACGTTGTTGTTGTTGTTGTTTATTTGATGTTGTTTTAGTATTGTTGTTTATTTGACATTGTTGTTGTTATTTATTTGATGTTGTTGTGGGTGACATTGTTGTTGTTGATTATTTGACGTTATTGTTGTTTATTTGACGTAGTTGTTGTTGTTGACGTTATTGTTGTTGTTGACGTTATTGTTGTTGTTGTTGTTTATTTGACGTTTTTGTTGTTGTTGATGTTGTTGTTGTTGTTTATTTGACGTTGTTGTTGTTGTTTATTTGACATTGTTGTTATTGACGGTGTTATTGTTGTTGTTGTTATTTATTTGACATTGTTGTTGTTGTTTTTGACGTTGTTGTTGTTTATTTGACGTTGTTGTTGTTGTTGTTGTTCTTTATTTGACGTTCTTATTGTTTATTTGACGTTGTAGTTGTTGTTGTTTATTTGACGTTGTTGTTGTTGTTTATTTGACGTTGTTATTGTTGACGTTGTTGTTGTTGTTGTTGTTGTTTATTTGACGTTGTTGTTGTTGTTGTTTATTAGACGTTGTTGTTGTTGTTGACATAGTTGTTATTGTTGTTGTTTATTTGACATTTTTGTTGTTGTTGATGTTGTTGTTGTTTTCGTTGTTTTTTATTTGACGTTGTTGTAGTTGTTTAATTGACGTTGTTGTTGTTGTTTATTTGACGTTGTTGTTGTTGTTGTTATTGTGGTTGTTGTTGTTTATTTGACGTTGTTGTTGTTGTTGTTGTTTATTTGACCTCGTTGTTGTTGTTGTTATTGTTGTTGTTGTTGTTGTTTATTTGACGTTGTTGTTGTTGTTTATTTGACGCTGTTGTTGTTGTTGTTGTTGTTGTTTATTTGACATTGTTGTTGTTGTTGTTGTTTATTTGACATTGTTGTTGTTGTTGTTATTGTTTATTTGACGTTGTTGTTGTTGTTGTTTATTTGACGTTGTTGTTGTTGTTGTTGTTTATTTGACATTGTTGTTGTTGTTGTTATTGTTTATTTGACGTTGTTGTTGTTGTTGTTTATTTGACGTTGTTGTTGTGGACGTTGTTGTTGTTGTTTATTTGACGTTGTTGTTGTTGTTGACATAGTTGTTGTTGTTGTTGTTTATTTGACGTTGTTGTTGTTGTTTATTTGGCGTTGTTGTTGTTGTTGACGTTGTTGTTGTTGTTGTTGTTTATTTGGCATTGTTGTTGTTGTTGTTTATTTGACATTGTTGTTGTTGTTTATTTGACATTGTTGTTGTTGACGGTGTTGTTGTTGTTTATTTGACGTTGTTGTTGTTGTTGTTGTTTATTTGACGTTGTTGTTGTTGTTTGTTTGACGTTGTTGTTGTTGTTGACATAGTTGTTGTTGTTGTTGTTTATTTGACGTTGTTGTTGTTGTTTATTTGACATTGTTGTTGTTGTTGTTGTCGTTGTTGTTGTTGTTGACGTTGTTGTTGTTGTTTATTTGACTTTGTTGTTGTTGTTGTTGTTGTTTATTTGACGTTGCTGTTGTTGTTGTTGACTTAATTGTTGTTGTTGTTTATTTGACGTTATTTTTGTTGTCGACGTTGTTGTTTATTTGACGTTGTTGTTGTTGTTTATTTGACGTTGTTGTTGTTGACGTTGTTGTTGTTGTTGTTTATTTGACGTTGTTGTTGTTATTTATTTGACATTGTTGTTGTTGTTGACGTTGTTGTTGTTGTTTATTTGACATTGTTGTTGTTGTTGTTGACGTTGTTGTTGTTGTTTATTTGACTTTGTTGTTGTTGTTGTTGTTGTTGTTTATTTGACGTTGTTGTTGTTGTTGTTGTTTATTTGACGTTGTTGTTGTTGTTGTTGACGTTGTTGTTTATTTGACGTTGTTGTTGTTGTTTATTTGACGTTGTTGTTGTTGTTGACGTTGTTGTTGTTGTTGTTTATTTGACGTTGTTGTTGTTATTTATTTGACATTGTTGTTGTTGTTGTTGACGTTGTTGTTGTTGTTGTATATTTGACATTGTTGTTGTTGTTGACGTTGTTGTTGTTGTTTATTTGACATTGTTGTTGTTGTTGTTGACGTTGTTGTTGTTGTTGTTGTTGTTTATTTGACGTTGTTTTAGTATTGTTGTTTATTTGACATTGTTGTTGTTATTTATTTGACGTTGTTGTGGGTGACATTGTTGTTGTTGTTTATTTGACGTTGTTGTTGTTGTTTATTTGACGTAGTTGTTGTTGTTGACGTTATTGTTGTTGTTGACGTTATTGTTGTTGTTGTTGTTGTTTATTTGACGTTTTTGTAGTTGTTGATGTTGTTGTTGTTGTATATTTGACGTTGTTGTTGTTGTTGTTGTTGTTTATTTGACATTGTTGTTGTTGTTGTTGTTTATTTGACGTTGTTGTTGTTGTTTATTTGACGTTGTTGTTGTTGTTTATTTGACATTGTTGTTATTGACGGTGTTATTGTTGTTGTTGTTATTTATTTGACATTGTTGTTGATGTTGTTGACGTTGTTGTTGTTTATTTGACGTTGTTGTTGTTGTTGTTCTTTATTTGACGTTCTTATTGTTTATTTGACGTTGTTGTTGTTGTTTATTTGACGTTGTTGTTGTTGTTGTTTATTTGACGTTGTTGTTGTTGACGTTCTTGTTGTTGTTGTTGTTGTTGTTGTTTATTTGACGTTGTTGTTGTTGTTGTTTATTTGACGTTGTTGTTGTTGACGTTCTTGTTGTTGTTGTTGTTGTTGTTTATTTGACGTTGTTGTTGTTGTTGTTTATTTGGCGTTGTTGTTGTTGACGTTGATGTTGTTGTTGTTTATTTGACGTTGTTGTTGTTGTTGACATAGTTGTTGTTGTTGTTGTTTATTTGACGTTTTTGTTGTTGTTGATGTTGTTGTTGTTTTCGTTGTTTTTTATTTGACGTTGTTGTAGTTGTTTAATTGACGTTGTTGTTGTTTTTGTTTATGTGACGTTGTTGTTGTTGTTGTTGTTGTTATTGTGGTTGTTGTTGTTTATTTGACGTTGTTGTTGTTGTTGTTGTTGTTTATTTGACGTCGTTGTTGTTGTTGTTATTGTTGTTGTTGTTGTTGTTTATTTGACGTTGTTGTTGTTGTTTATTTGACGTTGTTGTTGTTGTTGTTGTTGTTTATTTGACGTTGTTGTTGTTGTTGACGTTGTTGTTGTTGTTTATTTGACATTGTTGTTGTTGTTGTTATTGTTTATTTGACGTTGTTGTTGTTGTTGTTTATTTGGCGTTGTTGTTGACGTTGTTGTTGTTGTTGTTTATTTGACATTGTTGTTGTTGTTGTTGACGTTGTTGTTGTTGTTGTTGTTGTTGTTGTTTATTTGACGTTGTTTTAGTATTGTTGTTTATTTGACATTGTTGTTGTTATTTATTTGACGTTGTTGTTGTTTATTTGACGTTGTTGTTGTTGTTGTTTATTTGATGTTGTTGTTGTTGTTTATTTGACGTAGTTGTTGTTGTTGACGTTATTGTTGTTGTTGTTGTTATTTATTTGACGTTTTTGTTGTTGTTGATGTTGTTGTTGTTGTATATTTGACGTTGTTATTGTTGTTGTTGTTTATTTGACATTGTTGTTGTTGTTGTTGTTGTTTATTTGACGTTGTTGTTGTTGTTGTTTATTTGACGTTGTTGTTGTTTATTTGACATTGTTGTTATTGACGGTGTTATTGTTGTTGTTGTTATTTATTTGACATTGTTGTTGATGTTGTTGACGTTGTTGTTGTTTATTTGACGTTGTTGTTGTTGTTGTTCTTTATTTGACGTTCTTATTGTTTATTTGACGTTGTTGTTGTTGTTTATTTGACGTTGTTGTTGTTTATTTGACGTTGTTGTTGTTGACGTTGTTGTTGTTGTTGTTGTTGTTTATTTGACGTTGTTGTTGTTGTTTATTTGACGTTGTTGTTGTTGACGTTGATGTTGTTGTTGTTTATTTGACGTTGTTGTTGTTGTTGACATAGTTGTTGTTGTTGTTGTTTATTTGACGTTTTTGTTGTTGTTGATGTTGTTGTTGTTTTCGTTGTTTTTTATTTGACGTTGTTGTAGTTGTTTAATTGACGTTGTTGTTGTTGTTGTTTATTTGACGTTGTTGTTGTTGTTGTTGTTATTGTGGTTGTTGTTGTTTATTTGACGTTGTTGTTGTTGTTGTTGTTTATTTGACGTCGTTGTTGTTGTTGTTATTGTTGTTGTTGTTGTTGTTTATTTGACGTTGTTGTTGTTGTTTATTTGACGTTGTTGTTGTTGTTGTTGTTTATTTGATGTTGTTGTTGTTGTTTATTTGACATTGTTGTTGTTGTTGTTTATTTGACGTTGTTGTTGTTGTTTATTTGACGTTGCTGTTGTTGTTTATTTGACATTGTTGTTATTGACGGTGTTATTGTTGTTGTTGTTATTTATTTGACATTGTTGTTGTTGTTGTTGACGTTGTTGTTGTTTATTTGACGTTGTTGTTGTTGTTGTTGTTCTTTATTTGACGTTCTTATTGTTTATTTGACGTTGTAGTTGTTGTTGTTTATTTGACGTTGTTGTTGTTGTTTATTTGACGTTGTTGTTGTTGTTGTTGTTGTTTATTTGACGTTGTTGTTGTTGTTGTTTATTAGACGTTGTTGTTGTTGACGTTGATGTTGTTGTTGTTTATTTGACGTTGTTGTTGTTGTTGACATAGTTGTTGTTGTTGTTGTTTATTTGACGTTTTTGTTGTTGTTGATGTTGTTGTTGTTTTCGTTGTTTTTTATTTGACGTTGTTGTAGTTGTTTAATTGACGTTGTTGTTGTTGTTGTTTATTTGACGTTGTTGTTGTTGTTGTTATTGTGGTTGTTGTTGTTTATTTGACGTTGTTGTTGTTGTTGTTTATTTGACCTCATTGTTGTTGTTGTTATTGTTGTTGTTGTTGTTGTTTATTTGACGCTGCTGTTGTTGTTGTTGTTGTTTATTTGACGTTGTTGTTGTTGTTGTTGTTTATTTGACATTGTTGTTGTTGTTGTTATTGTTTATTTGACGTTGTTGTTGTTGTTGTTTATTTGACGTTGTTGTTGTTGTTGTTTATTTGACATTGTTGTTGTTGTTGTTATTGTTTATTTGACGTTGTTGTTGTTGTTGTTTATTTGACGTTGTTGTTGTGGACGTTGTTGTTGTTGTTTATTTGACGTTGTTGTTGTTGTTGACATAGTTGTTGTTGTTGTTGTTTATTTGACGTTGTTGTTGTTGTTTATTTGGCGTTGTTGTTGTTGTTGACGTTGTTGTTGTTGTTGTTTATTTGACGTTGTTGTTGTTGTTGACGTTGTTTTTGTTGTTGTTTATTTGACGTTGTTGTTGTTTATTTGACGTTGTTGTTGTTGTTTATTTGACGTTGTTGTTGTTGTTGTTTATTTGACGTTGTTGTTGTTGACGTTCTTGTTGTTGTTGTTGTTGTTGTTTATTTGACGTTGTTGTTGTTGTTGTTGTTTATTTGGCGTTGTTGTTGTTGACGTTGATGTTGTTGTTGTTTATTTGACGTTGTTGTTGTTGTTGACATAGTTGTTGTTGTTGTTGTTGTTTATTTGACGTTTTTGTTGTTGTTGATGTTGTTGTTGTTTTCGTTGTTTTTTATTTGACGTTGTTGTAGTTGTTTAATTGACGTTGTTGTTGTTTTTGTTTATGTGACGTTGTTGTTGTTGTTGTTGTTGTTATTGTGGTTGTTGTTGTTTATTTGACGTTGTTGTTGTTGTTGTTGTTGTTTATTTGACGTCGTTGTTGTTGTTGTTATTGTTGTTGTTGTTGTTGTTTATTTGACGTTGTTGTTGTTGTTTATTTGACGTTGTTGTTGTTGTTGTTGTTGTTGTTTATTTGACGTTGTTGTTGTTGTTGACGTTGTTGTTGTTGTTTATTTGACATTGTTGTTGTTGTTGTTATTGTTTATTTGACGTTGTTGTTGTTGTTGTTGTTTATTTGGCGTTGTTGTTGACGTTGTTGTTGTTGTTGTTGTTTATTTGACATTGTTGTTGTTGTTGTTGACGTTGTTGTTGTTGTTGTTGTTGTTGTTTATTTGACGTTGTTTTAGTATTGTTGTTTATTTGACATTGTTGTTGTTATTTATTTGACGTTGTTGTTGTTTATTTGACGTTGTTGTTGTTGTTGTTTATTTGATGTTGTTGTTGTTGTTTATTTGACGTAGTTGTTGTTGTTGACGTTATTGTTGTTGTTGTTGTTATTTATTTGACGTTTTTGTTGTTGTTGATGTTGTTGTTGTTGTATATTTGACGTTGTTATTGTTGTTGTTGTTTATTTGACATTGTTGTTGTTGTTGTTGTTGTTTATTTGACGTTGTTGTTGTTGTTGTTTATTTGACGTTGTTGTTGTTGTTTATTTGACATTGTTGTTATTGACGGTGTTATTGTTGTTGTTGTTATTTATTTGACATTGTTGTTGATGTTGTTGACGTTGTTGTTGTTTATTTGACGTTGTTGTTGTTGTTGTTCTTTATTTGACGTTCTTATTGTTTATTTGACGTTGTTGTTGTTGTTTATTTGACGTTGTTGTTGTTTATTTGACGTTGTTGTTGTTGACGTTGTTGTTGTTGTTGTTGTTGTTTATTTGACGTTGTTGTTGTTGTTTATTTGACGTTGTTGTTGTTGACGTTGATGTTGTTGTTGTTTATTTGACGTTGTTGTTGTTGTTGACATAGTTGTTGTTGTTGTTGTTTATTTGACGTTTTTGTTGTTGTTGATGTTGTTGTTGTTTTCGTTGTTTTTTATTTGACGTTGTTGTAGTTGTTTAATTGACGTTGTTGTTGTTGTTGTTTATTTGACGTTGTTGTTGTTGTTGTTGTTATTGTGGTTGTTGTTGTTTATTTGACGTTGTTGTTGTTGTTGTTGTTTATTTGACGTCGTTGTTGTTGTTGTTATTGTTGTTGTTGTTGTTGTTTATTTGACGTTGTTGTTGTTGTTTATTTGACGTTGTTGTTGTTGTTGTTGTTTATTTGATGTTGTTGTTGTTGTTTATTTGACATTGTTGTTGTTGTTGTTTATTTGACGTTGTTGTTGTTGTTTATTTGACGTTGCTGTTGTTGTTTATTTGACATTGTTGTTATTGACGGTGTTATTGTTGTTGTTGTTATTTATTTGACATTGTTGTTGTTGTTGTTGACGTTGTTGTTGTTTATTTGACGTTGTTGTTGTTGTTGTTGTTCTTTATTTGACGTTCTTATTGTTTATTTGACGTTGTAGTTGTTGTTGTTTATTTGACGTTGTTGTTGTTGTTTATTTGACGTTGTTGTTGTTGTTGTTGTTGTTTATTTGACGTTGTTGTTGTTGTTGTTTATTAGACGTTGTTGTTGTTGACGTTGATGTTGTTGTTGTTTATTTGACGTTGTTGTTGTTGTTGACATAGTTGTTGTTGTTGTTGTTTATTTGACGTTTTTGTTGTTGTTGATGTTGTTGTTGTTTTCGTTGTTTTTTATTTGACGTTGTTGTAGTTGTTTAATTGACGTTGTTGTTGTTGTTGTTTATTTAACGTTGTTGTTGTTGTTGTTATTGTGGTTGTTGTTGTTTATTTGACGTTGTTGTTGTTGTTGTTTATTTGACCTCATTGTTGTTGTTGTTATTGTTGTTGTTGTTGTTGTTTATTTGACGCTGCTGTTGTTGTTGTTGTTGTTTATTTGACGTTGTTGTTGTTGTTGTT
Organism: Vicia faba; assembly: GCA_948472305.1. Taxonomy (NCBI): domain Eukaryota; kingdom Viridiplantae; phylum Streptophyta; class Magnoliopsida; order Fabales; family Fabaceae; genus Vicia; species Vicia faba. The sequence goes on along the minus strand of OX451739.1, from coordinate 465,975,228 downwards.
GTTTATTTGACATTGTTGTTGTTGTTGTTATTGTTTATTTGACGTTGTTGTTGTTGTTGTTTATTTGACGTTGTTGTTGTTGTTGTTTATTTGACATTGTTGTTGTTGTTGTTATTGTTTATTTGACGTTGTTGTTGTTGTTGTTTATTTGACGTTGTTGTTGTGGACGTTGTTGTTGTTGTTTATTTGACGTTGTTGTTGTTGTTGACATAGTTGTTGTTGTTGTTGTTTATTTGACGTTGTTGTTGTTGTTTATTTGGCGTTGTTGTTGTTGTTGATGTTGTTGTTGTTGTTGTTGTTTATTTGACGTTGTTGTTGTTGTTGACGTTGTTTTTGTTGTTGTTTATTTGACGTTGTTGTTGTTTATTTGACGTTGTTGTTGTTGTTTATTTGACATTGTTGTTGTTGTTGTTTATTTGACGTTGTTGTTGTTGTTTATTTGACATTGTTGTTGTTGACGGTGTTGTTGTTGTTTATTTGACGTTGTTGTTGTTGTTGTTGTTTATTTGACGTTGTTGTTGTTTGTTTGACGTTGTTGTTGTTGTTGACATAGTTGTTGTTGTTGTTTATTTGACGTTGTTGTTGTTGTTTATTTGACATTGTTGTTGTTGTTGTCGTTGTTGTTGTTGTTGTTGACGTTGTTGTTGTTGTTTATTTGACTTTGTTGTTGTTGTTGTTGTTGTTGTTGTTTATTTGACGTTGCTGTTGTTGTTGTTGACTTAATTGTTGTTGTTGTTTATTTGACGTTATTGTTGTTGTCGACGTTGTTGTTTATTTGACGTTGTTGTTGTTGTTTATTTGACGTTGTTGTTGTTGACGTTGTTGTTGTTGTTGTTTATTTGACGTTGTTGTTGTTATTTATTTGACATTGTTGTTGTTGTTGACGTTGTTGTTGTTGTTGTTTATTTGACATTGTTGTTGTTGTTGTTGTTGACGTTGTTGTTGTTGTTTATTTGACTTTGTTGTTGTTGTTGTTGTTGTTGTTTATTTGACGTTGTTGTTGTTGTTGTTGACTTAATTATTGTTGTTGTTTATTTGACGTTGTTGTTGTTGTTGTTGTTGTTGACGTTGTTGTTTATTTGACGTTGTTGTTGTTGTTTATTTGACGTTGTTGTTGTTGTTGACGTTGTTGTTGTTGTTGTTGTTTATTTGACGTTGTTGTTGTTATTTATTTGACATTGTTGTTGTTGTTGTTGACGTTGTTGTTGTTGTTGTATATTTGACATTGTTGTTGTTGACGTTGTTGTTGTTGTTGTTTATTTGACATTGTTGTTGTTGTTGTTGACGTTGTTGTTGTTGTTGTTGTTGTTGTTTATTTGACGTTGTTTTAGTATTGTTGTTTATTTGACATTGTTGTTGTTATTTATTTGACGTTGTTGTGGGTGACATTGTTGTTGTTGTTTATTTGACGTTGTTGTTGTTGTTTATTTGACGTAGTTGTTGTTGTTGACGTTATTGTTGTTGTTTACGTTATTGTTGTTGTTGTTGTTGTTTATTTGACGTTTTTGTAGTTGTTGATGTTGTTGTTGTTGTATATTTGACGTTGTTGTTGTTGTTGTTGTTTATTTGACATTGTTGTTGTTGTTGTTGTTTATTTGACGTTGTTGTTGTTTATTTGACGTTGTTGTTGTTGTTTATTTGACATTGTTGTTATTGACAGCTTATTTGACGTTGTTGTTGTTGTTATTTATTTGACATTGTTGTTGATGTTGTTGACGTTGTTGTTGTTTATTTGACGTTGTTGTTGTTGTTGTTCTTTATTTGACGTTCTTATTGTTTATTTGACGTTGTTGTTGTTGTTTATTTGACGTTGTTGTTGTTGTTGTTTATTTGACGTTGTTGTTGTTGACTTTCTTGTTGTTGTTGTTGTTGTTGTTGTTTATTTGACGTTGTTGTTGTTGTTGTTGTTTATTTGGCGTTGTTGTTGTTGACGTTGATGTTGTTGTTGTTTATTTGACGTTGTTGTTGTTGTTGACATAGTTGTTGTTGTTGTTGTTTATTTGACGTTTTTGTTGTTGTTGATGTTGTTGTTGTTTTCGTTGTTTTTTATTTGACGTTGTTGTAGTTGTTTAATTGACGTTGTTGTTGTTTATGTTTATGTGACGTTGTTGTTGTTGTTGTTATTGTGGTTGTTGTTGTTTATTTGACGTTGTTGTTGTTGTTGTTGTTTATTTGACGTCGTTGTTGTTGTTGTTGTTGTTTATTTGACGTTGTTGTTGTTGTTTATTTGACGTTGTTGTTGTTGTTGTTTATTTGACGTTGTTGTTGTTGTTTATTTGACGCTGTTGTTGTTGTTGTTGTTGTTTATTTGACGTTGTTGTTGTTGTTGTTGTTGTTTATTTGACATTGTTGTTGTTGTTGTTATTGTTTATTTGACGTTGTTGTTGTTGTTGTTTATTTGACGTTGTTGTTGTTGTTGTTGTTTATTTGACATTGTTGTTGTTGTTGTTATTGTTTATTTGACGTTGTTGTTGTTGTTTATTTGACGTTGTTGTTGTGGACGTTGTTGTTGTTGTTTATTTGACGTTGTTGTTGTTGTTGACATAGTTGTTGTTGTTGTTGTTTATTTGACGTTGTTGTTGTTGTTTATTTGGCGTTGTTGTTGTTGTTGACGTTGTTGTTGTTGTTGTTGTTGTTGTTGTTTATTTGACGTTGTTGTTGTTGTTGACGTTGTTTTTGTTATTGTTTATTTGACGTTGTTGTTGTTTATTTGACGTTGTTGTTGTTGTTTATTTGACATTGTTGTTGTTGTTGTTTATTTGACGTTGTTGTTGTTGTTTATTTGACATTGTTGTTGTTGACGGTGTTGTTGTTGTTTATTTGACGTTGTTGTTGTTGTTGTTGTTTATTTGACGTTGTTGTTGTTGTTTGTTTGACGTTGTTGTTGTTGTTGACATAGTTGTTGTTGTTGTTTATTTGACGTTGTTGTTGTTGTTTATTTGACATTGTTGTTGTTGTTGTTTATTTGACGTTGTTGTTGTTGTTTATTTGACATTGTTGTTGTTGTCGTTGTTGTTGTTGTTGACGTTGTTGTTGTTGTTTATTTGACTTTGTTGTTGTTGTTGTTGTTGTTGTTGTTTATTTGACGTTGCTGTTGTTGTTGTTGACTTAATTGTTGTTGTTGTTTATTTGACGTTATTGTTGTTGTCGACGTTGTTGTTTATTTGACGTTGTTGTTGTTGTTTATTTGACGTTGTTGTTGTTGTTGACGTTGTTGTTGTTGTTGTTTATTTGACGTTGTTGTTGTTATTTATTTGACATTGTTGTTGTTGTTGACGTTGTTGTTGTTGTTTATTTGACATTGTTGTTGTTGTTGTTGTTGACGTTGTTGTTGTTGTTTATTTGACTTTGTTGTTGTTGTTGTTGTTGTTGTTTATTTGACGTTGTTGTTGTTGTTGTTGACTTAATTGTTGTTGTTGTTTATTTGACGTTGTTGTTGTTGTTGTTGACGTTGTTGTTTATTTGACGTTGTTGTTGTTGTTTATTTGACGTTGTTGTTGTTGTTGACGTTGTTGTTGTTGTTGTTGTTTATTTGACGTTGTTGTTGTTATTTATTTGACATTGTTGTTGTTGTTGTTGACGTTGTTGTTGTTGTTGTATATTTGACATTGTTGTTGTTGTTGACGTTGTTGTTGTTGTTGTTTATTTGACATTGTTGTTGTTGTTGTTGACGTTGTTGTTGTTGTTGTTGTTGTTGTTTATTTGACGTTGTTTTAGTATTGTTGTTTATTTGACATTGTTGTTGTTATTTATTTGACGTTGTTGTGGGTGACATTGTTGTTGTTGTTTATTTGACGTTGTTGTTGTTGTTTATTTGACGTAGTTGTTGTTGTTGACGTTATTGTTGTTGTTGACGTTATTGTTGTTGTTGTTGTTGTTTATTTGACGTTTTTGTAGTTGTTGATGTTGTTGTTGTTGTATATTTGACGTTGTTGTTGTTTATGTTGTTTATTTGACATTGTTGTTGTTGTTGTTGTTTATTTGACGTTGTTGTTGTTTATTTGACGTTGTTGTTGTTGTTTATTTGACATTGTTGTTATTGACGGTGTTATTGTTGTTGTTGTTATTTATTTGACATTGTTGTTGATGTTGTTGACGTTGTTGTTGTTTATTTGACGTTGTTGTTGTTGTTGTTCTTTATTTGACGTTCTTATTGTTTATTTGACGTTGTTGTTGTTGTTTATTTGACGTTGTTGTTGTTGTTGTTTATTTGACGTTGTTGTTGTTGACGTTCTTGTTGTTGTTGTTGTTGTTGTTGTTTATTTGACGTTGTTGTTGTTGTTGTTTATTTGGCGTTGTTGTTGTTGATGTTGATGTTGTTGTTATTTATTTGACGTTGTTGTTGTTGTTGACATAGTTGTTGTTGTTGTTGTTTATTTGACGTTTTCGTTGTTTTTTATTTGACGTTGTTGTAGTTGTTTAATTGACGTTGTTGTTGTTTTTGTTTATGTGACGTTGTTGTTGTTGTTGTTGTTATTGTGGTTGTTGTTGTTTATTTGACGTTGTTGTTGTTGTTGTTGTTTATTTGACGTCGTTGTTGTTGTTGTTATTGTTGTTGTTGTTGTTGTTTATTTGACGTTGTTGTTGTTGTTTATTTGACGTTGTTGTTGTTGTTGATGTTGTTGTTGTTGTTTATTTGACATTGTTGTTGTTGTTATTGTTTATTTGACGTTGTTGTTGTTGTTGTTTATTTGGCGTTGTTGTTGTTGATGACGTTGTTGTTGTTGTTGTTGTTTATTTGACATTGTTGTTGTTGTTGTTGACGTTGTTGTTGTTGTTGTTGTTGTTGTTGTTTATTTGACGTTGTTTTAGTATTGTTGTTTATTTGACATTGTTGTTGTTATTTATTTGACGTTGTTGTGAGTGACATTGTTGTTGTTGTTTATTTGACGTTGTTGTTGTTGTTTATTTGACGTAGTTGTTGTTGTTGACGTTATTGTTGTTGTTGTTGTTATTTATTTGACGTTTTTGTTGTTGTTGATGTTGTTGTTGTTGTATATTTGACGTTGTTATTGTTGTTGTTGTTTATTTGACATTGTTGTTGTTGTTGTTGTTTATTTGACGTTGTTGTTGTTGTTGTTTATTTGACGTTGTTGTTGTTGTTTATTTGACATTGTTGTTATTGACGGTGTTATTGTTGTTGTTGTTATTTATTTGACATTGTTGTTGATGTTGTTGACGTTGTTGTTGTTTATTTGACGTTGTTGTTGTTGTTGTTGTTCTTTATTTGACGTTCTTATTGTTTATTTGACGTTGTTGTTGTTGTTTATTTGACGTTGTTGTTGTTTATTTAACGTTGTTGTTGTTGACGTTGTTGTTGTTGTTGTTTATTTGACGTTGTTGTTGTTGTTGTTTATTTGACGTTGTTGTTGTTGACGTTGATGTTGTTGTTGTTTATTTGACGTTGTTGTTGTTGTTGACATAGTTGTTGTTGTTGTTGTTTATTTGACGTTTTTGTTGTTGTTGATGTTGTTGTTGTTTTCGTTGTTTTTTATTTGACGTTGTTGTAGTTGTTTAATTGACGTTGTTGTTGTTGTTTATTTGACGTTGTTGTTGTTGTTGTTATTGTGGTTGTTGTTGTTTATTTGACGTTGTTGTTGTTGTTGTTGTTTATTTGACGTCGTTGTTGTTGTTGTTGTTGTTTATTTGACGTTGTTGTTGTTGTTTATTTGACGTTGTTGTTGTTGTTGTTGTTTATTTGACGTTGTTGTTGTTGTTTATTTGATGTTGTTGTTGTTGTTTATTTGACATTGTTGTTGTTGTTGTTATTGTTTATTTGACGTTGTTGTTGTTGTTGTTGTTTATTTGGCGTTGTTGTTGTTGTTGTTGACGTTGTTGTTGTTGTTGTTTATTTGACGTTGTTGTTGTTGTTGACGTTGTTTTTGTTGTTGTTTATTTGACGTTGTTTTTGTTGTTGTTTATTTGACGTTGTTGTTGTTGTTGTTTATTTGACGTTGTTGTTGGTGTTGTTTATTTGACGTTGTTGTTGTTGTTGTTGTTTATTTGACATTGTTGTTGTTGACAGTGTTGTTGTTGTTGTTTATTTGACGTTGTGGTTGTTGTTCTTTATTTGACGTTGTTGTTGTTGACACTGACATTGTTGTTGTTTATTTGACGTTGTTTTTGTTGTTGTTCTTTATTTGACGTTGTTATTGTTTATTTGACGTTGTTGTTGTTGTTTATTTGACGTTGTTGTTGTTGTTTATTTAACGTTGTTGTTGTTAACGTTGTTGTTGTTGTTATTGTTTATTTGACGTTGTTGTTGTTGTTGTTATTGTTTATTTGACGTATTTGTTGTTGTTGTTTATTTATCGTAGTTGTTGTTGTTGACGTTGTTGTTATTGTTGTTGTTTATTTGACGTTTACGTTGTTGTTGATGTTGTTGTTGTTGTTTATTTGACGTTGTTATTGTTGACGGTGTTGTTGTTGTTGTTTATTTGACGTTGTTGTTGTTGTTTATTTGACGTTGTTGTTGTTGACGTTGTTGTTGTTGTTGTTTATTTGACGTTGTTGTTGTTGTTGACATAGTTGTTGTTGTTGTTGTTCATTTGGCGTTGTTGTTGTTCATTTGGCGTTGTTGTTGTTGTTGACGTTGTTGTTGTTGTTGTTTATTTGACGTTGTTGTTGTTGTTTATTTGACATTGTTGTTGTTGTTGACGTTGTTGTTGTTGTTGACGTTGTTGTTGTTGTTGTTTATTTGACTTTACTGTTGTTGTTGTTGTTGTTGTTGTTTATTTGACGTTGTTGTTGTTGTTGTTGACTTAATTGTTGTTGTTGTTTATTTGACGTTGCTGTTGTTGTTGACGTTGTTGTTTATTTGACGTTGTTGTTGTTTATTTGACGTTGTTGTTGTTGTTGACGTTGTTGTTGTTGTTTATTTGACGTTGTTGTTGTTATTTATTTGACATTGTTGTTGTTGTTGACGTTGTTGTTGTTGTTGTTGTTATTTATTTGACATTGTTGTTGTTGTTGTTGACGTTGTTGTTGTTGTTGTTTATTTGATGTTGTTTTAGTATTGTTGTTTATTTGACATTGTTGTTGTTATTTATTTGATGTTGTTGTGGGTGACATTGTTGTTGTTGATTATTTGACGTTATTGTTGTTTATTTGACGTAGTTGTTGTTGTTGACGTTATTGTTGTTGTTGACGTTATTGTTGTTGTTGTTGTTTATTTGACGTTTTTGTTGTTGTTGATGTTGTTGTTGTTGTTTATTTGACGTTGTTGTTGTTGTTTATTTGACATTGTTGTTATTGACGGTGTTATTGTTGTTGTTGTTATTTATTTGACATTGTTGTTGTTGTTTTTGACGTTGTTGTTGTTTATTTGACGTTGTTGTTGTTGTTGTTCTTTATTTGACGTTCTTATTGTTTATTTGACGTTGTAGTTGTTGTTGTTTATTTGACGTTGTTGTTGTTGTTTATTTGACGTTGTTATTGTTGACGTTGTTGTTGTTGTTGTTGTTGTTTATTTGACGTTGTTGTTGTTGTTGTTTATTAGACGTTGTTGTTGTTGTTGACATAGTTGTTATTGTTGTTGTTTATTTGACATTTTTGTTGTTGTTGATGTTGTTGTTGTTTTCGTTGTTTTTTATTTGACGTTGTTGTAGTTGTTTAATTGACGTTGTTGTTGTTGTTTATTTGACGTTGTTGTTGTTGTTGTTATTGTGGTTGTTGTTGTTTATTTGACGTTGTTGTTGTTGTTGTTGTTTATTTGACCTCGTTGTTGTTGTTGTTATTGTTGTTGTTGTTGTTGTTTATTTGACGTTGTTGTTGTTGTTTATTTGACGCTGTTGTTGTTGTTGTTGTTGTTGTTTATTTGACATTGTTGTTGTTGTTGTTGTTTATTTGACATTGTTGTTGTTGTTGTTATTGTTTATTTGACGTTGTTGTTGTTGTTGTTTATTTGACGTTGTTGTTGTTGTTGTTGTTTATTTGACATTGTTGTTGTTGTTGTTATTGTTTATTTGACGTTGTTGTTGTTGTTGTTTATTTGACGTTGTTGTTGTGGACGTTGTTGTTGTTGTTTATTTGACGTTGTTGTTGTTGTTGACATAGTTGTTGTTGTTGTTGTTTATTTGACGTTGTTGTTGTTGTTTATTTGGCGTTGTTGTTGTTGTTGACGTTGTTGTTGTTGTTGTTTATTTGACGTTGTTGTTGTTGTTGACGTTGTTTTTGTTGTTGTTTATTTGACGTTGTTGTGGTTTATTTGACGTTGTTGTTGTTGTTTATTTGACATTGTTGTTGTTGTTGTTTATTTGACGTTGTTGTTGTTGTTTATTTGACATTGTTGTTGTTGACGGTGTTGTTGTTGTTTATTTGACGTTGTTGTTGTTGTTGTTTATTTGACGTTGTTGTTCTTGTTTGTTTGACGTTGTTGTTGTTGTTGACATAGTTGTTGTTGTTGTTTATTTGACGTTGTTGTTGTTGTTTATTTGACATTGTTGTTGTTGTTGTCGTTGTTGTTGTTGTTGACGTTGTTGTTGTTGTTTATTTGACTTTGTTGTTGTTGTTGTTGTTGTTGTTTATTTGACGTTGTTGTTGTTGTTGTTGACTTAATTGTTGTTGTTGTTTATTTGACGTTATTGTTGTTGTCGACGTTGTTGTTTATTTGACGTTGTTGTTGTTGTTTATTTGACGTTGTTGTTGTTGACGTTGTTGTTGTTGTTGTTTATTTGACGTTGTTGTTGTTATTTATTTGACATTGTTGTTGTTGTTGACGTTGTTGTTGTTGTTTATTTGACATTGTTGTTGTTGTTGTTGTTGACGTTGTTGTTGTTGTTTATTTGACTTTGTTGTTGTTGTTGTTGTTGTTTATTTGACGTTGTTGTTGTTGTTGTTGACTTAATTGTTGTTGTTGTTTATTTGACGTTGTTGTTGTTGTTGTTGACGTTGTTGTTTATTTGACGTTGTTGTTATTGTTTATTTGACGTTGTTGTTGTTGTTGACGTTGTTGTTGTTGTTGTTTATTTGACGTTGTTGTTGTTGTTGTTGACGTTGTTGTTTATTTGACGTTGTTGTTATTGTTTATTTGACGTTGTTGTTGTTGTTGACGTTGTTGTTGTTGTTGTTTATTTGACGTTGTTTTTGTTATTTATTTGACATTGTTGTTGTTGTTGTTGACGTTGTTGTTGTTGTTGTATATTTGACATTGTTGTTGTTGTTGACGTTGTTGTTGTTGTTGTTTATTTGACATTGTTGTTGTTGTTGTTGACGTTGTTGTTGTTGTTGTTGTTGACATTGTTGTTGTTATTTATTTGACGTTGTTGTGGGTGACATTGTTGTTGTTGTTTATTTGACGTAGTTGTTGTTGTTGACGTTATTGTTGTTGTTGACGTTATTGTTGTTGTTGTTGTTGTTTATTTGACGTTTTTGTAGTTGTTGATGTTGTTGTTGTTGTATATTTGACGTTGTTGTTGTTGTTGTTGTTTATTTGACATTGTTGTTGTTGTTGTTGTTTATTTGACGTTGTTGTTGTTGTTTATTTGACGTTGTTGTTGTTGTTTATTTGACATTGTTGTTATTGACGGTGTTATTGTTGTTGTTGTTATTTATTTGACATTGTTGTTGATGTTGTTGACGTTGTTGTTGTTTATTTGACGTTGTTGTTGTTGTTGTTCTTTATTTGACGTTCTTATTGTTTATTTGACGTTGTTGTTGTTGTTTATTTGACGTTGTTGTTGTTGTTGTTTATTTGACGTTGTTGTTGTTGACGTTCTTGTTGTTGTTGTTGTTGTTTATTTGACGTTGTTGTTGTTGTTGTTTATTTGACGATGTTGTTGTTGACGTTGATGTTGTTGTTGTTTATTTGACGTTGTTGTTGTTGTTGACATAGTTGTTGTTGTTGTTGTTTATTTGACGTTTTTGTTGTTGTTGATGTTGTTGTTGTTTTCGTTGTTTTTTATTTGACGTTGTTGTAGTTGTTTAATTGACGTTGTTGTTGTTTTTGTTTATGTGACGTTGTTGTTGTTGTTGTTGTTATTGTGGTTGTTGTTGTTTATTTGACGTTGTTGTTGTTGTTGTTGTTGTTGTTTATTTGACGTCGTTGTTGTTGTTGTTATTGTTGTTGTTGTTGTTGTTTATTTGACGTTGTTGTTGTTGTTGACGTTGTTTTTGTTGTTGTTTATTTGACGTTGTTGTGGTTTATTTGACGTTGTTGTTGTTGTTTATTTGACATTGTTGTTGTTGTTGTTTATTTGACGTTGTTGTTGTTGTTTATTTGACATTGTTGTTGTTGACGGTGTTGTTGTTGTTTATTTGACGTTGTTGTTGTTGTTGTTTATTTGACGTTGTTGTTCTTGTTTGTTTGACGTTGTTGTTGTTGTTGACATAGTTGTTGTTGTTGTTTATTTGACGTTGTTGTTGTTGTTTATTTGACATTGTTGTTGTTGTTGTCGTTGTTGTTGTTGTTGACGTTGTTGTTGTTGTTTATTTGACTTTGTTGTTGTTGTTGTTGTTGTTGTTGTTTATTTGACGTTGTTGTTGTTGTTGTTGACTTAATTGTTGTTGTTGTTTATTTGACGTTATTGTTGTTGTCGACGTTGTTGTTTATTTGACGTTGTTGTTGTTGTTTATTTGACGTTGTTGTTGTTGACGTTGTTGTTGTTGTTGTTTATTTGACGTTGTTGTTGTTATTTATTTGACATTGTTGTTGTTGTTGACGTTGTTGTTGTTGTTTATTTGACATTGTTGTTGTTGTTGTTGTTGACGTTGTTGTTGTTGTTTATTTGACTTTGTTGTTGTTGTTGTTGTTGTTTATTTGACGTTGTTGTTGTTGTTGTTGACTTAATTGTTGTTGTTGTTTATTTGACGTTGTTGTTGTTGTTGTTGTTGACGTTGTTGTTTATTTGACGTTGTTGTTATTGTTTATTTGACGTTGTTGTTGTTGTTGACGTTGTTGTTGTTGTTGTTTATTTGACGTTGTTGTTGTTGTTGTTGACGTTGTTGTTTATTTGACGTTGTTGTTATTGTTTATTTGACGTTGTTGTTGTTGTTGGCGTTGTTGTTGTTGTTGTTTATTTGACGTTGTTTTTGTTATTTATTTGACATTGTTGTTGTTGTTGTTGACGTTGTTGTTGTTGTTGTATATTTGACATTGTTGTTGTTGTTGACGTTGTTATTGTTGTTGTTTATTTGACATTGTTGTTGTTGTTGACGTTGTTGTTGTTGTTGTTGACATTGTTGTTGTTATTTATTTGACGTTGTTGTGGGTGACATTGTTGTTGTTGTTTATTTGACGTTGTTGTTGTTTATTTGACGTAGTTGTTGTTGTTGACGTTATTGTTGTTGTTGACGTTATTGTTGTTGTTGTTGTTGTTTATTTGACGTTTTTGTAGTTGTTGATGTTGTTGTTGTTGTATATTTGACGTTGTTGTTGTTGTTGTTGTTTATTTGACATTGTTGTTGTTGTTGTTGTTTATTTGACGTTGTTGTTGTTGTTTATTTGACGTTGTTGTTGTTGTTTATTTGACATTGTTGTTATTGACGGTGTTATTGTTGTTGTTGTTATTTATTTGACATTGTTGTTGATGTTGTTGACGTTGTTGTTGTTTATTTGACGTTGTTGTTGTTGTTGTTCTTTATTTGACGTTCTTATTGTTTATTTGACGTTGTTGTTGTTGTTTATTTGACGTTGTTGTTGTTGTTGTTTATTTGACGTTGTTGTTGTTGACGTTCTTGTTGTTGTTTATTTGACGTTGTTGTTGTTGTTGTTTATTTGACGATGTTGTTGTTGACGTTGATGTTGTTGTTGTTTATTTGACGTTGTTGTTGTTGTTGACATAGTTGTTGTTGTTGTTTATTTGACGTTTTTGTTGTTGTTGATGTTGTTGTTGTTTTCGTTGTTTTTTATTTGACGTTGTTGTAGTTGTTTAATTGACGTTGTTGTTGTTTTTGTTTATGTGACGTTGTTGTTGTTGTTGTTGTTATTGTGGTTGTTGTTGTTTATTTGACGTTGTTGTTGTTGTTGTTGTTGTTGTTGTTTATTTGACGTCGTTGTTGTTGTTGTTATTGTTGTTGTTGTTGTTGTTTATTTGACGTTGTTGTTGTTGTTTATTTGACATTGTTGTTGTTGACGGTGTTGTTGTTGTTTATTTGACGTTGTTGTTGTTGTTGTTTATTTGACGTTGTTGTTGTTGTTTGTTTGACGTTGTTGTTGTTGTTGACATAGTTGTTGTTGTTGTTTATTTGACGTTGTTGTTGTTGTTTATTTGACATTGTTGTTGTTGTTGTCGTTGTTGTTGTTGTTGACGTTGTTGTTGTTGTTTATTTGACTTTGTTGTTGTTGTTGTTGTTGTTGTTTATTTGACGTTGTTGTTGTTGTTGTTGACTTAATTGTTGTTGTTGTTTATTTGACGTTATTGTTGTTGTCGACGTTGTTGTTTATTTGACGTTGTTGTTGTTGTTTATTTGACGTTGTTGTTGTTGACGTTGTTGTTGTTGTTTATTTGACGTTGTTGTTGTTATTTATTTGACATTGTTGTTGTTGTTGACGTTGTTGTTGTTGTTTATTTGACATTGTTGTTGTTGTTTTTGTTGACGTTGTTGTTGTTGTTTATTTGACTTTGTTGTTGTTGTTGTTTATTTGACGTTGTTGTTGTTGTTGTTTATTTGACGTTGTTGTTGTTGTTGTTGTTTATTTGACATTGTTGTTGTTGACAGTGTTGTTGTTGTTGTTTATTTGACGTTGTGGTTGTTGTTGTTTATTTGACGTTGTTGTTGTTGACACTGACATTGTTGTTGTTTATTTGACGTTGTTTTTGTTGTTGTTCTTTATTTGACGTTGTTATTGTTTATTTGACGTTGTTGTTGTTGTTTATTTAACGTTGTTGTTGTTAACGTTGTTGTTGTTGTTATTGTTTATTTGACGTTGTTGTTGTTGTTGTTATTGTTTATTTGACGTTGTTGTTGTTGTTGTTTATTTATCGTAGTTGTTGTTGTTGACGTTGTTGTTATTGTTGTTGTTTATTTGACGTTTACGTTGTTGTTGATGTTGTTGTTGTTGTTTATTTGACGTTGTTATTGTTGACGGTGTTGTTGTTGTTGTTTATTTGACGTTGTTGTTGTTGTTTATTTGACGTTGTTGTTGTTGACGTTGTTGTTGTTGTTGTTTATTTGACGTTGTTGTTGTTGTTGACATAGTTGTTGTTGTTGTTGTTCATTTGGCGTTGTTGTTGTTCATTTGGCGTTGTTGTTGTTGTTGACGTTGTTGTTGTTGTTGTTGTTTATTTGACGTTGTTGTTGTTGTTTATTTGACATTGTTGTTGTTGTTGACGTTGTTGTTGTTGTTGACGTTGTTGTTGTTGTTGTTTATTTGACTTTACTGTTGTTGTTGTTGTTGTTGTTTATTTGACGTTGTTGTTGTTGTTGTTGACTTAATTGTTGTTGTTGTTTATTTGACGTTGCTGTTGTTGTTGACGTTGTTGTTTATTTGACGTTGTTGTTGTTTATTTGACGTTGTTGTTGTTGTTGACGTTGTTGTTGTTGTTTATTTGACGTTGTTGTTGTTATTTATTTGACATTGTTGTTGTTGTTGACGTTGTTGTTGTTGTTGTTGTTATTTATTTGACATTGTTGTTGTTGTTGTTGACGTTGTTGTTGTTGTTGTTTATTTGATGTTGTTTTAGTATTGTTGTTTATTTGACATTGTTGTTGTTATTTATTTGATGTTGTTGTGGGTGACATTGTTGTTGTTGATTATTTGACGTTATTGTTGTTTATTTGACGTAGTTGTTGTTGTTGACGTTATTGTTGTTGTTGACGTTATTGTTGTTGTTGTTGTTTATTTGACGTTTTTGTTGTTGTTGATGTTGTTGTTGTTGTTTATTTGACGTTGTTGTTGTTGTTTATTTGACATTGTTGTTATTGACGGTGTTATTGTTGTTGTTGTTATTTATTTGACATTGTTGTTGTTGTTTTTGACGTTGTTGTTGTTTATTTGACGTTGTTGTTGTTGTTGTTCTTTATTTGACGTTCTTATTGTTTATTTGACGTTGTAGTTGTTGTTGTTTATTTGACGTTGTTGTTGTTGTTTATTTGACGTTGTTGTTGTTGACGTTGTTGTTGTTGTTGTTGTTGTTTATTTGACGTTGTTGTTGTTGTTGTTTATTAGACGTTGTTGTTGTTGTTGACATAGTTGTTGTTGTTGTTGTTTATTTGACGTTTTTGTTGTTGTTGATGTTGTTGTTGTTTTCGTTGTTTTTTATTTGACGTTGTTGTAGTTGTTTAATTGACGTTGTTGTTGTTGTTTATTTGACGTTGTTGTTGTTGTTGTTATTGTGGTTGTTGTTGTTTATTTGACGTTGTTGTTGTTGTTGTTGTTGTTTATTTGACCTCGTTGTTGTTGTTGTTATTGTTGTTGTTGTTGTTGTTTATTTGGCGTTGTTGTTGTTGTTTATTTGACGTTGTTGTTGTTGTTGTTGTTGTTGTTTATTTGACATTGTTGTTGTTGTTGTTGTTTATTTGACATTGTTGTTGTTGTTGTTATTGTTTATTTGACGTTGTTGTTGTTGTTGTTTATTTGACGTTGTTGTTGTTGTTGTTTATTTGACATTGTTGTTGTTGTTGTTATTGTTTATTTGACGTTGTTGTTGTTGTTGTTTATTTGACGTTGTTGTTGTGGACGTTGTTGTTGTTGTTTATTTGACGTTGTTGTTGTTGTTGACATAGTTGTTGTTGTTGTTGTTGTTTATTTGACGTTGTTGTTGTTGTTTATTTGGCGTTGTTGTTGTTGTTGACGTTGTTGTTGTTGTTGTTGTTGTTGTTTATTTGACGTTGTTGTTGTTGTTGACGTTGTTTTTGTTGTTGTTTATTTGACGTTGTTGTGGTTTATTTGACGTTGTTGTTGTTGTTTATTTGACATTGTTGTTGTTGTTGTTTATTTGACGTTGTTGTTGTTGTTTATTTGACATTGTTGTTGTTGACGGTGTTGTTGTTGTTTATTTGACGTTGTTGTTGTTGTTGTTTATTTGACGTTGTTGTTCTTGTTTGTTTGACGTTGTTGTTGTTTTTGACATAGTTGTTGTTGTTGTTTATTTGACGTTGTTGTTGTTGTTTATTTGACATTGTTGTTGTTGTTGTGGTTGTTGTTGTTGTTGACGTTGTTGTTGTTGTTTATTTGACTTTGTTGTTGTTGTTGTTGTTGTTGTTTATTTGACGTTGTTGTTGTTGTTGTTGACTTAATTGTTGTTGTTGTTTATTTGACGTTATTGTTGTTGTCGACGTTGTTGCTTATTTGACGTTGTTGTTGTTGTTTATTTGACGTTGTTGTTGTTGACGTTGTTGTTGTTGTTGTTTATTTGACGTTGTTGTTGTTATTTATTTGACATTGTTGTTGTTGTTGACGTTGTTGTTGTTGTTTATTTGACATTGTTGTTGTTGTTGTTGTTGACGTTGTTGTTGTTGTTTATTTGACTTTGTTGTTGTTGTTGTTGTTGTTTATTTGACGTTGTTGTTGTTGTTGACTTAATTGTTGTTGTTGTTTATTTGACGTTGTTGTTGTTGTTGTTGTTGACGTTTTTGTTTATTTGACGTTGTTGTTATTGTTTATTTGACGTTGTTGTTGTTGTTGACGTTGTTGTTGTTGTTGTTTATTTGACGTTGTTGTTGTTGTTGTTGACGTTGTTGTTTATTTGACGTTGTTGTTATTGTTTATTTGACGTTGTTGTTGTTGTTGACGTTGTTGTTGTTGTTGTTTATTTGACGTTGTTTTTGTTATTTATTTGACATTGTTGTTGTTGTTGTTGACGTTGTTGTTGTTGTTGTATATTTGACATTGTTGTTGTTGTTGACGTTGTTGTTGTTGTTGTTTATTTGACATTGTTGTTGTTGTTGTTGACGTTGTTGTTGTTGTTGTTGACATTGTTGTTGTTATTTATTTGACGTTGTTGTGGGTGACATTGTTGTTGTTGTTTATTTGACGTAGTTGTTGTTGTTGACGTTATTGTTGTTGTTGACGTTATTGTTGTTGTTGTTGTTGTTTATTTGACGTTTTTGTAGTTGTTGATGTTGTTGTTGTTGTATATTTGACGTTGTTGTTGTTGTTGTTGTTTATTTGACATTGTTGTTGTTGTTGTTGTTTATTTGACGTTGTTGTTGTTGTTTATTTGACGTTGTTGTTGTTGTTTATTTGACATTGTTGTTATTGACGGTGTTATTGTTGTTGTTGTTATTTATTTGACATTGTTGTTGATGTTGTTGACGTTGTTGTTGTTTATTTGACGTTGTTGTTGTTGTTGTTCTTTATTTGACGTTCTTATTGTTTATTTGACGTTGTTGTTGTTGTTTATTTGACGTTGTTGTTGTTGTTGTTTATTTGACGTTGTTGTTGTTGACGTTCTTGTTGTTGTTGTTTATTTGACGTTGTTGTTGTTGTTGTTTATTTGACGATGTTGTTGTTGACGTTGATGTTGTTGTTGTTTATTTGACGTTGTTGTTGTTGTTGACATAGTTGTTGTTGTTGTTGTTTATTTGACGTTTTTGTTGTTGTTGATGTTGTTGTTGTTTTCGTTGTTTTTTATTTGACGTTGTTGTAGTTGTTTAATTGACGTTGTTGTTGTTTTTGTTTATGTGACGTTGTTGTTGTTGTTGTTGTTATTGTGGTTGTTGTTGTTTATTTGACGTTGTTGTTGTTGTTGTTGTTGCTTATTTGACGTCGTTGTTGTTGTTGTTATTGTTGTTGTTGTTGTTGTTTATTTGACGTTGCTGTTGTTGTTGACGTTGTTTTTGTTGTTGTTTATTTGACGTTGTTGTGGTTTATTTGACGTTGTTGTTGTTGTTTATTTGACATTGTTGTTGTTGTTGTTTATTTGACGTTGTTGTTGTTGTTTATTTGACATTGTTGTTGTTGACGGTGTTGTTGTTGTTTATTTGACGTTGTTGTTGTTGTTGTTTATTTGACGTTGTTGTTCTTGTTTGTTTGACGTTGTTGTTGTTGTTGACATAGTTGTTGTTGTTGTTTATTTGACGTTGTTGTTGTTGTTTATTTGACATTGTTGTTGTTGTTGTCGTTGTTGTTGTTGTTGACGTTGTTGTTGTTGTTTATTTGACTTTGTTGTTGTTGTTGTTGTTGTTGTTTATTTGACGTTGTTGTTGTTGTTGTTGACTTAATTGTTGTTGTTGTTTATTTGACGTTATTGTTGTTGTCGACGTTGTTGTTTATTTGACGTTGTTGTTGTTGTTTATTTGACGTTGTTGTTGTTGACGTTGTTGTTGTTGTTGTTTATTTGACGTTGTTGTTGTTATTTATTTGACATTGTTGTTGTTGTTGACGTTGTTGTTGTTGTTTATTTGACATTGTTGTTGTTGTTGTTGTTGACGTTGTTGTTGTTGTTTATTTGACTTTGTTGTTGTTGTTGTTGTTGTTTATTTGACGTTGTTGTTGTTGTTGTTGACTTAATTGTTGTTGTTGTTTATTTGACGTTGTTGTTGTTGTTGTTGTTGACGTTGTTGTTTATTTGACGTTGTTGTTATTGTTTATTTGACGTTGTTGTTGTTGTTGACGTTGTTGTTGTTGTTGTTTATTTGACGTTGTTGTTGTTGTTGTTGACGTTGTTGTTTATTTGACGTTGTTGTTATTGTTTATTTGACGTTGTTGTTGTTGTTGACGTTGTTGTTGTTGTTGTTTATTTGACGTTGTTTTTGTTATTTATTTGACATTGTTGTTGTTGTTGTTGACGTTGTTGTTGTTGTTGTATATTTGACATTGTTGTTGTTGTTGACGTTGTTGTTGTTGTTGTTGTTTATTTGACATTGTTGTTGTTGTTGACGTTGTTGTTGTTGTTGTTGTTGACATTGTTGTTGTTATTTATTTGACGTTGTTGTGGGTGACATTGTTGTTGTTGTTTATTTGACGTTGTTGTTGTTTATTTGACGTAGTTGTTGTTGTTGACGTTATTGTTGTTGTTGACGTTATTGTTGTTGTTGTTGTTGTTTATTTGACGTTTTTGTAGTTGTTGATGTTGTTGTTGTTGTATATTTGACGTTGTTGTTGTTGTTGTTGTTTATTTGACATTGTTGTTGTTGTTGTTGTTTATTTGACGTTGTTGTTGTTGTTTATTTGACGTTGTTGTTGTTGTTTATTTGACATTGTTGTTATTGACGGTGTTATTGTTGTTGTTGTTATTTATTTGACATTGTTGTTGATGTTGTTGACGTTGTTGTTGTTTATTTGACGTTGTTGTTGTTGTTGTTCTTTATTTGACGTTCTTATTGTTTATTTGACGTTGTTGTTGTTGTTTATTTGACGTTGTTGTTGTTGTTGTTTATTTGACGTTGTTGTTGTTGACGTTCTTGTTGTTGTTGTTGTTGTTGTTTATTTGACGTTGTTGTTGTTGTTGTTGTTGTTTATTTGACGATGTTGTTGTTGACGTTGATGTTGTTGTTGTTTATTTGACGTTGTTGTTGTTGTTGACATAGTTGTTGTTGTTGTTGTTTATTTGACGTTTTTGTTATTGTTGATGTTGTTGTTGTTTTCGTTGTTTTTTATTTGACGTTGTTGTAGTTGTTTAATTGACGTTGTTGTTGTTTTTGTTTATGTGACGTTGTTGTTGTTGTTGTTGTTGTTATTGTGGTTGTTGTTGTTTATTTGATGTTGTTGTTGTTGTTGTTGTTGTTGTTGTTTATTTGACGTTGTTGTTGTTGTTGTTATTGTTGTTGTTGTTGTTGTTTATTTGACGTTGTTGTTGTTGTTTATTTGACGTTGTTGTTGTTGTTGTTGTTGTTTATTTGACGTTGTTGTTGTTGTTGACGTTGTTGTTGTTGTTTATTTGACATTGTTGTTGTTGTTGTTATTGTTTATTTGACGTTGTTGTTGTTGTTGACGGTATTGTTGTTGTTGACGTTATTGTTGTTGTTGTTGTTATTTATTTGACGTTTTTGTTGTTTTTGATGTTGTTGTTGTTGTATATTTGACGTTGTTATTGTTGTTGTTGTTTATTTGACATTGTTGTTGTTGTTGTTTATTTGACGTTGTTGTTGTTGTTTATTTGACGTTGTTGTTGTTGTTTATTTGACATTGTTGTTATTGACGGTGTTATTGTTGTTGTTAATATTTATTTGACATTGTTGTTGATGTTGTTGACGTTGTTGTTGTTTATTTGACGTTGTTGTTGTTGTTGTTCTTTATTTGACGTTCTTATTGTTTATTTGACATTGTTGTTGTTGTTTATTTGACGTTGTTGTTGTTGACGTTGTTGTTGTTGTTGTTGTTTATTTGACGTTGTTGTTGTTGTTGTTGTTTATTTGACGTTGTTGTTGTTGACGTTGATTTTGTTGTTGTTTATTTGACGTTGTTGTTGTTGTTGACATAGTTGTTGTTGTTGTTGTTGTTTATTTGACGTTTTTGTTGTTGTTGATGTTGTTGTTGTTTTCGTTGTTTTTTATTTGACGTTGTTGTAGTTGTTTAATTGACGTTGTTGTTGTTGTTGTTTATTTGACGTTGTTGTTGTTGTTGTTGTTGTTATTGTGGTTGTTGTTGTTTATTTGACGCTGTTGTTGTTGTTGTTGTTTATTAGACGTCGTTGTTGTTGTTGTTATTGTTGTTGTTGTTGTTGTTTATTTGACGTTGTTGTTGTTGTTTATTTGACGTTGTTGTTGTTGTTGTTGTTTATTTGACGTTGTTGTTGTTGTTTATTTGATGTTGTTGTTGTTGTTTATTTGACATTGTTGTTGTTGTTGTTATTGTTTATTTGACGTTGTTGTTGTTGTTGTTGTTTATTTGGCGTTGTTGTTGTTGTTGTTGACGTTGTTGTTGTTGTTGTTTATTTGACGTTGTTGTTGTTGTTGACGTTGTTTTTGTTGTTGTTTATTTGACGTTGTTTTTGTTGTTGTTTAGTTGACGTTGTTGTTGTTGTTGTTTATTTGACGTTGTTGTTGTTGTTGTTTATTTGACGTTGTTGTTGTTGTTGTTGTTTATTTGACATTGTTGTTGTTGACAGTGTTGTTGTTGTTGTTTATTTGACGTTGTGGTTGTTGTTGTTTATTTGACGTTGTTGTTGTTGACACTGACATTATTGTTGTTTATTTGACGTTGTTTTTGTTGTTGTTCTTTATTTGACGTTGTTATTGTTTATTTGACGTTGTTGTTGTTGTTTATTTAACGTTGTTGTTGTTAACGTTGTTGTTGTTGTTATTGTTTATTTGACGTTGTTGTTGTTGTTTATTTATCGTAGTTGTTGTTGTTGACGTTGTTGTTATTGTTGTTGTTTATTTGACGTTTACGTTGTTGTTGATGTTGTTGTTGTTGTTTATTTGACGTTGTTATTGTTGACGGTGTTGTTGTTGTTGTTTATTTGACGTTGTTGTTGTTGTTTATTTGACGTTGTTGTTGTTGTTGTTGTTTATTTGACGTTGTTGTTGTTGTTGACATAGTTGTTGTTGTTGTTGTTCATTTGGCGTTGTTGTTGTTCATTTGGCGTTGTTGTTGTTGTTGACGTTGTTGTTGTTGTTGTTGTTTATTTGACGTTGTTGTTGTTGTTTATTTGACATTGTTGTTGTTGTTGACGTTGTTGTTGTTGTTGACGTTGTTGTTGTTGTTTATTTGACTTTGCTGTTGTTGTTGTTGTTGTTGTTTATTTGACGTTGTTGTTGTTGTTGTTGACTTAATTGTTGTTGTTGTTTATTTGACGTTGCTGTTGTTGTTGACGTTGTTGTTTATTTGACGTTGTTGTTGTTTATTTGACGTTGTTGTTGTTGTTGACGTTGTTGTTGTTGTTTATTTGACGTTGTTGTTGTTATTTATTTGACATTGTTGTTGTTGTTGACGTTGTTGTTGTTGTTGTTGTTGTTATTTATTTGACATTGTTGTTGTTGTTGTTGACGTTGTTGTTGTTGTTGTTGTTGTTGTTTATTTGATGTTGTTTTAGTATTGTTGTTTATTTGACATTGTTGTTGTTATTTATTTGATGTTGTTGTGGGTGACATTGTTGTTGTTGATTATTTGACGTTATTGTTGTTTATTTGACGTAGTTGTTGTTGTTGACGTTATTGTTGTTGTTGACGTTATTGTTGTTGTTGACGTTATTGTTGTTGTTGTTGTTGTTGTTTATTTGACGTTTTTGTAGTTGTTGATGTTGTTGTTGTTGTATATTTGACGTTGTTGTTGTTGTTGTTGTTTATTTGACATTGTTGTTGTTGTTGTTGTTTATTTGACGTTGTTGTTGTTGTTTATTTGACGTTGTTGTTGTTGTTTATTTGACATTGTTGTTATTGACGGTGTTATTGTTGTTGTTGTTATTTATTTGACATTGTTGTTGATGTTGTTGACGTTGTTGTTGTTTATTTGACGTTGTTGTTGTTGTTGTTCTTTATTTGACGTTCTTATTGTTTATTTGACGTTGTTGTTGTTGTTTATTTGACGTTGTTGTTGTTGTTGTTTATTTGACGTTGTTGTTGTTGACGTTCTTGTTGTTGTTGTTGTTGTTGTTTATTTGACGTTGTTGTTGTTGTTGTTGTTGTTTATTTGACGATGTTGTTGTTGACGTTGATGTTGTTGTTGTTTATTTGACGTTGTTGTTGTTGTTGACATAGTTGTTGTTGTTGTTGTTTATTTGACGTTTTTGTTATTGTTGATGTTGTTGTTGTTTTCGTTGTTTTTTATTTGACGTTGTTGTAGTTGTTTAATTGACGTTGTTGTTGTTTTTGTTTATGTGACGTTGTTGTTGTTGTTGTTGTTATTGTGGTTGTTGTTGTTTATTTGACGTTGTTGTTGTTGTTGTTGTTGTTGTTGTTGTTTATTTGACGTTGTTGTTGTTGTTGTTATTGTTGTTGTTGTTGTTGTTTATTTGACGTTGTTGTTGTTGTTTATTTGACGTTGTTGTTGTTGTTGTTGTTTATTTGACGTTGTTGTTGTTGTTGACGTTGTTGTTGTTGTTTATTTGACATTGTTGTTGTTGTTGTTATTGTTTATTTGACGTTGTTGTTGTTGTTGACGGTATTGTTGTTGTTGACGTTATTGTTGTTGTTGTTGTTATTTATTTGACGTTTTTGTTGTTTTTGATGTTGTTGTTGTTGTATATTTGACGTTGTTATTGTTGTTGTTGTTTATTTGACATTGTTGTTGTTGTTGTTTATTTGACGTTGTTGTTGTTGTTTATTTGACGTTGTTGTTGTTGTTTATTTGACATTGTTGTTATTGACGGTGTTATTGTTGTTGTTATTATTTATTTGACATTGTTGTTGATGTTGTTGACGTTGTTGTTGTTTATTTGACGTTGTTGTTGTTGTTGTTCTTTATTTGACGTTCTTATTGTTTATTTGACATTGTTGTTGTTGTTTATTTGACGTTGTTGTTGTTGACGTTGTTGTTGTTGTTGTTGTTTATTTGACGTTGTTGTTGTTGTTGTTGTTTATTTGACGTTGTTGTTGTTGACGTTGATTTTGTTGTTGTTTATTTGACGTTGTTGTTGTTGTTGACATAGTTGTTGTTGTTGTTGTTGTTTATTTGACGTTTTTGTTGTTGTTGATGTTGTTGTTGTTTTCGTTGTTTTTTATTTGACGTTGTTGTAGTTGTTTAATTGACGTTGTTGTTGTTGTTGTTTATTTGACGTTGTTGTTGTTGTTGTTGTTGTTATTGTGGTTGTTGTTGTTTATTTGACGCTGTTGTTGTTGTTGTTGTTTATTAGACGTCGTTGTTGTTGTTGTTATTGTTGTTGTTGTTGTTGTTTATTTGACGTTGTTGTTGTTGTTTATTTGACGTTGTTGTTGTTGTTGTTGTTTATTTGACGTTGTTGTTGTTGTTTATTTGATGTTGTTGTTGTTGTTTATTTGACATTGTTGTTGTTGTTGTTATTGTTTATTTGACGTTGTTGTTGTTGTTGTTGTTTATTTGGCGTTGTTGTTGTTGTTGTTGACGTTGTTGTTGTTGTTGTTTATTTGACGTTGTTGTTGTTGTTGACGTTGTTTTTGTTGTTGTTTATTTGACGTTGTTTTTGTTGTTGTTTATTTGACGTTGTTGTTGTTGTTGTTTATTTGACGTTGTTGTTGTTGTTGTTTATTTGACGTTGTTGTTGTTGTTGTTGTTTATTTGACATTGTTGTTGTTGACAGTGTTGTTGTTGTTGTTTATTTGACGTTGTGGTTGTTGTTGTTTATTTGACGTTGTTGTTGTTGACACTGACATTGTTGTTGTTTATTTGACGTTGTTTTTGTTGTTGTTCTTTATTTGACGTTGTTATTGTTTATTTGACGTTGTTGTTGTTGTTTATTTAACGTTGTTGTTGTTAACGTTGTTGTTGTTGTTATTGTTTATTTGACGTTGTTGTTGTTGTTTATTTATCGTAGTTGTTGTTGTTGACGTTGTTGTTATTGTTGTTGTTTATTTGACGTTTACGTTGTTGTTGATGTTGTTGTTGTTGTTTATTTGACGTTGTTATTGTTGACGGTGTTGTTGTTGTTGTTTATTTGACGTTGTTGTTGTTGTTTATTCGACGTTGTTGTTGTTGTTGTTGTTTATTTGACGTTGTTGTTATTGTTGACATAGTTGTTGTTGTTGTTGTTCATTTGGCGTTGTTGTTGTTCATTTGGCGTTGTTGTTGTTGTTGACGTTGTTGTTGTTGTTGTTTATTTGACGTTGTTGTTGTTGTTTATTTGACATTGTTGTTGTTGTTGACGTTGTTGTTGTTGTTGACGTTGTTGTTGTTGTTTATTTGACTTTGCTGTTGTTGTTGTTGTTGTTGTTTATTTGACGTTGTTGTTGTTGTTGTTGACTTAATTGTTGTTGTTGTTTATTTGACGTTGTTGTTATTGTTGTTGTCGACGTTGTTGTTTATTTGACGTTGTTGTTGTTGTTTATTTGACGTTGTTGTTGTTGACGTTGTTGTTGTTGTTGTTTATTTGACGTTGTTGTTGTTATTTATTTGACATTGTTGTTGTTGTTGACGTTGTTGTTGTTGTTTATTTGACATTGTTGTTGTTGTTGTTGTTGACGTTGTTGTTGTTGTTTATTTGACTTTGTTGTTGTTGTTGTTGTTGTTTATTTGACGTTGTTGTTGTTGTTGTTGACTTAATTGTTGTTGTTGTTTATTTGACGTTGTTGTTGTTGTTGTTGTTGACGTTGTTGTTTATTTGACGTTGTTGTTATTGTTTATTTGACGTTGTTGTTGTTGTTGACGTTGTTGTTGTTGTTGTTTATTTGACGTTGTTGTTGTTGTTGTTGACGTTGTTGTTTATTTGACGTTGTTGTTATTGTTTATTTGACGTTGTTGTTGTTGTTGACGTTGTTGTTGTTGTTGTTTATTTGACGTTGTTTTTGTTATTTATTTGACATTGTTGTTGTTGTTGTTGACGTTGTTGTTGTTGTTGTATATTTGACATTGTTGTTGTTGTTGACGTTGTTGTTGTTGTTGTTTATTTGACATTGTTGTTGTTGTTGACGTTGTTGTTGTTGTTGTTGTTGACATTGTTGTTGTTATTTATTTGACGTTGTTGTGGGTGACATTGTTGTTGTTGTTTATTTGACGTTGTTGTTGTTTATTTGACGTAGTTGTTGTTGTTGACGTTATTGTTGTTGTTGACGTTATTGTTGTTGTTGTTGTTGTTTATTTGACGTTTTTGTAGTTGTTGATGTTGTTGTTGTTGTATATTTGACGTTGTTGTTGTTGTTGTTTATTTGACATTGTTGTTGTTGTTGTTTATTTGACGTTGTTGTTGTTGTTTATTTGACGTTGTTGTTGTTGTTTATTTGACATTGTTGTTATTGACGGTGTTATTGTTGTTGTTGTTATTTATTTGACATTGTTGTTGATGTTGTTGACGTTGTTGTTGTTTATTTGACGTTGTTGTTGTTGTTGTTCTTTATTTGACGTTCTTATTGTTTATTTGACGTTGTTGTTGTTGTTTATTTGACGTTGTTGTTGTTGTTGTTTATTTGACGTTGTTGTTGTTGACGTTCTTGTTGTTGTTGTTGTTGTTGTTTATTTGACGTTGTTGTTGTTGTTGTTGTTTATTTGACGATGTTGTTGTTGACGTTGATGTTGTTGTTGTTTATTTGACGTTGTTGTTGTTGTTGACATAGTTGTTGTTGTTGTTGTTTATTTGACGTTTTTGTTATTGTTGATGTTGTTGTTGTTTTCGTTGTTTTTTATTTGACGTTGTTGTAGTTGTTTAATTGACGTTGTTGTTGTTTTTGTTTATGTGACGTTGTTGTTGTTGTTGTTGTTATTGTGGTTGTTGTTGTTTATTTGATGTTGTTGTTGTTGTTGTTGTTGTTGTTGTTGTTTATTTGACGTTGTTGTTGTTGTTGTTATTGTTGTTGTTGTTGTTGTTTATTTGACGTTGTTGTTGTTGTTTATTTGACGTTGTTGTTGTTGTTGTTGTTTATTTGACGTTGTTGTTGTTGTTGACGTTGTTGTTGTTGTTTATTTGACATTGTTGTTGTTGTTGTTATTGTTTATTTGACGTTGTTGTTGTTGTTGACGGTATTGTTGTTGTTGACGTTATTGTTGTTGTTGTTGTTATTTATTTGACGTTTTTGTTGTTTTTGATGTTGTTGTTGTTGTATATTTGACGTTGTTATTGTTGTTGTTGTTTATTTGACATTGTTGTTGTTGTTGTTTATTTGACGTTGTTGTTGTTGTTTATTTGACGTTGTTGTTGTTGTTTATTTGACATTGTTGTTATTGACGGTGTTATTGTTGTTGTTAATATTTATTTGACATTGTTGTTGATGTTGTTGACGTTGTTGTTGTTTATTTGACGTTGTTGTTGTTGTTGTTCTTTATTTGACGTTCTTATTGTTTATTTGACATTGTTGTTGTTGTTTATTTGACGTTGTTGTTGTTGACGTTGTTGTTGTTGTTGTTGTTTATTTGACGTTGTTGTTGTTGTTGTTGTTTATTTGACGTTGTTGTTGTTGACGTTGATTTTGTTGTTGTTTATTTGACGTTGTTGTTGTTGTTGACATAGTTGTTGTTGTTGTTGTTGTTTATTTGACGTTTTTGTTGTTGTTGTTTTCGTTGTTTTTTATTTGACGTTGTTGTAGTTGTTTAATTGACGTTGTTGTTGTTGTTGTTTATTTGACGTTGTTGTTGTTGTTGTTGTTGTTATTGTGGTTGTTGTTGTTTATTTGACGCTGTTGTTGTTGTTGTTGTTTATTAGACGTCGTTGTTGTTGTTGTTATTGTTGTTGTTGTTGTTGTTTATTTGACGTTGTTGTTGTTGTTTATTTGACGTTGTTGTTGTTGTTGTTGTTTATTTGACGTTGTTGTTGTTGTTTATTTGATGTTGTTGTTGTTGTTTATTTGACATTGTTGTTGTTGTTGTTATTGTTTATTTGACGTTGTTGTTGTTGTTGTTGTTTATTTGGCGTTGTTGTTGTTGTTGTTGACGTTGTTGTTGTTGTTGTTTATTTGACGTTGTTGTTGTTGTTGACGTTGTTTTTGTTGTTGTTTATTTGACGTTGTTTTTGTTGTTGTTTATTTGACGTTGTTGTTGTTGTTGTTTATTTGACGTTGTTGTTGTTGTTGTTTATTTGACGTTGTTGTTGTTGTTGTTGTTTATTTGACATTGTTGTTGTTGACAGTGTTGTTGTTGTTGTTTATTTGACGTTGTGGTTGTTGTTGTTTATTTGACGTTGTTGTTGTTGACACTAACATTGTTGTTGTTTATTTGACGTTGTTTTTGTTGTTGTTGTTTATTTGACGTTGTTATTGTTTATTTGACGTTGTTGTTGTTGTTTATTTAACCTTGTTGTTGTTAACGTTGTTGTTGTTGTTATTGTTTATTTGACGTTGTTGTTGTTGTTTATTTATCGTAGTTGTTGTTGTTGACGTTGTTGTTATTGTTGTTGTTTATTTGACGTTTACGTTGTTGTTGATGTTGTTGTTGTTGTTTATTTGACGTTGTTATTGTTGACGGTGTTGTTGTTGTTGTTTATTTGACGTTGTTGTTGTTGTTTATTTGACGTTGTTGTTGTTGTTGTTGTTTATTTGACGTTGTTGTTGTTGTTGACATAGTTGTTGTTGTTGTTGTTCATTTGGCGTTGTTGTTGTTCATTTGGCGTTGTTGTTGTTGTTGACGTTGTTGTTGTTGTTGTTGTTTATTTGACGTTGTTGTTGTTGTTTATTTGACATTGTTGTTGTTGTTGACGTTGTTGTTGTTGTTGACGTTGTTGTTGTTGTTTATTTGACTTTGCTGTTGTTGTTGTTGTTGTTGTTTATTTGACGTTGTTGTTGTTGTTGTTGACTTAATTGTTGTTGTTGTTTATTTGACGTTGCTGTTGTTGTTGACGTTGTTGTTTATTTGACGTTGTTGTTGTTTATTTGACGTTGTTGTTGTTGTTGACGTTGTTGTTGTTGTTTATTTGACGTTGTTGTTGTTATTTATTTGACATTGTTGTTGTTGTTGACGTTGTTGTTGTTGTTGTTGTTGTTGTTATTTATTTGACATTGTTGTTGTTGTTGTTGACGTTGTTGTTGTTGTTGTTGTTGTTGTTTATTTGATGTTGTTTTAGTATTGTTGTTTATTTGACATTGTTGTTGTTATTTATTTGATGTTGTTGTGGGTGACATTGTTGTTGTTGATTATTTGACGTTATTGTTGTTTATTTGACGTAGTTGTTGTTGTTGACGTTATTGTTGTTGTTGACGTTATTGTTGTTGTTGTTGTTGTTGTTTATTTGACGTTTTTGTAGTTGTTGATGTTGTTGTTGTTGTATATTTGACGTTGTTGTTGTTGTTGTTGTTGTTTATTTGACATTGTTGTTGTTGTTGTTGTTTATTTGACGTTGTTGTTGTTGTTTATTTGACGTTGTTGTTGTTGTTTATTTGACATTGTTGTTATTGACGGTGTTATTGTTGTTGTTGTTATTTATTTGACATTGTTGTTGATGTTGTTGACGTTGTTGTTGTTTATTTGACGTTGTTGTTGTTGTTGTTCTTTATTTGACGTTCTTATTGTTTATTTGACGTTGTTGTTGTTGTTTATTTGACGTTGTTGTTGTTGTTGTTTATTTGACGTTGTTGTTGTTGACGTTCTTGTTGTTGTTGTTGTTGTTGTTTATTTGACGTTGTTGTTGTTGTTGTTGTTTATTTGACGATGTTGTTGTTGACGTTGATGTTGTTGTTGTTTATTTGACGTTGTTGTTGTTGTTGACATAGTTGTTGTTGTTGTTGTTTATTTGACGTTTTTGTTATTGTTGATGTTGTTGTTGTTTTCGTTGTTTTTTATTTGACGTTGTTGTAGTTGTTTAATTGACGTTGTTGTTGTTTTTGTTTATGTGACGTTGTTGTTGTTGTTGTTGTTATTGTGGTTGTTGTTGTTTATTTGACGTTGTCGTTGTTGTTGTTGTTGTTGTTGTTGTTTATTTGACGTTGTTGTTGTTGTTGTTATTGTTGTTGTTGTTGTTGTTTATTTGACGTTGTTGTTGTTGTTTATTTGACGTTGTTGTTGTTGTTGTTGTTTATTTGACGTTGTTGTTGTTGTTGACGTTGTTGTTGTTGTTTATTTGACATTGTTGTTGTTGTTGTTATTGTTTATTTGACGTTGTTGTTGTTGTTGACGGTATTGTTGTTGTTGACGTTATTGTTGTTGTTGTTGTTATTTATTTGACGTTTTTGTTGTTTTTGATGTTGTTGTTGTTGTATATTTGACGTTGTTATTGTTGTTGTTGTTTATTTGACATTGTTGTTGTTGTTGTTTATTTGACGTTGTTGTTGTTGTTTATTTGACGTTGTTGTTGTTGTTTATTTGACATTGTTGTTATTGACGGTGTTATTGTTGTTGTTATTATTTATTTGACATTGTTGTTGATGTTGTTGACGTTGTTGTTGTTTATTTGACGTTGTTGTTGTTGTTGTTCTTTATTTGACGTTCTTATTGTTTATTTGACATTGTTGTTGTTGTTTATTTGACGTTGTTGTTGTTGACGTTGTTGTTGTTGTTGTTGTTTATTTGACGTTGTTGTTGTTGTTGTTGTTTATTTGACGTTGTTGTTGTTGACGTTGATTTTGTTGTTGTTTATTTGACGTTGTTGTTGTTGTTGACATAGTTGTTGTTGTTGTTGTTGTTTATTTGACGTTTTTGTTGTTGTTGATGTTGTTGTTGTTTTCGTTGTTTTTTATTTGACGTTGTTGTAGTTGTTTAATTGACGTTGTTGTTGTTGTTGTTTATTTGACGTTGTTGTTGTTGTTGTTGTTGTTATTGTGGTTGTTGTTGTTTATTTGACGCTGTTGTTGTTGTTGTTGTTTATTAGACGTCGTTGTTGTTGTTGTTATTGTTGTTGTTGTTGTTGTTTATTTGACGTTGTTGTTGTTGTTTATTTGACGTTGTTGTTGTTGTTGTTGTTTATTTGACGTTGTTGTTGTTGTTTATTTGATGTTGTTGTTGTTGTTTATTTGACATTGTTGTTGTTGTTGTTATTGTTTATTTGACGTTGTTGTTGTTGTTGTTGTTGTTTATTTGGCGTTGTTGTTGTTGTTGTTGACGTTGTTGTTGTTGTTGTTTATTTGACGTTGTTGTTGTTGTTGACGTTGTTTTTGTTGTTGTTTATTTGACGTTGTTTTTGTTGTTGTTTATTTGACGTTGTTGTTGTTGTTGTTTATTTGACGTTGTTGTTGTTGTTGTTTATTTGACGTTGTTGTTGTTGTTGTTGTTTATTTGACATTGTTGTTGTTGACAGTGTTGTTGTTGTTGTTTATTTGACGTTGTGGTTGTTGTTGTTTATTTGACGTTGTTGTTGTTGACACTGACATTGTTGTTGTTTATTTGACGTTGTTTTTGTTGTTGTTCTTTATTTGACGTTGTTATTGTTTATTTGACGTTGTTGTTGTTGTTTATTTAACGTTGTTGTTGTTAACGTTGTTGTTGTTGTTATTGTTTATTTGACGTTGTTGTTGTTGTTTATTTATCGTAGTTGTTGTTGTTGACGTTGTTGTTATTGTTGTTGTTTATTTGACGTTTACGTTGTTGTTGATGTTGTTGTTGTTGTTTATTTGACGTTGTTATTGTTGACGGTGTTGTTGTTGTTGTTTATTTGACGTTGTTGTTGTTGTTTATTTGACGTTGTTGTTGTTGTTGTTGTTTATTTGACGTTGTTGTTATTGTTGACATAGTTGTTGTTGTTGTTGTTCATTTGGCGTTGTTGTTGTTCATTTGGCGTTGTTGTTGTTGTTGACGTTGTTGTTGTTGTTGTTTATTTGACGTTGTTGTTGTTGTTTATTTGACATTGTTGTTGTTGTTGACGTTGTTGTTGTTGTTGACGTTGTTGTTGTTGTTTATTTGACTTTGCTGTTGTTGTTGTTGTTGTTGTTTATTTGACGTTGTTGTTGTTGTTGTTGACTTAATTGTTGTTGTTGTTTATTTGACGTTGCTGTTGTTGTTGACGTTGTTGTTTATTTGACGTTGTTGTTGTTATTTGACGTTGTTGTTGTTGTTGACGTTGTTGTTGTTGTTTATTTGACGTTGTTGTTGTTATTTATTTGACATTGTTGTTGTTGTTGACGTTGTTGTTGTTGTTGTTGTTGTTATTTATTTGACATTGTTGTTGTTGTTGTTGACGTTGTTGTTGTTGTTGTTGTTGTTTATTTGATGTTGTTTTAGTATTGTTGTTTATTTGACATTGTTGTTGTTATTTATTTGATGTTGTTGTGGGTGACATTTTTGTTGTTGATTATTTGACGTTATTGTTGTTTATTTGACGTAGTTGTTGTTGTTGACGTTATTGTTGTTGTTGACGTTATTGTTGTTGTTGTTGTTGTTTATTTGACGTTTTTGTTGTTGTTGATGTTGTTGTTGTTGTTTATTTGACGTTGTTGTTGTTGTTTATTTGACATTGTTGTTATTAACGGTGTTATTGTTGTTGTTGTTGTTGTTTATTTGGCATTGTTGTTGTTGTTGTTGACGCTGTTGTTGTTTATTTGACGTTGTTGTTGTTCTTTATTTGACGTTCTTATTGTTTATTTGACGTTGTTGTTGTTGTTGTTTATTTGACGTTGTTGTTGTTGTTTATTTGACGTTGTTGTTGTTGACGTTGTTGTTGTTGTTGTTTATTTGACGTTGTTGTTGTTGTTGTTTATTTGACGTTGTTGTTGTTGACGTTGTTGTTTTTGTTGTTTATTTGACGTTGTTGTTGTTGTTGACATAGTTGTTGTTGTTGTTGTTTATTTGACGTTTTTGTTGTTGTTGATGTTGTTGTTGTTTTCGTTGTTTTTTATTTGACGTTGTTGTAGTTGTTTAATTGACGTTGTTGTTGTTGTTTATTTGACGTTTTTGTTGTTGTTGATGTTGTTGTTGTTTTCGTTGTTTTTTATTTGACGTTGTTGTAGTTGTTTAATTGACGTTGTTGTTGTTGTTGTTTATTTGACGTTGTTGTTGTTGTTGTTGTTATTGTGGTTGTTGTTGTTTATTTGACGTTGTTGTTGTTGTTGTTTATTTGACGTCGTTGTTGTTGTTGTTATTGTTGTTGTTGTTGTTGTTTATTTGACGTTGTTGTTGTTGTTTATTTGACGTTGTTGTTGTTGTTGTTGTTTATTT
Organism: Vicia faba; assembly: GCA_948472305.1. Taxonomy (NCBI): domain Eukaryota; kingdom Viridiplantae; phylum Streptophyta; class Magnoliopsida; order Fabales; family Fabaceae; genus Vicia; species Vicia faba. The sequence goes on along the minus strand of OX451739.1, from coordinate 465,943,769 downwards.
GACGTTGTTGTTGTTGTTGTTTATTTGACATTGTTGTTGTTGTTGTTATTGTTTATTTGACGTTGTTGTTGTTGTCGTTTATTTGGCGTTGTTGTTGTTGACGTTGTTGTTGTTGTTGTTGTTGTTGTTTATTTGACGTTGTTGTTGTTGTTGACGTTGTTTTTGTTGTTGTTTATTTGACGTTGTTTTTGTTGTTGTTTATTTGACGTTGTTGTTGTTGTTGTTTATTTGACGTTGTTGTTGTTGTTGTTTATTTGACGTTGTTGTTGTTGTTGTTTATTTGACATTGTTGTTGTTGACAGTGTTGTTGTTGTTGTTTATTTGACGTTGTGGTTGTTGTTGTTTATTTGACGTTGTTGTTGTTGACGTTGTTGTTGTTGTTTATTTGACGTTGTTGTTGTTGACATAGTTGTTGTTGCTGTTGTTGTTTATTTGACGTTATTGTTGTTGTTGACGTTGTTGTTGTTGTTGTTTATTTGTCGTTGTTGTTGTTGACATAGTTGTTGTTGTTGTTTATTTGACGTTGTTGTTGTTGTTGTTTATTTGACGTTGTTGTTGTTGTTGTTTATTTGACATTGTTGTTGTTGTTAACGTTGTTGTTGTTGTTGTTGTTTATTTGACATTGTTGTTGTTGTTGTTGTTTATTTGACTTTGTTGTTGTTGTTAACGTTGTTGTTGTTGTTGTTTATTTGACATTGTTGTTGTTGTTGTTGTTTATTTGACTTTGTTGTTGTTGTTGTTGTTTATTTGACGTTGTTGTGGTTGTTGACTTAGTTGTTGTTGTTGTTTATTTGACGTTGTTGTTGTTGTTGTTGTTGACGTTGTTGTTTATTTGACATTGTTGTTGTTGTTTATTTGACGTTGTTGTTGTTGTTGACGTTGTTGTTGTTGTTTATTTGACGTTGTTGTTGTTGACGTTGTTGTTGTTGTTGTTGTTGTTATTTTTTATTTGACGTAGTATTTGTTGTTGACGTTGCTGTTGTTGTTGTTTATTTGACGTTTTTGTTGTTGTTGATGTTGTTGTTGTTGTTGTATATTTGACGTTGTTGTAGTTTTTATTGTTGTTGTTGTTGTTGTTGTTTATTTGACATTGTTGTTGTTGTTGTTTATTTGACGTTCTTGTTGTTGTTTATTTGACGTTGTTGTTTATTTGACGTTGTTGTTGTTGACGGTGTTGTTGTTGTTGTTGTCTGTTTGACATTGTTGTCGTTGTTGTTGTTGTTGACGTTGTTGTTGTTTATTTGACGTTGTTTTTGTTTTTGTTCTTTATTTGACGTTGTTATTGTTTATTTGACATTGTTGTTGTTGTTGTTTATTTAACGTTGTTGTTGTTGACGTTGTTGTTGTTATTGTTTATTTGACGTTGTTGTTGTTGTTGTTTATTTGGCGTAGTTGTTGTTGTTGACGTTGTTGTTATTGTTGTTGTTTATTTGACGTTTATGTTGTTGTTGTTTATTTGACGTTGTTGTTGTTGTTGTTGTTTATTTGACGTTGTTGTTGTTGACGGTGTTGTTGTTGTTGTTTATTTGACGTTGTTGTTGTTGTTGTTGTTTATTTGACGTTGTTGATGTTGACGTTGTTGTTGTTGTTTATTTGACGTTGTTGTTGTTGTTGACATAGTTGTTGTTGTTGTTGTTTATATGACGTTGTTGTTGTTGTTGACGTTGTTGTTGTTGTTGTTTATTTGACGTTGTTGTTGTTTATTTGACATTGTTGTTGTTGTTGACGTTGTTGTTGTTGTTTATTTGACATTGTTGTTGTTGTTGTTGACGTTGTTGTTGTTGTTGTTGTTTATTTGACTTTGTTGTTGTTGTTGTTGTTGTTTATTTGACGTTGTTGTTGTTGTTGTTGACTTAATTGTTGTTGTTGTTTATTTGACGTTGTTGTTGTTGTTGTTGACGTTGTTTTTTATTTGACGTTGTTGTTGTTGTTTATTTGACGTTGTTGTTGTTGTTGACGTTGTTGTTGTTGTTGTTTATTTGACGTTGTTGTTGTTATTTATTTGACATTGTTGTTGTTGTTTTTGTTTATTTGACATTGTTGTTGTTGTTGTTGACGTTGTTGTTGTTGTTGTTGTTGTTGTTTATTTGACGTTGTTTTAGTATTGTTGTTTATTTTACATTGTTGTTGTTATTTATTTGACGTTGTTGTGGGTGACATTGTTGTTGTTGTTTATTTGACGTTGTTGTTGTTGTTTATTTGACGTAGTTGTTGTTGTTGACGTTATTGTTGTTGTTGATGTTATTGTTGTTGTTGTTGTTTATTTGACATTTTTGTTGTTGTTGATGTTGTTGTTGTTGTATATTTGACGTTGTTGTTGTTGTTATTGTTGTTGTTGTTGTTGTTGTTGTTTATTTGACATTGTTGACGTTGTTGTTGACGGTGTTATTGTTGTTGTTGTTGTTGTTTATTTGACATTGTTGTTGTTGTTGTTGACGTTGTTGTTGTTTATTTGACGTTGTTGTTGTTGTTGTTGTTCTATATTTGACGTTGTTATTGTTTATTTGACGTTGTTGTTGTTGTTGTTTATTTGACGTTGTTGTTGTTGTTTATTTGACGTTGTTGTTGTTGACGTTGTTGTTGTTGTTGTTTATTTGACGTTGTTGTTGTTGTTGTTGTTTATTTGACGTTGTTGTTGTTGACGTTGTTGTTGTTGTTTATTTGACATTGTTGTTATTGTTGACATAGTTGTTGTAGTTTATTTTTGTCGTTTTTGTTGTTGTTGATTTTGTTGTTGTTTTCGTTGTTTTTTATTTGACGTTGTTGTAGTTGTTTAATTGACGTTGTTGTTGTTGTTGTTGTTTATTTGACATTGTTGTTGTTGTTCTTGTTATTGTGGTTGTTGTTGTTTATTTGACGTTGTTGTTGTTGTTGTTTATTTGACAGTGTTGTTGTTGTTGTTTATTTGACGTTGTTGTTGTTGTTGACATTGTTGTTGTTGTTTATTTGACATTGTTGTTGTTGTTATTGTTTATTTGACGTTGTTGTTGTTTATTTGGCGTTGTTGTTGTTGTTGACGTTGTTGTTGTTGTTTATTTGACGTTGTTGTTGTTGTTGTTTATTTGGCGTTGTTGTTGTTGTTGTTGTTGACGTTGTTGTTGTTGTTTATTTGACGTTGTTGTTGTTGTTGACGTTGTTTTTGTTGTTGTTTATTTGACGTTGTTTTTGTTGTTGTTTATTTGACGTTGTTGTTGTTGTTTATTTGACGTTGTTGTTGTTGTTGTTTATTTGACGTTGTTGTTGTTGTTTATTTGACATTGTTGTTGTTGACAGTGTTGTTGTTGTTGTTTATTTGACGTTGTGGTTGTTGTTGTTTATTTGACGTTATTGTTGTTGACGTTGTTGTTGTTGTTGTTGTTTATTTGACGTTGTTGTTGTTGTTGACATAGTTGTTGTTGTTGTTGTTGTTTATTTGACGTTGTTGTTGTTGACGTTGTTGTTGACGTTGTTGTTGTTGTTGTTTATTTGTCATTGTTGTTGTTGTTGACATAATTGTTTTTGTTGTTGTTTATTTGACGTTTTTGTTGTTGTTGTTTATTTGACGTTGTTGTTGTTGTTGTTTATTTGACATTGTTGTTGTTGTTGACGTTGTTGTTGTTGTTGTTTATTTGACATTGTTGTTGTTGTTGTTGTTATTGTTGTTTATTTGACTTTGTTGTTGTTGTTGTTTATTTGACGTTGTTGTTGTTGTTGACTTAGTTGTTGTTGTTGTTTATTTGACGTTGTTGTTGTTGACGTTGTTGTTTATTTGACATTGTTGTTGTTGTTTATTTGAAGTTGTTGTTGTTGTTGACGTTGTTGTTGTTGTTGTTTATTTGACGTTGTTGTTGTTGACGATGTTGTTTTGTTGTTATTGTTTATTTGACGTAGTTGTTGTTGTTGATGTTGTTGTTGTTGTTGTTTATTTGACGTTTTTGTTGTTGTTGATGTTGTTGTTGTTGTTGTATATTTGACGTTGTTATAGTTGTTATTGCTGTTGTTGTTGTTGTTGTTTATTTGACATTGTTGTTGTTGTTGTTTATTTGACGTTGTTGTTTATTTGACGTTGTTGTTGTTGACGGTGTTGTTGTTGTTGTTGTCTGTTTGACATTGTTGTTGTTGTTGACGTTGTTGTTGTTTATTTGACGTTGTTTTTGTTGTTGTTCTTTATTTGACGTTGTTATTGTTTATTTGACGTTGTTGTTGTTGTTTATTTAACGTTGTTGTTGTTGACATTGTTGTTGTTGTTATTGTTTATTTGACGTTGTTGTTGTTGTTGTTTATTTGACGTAGTTGTTGTTGTTGACGTTGTTGTTATTGTTGTTGTTTATTTGACGTTTATGTTGTTGTTGATGTTGTTGTTGTTGTTGTTTATTTGACGTTGTTGTTGTTTATTTGACGTTGTTGTTGTTGACGGTGTTGTTGTTGTTTATTTGACGTTGTTGTGGTTGTTGTTTATTTGACGTTGTTGTTGTTGACGTTGTTGTTGTTGTTGTTTATTTGACGTTGTTGTTGTTGTTGACATAGTTGTTGTTGTTGTTGTTCATTTGACGTTGTTGTTGTTGTTAACGTTGTTGTTGTTGTTGTTGACATAGTTGTTGTTGTTGTTGTTGTTCATTTGACGTTGTTGTTGTTGTTAACGTTGTTGTTGTTGTTGTTTATTTGACGTTGTTGTTGTTGTTTATTTTACATTGTTGTTGTTGTTGACGTTGTTGTTGTGGTTTATTTGACATTGTTGTTGTTGTTGTTGTTGTTGACGTTGTTGTTGTTGTTTATTTGACTTTGTTGTTGTTGTTGTATATTTGACGTTGTTGTTGTTGTTGACTTAATTGTTGTTGTTGTTGTTTATTTGACGTTGTTGTTGTTGTTGACGTTGTTGTTTATTTGACGTTGTTGTTGTTGTTTATTTGACGTTGTTGTTGTTGTTGACGTTGTTGTTGTTGTTTATTTGACGTTGTTGTTGTTATTTATTTGACATTGTTGTTGTTGTTGACGTTGTTGTTGTTGTTGTTTATTTGACATTGTTGTTGTTGTTGTTGACGTTGTTGTTGTTGTTGTTGTTGTTTATTTGACGTTGTTTTAGTATTGTTGTTTATTTGACATCGTTGTTGTTATTTATTTGACGTTGTTGTGGGTGACATTGTTGTTGTTGTTTATTTGACGTTGTTGTTGTTTATTTGCTGTAGTTGTTGTTGTTGACGTTATTGTTGTTGTTGATGTTATTGTTGTTGTTGTTGTTGTTTATTTGACGGTTTTGTTGTTGTTGATGTTGTTGTTGTTGTTGTTGTTGTATATTTGACGTTGTTGTTGTTATTGTTGTTGTTGTTGTTGTTGTTTATTTGACATTGTTGTTGTTGTTTTTTATTTGACGTTGTTGTTGTTGTTGTTTATTTGACATTGTTGTTGTTGACGGTGTTATTGTTGTTGTTGTTTATTTGACATTGTTGTTGTTGTTGACGTTGTTGTTGTTTATTTGACGTTGTTGTTGTTGTTGTTCTTTATTTGACGTTGTTATTATTTATTTGACGTTGTTGTTGTTGTTAATTTGACGTTGTTGTTGTTGACGGTGTTGTTGTTGTTGTTGTTTATTTGACGTTGTTGTTGTTGTTTATTTGACGTTGTTATTGTTGACGTTGTTGTTGTTGTTGTTTATTTGACGTTGTTGTTGTTGTTGACATTGTTGTTGTTGTTGTTGTTTATTTGACGTTTTTGTTGTTGTTGATGTTGTTGTTGTTTTCGTTGTTGTTTATTTGACGTTGTTGTAGTTGTTTAATTGACGTTGTTGTTGTTGTTGTTTATTTGACGTTGTTGTTGTTGTTGTTATTGTGGTTGTTGTTGTTTATTTGACGTTATTGTTGTTGTTGTTTATTTGACGTTATTGTTGTTGTTATTGTTTATTTGACGTTGTTGTTGTTGTTGACGTTGTTGTTGTTGTTGTTGTTTATTTGACGTTGTTGTTGTTGTTTATTTGACATTGTTGTTGTTGTTATTGTTTATTTGACGTTGTTGTTGTTGTTTATTTGGCGTTGTTGTTGTTGTTGACGTTGTTGTTGTTGTTGTTTATTTGACGTTGTTTTTGTTGTTGACGTTGTTTTTGTTGTTATTTATTTGATGTTGTTGTTGTTGTTTATTTGACGTTGTTGTTGTTGTTTATTTGACGTTGTTGTTGTTGTTTGTTTGACGTTGTTGTTGTTGTTGTTTATTTGACATTGTTGTTGCTGACGGTGTTGTTGTTGTTGTTTATTTGACGTTGTTGTTGTTGTTGTTGTTTATTTGACGTTGTTGTTGTGGACGTTGTTGTTGTTGTTTATTTGACGTTGTTGTTGTTGTTAACATAGTTGTTGTTGTTGTTGTTGTTTATTTGACGTTGTTACTGTTGTTTATTTGGCGTTGTTGTTGTTGTTGACGTTGTTGTTGTTCTTGTTGTTGTTTATTTGACGTTGTTGTTGTTGTTGACGTTGTTTTTGTTGTTGTTTATTTGACGTTGTTGTTGTTGTTTATTTGACGTTTATGTTGTTGTTGTTTATTTGACGTTGTTGTTGTTGTTGTTTATTTGACATTGTTGTTGTTGACGGTGTTGTTGTTGTTTATTTGACGTTGTTGTTGTTGTTGTTTATTTGACGTTGTTGTTGTTGTTGTTTGTTTGACGTTGTTGTTGTTGTTGACATAGTTGTTGTTGTTGTTTATTTGACGTTGTTGTTGTTGTTGTTTGTTTGACGTTGTTGTTGTTGTTGACATAGTTGTTGTTGTTGTTTATTTGACGTTGTTGTTGTTGTTTATTTGACATTGTTGTTGTTGTTGTCGTTGTTGTTGTTGTTGACGTTGTTGTTGTTGTTGTCGTTGTTGTTGTTGTTGACGTTGTTGTTGTTGTTTATTTGACTTTGTTTTTGTTGTTGTTGTTGTTGTTTATTTGACGTTGTTGTTGTTGTTGTTGACTTAATTGTTGTTGTTGTTTATTTGACGTTGTTGTTGTTGTTGACGTTGTTGTTTATTTGACGTTGTTGTTGTTGTTTATTTGACGTTGTTGTTGTTGACGTTGTTGTTGTTGTTGTTTATTTGACGTTGTTGTTGTTATTTATTTGACATTGTTGTTGTTGTTGACGTTGTTGTTGTTGTTGTTGTTTATTTGACATTGTTGTTGTTGTTGTTGACGTTGTTGTTATTGTTGTTGTTGTTTATTTGACGTTGTTTTAGTATTGTTGTTTATTTGACATTGTTGTTGTTATTTATTTGACGTTGTTGTGGGTGAAATTGTTGTGTTGTTTATTTGACGTTGTTGTTGTTGTTTATTTGACGTAGTTGTTGTTGTTGACTTTATTGTTGTTGTTGACGTTATTGTTGTTGTTGTTGTTGTTTATTTGACGTTTTTGTTGTTGTTGATGTTGTTGTTGTTGTTGTATATTTGACGTTGTTGTTGTTGTTATTGTTGTTGTTGTTGTTTATTTGACATTGTTGTTGTTGTTGTTTATTTGACGTTGTTGTTGTTGTTTATTTGACGTTGCTGTTGTTGTTTATTTGACATTGTTGTTATTGACGGTGTTATTGTTGTTGTTGTTATTTATTTGACATTGTTGTTGTTGTTGACGTTGTTGTTGTTTATTTGACGTTGTTGTTGTTGTTCTTTATTTGACGTTCTTATTGTTTATTTGACGTTGTTGTTGTTGTTGTTTATTTGACGTTGTTGTTGTTGTTTATTTGACGTTGTTGTTGTTGACGTTGTTGTTGTTGTTGTTGTTTATTTGACGTTGTTGTTGTTGTTGTTTATTTGACGTTGTTGTTGTTGACGTTGATGTTGTTGTTGTTTATTTGACGTTGTTGTTGTTGTTGACATAGTTGTTGTTGTTGTTGTTTATTTGACATTTTTGTTGTTGTTGATGTTGTTGTTGTTGTATATTTGACGTTGTTGTTGTTGTTATTGTTGTTGTTGTTGTTGTTGTTGTTTATTTGACATTGTTGACGTTGTTGTTGACGGTGTTATTGTTGTTGTTGTTGTTTATTTGACATTGTTGTTGTTGTTGTTGACGTTGTTGTTGTTTATTTGACGTTGTTGTTGTTGTTGTTCTATATTTGACGTTGTTATTGTTTATTTGACGTTGTTGTTGTTGTTGTTTATTTGACGTTGTTGTTGTTGTTTATTTGACGTTGTTGTTGTTGACGTTGTTGTTGTTGTTGTTTATTTGACGTTGTTGTTGTTGTTGTTGTTGTTGTTTATTTGACGTTGTTATTGTTGACGTTGTTGTTGTTGTTTATTTGACATTGTTGTTATTGTTGACATAGTTGTTGTAGTTTATTTTTGTCATTTTTGTTGTTGTTGATTTTGTTGTTGTTTTCGTTGTTTTTTATTTGACGTTGTTGTAGTTGTTTAATTGACGTTGTTGTTGTTGTTGTTTATTTGACATTGTTGTTGTTGTTCTTGTTATTGTGGTTGTTGTTGTTTATTTGACGTTGTTGTTGTTGTTGTTGTTTATTTGACAGTGTTGTTGTTGTTGTTGTTTATTTGACGTTGTTGTTGTTGTTGACATTGTTGTTGTTGTTTATTTGACATTGTTGTTGTTGTTATTGTTTATTTGACGTTGTTGTTCTTTATTTGGCGTTGTTGTTGTTGTTGTTGACGTTGTTGTTGTTGTTTATTTGACGTTGTTGTTGTTGTTGTTTATTTGGCGTTGTTGTTGTTGTTGTTGTTGACGTTGTTGTTGTTGTTTATTTGACGTTGTTGTTGTTGTTGACGTTGTTTTTGTTGTTGTTTATTTGACGTTGTTTTTGTTGTTGTTTATTTGACGTTGTTGTTGTTGTTTATTTGACGTTGTTGTTGTTGTTGTTTATTTGACGTTGTTGTTGTTGTTTATTTGACATTGTTGTTGTTGACAGTGTTGTTGTTGTTGTTTATTTGACGTTGTGGTTGTTGTTGTTTATTTGGCGTTATTGTTGTTGACGTTGTTGTTGTTGTTGTTGTTTATTTGACGTTGTTGTTGTTGTTGACATAGTTGTTGTTGTTGTTGTTGTTTATTTGACGTTGTTGTTGTTGACGTTGTTGTTGACGTTGTTGTTGTTGTTGTTTATTTGTCATTGTTGTTGTTGTTGACATAATTGTTTTTGTTGTTGTTTATTTGACGTTTTTGTTGTTGTTGTTTATTTGACGTTGTTGTTGTTGTTGTTTATTTGACATTGTTGTTGTTGTTGACGTTGTTGTTGTTGTTGTTGTTGTTTATTTGACATTGTTGTTGTTGTTGTTGTTGTTGTTTATTTGACTTTGTTGTTGTTGTTGTTGTTTATTTGACGTTGTTGTTGTTGTTGACTTAGTTGTTGTTGTTGTTTATTTGACGTTGTTGTTGTTGACGTTGTTGTTTATTTGACATTGTTGTTGTTGTTTATTTGAAGTTGTTGTTGTTGTTGACGTTGTTGTTGTTGTTGTTTATTTGACGTTGTTGTTGTTGACGATGTTGTTTTGTTGTTATTGTTTATTTGACGTAGTTGTTGTTGTTGATGTTGTTGTTGTTGTTATTTATTTGACGTTTTTGTTGTTGTTGATGTTGTTGTTGTTGTTGTATATTTGACGTTGTTATAGTTGTTATTGCTGTTGTTGTTGTTTATTTGACATTGTTGTTGTTGTTGTTTATTTGACGTTGTTGTTTATTTGACGTTGTTGTTGTTGACGGTGTTGTTGTTGTTGTTGTCTGTTTGACATTGTTGTTGTTGTTGACGTTGTTGTTGTTTATTTGACGTTGTTTTTGTTGTTGTTCTTTATTTGACGTTGTTATTGTTTATTTGACGTTGTTGTTGTTGTTTATTTAACGTTGTTGTTGTTGACATTGTTGTTGTTGTTATTGTTTATTTGACGTTGTTGTTGTTGTTGTTTATTTGACGTAGTTGTTGTTGTTGACGTTGTTGTTATTGTTGTTGTTTATTTGACGTTTATGTTGTTGTTGATGTTGTTGTTGTTGTTGTTTATTTGACGTTGTTGTTGTTTATTTGACGTTGTTGTTGTTGACAGTGTTGTTGTTGTTGTTTATTTGACGTTGTGGTTGTTGTTGTTTATTTGGCGTTATTGTTGTTGACGTTGTTGTTGTTGTTGTTTATTTGACGTTGTTGTTGTTGTTGACATAGTTGTTGTTGTTGTTGTTGTTTATTTGACGTTGTTGTTGTTGACGTTGTTGTTGACGTTGTTGTTGTTGTTGTTTATTTGTCATTGTTGTTGTTGTTGACATAATTGTTTTTGTTGTTGTTTATTTGACGTTTTTGTTGTTGTTGTTTATTTGACGTTGTTGTTGTTGTTGTTTATTTGACATTGTTGTTGTTGTTGACGTTGTTGTTGTTGTTGTTGTTTATTTGACATTGTTGTTGTTGTTGTTGTTGTTGTTTATTTGACTTTGTTGTTGTTGTTGTTGTTTATTTGACGTTGTTGTTGTTGTTGACTTAGTTGTTGTTGTTGTTTATTTGACGTTGTTGTTGTTGACGTTGTTGTTTATTTGACATTGTTGTTGTTGTTTATTTGAAGTTGTTGTTGTTGTTGACGTTGTTGTTGTTGTTGTTTATTTGACGTTGTTGTTGTTGACGATGTTGTTTTGTTGTTATTGTTTATTTGACGTAGTTGTTGTTGTTGATGTTGTTGTTGTTGTTATTTATTTGACGTTTTTGTTGTTGTTGATGTTGTTGTTGTTGTTGTATATTTGACGTTGTTATAGTTGTTATTGCTGTTGTTGTTGTTTATTTGACATTGTTGTTGTTGTTGTTTATTTGACGTTGTTGTTTATTTGACGTTGTTGTTGTTGACGGTGTTGTTGTTGTTGTTGTCTGTTTGACATTGTTGTTGTTGTTGACGTTGTTGTTGTTTATTTGACGTTGTTTTTGTTGTTGTTCTTTATTTGACGTTGTTATTGTTTATTTGACGTTGTTGTTGTTGTTTATTTAACGTTGTTGTTGTTGACATTGTTGTTGTTGTTATTGTTTATTTGACGTTGTTGTTGTTGTTGTTTATTTGACGTAGTTGTTGTTGTTGACGTTGTTGTTATTGTTGTTGTTTATTTGACGTTTATGTTGTTGTTGATGTTGTTGTTGTTGTTGTTTATTTGACGTTGTTGTTGTTTATTTGACGTTGTTGTTGTTGACGGTGTTGTTGTTGTTTATTTGACGTTGTTGTGGTTGTTGTTTATTTGACGTTGTTGTTGTTGACGTTGTTGTTGTTGTTGTTGTTTATTTGACGTTGTTGTTGTTGTTGACATAGTTGTTGTTGTTGTTGTTGTTCATTTGACGTTGTTGTTGTTGTTAACGTTGTTGTTGTTGTTGTTGACATAGTTGTTGTTGTTGTTGTTGTTCATTTGACGTTGTTGTTGTTGTTAACGTTGTTATTGTTGTTGTTTATTTGACGTTGTTGTTGTTGTTTATTTTACATTGTTGTTGTTGTTGACGTTGTTGTTGTGGTTTATTTGACATTGTTGTTGTTGTTGTTGTTGACGTTGTTGTTGTTGTTTATTTGACTTTGTTGTTGTTGTTGTATATTTGACGTTGTTGTTGTTGTTGACTTAATTGTTGTTGTTGTTGTTTATTTGACGTTGTTGTTGTTGTTGACGTTGTTGTTTATTTGACGTTGTTGTTGTTGTTTATTTGACGTTGTTGTTGTTGTTGACGTTGTTGTTGTTGTTTATTTGACGTTGTTGTTGTTATTTATTTGACATTGTTGTTGTTGTTGACGTTGTTGTTGTTGTTGTTTATTTGACATTGTTGTTGTTGTTGACGTTGTTGTTGTTGTTGTTGTTGTTGTTTATTTGACGTTGTTTTAGTATTGTTGTTTATTTGACATCGTTGTTGTTATTTATTTGACGTTGTTGTGGGTGACATTGTTGTTGTTGTTTATTTGACGTTGTTGTTGTTTATTTGCTGTAGTTGTTGTTGTTGACGTTATTGTTGTTGTTGACGTTATTGTTGTTGTTGTTGTTGTTTATTTGACGGTTTTGTTGTTGTTGATGTTGTTGTTGTTGTTGTTGTTGTATATTTGACGTTGTTGTTGTTATTGTTGTTGTTGTTGTTGTTGTTTATTTGACATTGTTGTTGTTGTTGTTTATTTGACGTTGTTGTTGTTGTTGTTTATTTGACATTGTTGTTGTTGACGGTGTTATTGTTGTTGTTGTTTATTTGACATTGTTGTTGTTGTTGACGTTGTTGTTGTTTATTTGACGTTGTTGTTGTTGTTGTTGTTCTTTATTTGACGTTGTTATTATTTATTTAACGTTGTTGTTGTTGTTAATTTGACGTTGTTGTTGTTAACGGTGTTGTTGTTGTTGTTGTTTATTTGACGTTGTTGTTGTTGTTTATTTGACGTTGTTATTGTTGACGTTGTTGTTGTTGTTGTTTATTTGACGTTGTTGTTGTTGTTGACATTGTTGTTGTTGTTGTTGTTTATTTGACGTTTTTGTTGTTGTTGATGTTGTTGTTGTTTTCGTTGTTGTTTATTTGACGTTGTTGTAGTTGTTTAATTGACGTTGTTGTTGTTGTTGTTTATTTGACGTTGTTGTTGTTGTTGTTATTGTGGTTGTTGTTGTTTATTTGACGTTATTGTTGTTGTTGTTTATTTGACGCTATTGTTGTTGTTATTGTTTATTTGACGTTGTTGTTGTTGTTGACGTTGTTGTTGTTGTTGTTGTTTATTTGACGTTGTTGTTGTTGTTTATTTGACATTGTTGTTGTTGTTATTGTTTATTTGACGTTGTTGTTGTTGTTGTTTATTTGGCGTTGTTGTTGTTGTTGACGTTGTTGTTGTTGTTGTTTATTTGACGTTGTTTTTGTTGTTGACGTTGTTTTTGTTGTTATTTATTTGATGTTGTTGTTGTTGTTTATTTGACGTTGTTGTTGTTGTTTATTTGTCGTTGTTGTTGTTGTTTGTTTGACGTTGTTGTTGTTGTTGTTTATTTGACATTGTTGTTGCTGACGGTGTTGTTGTTGTTGTTTATTTGACGTTGTTGTTGTTGTTGTTTATTTGACGTTGTTGTTGTGGACGTTGTTGTTGTTGTTTATTTGACGTTGTTGTTGTTGTTAACATAGTTGTTGTTGTTGTTGTTGTTTATTTGACGTTGTTACTGTTGTTTATTTGGCGTTGTTGTTGTTGTTGTTGACGTTGTTGTTGTTCTTGTTGTTGTTTATTTGACGTTGTTGTTGTTGTTTATTTGACGTTGTTTTTGTTTTTGTTCTTTATTTGACGTTGTTATTGTTTATTTGACGTTGTTGTTGTTGTTGTTTATTTAACGTTGTTGTTGTTGACGTTGTTGTTGTTATTGTTTATTTGACGTTGTTGTTGTTGTTGTTTATTTGGCGTAGTTGTTGTTGTTGACGTTGTTGTTATTGTTGTTGTTTATTTGACGTTTATGTTGTTGTTGTTTATTTGACGTTGTTGTTGTTGTTGTTGTTTATTTGACGTTGTTGTTGTTGACGGTGTTGTTGTTGTTGTTTATTTGACGTTGTTGTTGTTGTTGTTGTTGTTGTTTATTTGACGTTGTTGATGTTGACGTTGTTGTTGTTGTTTATTTGACGTTGTTGTTGTTGTTGACATAGTTGTTGTTGTTGTTGTTTATATGACGTTGTTGTTGTTGTTGACGTTGTTGTTGTTGTTGTTTATTTGACGTTGTTGTTGTTTATTTGACATTGTTGTTGTTGTTGATGTTGTTGTTGTTGTTTATTTGACATTGTTGTTGTTGTTGTTGACGTTGTTGTTGTTGTTGTTGTTTATTTGACTTTGTTGTTGTTGTTGTTGTTGTTTATTTGACGTTGTTGTTGTTGTTGTTGACTTAATTGTTGTTGTTGTTTATTTGACGTTGTTGTTGTTGTTGTTGACGTTGTTTTTTATTTGACGTTGTTGTTGTTGTTTATTTGACGTTGTTGTTGTTGTTGACGTTGTTGTTGTTGTTGTTTATTTGACGTTGTTGTTGTTATTTATTTGACATTGTTGTTGTTGTTTTTGTTTATTTGACATTGTTGTTGTTGTTGTTGACGTTGTTGTTGTTGTTGTTGTTGTTGTTTATTTGACGTTGTTTTAGTATTGTTGTTTATTTTACATTGTTGTTGTTATTTATTTGACGTTGTTGTGGGTGACATTGTTGTTGTTGTTTATTTGACGTTGTTGTTGTTGTTGTTTATTTGACGTAGTTGTTGTTGTTGACGTTATTGTTGTTGTTGATGTTATTGTTGTTGTTGTTGTTTATTTGACATTTTTGTTGTTGTTGATGTTGTTGTTGTTGTATATTTGACGTTGTTGTTGTTGTTATTGTTGTTGTTGTTGTTGTTGTTGTTTATTTGACATTGTTGACGTTGTTGTTGACGGTGTTATTGTTGTTGTTGTTGTTGTTTATTTGACATTGTTGTTGTTGTTGTTGACGTTGTTGTTGTTTATTTGACGTTGTTGTTGTTGTTGTTGTTCTATATTTGACGTTGTTATTGTTTATTTGACGTTGTTGTTGTTGTTGTTGTTTATTTGACGTTGTTGTTGTTGTTTATTTGACGTTGTTGTTGTTGACGTTGTTGTTGTTGTTGTTTATTTGACGTTGTTGTTGTTGTTGTTGTTGTTTATTTGACGTTGTTGTTGTTGACGTTGTTGTTGTTGTTTATTTGACGTTGTTGTTGTTGACGGTGTTGTTGTTGTTTATTTGACGTTGTTGTTGTTGTTGTTTATTTGACGTTGTTGTTGTTGTTGTTTGTTTGACGTTGTTGTTGTTGTTGACATAGTTGTTGTTGTTGTTTATTTGACGTTGTTGTTGTTGTTGTTTGTTTGACGTTGTTGTTGTTGTTGATGTTGTTGTTGTTGTTTATTTGACGTTGTTGTTGTTGTTTATTTGACATTGTTGTTGTTGTTGTCGTTGTTGTTGTTGTTGACGTTGTTGTTGTTGTTGTCGTTGTTGTTGTTGTTGACGTTGTTGTTGTTGTTTATTTGACTTTGTTTTTGTTGTTGTTGTTGTTGTTTATTTGACGTTGTTGTTGTTGTTGTTGACTTAATTGTTGTTGTTGTTTATTTGAAGTTGTTGTTGTTGTTGACGTTGTTGTTTATTTGACGTTGTTGTTGTTGTTTATTTGACGTTGTTGTTGTTGACGTTGTTGTTGTTGTTGTTTATTTGACGTTGTTGTTGTTATTTATTTGACATTGTTGTTGTTGTTGACGTTGTTGTGGTTGTTGTTGTTTATTTGACATTGTTGTTGTTGTTGTTGACGTTGTTGTTATTGTTGTTGTTGTTTATTTGACGTTGTTTTAGTATTGTTGTTTATTTGACATTGTTGTTGTTATTTATTTGACGTTGTTGTGGGTGAAATTGTTGTTGTTGTTTATTTGACGTTGTTGTTGTTGTTTATTTGACGTAGTTGTTGTTGTTGACTTTATTGTTGTTGTTGACGTTATTGTTGTTGTTGTTGTTGTTTATTTGACGTTTTTGTTGTTGTTGATGTTGTTGTTGTTGTTGTATATTTGACGTTGTTGTTGTTGTTATTGTTGTTGTTGTTGTTTATTTGACATTGTTGTTGTTGTTGTTTATTTGACGTTGTTGTTGTTGTTTATTTGACGTTGCTGTTGTTGTTTATTTGACATTGTTGTTATTGACGGTGTTATTGTTGTTGTTGTTATTTATTTGACATTGTTGTTGTTGTTGACGTTGTTGTTGTTTATTTGACGTTGTTGTTGTTGTTCTTTATTTGACGTTCTTATTGTTTATTTGACGTTGTTGTTGTTGTTGTTTATTTGACGTTGTTGTTGTTGTTTATTTGACGTTGTTGTTGTTGACGTTGTTGTTGTTGTTGTTGTTGTTTATTTGACGTTGTTGTTGTTGTTGTTTATTTGACGTTGTTGTTGTTGACGTTGATGTTGTTGTTGTTTATTTGACGTTGTTGTTGTTGTTGACATAGTTGTTGTTGTTGTTGTTTATTTGACATTTTTGTTGTTGTTGATGTTGTTGTTGTTGTATATTTGACGTTGTTGTTGTTGTTATTGTTGTTGTTGTTGTTGTTGTTGTTTATTTGACATTGTTGACGTTGTTGTTGACGGTGTTATTGTTGTTGTTGTTGTTTATTTGACATTGTTGTTGTTGTTGTTGACGTTGTTGTTGTTTATTTGACGTTGTTGTTGTTGTTGTTGTTCTATATTTGACGTTGTTATTGTTTATTTGACGTTGTTGTTGTTGTTGTTTATTTGACGTTGTTGTTGTTGTTTATTTGACGTTGTTGTTGTTGACGTTGTTGTTGTTGTTGTTTATTTGACGTTGTTGTTGTTGTTGTTGTTGTTGTTTATTTGACGTTGTTGTTGTTGACGTTGTTGTTGTTGTTTATTTGACATTGTTGTTATTGTTGACATAGTTGTTGTAGTTTATTTTTGTCGTTTTTGTTGTTGTTGATTTTGTTGTTGTTTTCGTTGTTTTTTATTTGACGTTGTTGTAGTTGTTTAATTGACGTTGTTGTTGTTGTTGTTTATTTGACATTGTTGTTGTTGTTCTTGTTATTGTGGTTGTTGTTGTTTATTTGACGTTGTTGTTGTTGTTGTTGTTTATTTGACAGTGTTGTTGTTGTTGTTTATTTGACGTTGTTGTTGTTGTTGACATTGTTGTTGTTGTTTATTTGACATTGTTGTTGTTGTTATTGTTTATTTGACGTTGTTGTTGTTTATTTGGCGTTGTTGTTGTTGTTGTTGACGTTGTTGTTGTTGTTTATTTGACGTTGTTGTTGTTGTTGTTTATTTGGCGTTGTTGTTGTTGTTGTTGTTGTTGACGTTGTTGTTGTTGTTTATTTGACGTTGTTGTTGTTGTTGACGTTGTTTTTGTTGTTGTTTATTTGACGTTGTTTTTGTTGTTGTTTATTTGACGTTGTTGTTGTTGTTTATTTGACGTTGTTGTTGTTGTTGTTTATTTGACGTTGTTGTTGTTGTTTATTTGACATTGTTGTTGTTGACAGTGTTGTTGTTGTTGTTTATTTGACGTTGTGGTTGTTGTTGTTTATTTGACGTTATTGTTGTTGACGTTGTTGTTGTTGTTGTTGTTTATTTGACGTTGTTGTTGTTGTTGACATAGTTGTTGTTGTTGTTGTTGTTTATTTGACGTTGTTGTTGTTGACGTTGTTGTTGACGTTGTTGTTGTTGTTGTTTATTTGTCATTGTTGTTGTTGTTGACATAATTGTTTTTGTTGTTGTTTATTTGACGTTTTTGTTGTTGTTGTTTATTTGACGTTGTTGTTGTTGTTGTTTATTTGACATTGTTGTTGTTGTTGACGTTGTTGTTGTTGTTGTTGTTTATTTGACATTGTTGTTGTTGTTGTTGTTGTTGTTTATTTGACTTTGTTGTTGTTGTTGTTTATTTGACGTTGTTGTTGTTGTTGACTTAGTTGTTGTTGTTGTTTATTTGACGTTGTTGTTGTTGACGTTGTTGTTTATTTGACATTGTTGTTGTTGTTTATTTGAAGTTGTTGTTGTTGTTGACGTTGTTGTTGTTGTTGTTTATTTGACGTTGTTGTTGTTGACGATGTTGTTTTGTTGTTATTGTTTATTTGACGTAGTTGTTGTTGTTGATGTTGTTGTTGTTGTTTATTTGACGTTTTTGTTGTTGTTGATGTTGTTGTTGTTGTTGTATATTTGACGTTGTTATAGTTGTTATTGCTGTTGTTGTTGTTTATTTGACATTGTTGTTGTTGTTGTTTATTTGACGTTGTTGTTTATTTGACGTTGTTGTTGTTGACGGTGTTGTTGTTGTTGTTGTCTGTTTGACATTGTTGTTGTTGTTGACGTTGTTGTTGTTTATTTGACGTTGTTTTTGTTGTTGTTCTTTATTTGACGTTGTTATTGTTTATTTGACGTTGTTGTTGTTGTTTATTTAACGTTGTTGTTGTTGACATTGTTGTTGTTGTTATTGTTTATTTGACGTTGTTGTTGTTGTTGTTTATTTGACGTAGTTGTTGTTGTTGACGTTGTTGTTATTGTTGTTGTTTATTTGACGTTTATGTTGTTGTTGATGTTGTTGTTGTTGTTGTTTATTTGACGTTGTTGTTGATTATTTGACGTTGTTGTTGTTGACGGTGTTGTTGTTGTTTATTTGACGTTGTTGTGGTTGTTGTTTATTTGACGTTGTTGTTGTTGACGTTGTTGTTGTTGTTGTTGTTTATTTGACGTTGTTGTTGTTGTTGTTGACATAGTTGTTGTTGTTGTTGTTGTTCATTTGACGTTGTTGTTGTTGTTAACGTTGTTGTTGTTGTTGTTGACATAGTTGTTGTTGTTGTTGTTGTTCATTTGACGTTGTTGTTGTTGTTAACGTTGTTGTTGTTGTTGTTTATTTGACGTTGTTGTTGTTGTTTATTTTACATTGTTGTTGTTGTTGACGTTGTTGTTGTGGTTTATTTGACATTGTTGTTGTTGTTGTTGTTGACGTTGTTGTTGTTGTTTATTTGACTTTGTTGTTGTTGTTGTATATTTGACGTTGTTGTTGTTGTTGACTTAATTGTTGTTGTTGTTGTTTATTTGACGTTGTTGTTGTTGTTGACGTTGTTGTTTATTTGACGTTGTTGTTGTTGTTTATTTGACGTTGTTGTTGTTGTTGACGTTGTTGTTGTTGTTTATTTGACGTTGTTGTTGTTATTTATTTGACATTGTTGTTGTTGTTGACGTTGTTGTTGTTGTTGTTTATTTGACATTGTTGTTGTTGTTGTTGACGTTGTTGTTGTTGTTTATTTGACGTTGTTTTAGTATTGTTGTTTATTTGACATCGTTGTTGTTATTTATTTGACGTTGTTGTGGGTGACATTGTTGTTGTTGTTTATTTGACGTTGTTGTTGTTTATTTGCTGTAGTTGTTGTTGTTGACGTTATTGTTGTTGTTCACGTTGTTGTTGTTGTTGTTGTTGTTGTTTTTTTGACGGTTTTGTTGTTGTTGATGTTGTTGTTGTTGTTGTTGTATATTTGACGTTGTTGTTGTTATTGTTGTTGTTGTTGTTGTTGTTTATTTGACATTGTTGTTGTTGTTGTTTATTTGAAGTTGTTGTTGTTGTTGTTTATTTGACATTGTTGTTGTTGACGGTGTTATTGTTGTTGTTGTTTATTTGACATTGTTGTTGTTGTTGACGTTGTTGTTGCTTATTTGACGTTGTTGTTGTTGTTGTTGTTCTTTATTTGACGTTGTTATTATTTATTTGACGTTGTTGTTGTTGTTAATTTGACGTTGTTGTTGTTGACGGTGTTGTTGTTGTTGTTGTTTATTTGACGTTGTTGTTGTTGTTTATTTGACGTTGTTATTGTTGACGTTGTTGTTGTTGTTGTTTATTTGACGTTGTTGTTGTTGTTGACATTGTTGTTGTTGTTGTTGTTTATTTGACGTTTTTGTTGTTGTTGATGTTGTTGTTGTTTTCGTTGTTGTTTATTTGACGTTGTTGTAGTTGTTTAATTGACGTTGTTGTTGTTGTTGTTTATTTGACGTTGTTGTTGTTGTTGTTATTGTGGTTGTTGTTGTTTATTTGACGTTATTGTTGTTGTTGTTTATTTGACGCTATTGTTGTTGTTATTGTTTATTTGACGTTGTTGTTGTTGTTGACGTTGTTGTTGTTGTTGTTGTTGTTTATTTGACGTTGTTGTTGTTGTTTATTTGACATTGTTGTTGTTGTTATTGTTTATTTGACGTTGTTGTTGTTGTTGTTTATTTGGCGTTGTTGTTGTTGTTGACGTTGTTGTTGTTGTTGTTTATTTGACGTTGTTTTTGTTGTTGACGTTGTTTTTGTTGTTATTTATTTGATGTTGTTGTTGTTGTTTATTTGACGTTGTTGTTGTTGTTTATTTGACGTTGTTGTTGTTGTTTGTTTGACGTTGTTGTTGTTGTTGTTTATTTGACATTGTTGTTGCTGACGGTGTTGTTGTTGTTGTTTATTTGACGTTGTTGTTGTTGTTGTTTATTTGACGTTGTTGTTGTGGACGTTGTTGTTGTTGTTTATTTGACGTTGTTGTTGTTGTTAACATAGTTGTTGTTGTTGTTGTTTATTTGACGTTGTTACTGTTGTTTATTTGGCGTTGTTGTTGTTGTTGACGTTGTTGTTGTTCTTGTTGTTGTTTATTTGACGTTGTTGTTGTTGTTGACGTTGTTTTTGTTGTTGTTTATTTGACGTTGTTGTTGTTGTTTATTTGACGTTTATGTTGTTGTTGTTTATTTGACGTTGTTGTTGTTGTTGTTTATTTGACATTGTTGTTGTTGACGGTGTTGTTGTTGTTTATTTGACGTTGTTGTTGTTGTTGTTTATTTGACGTTGTTGTTGTTGTTGTTTGTTTGACGTTGTTGTTGTTGTTGACATAGTTGTTGTTGTTGTTTATTTGACGTTGTTGTTGTTGTTTATTTGACATTGTTGTTGTTGTTGTCGTTGTTGTTGTTGTTGACGTTGTTGTTGTTGTTGTCGTTGTTGTTGTTGTTGACGTTGTTGTTGTTGTTTATTTGACTTTGTTTTTGTTGTTGTTGTTGTTGTTTATTTGACGTTGTTGTTGTTGTTGACTTAATTGTTGTTGTTGTTTATTTGACGTTGTTGTTGTTGTTGACGTTGTTGTTTATTTGACGTTGTTGTTGTTGTTTATTTGACGTTGTTGTTGTTGACGTTGTTGTTGTTGTTGTTTATTTGACGTTGTTGTTGTTATTTATTTGACATTGTTGTTGTTGTTGACGTTGTTGTTGTTGTTGTTGTTGTTTATTTGACATTGTTGTTGTTGTTGTTGACGTTGTTGTTATTGTTGTTGTTGTTTATTTGACGTTGTTCTAGTATTGTTGTTTATTTGACATTGTTGTTGTTATTTATTTGACGTTGTTGTGGGTGAAATTGTTGTTGTTGTTTATTTGACGTTGTTGTTGTTGTTTATTTGACGTAGTTGTTGTTGTTGACTTTATTGTTGTTGTTGACGTTATTGTTGTTGTTGTTGTTGTTTATTTGACGTTTTTGTTGTTGTTGATGTTGTTGTTGTTGTTGTATATTTGACGTTGTTGTTGTTGTTATTGTTGTTGTTGTTGTTTATTTGACATTGTTGTTGTTGTTGTTTATTTGACGTTGTTGTTGTTGTTTATTTGACGTTGCTGTTGTTGTTTATTTGACATTGTTGTTATTGACGGTGTTATTGTTGTTGTTGTTATTTATTTGACATTGTTGTTGTTGTTGACGTTGTTGTTGTTTATTTGACGTTGTTGTTGTTGTTCTTTATTTGACGTTCTTATTGTTTATTTGACGTTGTTGTTGTTGTTGTTTATTTGACGTTGTTGTTGTTGTTTATTTGACGTTGTTGTTGTTGACGTTGTTGTTGTTGTTGTTGTTTATTTGACGTTGTTGTTGTTGTTGTTTATTTGACGTTGTTGTTGTTGACGTTGATGTTGTTGTTGTTTATTTGACGTTGTTGTTGTTGTTGACATAGTTGTTGTTGTTGTTGTTTATTTGACGTTTTTGTTGTTGTTGATGTTGTTGTTGTTTTCGTTGTTTTTTATTTGACGTTGTTGTAGTTGTTTAATTGACGTTGTTGTTGTTGTTGTTTATCTGACGTTGTTGTTGTTGTTGTTGTTATTGTGGTTGTTGTTGTTTATTTGACGTTGTTGTTGTTGTTGTTGTTTATTTGACGTCGTTGTTGTTGTTGTTATTGTTGTTGTTGTTGTTGTTTATTTGACGTTGTTGTTGTTGTTTATTTGACGCTGTTGTTGTTGTTGTTGTTGTTTATTTGACGTTGTTGTTGTTGTTGTTTATTTGACATTGTTGTTGTTGTTGTTATTGTTTATTTGGCGTTGTTGTTGTTGTTGTTTATTTGACGTTGTTGTTGTTGTTGTTGTTTATTTGACATTGTTGTTGTTGTTGTTATTGTTTATTTGACGTTGTTGTTGTTGTTGTTTATTTGACGTTGTTGTTGTGGACGTTGTTGTTGTTGTTTATTTGACGTTGTTGTTGTTGTTGACATAGTTGTTGTTGTTGTTGTTGTTTATTTGACGTTGTTGTTGTTGTTGTTTATTTGGCGTTGTTGTTGTTGTTGACGTTGTTGTTGTTGTTGTTGTTGTTTATTTGACGTTGTTGTTGTTGTTGACGTTGTTTTTGTTGTTGTTTATTTGACGTTGTTGTTGTTTATTTGACGTTGTTGTTGTTGTTTATTTGACGTTGTTGTTGTTGTTTATTTGACATTGTTGTTGTTGACGGTGTTGTTGTTGTTTATTTGACGTTGTTGTTGTTGTTGTTTATTTGACGTTGTTGTTGTTGTTTGTTTGACGTTGTTGTTGTTGTTGACATAGTTGTTGTTGTTGTTTATTTGACGTTGTTGTTGTTGTTTATTTGACATTGTTGTTGTTGTTGTCGTTGTTGTTGTTGTTGACGTTGTTGTTGTTGTTTATTTGACTTTGTTGTTGTTGTTGTTGTTGTTTATTTGACGTTGTTGTTGTTGTTGTTGACTTAATTGTTGTTGTTGTTTATTTGACGTTGTTGTTGTTGTTGACGTTGTTGTTTATTTGACGTTGTTGTTGTTGTTGTTTATTTGACGTTGTTGTTGTTGTTGACGTTGTTGTTGTTGTTGTTTATTTGACGTTGTTGTTGTTATTTATTTGACATAGTTGTTGTTTATTTGACATTGTTGTTGTTGTTGTTTATTTGACGTTGTTGTTGTTGTTGTTTATTTGACATCGTTGTTGTTGTTGTTGTTGTTTATTTGACGTTGTTTTAGTATTGTTGTTTATTTGACATTGTTGTTGTTATTTATTTGACGTTGTTGTGGGTGACATTGTTGTTGTTGTTTATTTGACGTTGTTGTTGTTGTTTATTTGACGTAGTTGTTGTTGTTGACGTTATTGTTGTTGTTGACGTTATTGTTGTTGTTGTTGTTGATGTTGTTGTTGTTGTATATTTGACGTTGTTGTTGTTGTTGTTGTTGTTTATTTGACATTGTTGTTGTTGTTGTTTATTTGACGTTGTTGTTGTTGTTTATTTGACGTTGTTGTTGTTGTTTATTTGACATTGTTGTTATTGACGGTGTTATTGTTGTTGTTGTTATTTATTTGACATTGTTGTTGATGTTGTTGACGTTGTTGTTGTTTATTTGACGTTGTTGTTGTTGTTGTTCTTTATTTGACGTTCTTATTGTTTATTTGACGTTGTTGTTGTTGTTTATTTGACGTTGTTGTTGTTGTTGTTTATTTGACGTTGTTGTTGTTGACGTTGTGATTGTTGTTGTTGTTATTTATTTGACGTTGTTGTTGTTGTTTATTTGACGTTGTTGTTGTTGACGTTGATGTTGTTGTTGTTTATTTGACGTTGTTGTTGTTGTTGACATAGTTGTTGTTGTTGTTGTTTATTTGACGTTTTTGTTGTTGTTGATGTTGTTGTTGTTTTCGTTGTTTTTTATTTGACGTTGTTGTAGTTGTTTAATTGACGTTGTTGTTGTTGTTGTTTATTTGACGTTGTTGTTGTTGTTGTTGTTATTGTGGTTGTTGTTGTTTATTTGACATTGTTGTTGTTGTTGTTGTTGTTGTTTATTTGACATCGTTGTTGTTGTTGTTATTGTTGTTGTTGTTGTTGTTTATTTGACGTTGTTGTTGTTTATTTGACGTTGTTGTTGTTGTTGTTTATTTGACGTTGTTGTTGTTGTTGACGTTGTTGTTGTTGTTTATTTGACATTGTTGTTGTTGTTATTGTTTATTTGACGTTGTTGTTGTTGTTGTTGTTTATTTGGCGTTGTTGTTGTTGTTGACGTTGTTGTTGTTGTTGTTGTTTATTTGACATTGTTGTTGTTGTTGTTGACGTTGTTGTTGTTGTTGTTGTTGTTTATTTGACGTTGTTTTAGTATTGTTGTTTATTTGACATTGTTGTTGTTATTTATTTGACGTTGTTGTGGGTGACATTGTTGTTGTTGTTTATTTGACGTTGTTGTTGTTGTTTATTTGACGTAGTTGTTGTTGTTGACGGTATTGTTGTTGTTGACGTTATTGTTGTTGTTGTTGTTGTTGTTTATTTGACGTTTTTGTTGTTGTTGATTTTGTTGTTGTTGTATATTTGACGTTGTTGTTGTTGTTGTTTATTTGACATTGTTGTTGTTGTTGTTTATTTGACGTTGTTGTTGTTGTTTATTTGACGTTGTTGTTGTTGTTTATTTGACATTGTTGTTATTGACGGTGTTATTGTTGTTGTTGTTATTTATTTGGCATTGTTGTTGATGTTGTTGACGTTGTTGTTGTTTATTTGACGTTGTTGTTGTTGTTGTTCTTTATTTGACGTTCTTATTGTTTATTTGACGTTGTTGTTGTTGTTTATTTGACGTTGTTGTTGTTGTTGTTTATTTGACGTTGTTGTTGTTGACGTTGTTGTTGTTGTTGTTGTTTATTTGACGTTGTTGTTGTTGTTGTTTATTTGACGTTATTGTTGTTGATGTTGAAGTTGTTGTTGTTTATTTGACGTTGTTGTTGTTGTTGACATAGTTGTTTTTGTTGTTGTTTATTTGACGTTTTTGTTGTTGTTGATGTTGTTGTTGTTTTTGTTGTTTTTTATTTGACGTTGTTGTAGTTGTTTAATTGACGTTGTTGTTGTTGTTGTTTATTTGACGTTGTTGTTGTTGTTGTTGTTATTGTGGTTGTTGTTGTTTATTTGATGTTGTTGTTGTTGTTGTTTATTTAACGTCGTTGTTGTTGTTGTTATTGTTGTTGTTGTTGTTGTTTATTTGACGTTGTTGTTGTTGTTTATTTGACGTTGTTGTTGTTGTTGTTGTTTATTTGACGTTGTTGTTGTTGTTGACGTTGTTGTTGTTGTTTATTTGACATTGTTGTTGTTGTTGTTATTGTTTATTTGACGTTGTTGTTGTTGTTGTTTATTTGGCGTTGTTGTTGTTGTTGTTGACGTTATTGTTGGTGTTGTTTATTTGACGTTGTTGTTGTTGTTGACGTTGTTTTTGTTGTTGTTTATTTGACGTTGTTTTTGTTGTTGTTTATTTGACGTTGTTGTTGTTGTTGTTTATTTGACGTTGTTGTTGTTGTTGTTGTTTATTTGACATTGTTGTTGTTGACAGTGTTGTTGTTGTTGTTTATTTGACGTTGTGGTTGTTGTTGTTTATTTGACGTTGTTGTTGTTGACGTTGTTGTTGTTGTTGTTTATTTGACGTTGTTGTTGTTGTTGACATAGTTGTTGTTGTTGTTGTTGTTGTTTATTTGACGTTGTTGTTGTTGTTGACGTTGTTGTTGTTGTTGTTTATTTGTCGTTGTTGTTGTTGTTGACATAGTTGTTGTTGTTGTTTATTTGACGTTGTTGTTGTTTATTTGACGTTGTTGTTGTTGTTGTTTATTTGACATTGTTGTTGTTGTTGACGTTGTTGTTGTTGTTGCTGTTTATTTGACATTGTTGTTGTTGTTGGTGTTGTTTATTTGACTTTGTTGTTGTTGTTGTTGTTTATTTGACGTTGTTGTTGTTGTTGTTTATTTGACTTTGTTGTTGTTGTTGTTGTTTATTTGACGTTGTTGTTGTTGTGGACTTAGTTGTTGTTGTTGTTTATTTGACGTTGTTGTTGTTGTTGACGTTGTTGTTTATTTGACATTGTTGTTGTTGTTTATTTTACGTTGTTGTTGTTGACGTTGTTGTTGTTGTTTATTTGACGTTGTTGTTGTTGACGTTGTTGTTGTTGTTGTTATTTTTTATTTGACGTAGTTGTTGTTGACGTTGTTGTTGTTGTTGTTATTTTTTATTTGACGTAGTTGTTGTTGTTGACGTTGTTGTTGTTGTTGTTTATGTGACGTTTTTGTTGTTGTTGATGTTGTTGTTGTTGTTGTATATTTGACGTTGTTGTAGTTGTTATTGTTGTTGTTGTTGTTGTTGTTTATTTGACATTGTTGTTGTTGTTGTTTATTTGACGTTGTTATTGTTATTTATTTGACGATGTTGTTGTTGACGGTGTTGTTGTTGTTGTTGTTGTCTGTTTGACATTGTTGTCGTTGTTGTTGTTGTTGACGTTGTTGTTGTTTATTTGACGTTGTTTTTGTTTTTGTTCTTTATTTGACGTTGTTATTGTTTATTTGACGTTGTTGTTGTTGTTGTTTATTTAACGTTGTTGTTGTTGACATTGTTGTTGTTGTTATTGTTTATTTGACGTTGCTCTTGTTGTTGTTTATTTGGCGTAGTTGTTGTTGTTGACGTTGTTGTTATTGTTGTTGTTTATTTGACGTTTATGTTGTTGTTGTTTATTTGACGTTGTTGTTGTTGTTGTTGTTGTATATTTGACGTTGTTATAGTTGTTATTGCTGTTGTTGTTGTTGTTTATTTGACATTGTTGTTGTTGTTGTTTATTTGACGTTGTTGTTTATTTGATGTTGTTGTTGTTGACGGTGTTGTTGTTGTTGTTGTCTGTTTGACATTGTTGTTGTTGTTGACGTTGTTGTTGTTTATTTGACGTTGTTGTTGTTGTTGTTCTTTATTTGACGTTGTTATTGTTTATTTGACGTTGTTGTTGTTGTTTATTTAACGTTGTTGTTGTTGACATTGTTGTTGTTGTTATTGTTTATTTGACGTTGTTGTTGTTGTTGTTTATTTGACGTAGTTGTTGTTGTTGACGTTGTTGTTATTGTTGTTGTTTATTTGACGTTTATGTTGTTGTTGATGTTGTTGTTCTTGTTGTTTATTTGACGTTGTTGTTGTTTATTTGACGTTGTTGTTGTTGACGTTGTTGTTGTTGTTTATTTGACGTTGTTGTGGTTGTTGTTTATTTGACGTTGTTGTTGTTGACGTTGTTGTTGTTGTTGTTTATTTGACGTTGTTGTTGTTGTTGTTGACATAGTTGTTGTTGTTGTTGTTGTTGTTCATTTGACGTTGTTGTTATTGTTGACGTTGTTGTTGTTGTTGTTTATTTGACGTTGTTGTTGTTGTTTATTTGACATTGTTGTTGTTGTTGACGTTGTTGTTGTGGTTTATTTGACATTGTTGTTGTTGTTGTTGTTGACGTTGTTGTTATTGTTGTTTATTTGACTTTGTTGTTGTTGTTGTATATTTGACGTTGTTGTTGTTGTTGACTTAATTGTTGTTGTTGTTGTTGTTTATTTGACGTTGTTGTTGTTGTTGTTGACGTTGTTGTTTATTTGACGTTGTTGTTGTTGTTTATTTGACGTTGTTGTTGTTGACGTTGTTGTTGTTGATTATTTGACGTTGTTGTTGTTATTTATTTGACATTGTTGTTGTTGTTGACGTTGTTGTTGTTATTGTTGTTTATTTGACATTGTTGTTGTTGTTGTTGTTGTTTATTTGACGTTGTTTTAGTATTGTTGTTTATTTGACATTGTTGTTGTTATTTATTTGACGTTGTTGTGGGTGACATTGTTGTTGTTGTTTATTTGACGTTGTTGTTGTTTATTTGTTGTAGTTGTTGTTGTTGACGTTATTGTTGTTGTTGTTGTTGTTTATTTGACGGTTTTGTTGTTGTTGATGTTGTTGTTGTTGTTGTATATTTGACGTTGTTGTTGTTATTGTTGTTGTTGTTTATTTGACATTGTTGTTGTTGTTGTTTATTTGACGTTGTTGTTGTTTATTTGACGTTGTTGTTGTTGTTTATTTGACATTGTTGTTGTTGACGGTGTTATTGTTGTTGTTGTTTATTTGACATTGTTGTTGTTGTTGACGTTGTTGTTGTTTATTTGACGTTGTTGTTGTTGTTGTTCTTTATTTGACATTGTTATTATTTATTTGACGTTGTTGTTGTTGTTAATTTGACGTTGTTGTTGTTGACGGTGTTGTTGTTGTTGTTGTTGTTGTTGTTTATTTGACGTTGTTGTTGTTGTTGTTTATTTGACGTTGTTATTGTTGACGTTGTTGTTGTTGTTGTTTATTTGACGTTGTTGTTGTTGTTGACATTGTTGTTGTTGTTGTTGTTTATTTGACGTTTTTGTTGTTGTTGATGTTGTTGTTGTTGATGTTGTTGTTGTTTTCGTTGTTGTTTATTTGACGTTGTTGTAGTTGTTTAATTGACGTTGTTGTTGTTGTTGTTTATTTGACGTTGTTGTTGTTGTTGTTATTGTGGTTGTTGTTGTTTATTTGACGTTATTGTTGTTGTTGTTTATTTGACGCTATTGTTGTTGTTATTGTTTATTTGACGTTGTTGTTGTTGTTGACGTTGTTGTTGTTGTTGTTGTTTATTTGACGTTGTTGTTGTTGTTTATTTGACATTGTTGTTGTTGTTATTATTTATTTGACGTTGTTGTTGTTGTTTATTTGGCGTTGTTCTTGTTGTTGACGTTGTTGTTGTTGTTTATTTGACATTGTTTTTGTTGTTGACGTTGTTTTTGTTGTTGTTTATTTGATGTTGTTGTTGTTGTTGTTTATTTGACGTCGTTGTTGTTGTTTATTTGACGTTGTTGTTGTTGTTTGTTTGACGTTGTTGTTGTTGTTGTTTATTTGACGTTGTTGTTGCTGACGGTGTTGTTGTTTTTGTTTATTTGACGTTGTTGTTGTTGTTGTTTATTTGACGTTGTTGTTGTGGACGTTGTTGTTGTTGTTGTTTATTTGACGTTGTTGTTGTTGTTGACATAGTTGTTGTTGTTGTTGTTGTTGTTGACGTTGTTGTTATTGTTGTTTATTTGACTTTGTTGTTGTTGTTGTATATTTGACGTTGTTGTTGTTGTTGACTTAATTGTTGTTGTTGTTGTTTATTTGACGTTGTTGTTGTTGTTGTTGACGTTGTTGTTTATTTGACGTTGTTGTTGTTGTTTATTTGACGTTGTTGTTGTTGACGTTGTTGTTGTTGATTATTTGACGTTGTTGTTGTTATTTATTTGACATTGTTGTTGTTGTTGACGTTGTTGTTGTTATTGTTGTTTATTTGACATTGTTGTTGTTGTTGTTGTTGTTTATTTGACGTTGTTTTAGTATTGTTGTTTATTTGACATTGTTGTTGTTATTTATTTGACGTTGTTGTGGGTGACATTGTTGTTGTTGTTTATTTGACGTTGTTGTTGTTTATTTGTTGTAGTTGTTGTTGTTGACGTTATTGTTGTTGTTGACGTTATTGTTGTTGTTGTTGTTGTTTATTTGACGGTTTTGTTGTTGTTGATGTTGTTGTTGTTGTTGTATATTTGACGTTGTTGTTGTTATTGTTATTGTTGTTTATTTGACATTGTTGTTGTTGTTGTTTATTTGACGTTGTTGTTGTTGTTGTTGTATATTTGACGTTGTTATAGTTGTTATTGCTGTTGTTGTTGTTGTTTATTTGACATTGTTGTTGTTGTTGTTTATTTGACGTTGTTGTTTATTTGATGTTGTTGTTGTTGACGGTGTTGTTGTTGTTGTTGTCTGTTTGACATTGTTGTTGTTGTTGACGTTGTTGTTGTTTATTTGACGTTGTTGTTGTTGTTGTTCTTTATTTGACGTTGTTATTGTTTATTTGACGTTGTTGTTGTTGTTTATTTAACGTTGTTGTTGTTGACATTGTTGTTGTTGTTATTGTTTATTTGACGTTGTTGTTGTTGTTGTTTATTTGACGTAGTTGTTGTTGTTGACGTTGTTGTTATTGTTGTTGTTTATTTGACGTTTATGTTGTTGTTGATGTTGTTGTTCTTGTTGTTTATTTGACGTTGTTGTTGTTTATTTGACGTTGTTGTTGTTGACGTTGTTGTTGTTGTTTATTTGACGTTGTTGTGGTTGTTGTTTATTTGACGTTGTTGTTGTTGACGTTGTTGTTGTTGTTGTTTATTTGACGTTGTTGTTGTTGTTGTTGACATAGTTGTTGTTGTTGTTGTTGTTCATTTGACGTTGTTGTTATTGTTGACGTTGTTGTTGTTGTTGTTTATTTGACGTTGTTGTTGTTGTTTATTTGACATTGTTGTTGTTGTTGACGTTGTTGTTGTGGTTTATTTGACATTGTTGTTGTTGTTGTTGTTGACGTTGTTGTTATTGTTGTTTATTTGACTTTGTTGTTGTTGTTGTATATTTGACGTTGTTGTTGTTGTTGACTTAATTGTTGTTGTTGTTGTTTATTTGACGTTGTTGTTGTTGTTGTTGACGTTGTTGTTTATTTGACGTTGTTGTTGTTGTTTATTTGACGTTGTTGTTGTTGACGTTGTTGTTGTTGATTATTTGACGTTGTTGTTGTTATTTATTTGACATTGTTGTTGTTGTTGACGTTGTTGTTGTTATTGTTGTTTATTTGACATTGTTGTTGTTGTTGTTGTTGTTTATTTGACGTTGTTTTAGTATTGTTGTTTATTTGACATTGTTGTTGTTATTTATTTGACGTTGTTGTGGGTGACATTGTTGTTGTTGTTTATTTGACGTTGTTGTTGTTTATTTGTTGTAGTTGTTGTTGTTGACGTTATTGTTGTTGTTGACGTTATTGTTGTTGTTGTTGTTGTTTATTTGACGGTTTTGTTGTTGTTGATGTTGTTGTTGTTGTTGTATATTTGACGTTGTTGTTGTTATTGTTGTTGTTGTTTATTTGACATTGTTGTTGTTGTTGTTTATTTGACGTTGTTGTTGTTTATTTGACGTTGTTGTTGTTGTTTATTTGACATTGTTGTTGTTGACGGTGTTATTGTTGTTGTTGTTTATTTGACATTGTTGTTGTTGTTGACGTTGTTGTTGTTTATTTGACGTTGTTGTTGTTGTTGTTCTTTATTTGACATTGTTATTATTTATTTGACGTTGTTGTTGTTGTTAATTTGACGTTGTTGTTGTTGACGGTGTTGTTGTTGTTGTTGTTGTTGTTGTTTATTTGACGTTGTTGTTGTTGTTGTTTATTTGACGTTGTTATTGTTGACGTTGTTGTTGTTGTTGTTTATTTGACGTTGTTGTTGTTGTTGACATTGTTGTTGTTGTTGTTGTTTATTTGACGTTTTTGTTGTTGTTGATGTTGTTGTTGTTGATGTTGTTGTTGTTTTCGTTGTTGTTTATTTGACGTTGTTGTAGTTGTTTAATTGACGTTGTTGTTGTTGTTGTTTATTTGACGTTGTTGTTGTTGTTGTTATTGTGGTTGTTGTTGTTTATTTGACGTTATTGTTGTTGTTGTTTATTTGACGCTATTGTTGTTGTTATTGTTTATTTGACGTTGTTGTTGTTGTTGACGTTGTTGTTGTTGTTGTTGTTTATTTGACGTTGTTGTTGTTGTTTATTTGACATTGTTGTTGTTGTTATTATTTATTTGACGTTGTTGTTGTTGTTTATTTGGCGTTGTTCTTGTTGTTGACGTTGTTGTTGTTGTTTATTTGACATTGTTTTTGTTGTTGACGTTGTTTTTGTTGTTGTTTATTTGATGTTGTTGTTGTTGTTGTTTATTTGACGCCGTTGTTGTTGTTTATTTGACGTTGTTGTTGTTGTTTGTTTGACGTTGTTGTTGTTGTTGTTTATTTGACGTTGTTGTTGCTGACGGTGTTGTTGTTTTTGTTTATTTGACGTTGTTGTTGTTGTTGTTTATTTGACGTTGTTGTTGTGGACGTTGTTGTTGTTGTTGTTTATTTGACGTTGTTGTTGTTGTTGACATAGTTGTTGTTGTTTATTTGACGTTGTTGTTGTTGTTGTTGTTTATTTGACGTTGTTGTTGTTGTTTATTTGACGTTGTTGTTGTTGACGTTGTTGTTGTTGTTGTTGTTTATTTGACATTGTTGTTGTTGTTGTTGACGTTGTTGTTATTGTTGTTGTTGTTTATTTGACGTTGTTTTAGTATTGTTGTTTATTTGACATTGTTGTTGTTATTTATTTGACGTTGTTGTGGGTGAAATTGTTGTTGTTGTTTATTTGACGTTGTTGTTGTTGTTTATTTGACGTAGTTGTTGTTGTTGACGTTATTGTTGTTGTTGACGTTATTGTTGTTGTTGTTGTTTATTTGACGTTTTTGTTGTTGTTGATGTTGTTGTTGTTGTTGTATATTTGACGTTGTTGTTGTTGTTATTGTTGTTGTTGTTGTTGTTTATTTGACATTGTTGTTGTTGTTGTTTATTTGACGTTGTTGTTGTTGTTTAGTTGACGTTGCTGTTGTTGTTTATTTGACATTGTTGTTATTGACGGTGTTATTGTTCTTGTTGTTATTTATTTGACATTGTTGTTGTTGTTGTTGACGTTGTTATTGTTTATTTGACGTTGTTGTTGTTGTTGTTCTTTATTTGACGTTCTTATTGTTTATTTGACGTTGTTGTTGTTGTTGTTTATTTGACGTTGTTGTTGTTGTTTATTTGACGTTGTTGTTGTTGACGTTGTTGTTGTTGTTGTTGTTTATTTGACGTTGTTGTTGTTGTTTATTTGACGTTGTTGTTGTTGACGTTGATGTTGTTGTTGTTTATTTGACGTTGTTGTTGTTGTTGACATAGTTGTTGTTGTTGTTGTTTATTTGACGTTTTTGTTGTTGTTGATGTTGTTGTTGTTTTCGTTGTTTTTTATTTGACGTTGTTGTAGTTGTTTAATTGACGTTGTTGTTGTTGTTGTTTATTTGACGTTGTTGTTGTTGTTGTTGTTATTGTGGTTGTTGTTGTTTATTTGACGTTGTTGTTGTTGTTTATTTGACGTTGTTGTGGGTGACATTGTTGTTGTTGTTTATTTGACGTTGTTGTTGTTTATTTGTTGTAGTTGTTGTTGTTGACGTTATTGTTGTTGTTGACGTTATTGTTGTTGTTGTTGTTTATTTGACGGTTTTGTTGTTGTTGATGTTGTTGTTGTTGTTGTATATTTGACGTTGTTGTTGTTATTGTTGTTGTTGTTTATTTGACATTGTTGTTGTTGTTGTTTATTTGACGTTGTTGTTGTTTATTTGACGTTGTTGTTGTTGTTTATTTGACATTGTTGTTGTTGACGGTGTTATTGTTGTTGTTGTTTATTTGACATTGTTGTTGTTGTTGACGTTGTTGTTGTTTATTTGACGTTGTTGTTGTTGTTGTTCTTTATTTGACATTGTTATTATTTATTTGACGTTGTTGTTGTTGTTAATTTGACGTTGTTGTTGTTGACGGTGTTGTTGTTGTTGTTGTTGTTGTTTATTTGACGTTGTTGTTGTTGTTGTTTATTTGACGTTGTTATTGTTGACGTTGTTGTTGTTGTTGTTTATTTGACGTTGTTGTTGTTGTTGACATTGTTGTTGTTGTTGTTGTTTATTTGACGTTTTTGTTGTTGTTGATGTTGTTGTTGTTGATGTTGTTGTTGTTTTCGTTGTTGTTTATTTGACGTTGTTGTAGTTGTTTAATTGACGTTGTTGTTGTTGTTGTTTATTTGACGTTGTTGTTGTTGTTGTTATTGTGGTTGTTGTTGTTTATTTGACGTTATTGTTGTTGTTGTTTATTTGACGCTATTGTTGTTGTTATTGTTTATTTGACGTTGTTGTTGTTGTTGACGTTGTTGTTGTTGTTGTTGTTTATTTGACGTTGTTGTTGTTGTTTATTTGACATTGTTGTTGTTGTTATTGTTTATTTGACGTTGTTGTTGTTGTTAATTTGGCGTTGTTCTTGTTGTTGACGTTGTTGTTGTTGTTTATTTGACATTGTTTTTGTTGTTGACGTTGTTTTTGTTGTTGTTTATTTGATGTTGTTGTTGTTGTTGTTTATTTGACGTCGTTGTTGTTGTTTATTTGACGTTGTTGTTGTTGTTTGTTTGACGTTGTTGTTGTTGTTGTTTATTTGACGTTGTTGTTGCTGACGGTGTTGTTGTTTTTGTTTATTTGACGTTGTTGTTGTTGTTGTTTATTTGACGTTGTTGTTGTGGACGTTGTTGTTGTTGTTGTTTATTTGACGTTGTTGTTGTTGTTGACATAGTTGTTGTTGTTGTTGTTGTTTATTTGACGTTGTGACTGTTGTTTATTTGGCGTTGTTGTTGTTGTTGACGTTGTTGTTGTTCTTGTTGTTGTTTATTTGACGTTGTTGTTGTTGTTGACGTTGTTTTTGTTGTTGTTTATTTGACGTTGTTGTTGTTTATTTGACGTTGTTGTTGTTGTTTATTTGACGTTTATGTTGTTGTTGTTTATTTGACGTTGTTGTTGTTGTTGTTGTTTATTTGACATTGTTGTTGTTGACGGTGTTGTTGTTGTTTATTTGACGTTGTTGTTGTTGTTGTTTATTTGACGTTGTTGTTGTTGTTGTTTGTTTGACGTTGTTGTTGTTGTTGACATAGTTGTTGTTGTTGTTTATTTGACGTTGTTGTTGTTGTTTATTTGACATTGTTGTTGTTGTCGTTGTTGTTGTTGTTGATGTTGTTGTTGTTGTTTATTTGACTTTGTTTTTGTTGTTGTTGTTGTTTATTTGACGTTGTTGTTGTTGTTGTTGACTTAATTGTTGTTGTTGTTTATTTGACGTTGTTTTTGTTGTTGACGTTGTTGTTTATTTGACGTTGTTGTTGTTGTTTATTTGACGTTGTTGTTGTTGACGTTTTTGTTGTTGTTGTTTATTTGACGTTGTTGTTGTTATTTATTTGACATTGTTGTTGTTGTTTATTTGACATTGTTGTTGTTGTTGTTGACGTTGTTGTTATTCTTGTTGTTGTTTATTTGACGTTGTTTTAGTATTGTTGTTTATTTGACATTGTTGTTGTTATTTATTTGACGTTGTTGTGGGTGAAATTGTTGTTGTTGTTTATTTGACGTTGTTGTTGTTGTTTATTTGACGTAGTTGTTGTTGTTGACGTTATTGTTGTTGTTGACGTTATTGTTGTTGTTGTTGTTGTTTATTTGACGTTTTTGTTGTTGTTGATGTTGTTGTTGTTGTTGTATATTTGACGTTGTTGTTGTTGTTGTTATTGTTGTTGTTGTTGTTGTTTATTTGACATTGTTGTTGTTGTTGTTTATTTGACGTTGTTGTTGTTGTTTAGTTGACGTTGCTGTTGTTGTTTATTTGACATTGTTGTTATTGACGGTGTTATTGTTGTTGTTGTTATTTATTTGACATTGTTGTTGTTGTTGTTGACGTTGTTATTGTTTATTTGACGTTGTTGTTGTTGTTGTTCTTTATTTGACGTTCTTATTGTTTATTTGACGTTGTTGTTGTTGTTGTTTATTTGACGTTGTTGTTGTTGTTTATTTGACGTTGTTGTTGTTGACGTTGTTGTTGTTGTTGTTGTTGTTTATTTGACGTTGTTGTTGTTGTTTATTTGACGTTGTTGTTGTTGACGTTGATGTTGTTGTTGTTTATTTGACGTTGTTGTTGTTGTTGACATAGTTGTTGTTGTTGTTGTTTATTTGACGTTTTTGTTGTTGTTGATGTTGTTGTTGTTTTCGTTGTTTTTTATTTGACGTTGTTGTAGTTGTTTAATTGACGTTGTTGTTGTTGTTGTTTATTTGACGTTGTTGTTGTTGTTGTTATTGTGGTTGTTGTTGTTTATTTGACGTTGTTGTTGTTGTTGTTGTTGTTTATTTGACGTCGTTGTTGTTGTTGTTATTGTTGTTGTTGTTGTTTATTTGACGTTGTTGTTGTTTATTTGACGCTGTTGTTGTTGTTGTTGTTTATTTGACGTTGTTGTTGTTGTTGTTGTTTATTTGACATTGTTGTTGTTGTTGTTATTGTTTATTTGACGTTGTTGTTGTTGTTGTTTATTTGACGTTGTTGTTGTTGTTGTTGTTTATTTGACATTGTTGTTGTTGTTGTTATTGTTTATTTGACGTTGTTGTTGTTGTTGTTTATTTGACGTTGTTGTTGTGGACGTTGTTGTTGTTGTTGTTGACATAGTTGTTGTTGTTGTTTATTTGACGTTGTTGTTGTTGTTTATTTGGCGTTGTTGTTGTTGTTGACGTTGTTGTTGTTGTTGTTGTTGTTGTTTATTTGACGTTGTTGTTATTGTTGTTGTTGTTGTTTATTTGACGTTGTTGTTGTTGTTGACGTTGTTTTTGTTGTTGTTTATTTGACGTTGTTGTTGTTTATTTGACGTTGTTGTTGTTGTTTATTTGACGTTGTTGTTGTTGTTGTTTATTTGACGTTGTTGTTGTTGTTTATTTGACATTGTTGTTGTTGACGGTGTTGTTGTTGTTTATTTGACGTTGTTGTTGTTGTTGTTTATTTGACGTTGTTGTTGTTGTTTGTTTGACGTTGTTGTTGTTGTTGACATAGTTGTTGTTGTTGTTTATTTGACGTTGTTGTTGTTGTTGACGTTGTTGTTGTTGTTTATTTGACGTTGTTGTTGTTATTTATTTGACATTGTTGTTGTTGTTGACGTTGTTGTTGTTGTTGTTTATTTGACATTGTTGTTGTTGTTGTTGACGTTGTTGTTGTTGTTGTTTATTTGACGTTGTTTTAGTATTGTTGTTTATTTGACATTGTTGTTGTTATTTATTTGACGTTGTTGTGGGTGACATTGTTGTTGTTGTTTATTTGACGTTGTTGTTGTTGTTTATTTGACGTAGTTGTTGTTGTTGACGTTATTGTTGTTGTTGACGTTATTGTTGTTGTTGTTGTTTATTTGACGTTTTTGTTATTGTTGTTGATGTTGTTGTTGTTGTTGTTGTATATTTGACGTTGTTGTTGTTGTTATTGTTGTTGTTGTTGTTGTTGTTTATTTGACATTGTTGTTGTTGTTGTTTATTTGACGTTGTTGTTATTGACGGTGTTATTGTTGTTGTTGTTGTTTATTTGACATTGTTGTTGTTGTTGTTGACGTTGTTGTTGTTTATTTGACGTTGTTGTTGTTGTTCTTTATTTGACGTTGTTATTGTTTATTTGACGTTGTTGTTGTTGACGTTGTTGTTGTTGTTATTTATTTGACGTTGTTGTTATTGTTGACATAGTTGTTGTTGTTGTTGTTTATTTGACTTTTTTGTTGTTGTTGTTGATATTGTTGTTGTTTTCGTTGTTTTTTATTTGACGTTGTTGTAGTTGTTTAATTGACGTTGTTGTTGTTGTTTATTTGACGTTGTTGTTGTTGTTAATGTGGTTGTTGTTGTTTATTTGACATTGTTGTTGTTGTTGTTGTTGTTGTTTATTTGACGTTGTTGTTGTTGTTGTTGTTGTTATTGTTGTTGTTGTTGTTGTTTATTTGACGTTGTTGTTGTTATTTATTTGACGCTGTTGTTGTTGTTGTTGTTTATTTGACGTTGTTGTTGTTGTTGACGTTGTTGTTGTTGTTTATTTGACATTGTTGTTGTTGTTATTATTTATTTGACGTTGTTGTTGTTTTTGTTTATTTGGCGTTGTTGTTGTTGTTGTTGACGTTGTTGTTGTTGTTTATTTGACGTTGTTGTTGTTGACGTTGTTTTTGTTGTTGTTTATTTGACGTTGTTTTTGTTGTTGTTTATTTGACGTTGTTGTTATTGTTGTTTATTTGACGTTGTTGTTGTTGTTGTTTTTTATTTGACGTTGTTGTTGTTGTTGTTTATTTGACATTGTTGTTGTTGACAGTGTTGTTGTTGTTATTTATTTGACGTTGTGGTTGTTGTTGTTTATTTGACGTTATTGTTGTTGACGTTGTTGTTGTTGTTGTTGTTGTTGTTTATTTGACGTTTTTGTTGTTGTTGTTGTTTATTTGACGTTGTTGTTGTTATTGTTTATTTGACATTGTTGTTGTTGACGTTGTTGTTGTTGTTTATTTGACAATGTTGTTGTTGTTGTTGTTGTTTATTTGACTTTGTTGTTGTTGTTGTTTATTTGACGTTGTTGTTGTTGTTGACTTAGTTGTTGTTGTTGTTGTTTATTTCACGTTGTTGTTATTGACGTTGTTGTTTATTTGACATTGTTGTTGTTGTTTATTTGAAGTTGTTGTTATTGACGTTGTTGTTGTTGTTTATTTGACGTTGTTGTTGTTGACGTTGTTGTTGTTGTTGTTATTGTTTATTTGACGTAGTTGTTGTTGTTGACGTTGTTGTTGTTGTTTATTTGACGTTTTTGTTGTTGTTGATGTTGTTGTTGTTGTTGTATATTTGACGTTGTTATAGTTGTTATTGCTGTTGTTGTTGTTGTTTATTTGACGTTGTTGTTGTTGTTTATTTGACGTTGTTGTTATTGTTGTTGTTTATTTGACGTTTATGTTGTTGTTGATGTTGTTGTTGTTGTTGTTGTTGTTTATTTGACGTTGTTGTTGTTTATTTGACGTTGTTGTTGACGGTGTTATTGATGTTGTTTATTTGACGTTGTTGTGGTTGCTGTTTCTTTGACGTTGTTGTTGTTGTTGTTTATTTGACGTTGTTGTTTTTGACATAGTTGTTGTTGTTGTTGTTCATTTGACGTTGTTGTTGTTGTTGACGTTGTTGTTGTTGTTGTTTATTTGACGTTGTTGTTGTTGTTTATTTGACATTGTTGTTGTTGTTGACGTTGTTGTTGTTGTTTATTTGACATTGTTGTTGTTGTTGTTGTTGACGTTGTTGTTGTTGTTGTTTATTTGACTTTGTTGTTGTTGTTGTTGTTTATTTGACGTTGTTGTTGTTGTTGACTTAATTGTTGTTGTTGTTTATTTGACGTTGTTGTTGTTGTTGACTTAATTGTTGTTGTTGTTTATTTGACGTTGTTGTTGTTGTTGACGTTGTTGTTTATTTGACGTTGTTGTTGTTGTTGTTTATTTGACTTTGTTGTTGTTGTTGTTGTTGTTTATTTGACGTTGTTGTTGTTGTTGACGTTGTTGTTTATTTGACGTTGTTGTTGTTGTTTATTTGACGTTGTTGTTGTTGTTGACGTTGTTGTTGTTGTTTATTTGACGTTGTTGTTGTTGTTGACGTTGTTGTTTATTTGACGTTGTTGTTGTTGTTTATTTGACGTTGTTGTTGTTGTTGACGTTGTTGTTGTTGTTTATTTGACGTTGTTGTTGTTATTTATTTGACATTGTTGTTGTTGTTGACGTTGTTGTTGTTGTTGTTGTTGTTTATTTGACATTGTTGTTGTTGTTGTTGTTGTTGTTTATTTGACGTTGTTTTAGTATTGTTGTTTATTTGACATTGTTGTTGTTATTTATTTGACGTTGTTGTGGGTGACATTGTTGTTGTTGTTTATTTGACGTTATTGTTGTTGTTTATTTGATGTTGTTGTTGTTTATTTGACGTTGTTGTTGTTGTTTATTTGACATTTTTTGTTGTTGTTGTCGTTGTTGTTGTTGTTGACGTTGTTGTTGTTGTTTATTTGACTTTGTTGTTGTTGTTGTTGTTTATTTGACGTTGTTGTTGTTGTTGTTGACTTAATTGTTGTTGTTGTTTATTTGACGTTGTTGTTGTTGTTGACGTTGTTGTTTATTTGACGTTGTTGTTGTTGTTTATTTGACGTTGTTGTTGTTATTGCCGTTGTTGTTATTGTTTATTTGACGTTGTTGTTGTTATTTATTTGACATTGTTGTTGTTGTTGACGTTGTTGTTGTTGTTGTTGTTTATTTGACATTGTTGTTATTGTTGTTGACGTTGTTGTTGTTGTTGTTGTTTATTTGACGTTGTTTTAGTATTGTTGTTTATTTGACATTGTTGTTGTTATTTATTTGACGTTGTTGTGGGTGACATTGTTGTTGTTGTTTATTTGACGTTGTTGTTGTTGTTTATTTGACGAAGTTGTTGTTGTTGACGTTATTGTTGTTGTTGACGTTATTGTTGTTGTTGACGTTATTGTTGCTGTTGTTGTTGTTTATTTGACGTTTTTGTTGTTGTTGATGTTGTTGTTGTTGTTGTATATTTGACGTTGTTGTTGTTGTTATTGTTGTTGTTGTTGTTGTTGTTTATTTTACATTGTTGTTGTTGTTGTTTATTTGACGTTGTTGTTGTTTTTGTTTATTTGACGTTGCTGTTGTTGTTTATTTGACATTGTTGTTATTGACGGTGTTATTGTTATTGTTGTTATTTATTTGACATTGTTGTTGTTATTGTTGTTGTTGACGTTGTTGTTGTTTATTTGACGTTGTTGTTGTTGTTGTTCTTTATTTGACGTTCTTATTGTTTATTTGACGTTGTTGTTGTTGTTGTTTATTTGACGTTGTTGTTGTTGTTGTTTATTTGACGTTGTTGTTGTTGACGTTGTTGTTGTTGTTGTTGTTTATTTGACGTTGTTGTTGTTGTTGACGTTGTTGTTGTTGTTATTGTTTATTTGACGTTGTTGTTATTGTTGTTTATTTGGCGTTGTTGTTGATGTTGTTGACGTTATTGTTGTTGTTGTTTATTTGACGTTGTTGTTGTTGTTGACGTTGTTTTTGTTGTTGTTTATTTGACGTTGTTTTTGTTGTTGTTTATTTGACGTTGTTGTTGTTGTTGTTTATTTGACGTTGTTGTTGTTGTTGTTATTTATTTGACGTTGTTGTTGTTGTTGTTGTTTATTTGACATTGTTGTTGTTGACAGTGTTGTTGTTGTTGTTTATTTGACGTTGTGGTTGTTGTTGTTTATTTGACGTTGTTGTTGTTGACGTTGTTGTTGTTGTTGTTGTTTATTTGACGTTGTTGTTGTTGTTGACATAATTGTTGTTGTTGTTGTTGTTGTTTATTTGACGTTGTTGTTGTTGTTGACGTTGTTGTTGTTGTTGTTGTTGTTTATTTGTCGTTGTTGTTGTTGTTGACATAGTTGTTGTTGTTGTTTATTTGACGTTGTTGTTGTTGTTGTTTATTTGACGTTGTTGTTGTTGTTGTTTATTTGACATTGTTGTTGTTGTTGACGTTGTTGTTGTTGTTGTTTATTTGACATTGTTGTTGTTGTTGGTGTTGTTTATTTGACTTTGTTATTGTTGTTGTTGTTTATTTGACGTTGTTGTTGTTGTTGTTGTTTATTTGACTTTGTTGTTGTTGTTGTTGACGTTGTTGTTGTTGTTGTTATTTTTTATTTGACGTAGTTGTTGTTGACGTTGGTGTTGTTGTTGTTATTTTTTATTTGACGTAGTTGTTGTTGTTGACGTTGTTGTTGTTGTTTATTTGACGTTTTTGTTGTTGTTGATGTTGTTGTTGTTGTTGTTGTATATTTGACGTTGTTGTAGTTGTTATTGTTGTTGTTGTTGTTGTTTATTTGACATTGTTGTTGTTGTTGTTGTTTATTTGACGTTGTTGTTGTTGTTTATTTGACGATGTTGTTGTTGACGGTGTTGTTGTTGTTGTTGTCTGTTTGACATTGTTGTCGTTGTTGTTGTTGTTGACGTTGTTGTTGTTTATTTGACGTTAATTTTGTTTTTGTTCTTTATTTGACGTTGTTATTGTTTATTTGACGTTGTTGTTGTTGTTGTTTATTTAACGTTGTTGTTGTTGACATTGTTGTTGTTGTTATTGTTTATTTGACGTTGCTCTTCTTGTTGTTTATTTGGCGTAGTTGTTGTTGTTGACGTTGTTTATTTGACGTTGTTGTTGTTGACGTTGTTGTTGTTGTTGTTTATTTGACGTTGTTGTTGTTGACATAGTTGTTGTTGTTGTTGTTTATTTGACGTTGTTGTTGTTGTTGACGTTGTTGTTGTTGTTTATTTGACGTTGTTGTTGTTTATTTGACATTGTTGTTGTTGTTGACGTTGTTGTTGTTGTTTATTTGACATTGTTGTTGTTGTTGTTGTTGACGTTGTTGTTGTTGTTGTTTATTTCACTTTGTTGTTGTTGTTGTTGTTTATTTGACGTTGTTGTTGTTGTTGTTGACTTAATTGTTGTTTTTGTTTATTTGACGTTGTTGTTGTTGTTGTTGACGTTGTTGTTTATTTGACGTTGTTGTTGTTGTTGTTTATTTGACGTTGTTGTTGTTGTTGACGTTGTTGTTGACGTTGTTGTTGTTGTTTATTTGACGTTGTTGTTGTTATTTATTTGACATTGTTGTTGTTGTTGACGTTGTTGTTGTTGTTGTTTATTTGACATTGTTGTTGTTGTTGTTGACGTTGTTGTTGTTGTTGTTTATTTGACGTTGTTTTAGTATTGTTGTTTATTTGACATTGTTGTTGTTATTTATTTGACGTTGTTGTGGGTGACATTGTTGTTGTTGTTTATTTGACGTTGTTGTTGTTGTTTATTTGACGTAGTTGTTGTTGTTGACGTTATTGTTGTTGTTGACGTTATTGTTGTTGTTGTTGTTTATTTGACGTTTTTGTTATTGTTGTTGATGTTGTTGTTGTTGTTGTTGTTGTATATTTGACGTTGTTGTTGTTGTTATTGTTGTTGTTGTTGTTGTTGTTGTTTATTTGACATTGTTGTTGTTGTTGTTTATTTGACGTTGTTGTTATTGACGGTGTTATTGTTGTTGTTGTTGTTTATTTGACATTGTTGTTGTTGTTGTTGACGTTGTTGTTGTTTATTTGACGTTGTTGTTGTTGTTCTTTATTTGACGTTGTTATTGTTTATTTGACGTTGTTGTTGTTGACGTTGTTGTTGTTGTTATTTATTTGACGTTGTTGTTATTGTTGACATAGTTGTTGTTGTTGTTGTTTATTTGACTTTTTTGTTGTTGTTGATATTGTTGTTGTTTTCGTTGTTTTTTATTTGACGTTGTTGTAGTTGTTTAATTGACGTTGTTGTTGTTGTTTATTTGACGTTGTTGTTGTTAATGTGGTTGTTGTTGTTTATTTGACATTGTTGTTGTTGTTGTTGTTGTTGTTTATTTGACGTTGTTGTTGTTGTTGTTGTTATTGTTGTTGTTGTTGTTTATTTGACGTTGTTGTTGTTATTTATTTGACGTTGTTGTTGTTGTTGTTGTTTATTTGACGTTGTTGTTGTTGTTGACGTTGTTGTTGTTGTTTATTTGACATTGTTGTTGTTGTTATTATTTATTTGACGTTGTTGTTGTTTTTGTTTATTTGGCGTTGTTGTTGTTGTTGTTGACGTTGTTGTTGTTGTTTATTTGACGTTGTTGTTGTTGACGTTGTTTTTGTTGTTGTTTATTTGACGTTGTTTTTGTTGTTGTTTATTTGACGTTGTTGTTATTGTTGTTTATTTGACGTTGTTGTTGTTGTTGTTTTTTATTTGACGTTGTTGTTGTTGTTGTTTATTTGACATTGTTGTTGTTGACAGTGTTGTTGTTGTTATTTATTTGACGTTGTGGTTGTTGTTGTTTATTTGACGTTATTGTTGTTGACGTTGTTGTTGTTGTTGTTGTTGTTTATTTGACGTTTTTGTTG
This sequence comes from Vicia faba, assembly GCA_948472305.1. Classification (NCBI taxonomy): domain Eukaryota; kingdom Viridiplantae; phylum Streptophyta; class Magnoliopsida; order Fabales; family Fabaceae; genus Vicia; species Vicia faba. The sequence continues at coordinate 465,900,918 of OX451739.1, read as the reverse complement.
TTGTTGTTGTTTATTTGACGTTGTTGTTGTTATTGTTTATTTGACATTGTTTTTGTTGACGTTGTTGTTGTTGTTGTTGTTTATTTGACAATGTTGTTGTTGTTGTTGTTGTTTATTTGACTTTGTTGTTGTTGTTGTTTATTTGACGTTGTTGTTGTTGTTGTTTATTTGACTTTGTTGTTGTTGTTGTTGTTGTTTATTTGACGTTGTTGTTGTTGTTGACTTAATTGTTGTTGTTGTTTATTTGACGTTGTTGTTGTTGTTGACGTTGTTGTTTATTTGACGTTGTTGTTGTTGTTTATTTGACGTTGTTGTTGTTGTTGACGTTGTTGTTGTTGTTTATTTGACGTTGTTGTTGTTATTTATTTGACATTGTTGTTGTTGTTGACGTTGTTGTTGTTGTTGTTGTTTATTTGACATTGTTGTTGTTGTTGTTGTTGTTGTTGTTTATTTGACGTTGTTTTAGTATTGTTGTTTATTTGACATTGTTGTTGTTATTTATTTGACGTTGTTGTGGGTGACATTGTTGTTGTTGTTTATTTGACGTTATTGTTGTTGTTTATTTGATGTTGTTGTTGTTTATTTGACGTTGTTGTTGTTGTTTATTTGACATTTTTTGTTGTTGTTGTCGTTGTTGTTGTTGTTGACGTTGTTGTTGTTGTTTATTTGACTTTGTTGTTGTTGTTGTTGTTTATTTGACGTTGTTGTTGTTGTTGTTGACTTAATTGTTGTTGTTGTTTATTTGACGTTGTTGTTGTTGTTGACGTTGTTGTTTATTTGACGTTGTTGTTATTGTTTATTTGACGTTGTTGTTGTTGTTGCCGTTGTTGTTGCTGTTTATTTGACGTTGTTGTTGTTATTTATTTGACATTGTTGTTGTTGTTGACGTTGTTGTTGTTGTTGTTGTTTATTTGACATTGTTGTTATTGTTGTTGACGTTGTTGTTGTTGTTGTTGTTTATTTGACGTTGTTTTAGTATTGTTGTTTATTTGACATTGTTGTTGTTATTTATTTGACGTTGTTGTGGGTGACATTGTTGTTGTTGTTTATTTGACGTTGTTGTTGTTGTTTATTTGACGAAGTTGTTGTTGTTGACGTTATTGTTGTTGTTGACGTTATTGTTGTTGTTGACGTTATTGTTGTTGTTGTTGTTGTTTATTTGACGTTTTTGTTGTTGTTGATGTTGTTGTTGTTGTTGTATATTTGACGTTGTTGTTGTTGTTATTGTTGTTGTTGTTGTTGTTGTTTATTTTACATTGTTGTTGTTGTTGTTTATTTGACGTTGTTGTTGTTGTTGTTTATTTGACGTTGCTGTTGTTGTTTATTTGACATTGTTGTTATTGACGGTGTTATTGTTGTTGTTGTTATTTATTTGACATTGTTGTTGTTATTGTTGTTGTTGACGTTGTTGTTGTTTATTTGACGTTGTTGTTGTTGTTCTTTATTTGACGTTCTTATTGTTTATTTGACGTTGTTGTTGTTGTTGTTGTTGTTTATTTGACATTGTTGTTGTTGTTGTTTATTTGACGTTGTTGTTATTGACGTTGTTGTTGTTGTTGTTGTTGTTTATTTGACGTTGTTGTTGTTGTTGTTTATTTGACGTTGTTGTTGTTGACGTTGATGTTGTTGTTGTTTATTTGACGTTGTTGTTGTTGTTGACATAGTTGTTGTTGTTGTTGTTTATTTGACGTTTTTGTTGTTGTTGATGTTGTTGTTGTTTTCGTTGTTTTTTATTTGACGTTGTTGTAGTTGTTTAATTGACGTTGTTGTTGTTGTTGTTTATTTGACGTTGTTGTTGTTGTTGTTATTGTGGTTGTTGTTGTTTATTTGACGTTGTTGTTGTTGTTGTTGTTGTTTATTTGACGTTGTTGTTGTTGTTGTTATTGTTGTTGTTGTTGTTGTTTATTTGACGTTGTTGTTGTTGTTTATTTGACGTTGTTGTTGTTGTTGTTGTTGTTTATTTGACGTTGTTGTTGTTGTTGTTTATTTGACATTGTTGTGGTTGTTGTTATTGTTTATTTGACGTTGTTGTTGTTGTTGTTTATTTGACGTTGTTGTTGTGGACGTTGTTGTTGTTGTTTATTTGACGTTGTTGTTGTTGTTGACATAGTTGTTGTTGTTGTTGTTGTTTATTTGACGTTGTTGTTGTTGTTTATTTGGCGTTGTTGTTGTTGTTGACGTTGTTGTTGTTGTTGTTGTTGTTTATTTGACGTTGTTGTTGTTGTTGACGTTGTTTTTGTTGTTGTTTATTTGACGTTGTTGATGTTTATTTGACGTTGTTGTTGTTGTTGTTTATTTGACATTGTTGTTGTTGTTTATTTGACATTGTTGTTGTTGACGGTGTTGTTGTTGTTTATTTGACGTTGTTGTTGTTGTTGTTTATTTGACGTTGTTGTTGTTGTTGTTTGTTTGACGTTGTTGTTGTTGTTGACATAGTTGTTGTTGTTGTTTATTTGACGTTGTTGTTGTTGTTGTTTATTTGACATTGTTGTTGTTGTTGTCGTTGTTGTTGTTGTTGACGTTGTTGTTGTTGTTTATTTGACTTTGTTGTTGTTGTTGTTTATTTGACGTTGTTGTTGTTGTTGTTGACTTAATTGTTGTTGTTGTTTATTTGACGTTGTTGTTGTTGTTGACGTTGTTGTTTATTTGACGTTGTTGTTGTTGTTTATTTGACGTTGTTGTTGTTGTTGACGTTGTTGTTGTTGTTTATTTGACGTTGTTGTTGTTATTTATTTGACATTGTTGTTGTTGTTGACGTTGTTGTTGTTGTTGTTGTTGTTTATTTGACATTGTTGTTGTTGTTGTTGACGTCGTTGTTGTTGTTGTTGTTGTTTATTTGACGTTGTTTTAGTATTGTTGTTTATTTGACATTGTTGTTGTTATTTATTTGACGTTGTTGTGGGTGACATTGTTGTTGTTGTTTCTTTGACGTTGTTGTTGTTGTTTATTTGACGTAGTTGTTGTTGTTGACGTTATTGTTGTTGTTGACGTTATTGTTGTTGTTGTTGTTGTTTATTTGACGTTTTTGTTGTTCTTGATGTTGTTGTTGTTGTTGTATATTTGACGTTGTTGTTGTTGTTGTTTATTTGACATTGTTGTTGTTGTTGTTTATTTGACGTTGTTGTTGTTGTTTATTTGACGTTGTTGTTGTTGTTGTTTATTTGACATTGTTGTTATTGACGGTGTTATTGTTGTTGTTGTTATTTATTTGACATTGTTGTTGATGTTGTTGACGTTGTTGTTGTTTATTTGACGTCGTTGTTGTTGTTGTTCTTTATTTGACGTTCTTATTGTTTATTTGACGTTGTTGTTGTTGTTGTTTATTTGACGTTGTTGTTGTTGTTGTTTATTTGACGTTGTTGTTGTTAACGTTGTTGTTGTTGTTGTTGTTGTTTATTTGACGTTGTTGTTGTTGTTGTTTATTTGACGTTGTTGTTGTTGACGTTGATGTTGTTGTTGTTTATTTGACGTTGTTGTTGTTGTTAACATAGTTGTTGTTGTTGTTTATTTGACGTTTTTGTTGTTGTTGATGTTGTTGTTGTTTTCGTTGTTTTTTATTTGACGTTGTTGTAGTTGTTTAATTGACGTTGTTGTTGTTGTTGTTTATTTGACGTTGTTGTTGTTGTTGTTATTGTGGTTGTTGTTATTTATTTGACGTTGTTGTTGTTGTTGTTGTTGTTGTTTATTTGACGTCGTTATTGTTGTTGTTATTGTTGTTGATGTTGTTGTTTATTTGAAGTTGTTGTTGTTGTTTATTTGACGCTGTTGTTGTTGTTGTTGTTGTTTATTTGACGTTGTTGTTGTTGTTGACGTTGTTGTTGTTGTTTATTTGACATTGTTGTTGTTGTCGTTATTGTTTATTTGACGTTGTCGTTGTTGTTGTTTATTTGGCGTTGTTGTTGTTGTTGTTGACGTTGTTGTTGTTGTTGTTTATTTGACGTTGTTGTTGTTGTTGACGTTGTTTTTGTTGTTGTCTATTTGACGTTGTTTTTGTTGTTGTTTATTTGACGTTGTTGTTGTTGTTGTTTATTTGTCGTTGTTGTAGTTGTTGACATAGTTGTTGTTGTTGTTTATTTGACGTTGTTGTTGTTGTTGTTTATTTGACGTTGTTGTTGTTTGTTTGACATTGTTGTTGTTGTTGACGTTGTTGTTGTTGTTGTTTATTTGACATTGTTGTTGTTGTTGTTGTTTATTTGACTTTGTTGTTGTGGTTGTTGTTTATTTGACGTTGTTGTTGTTGACTTAGTTGTTGTTGTTGTTTATTTGACGTTGTTGTTGCTGTTGTTGACGTTGTTGTTTATTTGACATTGTTGTTGTTGTTTATTTTACGTTGTTGTTGTTGTTGACGTTGTTGTTGTTGTTTATTTGACGTTGTTGTTGTTGTTGACGTTGTTGTTGTTGTTGTTATTTTTTATTTGACGTAGTTGTTGTTGACGTTGTTGTTGTTGTTGTTATTTTTTATTTGACGTAGTTGTTGTTGTTGACGTTGTTGTTGTTGTTGTTTATTTGACGTTTTTGTTGTTGTTGATGTTGTTGTTGTTGTATATTTGATGTTGTTGTAGTTGTTATTGTTGTTGTTGTTGTTGTTGTTTATTTGACATTGTTGTTGTTGTTGTTTATTTGACGTTGTTGTTGTTGTTTATTTGACGTTGTTGTTTATTTGACGTTGTTGTTGTTGACGGTGTTGTTGTTGTTGTTGTTGTCTGTTTGACATTGTTGTCGTTGTTGTTGTTGTTGACGTTGTTGTTGTTTATTTGACGTTGTTTTTGTTTTTGTTCTTTATTTGACGTTGTTATTGTTTATTTGACGTTGTTGTTGTTGTTGTTGTTGTTTATTTAACGTTGTTGTTGTTGACGTTGTTGTTGTTGTTATTGTTTATTTGACGTTGCTCTTGTTGTTGTTTATTTGGCGTAGTTGTTGTTGTTGACGTTGTTGTTATTGTTGTTGTTTTTTTGACGTTTATGTTGTTGTTGTTTATTTGACGTTGTTGTTGTTGTTGTTGTTTATTTGACGTTGTTGTTGTTGACGGTGTTGTTGTTGTTGTTGTTTATTTGACGTTGTTGTTGTTGACGTTGTTTATTTGACGTTGTTGTTGTTGTTGTTGTTTATTTGACGTTGTTGTTGTTGACATAGTTGTTGTTGTTGTTGTTTATTTGACGTTGTTGTTGTTGTTGACGTTGTTGTTGTTGTTGTTTATTTGACGGTGTTGTTGTTTATTTGACATTGTTGTTGTTGTTGACGTTGTTGTTGTTGTTTATTTGACATTGTTGTTGTTGTTGACGTTGTTGTTGTTGTTGTTTATTTGACTTTGTTGTTGTTGTTGTTGTTTATTTGACGTTGTTGTGGGTGACATTGTTGTTGTTGTTTATTTGACGTTGTTGTTGTTGTTTATTTGACGAAGTTGTTGTTGTTGACGTTATTGTTGTTGTTGACGTTATTGTTGTTGTTGTTGTTGTTGTTTATTTGACGTTTTTGTTGTTGTTGATGTTGTTGTTGTTGTTGTATATTTGACGTTGTTGTTGTTGTTATTGTTGTTGTTGTTGTTGTTGTTTATTTGACATTGTTGTTGTTGTTGTTGTTTATTTGACGTTATTGTTGTTGTTTATTTGACGTTGCTGTTGTTGTTTATTTGACATTGTTGTTATTGACGGTGTTATTGTTGTTGTTGTTATTTATTTGACATTGTTGTTGTTGTTGACGTTGTTGTTGTTTATTTGACGTTGTTGTTGTTGTTGTTCTTTATTTGACGTTCTTATTGTTTATTTGACGTTGTTGTTGTTGTTGTTGTTGTTTATTTGACGTTGTTGTTATTGTTGTTTATTTGACGTTGTTGTTGTTGACGTTGTTGTTGTTGTTGTTGTTGTTTATTTGACGTTGTTGTTGTTGTTGTTTATTTGACGTTGTTGTTGTTGACGTTGATGTTGTTGTTGTTTATTTGACGTTGTTGTTGTTGTTGACATAGTTGTTGTTGTTGTTGTTTATTTGACGTTGTTTTAGTATTGTTGTTTATTTGACATTGTTGTTGTTATTTATTTGACGTTGTTGTGGGTGACATTGTTGTTGTTGTTTATTTGACGTTATTGTTGTTGTTTATTTGACGTTGTTGTTGTTTATTTGACGTTGTTGTTGTTGTTTATTTGACATTGTTGTTGTTGTTGTCGTTGTTGTTGTTGTTGACGTTGTTGTTGTTGTTTATTTGACTTTGTTGTTGTTGTTGTTGTTTATTTGACGTTGTTGTTGTTGTTGTTGACTTAATTGTTGTTGTTGTTTATTTGACGTTGTTGTTGTTGTTGACGTTGTTGTTTATTTGACGTTGTTGTTGTTGTTTATTTGACGTTGTTGTTGTTGTTGCCGTTGTTGTTGTTGTTTATTTGACGTTGTTGTTGTTATTTATTTGACATTGTTGTTGTTGTTGACGTTGTTGTTGTTGTTGTTGTTTATTTGACGTTGTTGTTGTTGTTGTTTATTTGACGTTGTTGTTGTTGACGTTGTTGTTGTTGTTGTTGTTTATTTGACGTTGTTGTTGTTGTTGTTTATTTGACGTTATTGTTGTTGATGTTGAAGTTGTTGTTGTTTATTTGACGTTGTTGTTGTTGTTGACATAGTTGTTTTTGTTGTTGTTTATTTGACGTTTTTGTTGTTGTTGATGTTGTTGTTGTTTTTGTTGTTTTTTATTTGACGTTGTTGTAGTTGTTTAATTGACGTTGTTGTTGTTGTTGTTTATTTGACGTTGTTGTTGTTGTTGTTGTTGTTATTGTGGTTGTTGTTGTTTATTTGATGTTGTTGTTGTTGTTGTTTATTTAACGCCGTTGTTGTTGTTGTTATTGTTGTTGTTGTTGTTTATTTGACGTTGTTGTTGTTGTTTATTTGACGTTGTTGTTGTTGTTGTTGTTTATTTGACGTTGTTGTTGTTGTTGACGTTGTTGTTGTTGTTTATTTGACATTGTTGTTGTTGTTGTTATTGTTTATTTGACGTTGTTGTTGTTGTTGTTTATTTGGCGTTATTGTTGTTGTTGTTGACGTTATTGTTGTTGTTGTTTATTTGACGTTGTTGTTGTTGTTGACGTCGTTTTTGTTGTTGTTTATTTGACGTTGTTTTTGTTGTTGTTTATTTGACGTTGTTGTTGTTGTTGTTTATTTGACGTTGTTGTTGTTGTTGTTTATTTGACGTTGTTGTTGTTGTTGTTGTTTATTTGACATTGTTGTTGTTGATAGTGTTGTTGTTGTTGTTTATTTGACGTTGTGGTTGTTGTTGTTTATTTGACGTTGTTGTTGTTGACGTTGTTGTTGTTGTTGTTTATTTGACGTTGTTGTTGTTGTTGACATAGTTGTTGTTGTTGTTGTTGTTGTTGTTTATTTGACGTTGTTGTTGTTGTTGACGTTGTTGTTGTTGTTGTTGTTTATTTGTCGTTGTTGTTGTTGTTGACATAGTTGTTGTTGTTGTTTATTTGACGTTGTTGTTGTTGTTGTTGTTGTTTATTTGACGTTGTTGTTGTTGTTGTTTATTTGACATTGTTGTTGTTGTTGACGTTGTTGTTGTTGTTGTTGTTTATTTGACATTGTTGTTGTTGTTGGTGTTGTTTATTTGACTTTGTTGTTGTTGTTGTTATTGTTGTTTATTTGACGTTGTTGTTGTTGTTGTTTATTTGACTTTGTTGTTGTTGTTGTTGTTTATTTGACGTTGTTGTTGTTGTTGACTTAGTTGTTGTTGTTGTTTATTTGACGTTGTTGTTGTTGTTGACGTTGTTGTTTATTTGACATTGTTGTTGTTGTTTATTTTACGTTGTTGTTGTTGTTGACGTTGTTGTTGTTGTTTATTTGACGTTGTTGTTGTTGACGTTGTTGTTGTTGTTGTTATTTTTTATTTGACGTAGTTGTTGTTGACGTTGTTGTTGTTGTTGTTATTTTTTATTTGACGTAGTTGTTGTTGTTGACGTTGTTGTTGTTGTTGTTTATTTGACGTTTTTGTTGTTGTTGATGTTGTTGTTGTTGTTGTATATTTGACGTTGTTGTAGTTGTTATTGTTGTTGTTGTTGTTGTTGTTTATTTGACATTGTTGTTGTTGTTGTTTATTTGACGTTGTTATTGTTGTTTATTTGACGATGTTGTTGTTGACGGTGTTGTTGTTGTTGTTGTTGTCTGTTTGACATTGTTGTCGTTGTTGTTGTTGTTGACGTTGTTGTTGTTTATTTGACGTTGTTTTTGTTTTTTTTCTTTATTTGACGTTGTTATTGTTTATTTGACGTTGTTGTTGTTGTTTATTTAACGTTGTTGTTGTTGACATTGTTGTTGTTGTTATTGTTTATTTGACGTTGCTCTTGTTGTTGTTTATTTGGCGTAGTTGTTGTTGTTGACGTTGTTGTTATTGTTGTTGTTTATTTGACGTTTATGTTGTTGTTGTTTATTTGACGTTGTTGTTGTTGTTGTTGTTGTATATTTGACGTTGTTATAGTTGTTATTGCTGTTGTTGTTGTTGTTTATTTGACATTGTTGTTGTTGTTGTTTATTTGACGTTGTTGTTTATTTGACGTTGTTGTTGTTGACGGTGTTGTTGTTGTTGTTGTCTGTTTGACATTGTTGTTGTTGTTGACGTTGTTGTTGTTTATTTGACGTTGTTGTTGTTGTTGTTCTTTATTTGACGTTGTTATTGTTTATTTGACGTTGTTGTTGTTGTTTATTTAACGTTGTTGTTGTTGACATTGTTGTTGTTGTTATTGTTTATTTGACGTTGTTGTTGTTGTTGTTTATTTGACGTAGTTGTTGTTGTTGACGTTGTTGTTATTGTTGTTGTTTATTTGACGTTTATGTTGTTGTTGATGTTGTTGTTGTTGTTGTTTATTTGACGTTGTTGTTGTTTATTTGACGTTGTTGTTGTTGATGGTGTTGTTGTTGTTTATTTGACGTTGTTGTGGTTGTTGTTTATTTGACGTTGTTGTTGTTGACGTTGTTGTTGTTGTTGTTTATTTGACGTTGTTGTTGTTGTTGTTGTTGACATAGTTGTTGTTGTTGTTGTTGTTCATTTGACGTTGTTGTTATTGTTGACGTTGTTGTTGTTGTTGTTTATTTGACGTTGTTGTTGTTGTTTATTTGACATTGTTGTTGTTGTTGACGTTGTTGTTGTGGTTTATTTGACATTGTTGTTGTTGTTGTTGTTGACGTTGTTGTTGTTGTTGTTTATTTGACTTTATTGTTGTTGTTGTATATTTGACGTTGTTGTTGTTGTTGACTTAATTGTTGTTGTTGTTGTTTATTTGACGTTGTTGTTGTTGTTGACGTTGTTGTTTATTTGACGTTGTTGTTGTTGTTTATTTGACGTTGTTGTTGTTGACGTTGTTGTTGTTGTTTATTTGACGTTGTTGTTGTTATTTATTTGACATTGTTGTTGTTGTTGACGTTGTTGTTGTTATTGTTGTTTATTTGACATTGTTGTTGTTGTTGTTGTTTATTTGACGTTGTTTTAGTATTGTTGTTTATTTGACATTGTTGTTGTTATTTATTTGACGTTGTTGTGGGTGACATTGTTGTTGTTGTTGTTTATTTGACGTTGTTGTTGTTTATTTGTTGTAGTTGTAGTTGTTGACGTTATTGTTGTTGTTGACGTTATTGTTGTTGCTGTTGTTGTTGTTTATTTGACGGTTTTGTTGTTGTTGATGTTGTTGTTGTTGTTGTATATTTGACGTTGTTGTTGTTATTGTTATTGTTGTTTATTTGACATTGTTGTTGTTGTTGTTTATTTGACGTTGTTGTTGTTTATTTGACGTTGTTGTTGTTGTTTATTTGACATTGTTGTTGTTGACGGTGTTATTGTTGTTGTTGTTTATTTGACATTGTTGTTGTTGTTGACGTTGTTGTTGTTTATTTGACGTTGTTGTTGTTGTTGTTCTTTATTTGACATTGTTATTAGTTATTTGACGTTGTTGTTGTTGTTAATTTGACGTTGTTGTTGTTGACGGTGTTGTTGTTGTTGTTTATTTGACGTTGTTGATGTTGTTGACATTGTTGTTGTTGTTGTTGTTTATTTGACGTTTTTGTTGTTGTTGATGTTGTTGTTGTTTTCGTTGTTGTTTATTTGACGTTGTTGTAGTTGTTTAATTGACGTTGTTGTTGTTGTTGTTTATTTGACGTTGTTGTTGTTGTTGTTATTGTGGTTGTTGTTGTTTATTTGACGTTATTGTTGTTGTTGTTTATTTGACGCTATTGTTGTTGTTATTGTTTATTTGACGTTGTTGTTGTTGTTGACGTTGTTGTTGTTGTTGTTTATTTGACGTTGTTGTTGTTGTTTATTTGACATTGTTGTTGTTGTTATTGTTTATTTGACGTTGTTGTTGTTGTTTATTTGGCGTTGTTCTTGTTGTTGACGTTGTTGTTGTTGTTGTTTATTTGACATTGTTTTTGTTGTTGACGTTGTTTTTGTTGTTGTTTATTTGATGTTGTTGTTGTTGTTGTTTATTTGACGTCGTTGTTGTTGTTTATTTGACGTTGTTGTTGTTGTTTGTTTGACGTTGTTGTTGTTGTTGTTTATTTGAAATTGTTGTTGCTGACGGTGTTGTTGTTTTTGTTTATTTGACGTTGTTGTTGTTGTTGTTTATTTGACGTTGTTGTTGTGGACGTTGTTGTTGTTGTTTATTTGACGTTGTTGTTGTTGTTGACATAGTTGTTGTTGTTGTTGTTGTTTATTTGACGTTGTGACTGTTGTTTATTTGGCGTTGTTGTTGTTGTTGACGTTGTTGTTGTTCTTGTTGTTGTTTATTTGACGTTGTTGTTGTTGTTGACGTTGTTTTTGTTGTTGTTTATTTGACGTTGTTGTTGTTAATTTGACGTTGTTGTTGTTGTTTATTTGACGTTTATGTTGTTGTTGTTTATTTGACGTTGTTGTTGTTGTTGTTGTTTATTTGACATTGTTGTTGTTGACGGTGTTGTTGTTGTTTATTTGACGTTGTTGTTGTTGTTGTTTATTTGACGTTGTTGTTGTTGTTGTTTGTTTGACGTTGTTGTTGACATAGTTGTTGTTGTTGTTTATTTGACGTTGTTGTTGTTGTTTATTTGACATTGTTGTTGTTGTCGTTGTTGTTGTTGTTGATGTTGTTGTTGTTGTTTATTTGACTTTGTTTTTGTTGTTGTTGTTGTTGTTTATTTGACGTTGTTGTTGTTGTTGTTGTTGACTTAATTGTTGTTGTTGTTTATTTGACGTTGTTGTTGTTGTTGACGTTGTTGTTTATTTGACGTTGTTGTTGTTGACGTTGTTGTTGTTGTTGTTTATTTGACGTTGTTGTTGTTATTTATTTGACATTGTTGTTGTTGTTTATTTGACATTGTTGTTGTTGTTGTTGACGTTGTTGTTATTGTTGTTGTTGTTGTTTATTTGACGTTGTTTTAGTATTGTTGTTTATTTGACATTGTTGTTGTTATTTATTTAACGTTGTTGTGGGTGAAATTGTTGTTGTTGTTTATTTGACGTTGTTGTTGTTGTTTATTTGACGTAGTTGTTGTTGTTGACGTTATTGTTGTTGTTGACGTTATTGTTGTTGTTGTTGTTGTTTATTTGACGTTTTTGTTGTTGTTGATGTTGTTGTTGTTGTTGTATATTTGACGTTGTTGTTGTTGTTATTGTTGTTGTTGTTGTTGTTTATTTGACATTGTTGTTGTTGTTGTTTATTTGACGTTGTTGTTGTTGTTTAGTTGACGTTGCTGTTGTTGTTTATTTGACATTGTTGTTATTGACGGTGTTATTGTTGTTGTTGTTATTTATTTGACATTGTTGTTGTTGTTGTTGACGTTGTTATTGTTTATTTGACGTTGTTGTTGTTGTTGTTCTTTATTTGACGTTCTTATTGTTTATTTGACGTTGTTGTTGTTGTTGTTTATTTGACGTTGTTGTTGTTGTTTATTTGACGTTGTTGTTGTTGTTGTTGTTTATTTGACGTTGTTGTTGTTGTTTATTTGACGTTGTTGTTGTTGACGTTGATGTTGTTGTTGTTTATTTGACGTTGTTGTTGTTGTTGACATAGTTGTTGTTGTTGTTGTTTATTTGACGTTTTTGTTGTTGTTGATGTTGTTGTTGTTTTCGTTGTTTTTTATTTGACGTTGTTGTAGTTGTTTAATTGACGTTGTTGTTGTTGTTGTTTATTTGACGTTGTTGTTGTTGTTGTTATTGTGGTTGTTGTTGTTTATTTGACGTTGTTGTTGTTGTTGTTGTTTATTTGACGTCGTTGTTGTTGTTGTTATTGTTGTTGTTGTTGTTTATTTGACGTTGTTGTTGTTGTTTATTTGACGCTGTTGTTGTTGTTGTTGTTGTTTATTTGACGTTGTTGTTGTTGTTATTTATTTGACATTGTTGTTGTTGTTGTTATTGTTTATTTGACGTTGTTGTTGTTGTTGTTTATTTGACGTTGTTGTTGTTGTTTATTTGACATTGTTGTTGTTGTTGTTATTGTTTATTTGACGTTGTTGTTGTTGTTGTTGTTGTTTATTTGACGTTGTTGTTGTGGACGTTGTTGTTGTTGTTGTTGACATAGTTGTTGTTGTTGTTTATTTGACGTTGTTGTTGTTGTTTATTTGGCGTTGTTGTTGTTGTTGACGTTGTTGTTGTTGTTGTTGTTGTTTATTTGACGTTGTTGTTGTTGTTGTTGTTGTTTATTTGACGTTGTTGTTGTTGTTGACGTTGTTTTTGTTGTTGTTTATTTGACGTTGTTGTTGTTTATTTGACGTTGTTGTTGTTGTTTATTTGACGTTGTTGTTGTTGTTATTTATTTGACGTTGTTGTTGTTGTTTATTTGACATTGTTGTTGTTGACGGTGTTGTTGTTGTTTATTTGACGTTGTTGTTGTTGTTGTTTATTTGACGTTGTTGTTGTTGTTTGTTTGACGTTGTTGTTGTTGTTGACATAGTTGTTGTTGTTGTTTATTTGACGTTGTTGTTGTTGTTTATTTGACATTGTTGTTGTTGTTGTCGTTGTTGTTGTTGTTGTTGACGTTGTTGTTGTTGTTTATTTGACTTTGTTGTTGTTGTTGTTGTTGTTGTTTATTTGACGTTGTTGTTGTTGTTGTTGACTTAATTGTTGTTGTTGTTTATTTGACGTTGTTGTTGTTGTTGACGTTGTTATTTATTTGACGTTGTTGTTGTTGTTGTTTATTTGACGTTGTTGTTGTTGTTGACGTTGTTGTTGTTGTTTATTTGACGTTGTTGTTATTTATTTGACATTGTTGTTGTTTATTTGACATTGTTGTTGTTGTTGTTGTTTATTTGACATTGTTGTTGTTGTTGACGTTGTTGTTGTTGTTTATTTGACGTTGTTGTTGTAATTTATTTGACATTGTTGTTGTTTATTTGACATTGTTGTTGTTGTTGTTGTTTATTTGACGTTGTTGTTGTTGTTTATTTGACATCGTTGTTGTTTTTGTTGTTGTTGTTTATTTGACGTTGTTTTAGTATTGTTGTTTATTTGACATTGTTGTTGTTATTTATTTGACGTTGTTGTGGGTGACATTGTTGTTGTTGTTTATTTGACGTAGTTGTTGTTGTTGACGTTATTGTTGTTGTTGACGTTATTGTTGTTGTTGTTGTTGTTTATTTGACGTTTTTGTTGTTGTTGATGTTGTTGTTGTTGTATATTTGACGTTGTTGTTGTTGTTGTTGTTTATTTGACATTGTTGTTGTTGTTGTTTATTTGACGTTGTTGTTGTTGTTTATTTGACGTTGTTGTTGTTGTTTATTTGACATTGTTGTTATTGACGGTGTTATTGTTGTTGTTGTTATTTATTTGACATTGTTGTTGATGTTGTTGACGTTGTTGTTGTTTATTTGACGTTGTTGTTGTTGTTGTTCTTTATTTGACGTTCTTATTGTTTATTTGACGTTGTTGTTGTTGTTTATTTGACGTTGTTGTTGTTGTTGTTTATTTGACGTTGTTGTTGTTGACGTTGTTGTTGTTGTTATTTATTTGACGTTGTTGTTGTTGTTGTTTATTTGACGTTGTTGTTGTTGACGTTGATGTTGTTGTTGTTTATTTGACGTTGTTGTTGTTGTTGACATAGTTGTTGTTGTTGTTGTTTATTTGACGTTTTTGTTGTTGTTGATGTTGTTGTTGTTTTCGTTGTTTTTTATTTGACGTTGTTGTAGTTGTTTAATTGACGTTGTTGTTGTTGTTGTTTATTTGACGTTGTTGTTGTTGTTGTTGTTGTTATTGTGGTTGTTGTTGTTTATTTGACGTTGTTGTTGTTGTTGTTGTTGTTTATTTGACATCATTGTTGTTGTTGTTATTGTTGTTGTTGTTGTTGTTTATTTGACGTTGTTGTTGTTGTTGTTGTTGTTTATTTGACGTTGTTGTTGTTGTTGACGTTGTTGTTGTTGTTTATTTGACATTGTTGTTGTTGTTATTGTTTATTTGACGTTGTTGTTGTTGTTGTTGTTTATTTGGCGTTGTTGTTGTTGTTGACGTTGTTGTTGTTGTTGTTGTTTATTTGACATTGTTGTTGTTGTTGTTGACGTTGTTGTTGTTGTTGTTGTTGTTGTTTATTTGACGTTGTTTTAGTATTGTTGTTTATTTGACATTGTTGTTGTTATTTATTTGACGTTGTTGTGGGTGACATTGTTGTTGTTGTTTATTTGACGTTGTTGTTGTTGTTTATTTGATGTAGTTGTTATTGTTGACGGTATTGTTGTTGTTGACGTTATTGTTGTTGTTGTTGTTGTTTATTTGACGTTTTTGTTGTTGTTGATGTTGTTGCTGTTGTATATTTGACGTTGTTGTTGTTGTTGTTTATTTGACATTGTTGTTGTTGTTGTTTATTTGACGTTGTTGTTGTTGTTTATTTGACGTTGTTGTTGTTGTTTATTTGACATTGTTGTTATTGACGGTGTTATTGTTGTTGTTGTTATTTATTTGACATTGTTGTTGATGTTGTTGACGTTGTTGTTGTTTATTTGACGTTGTTGTTGTTGTTCTTCTTTGTTTGACGTTCTTATTGTTTATTTGACGTTGTTGTTGTTGTTTATTTGACGTTGTTGTTGTTGTTGTTGTTTATTTGACGTTGTTGTTGTTGACGTTGTTGTTGTTGTTGTTGTTTATTTGACGTTGTTGTTGTTGTTGTTTATTTGACGTTATTGTTGTTGACGTTGATGTTGTTGTTGTTTATTTGACGTTGTTGTTGTTGTTGACATAGTTGTTTTTGTTGTTGTTTATTTGACGTTTTTGTTGTTGTTGATGTTGTTGTTGTTTTCGTTGTTTTTTATTTGACGTTGTTGTAGTTGTTTAATTGACGTTGTTGTTGTTGTTGTTTATTTGACGTTGTTGTTGTTGTTGTTATTGTGGTTGTTGTTGTTTATTTGACGTTGTTGTTGTTGTTGTTGTTTATTTGACGTCGTTGTTGTTGTTGTTATTGTTGTTGTTGTTGTTGTTTATTTGACGTTGTTGTTGTTGTTTATTTGACGTTGTTGTTGTTGTTGTTGTTTATTTGACGTTGTTGTTGTTGTTGACGTTGTTGTTGTTGTTTATTTGACATTGTTGTTGTTGTTGTTATTGTTTATTTGACGTTGTTGTTATTGTTGTTTATTTGGCGTTGTTGTTGATGTTGTTGACGTTATTGTTGTTGTTGTTTATTTGACGTTGTTGTGGTTGTTGACGTTGTTTTTGTTGTTGTTTATTTGACGTCGTTCTTGTTGTTGTTTATTTGACGTTGTTGTTGTTGTTGTTTATTTGACGTTGTTGTTGTTGTTGTTATTTATTTGACGTTGTTGTTGTTGTTGTTTATTTGACATTGTTGTTGTTGACAGTGTTGTTGTTGTTGTTTATTTGACGTTGTGGTTGTTGTTGTTTATTTGACGTTGTTGTTGTTGACGTTGTTGTTGTTGTTGTTTATTTGACGTTGTTGTTGTTGACATAATTGTTGTTGTTGTTTATGTTGTTTATTTGACGTTGTTGTTGTTGTTGACGTTGTTGTTGTTGTTGTTGTTGTTTATTTGTCGTTGTTGTTGTTGTTGACATAGTTGTTGTTGTTGTTTATTTGACGTTGTTGTTGTTGTTGTTGTTTATTTGACGTTGTTGTTGTTGTTGTTTTTTTGACATTGTTGTTGTTGTTGACGTTGTTGTTGTTGTTGTTTATTTGACATTGTTGTTGTTGTTGGTGTTGTTTATTTGACTTTGTTGTTGTTGTTGTTGTTTATTTGACGTTGTTGTTGTTGTTGTTGTTTATTTGACTTTGTTGTTGTTGTTGTTTATTTGACGTTGTTGTTGTTGTTGACTTAGTTGTTGTTGTTGTTTATTTGACGTTGGTTTTGTTGTTGACGTTGTTGTTTATTTGACATTGTTGTTGTTGTTTATTTTACGTTGTTGTTGTTGTTGACGTTGTTGTTGTTGTTTATTTGACGTTGTTGTTGTTGACGTTGTTGTTGTTGTTGTTATTTTTTATTTGACGTAGTTGTTGTTGACGTTGTTGTTGTTGTTGTTGTTATTTTTTATTTGACGTAGTTGTTGTTGTTGACGTTGTTGTTGTTGTTGTTTATTTGACGTTTTTGTTGTTGTTGATGTTGTTGTTGTTGTTGTATATTTGACGTTGTTGTAGTTGTTATTGTTGTTGTTGTTGTATTTTATTTGACATTGTTGTTGTTGTTGTTGTTTATTTGACGTTGTTGTTGTTGTTTATTTGACGATGTTGTTGTTGACGTTGTTGTCTGTTTGACATTGTTGTCGTTGTTGTTGTTGTTGACGTTGTTGTTGTTTATTTGACGTTAATTTTGTTTTTGTTCTTTATTTGACGTTGTTATTGTTTATTTGACGTTGTTGTTGTTGTTGTTTATTTAACGTTGTTGTTGTTGACATTGTTGTTGTTGTTATTGTTTATTTGACGTTGCTCTTCTTGTTGTTTATTTGGCGTAGTTGTTGTTGTTGACGTTGTTTATTTGACGTTGTTGTTGTTGACGTTGTTGTTGTTGTTGTTTATTTGACGTTGTTGTTGTTGACATAGTTGTTGTTGTTGTTGTTTATTTGACGTTGTTGTTGTTGTTGACGTTGTTGTTGTTGTTTATTTGACGTTGTTGTTGTTTATTTGACATTGTTGTTGTTGTTGACGTTGTTGTTGTTGTTTATTTGACATTGTTGTTGTTGTTGTTGACGTTGTTGTTGTTGTTGTTTATTTCACTTTGTTGTTGTTGTTGTTTATTTGACGTTGTTGTTGTTGTTGTTGACTTAATTGTTGTTTTTGTTTATTTGACGTTGTTGTTGTTGTTGTTGACGTTGTTGTTTATTTGACGTTGTTGTTGTTGTTGTTGTTTATTTGACGTTGTTGTTGTTGTTGACGTTGTTGTTGTTGTTTATTTGACGTTGTTGTTGTTATTTATTTGACATTGTTGTTGTTGTTGACGTTGTTGTTGTTGTTGTTTATTTGACATTGTTGTTGTTGTTGTTGACGTTGTTGTTGTTGTTGTTTATTTGACGTTGTTTTAGTATTGTTGTTTATTTGACATTGTTGTTGTTATTTATTTGACGTTGTTGTGGGTGACATTGTTGTTGTTGTTTATTTGACGTTGTTGTTGTTGTTTATTTGACGTAGTTGTTGTTGTTGACGTTATTGTTGTTGTTGACGTTATTGTTGTTGTTGTTGTTTATTTGACGTTTTTGTTATTGTTGTTGATGTTGTTGTTGTTGTGGTTGTATATTTGACGTTGTTGTTGTTGTTATTGTTGTTGTTGTTGTTGTTTATTTGACATTGTTGTTGTTGTTGTTTATTTGACGTTGTTGTTATTGACGGTGTTATTGTTGTTGTTGTTGTTTATTTGACATTGTTGTTGTTGTTGTTGACGTTGTTGTTGTTTATTTGACGTTGTTGTTGTTGTTCTTTATTTGACGTTGTTATTGTTTATTTGACGTTGTTGTTGTTGACGTTGTTGTTGTTGTTGTTTATTTGACGTTGTTGTTATTGTTGACATAGTTGTTGTTGTTGTTGTTTATTTGACTTTTTTGTGGTTGTTGATATTGTTGTTGTTTTCGTTGTTTTTTATTTGACGTTGTTGTAGTTGTTTAATTGACGTTGTTGTTGTTGTTTATTTGACGTTGTTGTTGTTGTTAATGTGGTTGTTGTTGTTTATTTGACATTGTTGTTGTTGTTGTTGTTGTTTATTTGACGTTGTTGTTGTTGTTGTTGTTGTTATTGTTGTTGTTGTTGTTTATTTGACGTTGTTGTTGTTATTTATTTGACGCTGTTGTTGTTGTTGTTGTTTATTTGACGTTGTTGTTGTTGTTGACGTTGTTGTTGTTGTTTATTTGACATTGTTGTTGTTGTTATTATTTATTTGACGTTGTTGTTGTTTTTGTTTATTTGGCGTTGTTGTTGTTGTTGTTGACGTTGTTGTTGTTGTTTATTTGACGTTGTTGTTGTTGACGTTGTTTTTGTTGTTGTTTATTTGACGTTGTTTTTGTTGTTGTTTATTTGACGTTGTTGTTATTGTTGTTTATTTGACGTTGTTGTTGTTGTTGTTTTTTATTTGACGTTGTTGTTGTTGTTGTTTATTTGACATTGTTGTTGTTGACAGTGTTGTTGTTGTTATTTATTTGACGTTGTGGTTGTTGTTGTTTATTTGACGTTATTGTTGTTGACGTTGTTGTTGTTGTTGTTGTTGTTTATTTGACGTTTTTGTTGTTGTTGTTGTTTATTTGACGTTGTTGTTGTTATTGTTTATTTGACATTGTTGTTGTTGACATTGTTGTTGTTGTTGTTTATTTGACAATGTTGTTGTTGTTGTTGTTGTTTATTTGACTTTGTTGTTGTTGTTGTTTATTTGACGTTGTTGTTGTTGTTGACTTAGTTGTTGTTGTTGTTGTTTATTTCACGTTGTTGTTATTGACGTTGTTGTTTATTTGACATTGTTGTTGTTGTTTATTTGAAGTTGTTGTTATTGACGTTGTTGTTGTTGTTTATTTGACGTTGTTGTTGTTGACGTTGTTGTTGTTGTTGTTATTGTTTATTTGACGTAGTTGTTGTTGTTGACGTTGTTGTTGTTGTTTATTTGACGTTTTTGTTGTTGTTGATGTTGTTGTTGTTGTATATTTGACGTTGTTATAGTTGTTATTGTTGTTGTTGTTGTTGTTTATTTGACGTTGTTGTTGTTGTTTATTTGACGTTGTTGTTATTGTTGTTGTTTATTTGACGTTTATGTTGTTGTTGATGTTGTTGTTGTTGTTGTTTATTTGACGTTGTTGTTGACGGTGTTATTGATGTTGTTTATTTGACGTTGTTGTGGTTGTTGTTTCTTTGACGTTGTTGTTGTTGTTGTTTATTTGACGTTGTTGTTGTTGTTGACATAGTTGTTGTTGTTGTTGTTCATTTGACGTTGTTGTTGTTGTTGACGTTGTTGTTGTTGTTGTTTATTTGACGTTGTTGTTGTTGTTGTTTATTTGACATTGTTGTTGTTGTTGACGTTGTTGTTGTTTTTTATTTGACATTGTTGTTGTTGTTGTTGTTGACGTTGTTGTTGTTGTTGTTTATTTGACTTTGTTGTTGTTGTTGTTGTTTATTTGACGTTGTTGTTGTTGTTGACTTAATTGTTGTTGTTGTTTATTTGACGTTGTTGTTGTTGTTGACTTAATTGTTGTTGTTGTTTATTTGACGTTGTTATTGTTGTTGACGTTGTTGTTTATTTGATGTTGTTGTTGTTGTTGTTTATTTGACTTTGTTGTTGTTGTTGTTGTTTATTTGACGTTGTTGTTGTTGTTGACTTAATTGTTGTTGTTGTTTATTTGACGTTGTTGTTGTTGTTGACGTTGTTGTTTATTTGACGTTGTTGTTGTTGTTTATTTGACGTTGTTGTTGTTGTTGACGTTGTTGTTGTTGTTTATTTGACGTTGTTGTTGTTATTTATTTGACATTGTTGTTGTTGTTGACGTTGTTGTTGTTGTTGTTGTTTATTTGACATTGTTGTTGTTGTTGTTGTTTATTTGACATTGTTGTTGTTGTTGTTGTTGTTGTTGTTGTTTATTTGACGTTGTTTTAGTATTGTTGTTTATTTGACATTGTTGTTGTTATTTATTTGACGTTGTTGTGGGTGACATTGTTGTTGTTGTTTATTTGACGTTATTGTTGTTGTTTATTTGATGTTGTTGTTGTTTATTTGACGTTGTTGTTGTTGTTTATTTGACATTGTTGTTGTTGTTGTCGTTGTTGTTGTTGTTGACGTTGTTGTTGTTGTTTATTTGACTTTGTTGTTGTTGTTGTTGTTTATTTGACGTTGTTGTTGTTGTTGTTGACTTAATTGTTGTTGTTGTTTATTTGACGTTGTTGTTGTTGTTGACGTTGTTGTTTATTTGACGTTGTTGTTGTTGTTTATTTGACGTTGTTGTTGTTGTTGCCGTTGTTGTTGTTGTTTATTTGACCTTGTTGTTGTTATTTATTTGACATTGTTGTTGTTGTTGACGTTGTTGTTGTTGTTGTTGTTTATTTGACATTGTTGTTATTGTTGTTGACGTTGTTGTTGTTGTTGTTGTTTATTTGACGTTGTTTTAGTATTGTTGTTTATTTGACATTGTTGTTGTTATTTATTTGACGTTGTTGTGGGTGACATTGTTGTTGTTGTTTATTTGACGTTGTTGTTGTTGTTTATTTGACGAAGTTGTTGTTGTTGACGTTATTGTTGTTGTTGACGTTATTGTTGTTGTTGACGTTATTGTTGTTGTTGTTGTTGTTTATTTGATGTTTTTGTTGTTGTTGATGTTGTTGTTGTTGTTGTATATTTGACGTTGTTGTTGTTGTTATTGTTGTTGTTGTTGTTGTTGTTGTTTATTTTACATTGTTGTTGTTGTTGTTTATTTGACGTTGTTGTTGTTGTTGTTTATTTGACGTTGTTGTTGTTGTTTATTTGACATTGTTGTTATTGACGGTGTTATTGTTGTTGTTGTTATTTATTTGACATTGTTGTTGTTATTGTTGTTGTTGACGTTGTTATTGTTTATTTGACGTTGTTGTTGTTGTTGTTCTTTATTTGACGTTCTTATTGTTTATTTGACGTTGTTGTTGTTGTTGTTGTTTATTTGACGTTGTTGTTGTTGTTGTTGTTTATTTGACGTTGTTGTTGTTGACGTTGTTGTTGTTGTTGTTGTTTATTTGACGTTGTTGTTGTTGTTGTTTATTTGACGTTGTTGTTGTTGACGTTGATGTTGTTGTTGTTTATTTGACGTTGTTGTTGTTGTTGACATAGTTGTTGTTGTTGTTGTTTATTTGACGTTTTTGTTGTTGTTGATGTTGTTGTTGTTTTCGTTGTTTTTTATTTGACGTTGTTGTAGTTGTTTAATTGACGTTGTTGTTGTTGTTGTTTATTTGACGTTGTTGTTGTTGTTGTTATTGTGGTTGTTGTTGTTTATTTGACGTTGTTGTTGTTGTTGTTGTTTATTTGACGTTGTTGTTGTTGTTGTTATTGTTGTTGTTGTTGTTGTTTATTTGACGTTGTTGTTGTTGTTTATTTGACGTTGTTGTTGTTGTTGTTGTTGTTTATTTGACGTTGTTGTTGTTGTTGTTGTTGTTTATTTGACGTTGTTGTTGTTGTTGTTTATTTGACATTGTTGTTGTTGTTGTTATTGTTTATTTGACGTTGTTGTTGTTGTTGTTTATTTGACGTTGTTGTTGTGGACGTTGTTGTTGTTGTTTATTTGACGTTGTTGTTGTTGTTGACATAGTTGTTGTTGTTGTTGTTGTTTATTTGACGTTGTTGTTGTTGTTTATTTGGCGTTGTTGTTGTTGTTGACGTTGTTGTTGTTGTTGTTGTTGTTTATTTGACGTTGTTGTTGTTGTTGACGTTGTTTTTGTTGTTGTTTATTTGACGTTGTTGATGTTTATTTGACGTTGTTGTTGTTGTTGTTTATTTGACATTGTTGTTGTTGTTTATTTGACATTGTTGTTGTTGACGGTGTTGTTGTTGTTTATTTGACGTTGTTGTTGTTGTTGTTTATTTGACGTTGTTGTTGTTGTTGTTTGTTTGACGTTGTTGTTGTTGTTGACATAGTTGTTGTTGTTGTTTATTTGACGTTGTTGTTGTTGTTGTTTATTTGACATTGTTGTTGTTGTTGTCGTTGTTGTTGTTGTTGACGTTGTTGTTGTTGTTGTTGTTTATTTGACTTTGTTGTTGTTGTTGTTGTTTATTTGACGTTGTTGTTGTTGTTGTTGACTTAATTGTTGTTGTTGTTTATTTGACGTTGTTGTTGTTGTTGACGTTGTTGTTTATTTGACGTTGTTGTTGTTGTTTAATTGACGTTGTTGTTGTTGTTGACGTTGTTGTTGTTGTTGTTGTTTATTTGACGTTGTTGTTGTTATTTATTTGACATTGTTGTTGTTGTTGACGTTGTTGTTGTTGTTGTTGTTTATTTGACATTGTTGTTGTTGTTGTTGACGTCGTTGTTGTTGTTGTTGTTGTTTATTTGACGTTGTTTTAGTATTGTTGTTTATTTGACATTGTTGTTGTTATTTATTTGACGTTGTTGTGGGTGACATTGTTGTTGTTGTTTCTTTGACGTAGTTGTTGTTGTTGACGTTATTGTTGTTGTTGACGTTATTGTTGTTGTTGTTGTTGTTTATTTGACGTTTTTGTTGTTCTTGACGTTGTTGTTGTTGTTGTTTATTTGACATTGTTGTTGTTGTTGTTTATTTGACGTTGTTGTTGTTGTTTATTTGACGTTGTTGTTGTTGTTTATTTGACATTGTTGTTATTGACGGTGTTATTGTTGTTGTTGTTATTTATTTGACATTGTTGTTGATGTTGTTTATTTGACGTTGTTGTTGTTGTTGTTCTTTATTTGACGTTCTTATTGTTTATTTGACGTTGTTGTTGTTGTTGTTTATTTGACGTTGTTGTTGTTAACGTTGTTGTTGTTGTTGTTGTTGTTTATTTGACGTTGTTGTTGTTGTTGTTTATTTGACGTTGTTGTTGTTGACGTTGATGTTGTTGTTGTTTATTTGACGTTGTTGTTGTTGTTGACATAGTTGTTGTTGTTGTTGTTTATTTGACGTTTTTGTTGTTGTTGATGTTGTTGTTGTTTTCGTTGTTTTTTATTTGACTTTGTTGTAGTTATTTAATTGACGTTGTTGTTGTTGTTGTTTATTTGACGTTGTTGTTGTTGTTGTTATTGTGGTTGTTGTTATTTATTTGACGTTGTTGTTGTTGTTGTTGTTGTTGTTTATTTGACGTCGTTATTGTTGTTGTTATTGTTGTTGATGTTGTTGTTTATTTGAAGTTGTTGTTGTTGTTTATTTGACGTTGTTGTTGTTGTTGTTGTTGTTTATTTGACGTTGTTGTTGTTGTTGACGTTGTTGTTGTTGTTTATTTGACATTGTTGTTGTTGTCGTTATTGTTTATTTGACGTTGTCGTTGTTGTTGTTTATTTGGCGTTGTTGTTGTTGTTGTTGTTGACGTTGTTGTTGTTGTTGTTTATTTGACGTTGTTGTTGTTGTTGACGTTGTTTTTGTTGTTGTCTATTTGACGTTGTTTTTGTTGTTGTTTATTTGACGTTGTTGTTGTTGTTGTTTATTTGTCGTTGTTGTTGTTGTTGACATAGTTGTTGTTGTTGTTTATTTGACGTTGTTGTTGTTGTTGTTTATTTGACGTTGTTGTTGTTTGTTTGACATTGTTGTTGTTGTTGACGTTGTTGTTGTTGTTGTTTATTTGACATTGTTGTTGTTGTTGTTTATTTGACTTTGTTGTTGTTGTTGTTGTTTATTTGACGTTGTTGTTGTTGACTTAGTTGTTGTTGTTGTTTATTTGACGTTGTTGTTGTTGTTGTTGACGTTGTTGTTTATTTGACATTGTTGTTGTTGTTTATTTTACGTTGTTGTTGTTGTTGACATTGTTGTTGTTGTTTATTTGACGTTGTTGTTGTTGTTGACGTTGTTGTTGTTGTTGTTATTTTTTATTTGACGTAGTTGTTGTTGACGTTGTTGTTGTTGTTGTTATTTTTTATTTGACGTAGTTGTTGTTGTTGACGTTGTTGTTGTTGTTGTTTATTTGACGTTTTTGTTGTTGTTGATGTTGTTGTTGTTGTATATTTGATGTTGTTGTAGTTGTTATTGTTGTTGTTGTTGTTGTTGTTTATTTGACATTGTTGTTGTTGTTGTTTATTTGACGTTGTTGTTGTTGTTTATTTGACGTTGTTGTTTATTTGACGTTGTTGTTGTTGACGGTGTTGTTGTTGTTGTTGTCTGTTTGACATTGTTGTCGTTGTTGTTGTTGTTGACGTTGTTGTTGTTTATTTGACGTTGTTTTTGTTTTTGTTCTTTATTTGACGTTGTTATTGTTTATTTGACGTTGTTGTTGTTGTTGTTGTTGTTTATTTAACGTTGTTGTTGTTGACGTTGTTGTTGTTGTTATTGTTTATTTGACGTTGCTCTTGTTGTTGTTTATTTGGCGTAGTTGTTGTTGTTGACGTTGTTGTTATTGTTGTTGTTTTTTTGTCGTTTATGTTGTTGTTGTTTATTTGACGTTGTTGTTGTTGTTGTTGTTTATTTGACGTTGTTGTTGTTGACGGTGTTGTTGTTGTTGTTGTTTATTTGACGTTGTTGTTGTTGACGTTGTTTATTTGACGTTGTTGTTGTTGACGTTGTTGTTGTTGTTGTTGTTTATTTGACGTTGTTGTTGTTGACATAGTTGTTGTTGTTGTTGTTTATTTGACGTTGTTGTTGTTGTTGACGTTGTTGTTGTTGTTTATTTGACGTTGTTGTTGTTTATTTGACATTGTTGTTGTTGTTGACGTTGTTGTTGTTGTTGTATATTTGACGTTGTTGTAGTTGTTATTGTTGTTGTTGTTGTATTTTATTTGACATTGTTGTTGTTGTTGTTGTTTATTTGACGTTGTTGTTGTTGTTTATTTGACGATGTTGTTGTTGACGGTGTTGTTGTTGTTGTTGTTGTCTGTTTGACATTGTTGTCGTTGTTGTTGTTGTTGACGTTGTTGTTGTTTATTTGACGTTAATTTTGTTTTTGTTCTTTATTTGACGTTGTTATTGTTTATTTGACGTTGTTGTTGTTGTTGTTTATTTAACGTTGTTGTTGTTGACATTGTTGTTGTTGTTATTGTTTATTTGACGTTGCTCTTCTTGTTGTTTATTTGGCGTAGTGGTTGTTGTTGACGTTGTTTATTTGACGTTGTTGTTGTTGACGTTGTTGTTGTTGTTGTTTATTTGACGTTGTTGTTGTTGACATAGTTGTTGTTGTTGTTGTTTATTTGACGTTGTTGTTGTTGTTGACGTTGTTGTTGTTGTTTATTTGACGTTGTTGTTGTTTATTTGACATTGTTGTTGTTGTTGACGTTGTTGTTGTTGTTTATTTGACATTGTTGTTGTTGTTGTTGACGTTGTTGTTGTTGTTGTTTATTTCACTTTGTTGTTGTTGTTGTTTATTTGACGTTGTTGTTGTTGTTGTTGACTTAATTGTTGTTTTTGTTTATTTGACGTTGTTGTTGTTGTTGTTGACGTTGTTGTTTATTTGACGTTGTTGTTGTTGTTGTTTATTTGACGTTGTTGTTGTTGTTGACGTTGTTGTTGTTGTTTATTTGACGTTGTTGTTGTTATTTATTTGACATTGTTGTTGTTGTTGACGTTGTTGTTGTTGTTGTTTATTTGACATTGTTGTTGTTGTTGTTGACGTTGTTGTTGTTGTTGTTTATTTGACGTTGTTTTAGTATTGTTTTTTATTTGACATTGTTGTTGTTATTTATTTGACGTTGTTGTGGGTGACATTGTTGTTGTTGTTTATTTGACGTTGTTGTTGTTGTTTATTTGACGTAGTTGTTGTTGTTGACGTTATTGTTGTTGTTGACGTTATTGTTGTTGTTGTTGTTTATTTGACGTTTTTGTTATTGTTGTTGATGTTGTTGTTGTTGTTGTTGTATATTTGACGTTGTTGTTGTTGTTATTGTTGTTGTTGTTGTTGTTGTTTATTTGACATTGTTGTTGTTGTTGTTTATTTGACGTTGTTGTTATTGACGGTGTTATTGTTGTTGTTGTTGTTTATTTGACATTGTTGTTGTTGTTGTTGACGTTGTTGTTGTTTATTTGACGTTGTTGTTGTTGTTCTTTATTTGACGTTGTTATTGTTTATTTGACGTTGTTGTTGTTGACGTTGTTGTTGTTGTTGTTTATTTGACGTTGTTGTTATTGTTGACATAGTTGTTGTTGTTGTTGTTTATTTGACTATTTTGTGGTTGTTGATATTGTTGTTGTTTTCGTTGTTTTTTATTTGACGTTGTTGTAGTTGTTTAATTGACGTTGTTGTTGTTGTTTATTTGACGTTGTTGTTGTTGTTAATGTGGTTGTTGTTGTTTATTTGACATTGTTGTTGTTGTTGTTGTTGTGGTTTATTTGACGTTGTTGTTGTTGTTGTTGTTGTTGTTGTTATTGTTGTTGTTGTTGTTTATTTGACGTTGTTGTTGTTATTTATTTGACGCTGTTGTTGTTGTTGTTGTTTATTTGACGTTGTTGTTGTTGTTGACGTTGTTGTTGTTGTTTATTTGACATTGTTGTTGTTGTTATTATTTATTTGACGTTGTTGTTGTTTTTGTTTATTTGGCGTTGTTGTTGTTGTTGTTGACGTTGTTGTTGTTGTTTATTTGACGTTGTTGTTGTTGACGTTGTTTTTGTTGTTGTTTATTTGACGTTGTTTTTGTTGTTGTTTATTTGACGTTGTTGTTATTGTTGTTTATTTGACGTTGTTGTTGTTGTTGTTTTTTATTTGACGTTGTTGTTGTTGTTGTTTATTTGACATTGTTGTTGTTGACAGTGTTGTTGTTGTTATTTATTTGACGTTGTGGTTGTTGTTGTTTATTTGACGTTATTGTTGTTGACGTTGTTGTTGTTGTTGTTGTTGTTGTTGTTTATTTGACGTTTTTGTTGTTGTTGTTGTTTATTTGACGTTGTTGTTGTTATTGTTTATTTGACATTGTTGTTGTTGACATTGTTGTTGTTGTTGTTTATTTGACAATGTTGTTGTTGTTGTTGTTGTTTATTTGACTTTGTTGTTGTTGTTGTTTATTTGACGTTGTTGTTGTTGTTGACTTAGTTGTTGTTGTTGTTGTTTATTTCACGTTGTTGTTATTGACGTTGTTGTTTATTTGACATTGTTGTTGTTGTTTATTTGAAGTTGTTGTTATTGACGTTGTTGTTGTTGTTTATTTGACGTTGTTGTTGTTGACGTTGTTGTTGTTGTTGTTATTGTTTATTTGACGTAGTTGTTGTTGTTGACGTTGTTGTTGTTGTTTATTTGACGTTTTTGTTGTTGTTGATGTTGTTGTTGTTGTATATTTGACGTTGTTATAGTTGTTATTGCTGTTGTTGTTGTTGTTTATTTGACGTTGTTGTTGTTGTTTATTTGACGTTGTTGTTATTGTTGTTGTTTATTTGACGTTTATGTTGTTGTTGATGTTGTTGTTGTTGTTGTTTATTTGACGTTGTTGTTGTTTATTTGACGTTGTTGTTGACGGTGTTATTGATGTTGTTTATTTGACGTTGTTGTGGTTGTTGTTTCTTTGACGTTGTTGTTGTTGTTGTTTATTTGACGTTGTTGTTGTTGTTGACATAGTTGTTGTTGTTGTTGTTCATTTGACGTTGTTGTTGTTGTTGACGTTGTTGTTGTTGTTGTTGTTTATTTGACGTTGTTGTTGTTGTTTATTTGACATTGTTGTTGTTGTTGACGTTGTTGTTGTTGTTTATTTGACATTGTTGTTGTTGTTGTTGTTGACGTTGTTGTTGTTGTTTATTTGACTTTGTTGTTGTTGTTGTTGTTTATTTGACGTTGTTGTTGTTGTTGACTTAATTGTTGTTGTTGTTTATTTGACGTTGTTGTTGTTGTTGACTTAATTGTTGTTGTTGTTTATTTGACGTTGTTATTGTTGTTGACGTTGTTGTTTATTTGACGTTGTTGTTGTTGTTGTTTATTTGACTTTGTTGTTGTTGTTGTTGTTTATTTGACGTTGTTGTTGTTGTTGACTTAATTGTTGTTGTTGTTTATTTGACGTTGTTGTTGTTGTTGACGTTGTTGTTTATTTGACGTTGTTGTTGTTGTTTATTTGACGTTGTTGTTGTTGTTGACGTTGTTGTTGTTGTTTATTTGACGTTGTCGTTGTTATTTATTTGACATTGTTGTTGTTGTTGACGTTGTTGTTGTTGTTGTTGTTTATTTGACATTGTTGTTGTTGTTGTTGTTGTTGTTGTTGTTTATTTGACGTTGTTTTAGTATTGTTGTTTATTTGACATTGTTGTTGTTATTTATTTGACGTTGTTGTGGGTGACATTGTTGTTGTTGTTTATTTGACGTTATTGTTGTTGTTTATTTGATGTTGTTGTTGTTTATTTGACGTTGTTGTTGTTGTTTATTTGACATTGTTGTTGTTGTTGTCGTTGTTGTTGTTGTTGACGTTGTTGTTGTTGTTTATTTGACTTTGTTGTTGTTGTTGTTGTTTATTTGACGTTGTTGTTGTTGTTGTTGACTTAATTGTTGTTGTTGTTTATTTGACGTTGTTGTTGTTGTTGACGTTGTTGTTTATTTGACGTTGTTGTTGTTGTTTATTTGACGTTGTTGTTGTTGTTGCCGTTGTTGTTGTTGTTTATTTGACCTTGTTGTTGTTATTTATTTGACATTGTTGTTGTTGTTGACGTTGTTGTTGTTGTTGTTGTTTATTTGACATTGTTGTTATTGTTGTTGACGTTGTTGTTGTTGTTGTTGTTTATTTGACGTTGTTTTAGTATTGTTGTTTATTTGACATTGTTGTTGTTATTTATTTGACGTTATTGTGGGTGACATTGTTGTTGTTGTTTATTTGACGTTGTTGTTGTTGTTTATTTGACGAAGTTGTTGTTGTTGACGTTATTGTTGTTGTTGTTGTTGTTTATTTGACGTTTTTGTTGTTGTTGATGTTGTTGTTGTTGTTGTATATTTGACGTTGTTGTTGTTGTTATTGTTGTTGTTGTTGTTGTTGTTGTTTATTTTACATTGTTGTTGTTGTTGTTTATTTGACGTTGTTGTTGTTGTTGTTTATTTGACGTTGTTGTTGTTGTTTATTTGACATTGTTGTTATTGACGGTGTTATTGTTGTTGTTGTTATTTATTTGACATTGTTGTTGTT
The DNA here is from genome assembly GCA_948472305.1 of Vicia faba. NCBI lineage: Eukaryota > Viridiplantae > Streptophyta > Magnoliopsida > Fabales > Fabaceae > Vicia > Vicia faba. The sequence continues at coordinate 465,871,832 of OX451739.1, read as the reverse complement.
ATTGTTGTTGTTGACGTTGTTATTGTTTATTTGACGTTGTTGTTGTTGTTGTTCTTTATTTGACGTTCTTATTGTTTATTTGACGTTGTTGTTGTTGTTGTTGTTTATTTGACGTTGTTGTTGTTGTTGTTGTTTATTTGACGTTGTTGTTGTTGACGTTGTTGTTGTTGTTGTTGTTTATTTGACGTTGTTGTTGTTGTTGTTTATTTGACGTTGTTGTTGTTGACGTTGATGTTGTTGTTGTTTATTTGACGTTGTTGTTGTTGTTGACATAGTTGTTGTTGTTGTTGTTTATTTGACGTTTTTGTTGTTGTTGATGTTGTTGTTGTTTTCGTTGTTTTTTATTTGACGTTGTTGTAGTTGTTTAATTGACGTTGTTGTTGTTGTTGTTTATTTGACGTTGTTGTTGTTGTTGTTATTGTGGTTGTTGTTGTTTATTTGACGTTGTTGTTGTTGTTGTTTATTTGACGTTGTTGTTGTTGTTGTTATTGTTGTTCTTGTTGTTGTTTATTTGACGTTGTTGTTGTTGTTTATTTGACGTTGTTGTTGTTGTTGTTGTTGTTTATTTGACGTTGTTGTTGTTGTTGTTTATTTGACATTGTTGTTGTTGTTGTTATTGTTTATTTGACGTTGTTGTTGTTGTTGTTTATTTGACGTTGTTGTTGTGGACGTTGTTGTTGTTGTTTATTTGACGTTGTTGTTGTTGTTGACATAGTTGTTGTTGTTGTTGTTGTTTATTTGACGTTGTTGTTGTTGTTTATTTGGCGTTGTTGTTGTTGTTGACGTTGTTGTTGTTGTTGTTGTTGTTGTTGTTTATTTGACGTTGTTGTTGTTGTTGACGTTGTTTTTGTTGTTGTTTATTTGACGTTGTTGATGTTTATTTGACGTTGTTGTTGTTGTTGTTTATTTGACATTGTTGTTGTTGTTTATTTGACATTGTTGTTGTTGACGGTGTTGTTGTTGTTTATTTGACGTTGTTGTTGTTGTTGTTTATTTGACGTTGTTGTTGTTGTTGTTTGTTTGACGTTGTTGTTGTTGTTGACATAGTTGTTGTTGTTGTTTATTTGACGTTGTTGTTGTTGTTGTTTATTTGACATTGTTGTTGTTGTTGTCGTTGTTGTTGTTGTTGACGTTGTTGTTGTTGTTGTTTATTTGACTTTGTTGTTGTTGTTGTTGTTTATTTGACGTTGTTGTTGTTGTTGTTGACTTAATTGTTGTTGTTGTTTATTTGACGTTGTTGTTGTTGTTGACGTTGTTGTTTATTTGACGTTGTTGTTGTTGTTTAATTGACGTTGTTGTTGTTGTTTAATTGACGTTGTTGTTGTTGTTGACGTTGTTGTTGTTGTTTATTTGACGTTGTTGTTGTTATTTATTTGACATTGTTGTTGTTGTTGACGTTGTTGTTGTTGTTGTTGTTTATTTGACATTGTTGTTGTTGTTGTTGACGTCGTTGTTGTTGTTGTTGTTGTTTATTTGACGTTGTTTTAGTATTGTTGTTTATTTGACATTGTTGTTGTTATTTATTTGACGTTGTTGTGGGTGACATTGTTGTTGTTGTTTCTTTGACGTTGTTGTTGTTGTTTATTTGACGTAGTTGTTGTTGTTGACGTTATTGTTGTTGTTGACGTTATTGTTGTTGTTGTTGTTGTTGTTTATTTGACGTTTTTGTTGTTCTTGATGTTGTTGTTGTTGTTGTATATTTGACGTTGTTGTTGTTGTTGTTTATTTGACATTGTTGTTGTTGTTGTTTATTTGACGTTGTTGTTGTTGTTTATTTGACGTTGTTGTTGTTGTTTATTTGACATTGTTGTTATTGACGGTGTTATTGTTGTTGTTGTTATTTATTTGACATTGTTGTTGATGTTGTTTATTTGACGTTGTTGTTGTTGTTGTTCTTTATTTGACGTTCTTATTGTTTATTTGACGTTGTTGTTGTTGTTGTTTATTTGACGTTGTTGTTGTTAACGTTGTTGTTGTTGTTGTTGTTTATTTGACGTTGTTGTTGTTGTTGTTTATTTGACGTTGTTGTTGTTGACGTTGATGTTGTTGTTGTTTATTTGACGTTGTTGTTGTTGTTGACATAGTTGTTGTTGTTGTTGTTTATTTGACGTTTTTGTTGTTGTTGATGTTGTTGTTGTTTTCGTTGTTTTTTATTTGACTTTGTTGTAGTTATTTAATTGACGTTGTTGTTGTTGTTGTTTATTTGACGTTGTTGTTGTTGTTGTTGTTATTGTGGTTGTTGTTATTTATTTGACGTTGTTGTTGTTGTTGTTGTTGTTTATTTGACGTCGTTATTGTTGTTGTTATTGTTGTTGATGTTGTTGTTTATTTGAAGTTGTTGTTGTTGTTTATTTGACGTTGTTGTTGTTGTTGTTGTTGTTTATTTGACGTTGTTGTTGTTGTTGACGTTGTTGTTGTTGTTTATTTGACATTGTTGTTGTTGTCGTTATTGTTTATTTGACGTTGTCGTTGTTGTTGTTTATTTGGCGTTGTTGTTGTTGTTGTTGTTGACGTTGTTGTTGTTGTTGTTTATTTGACGTTGTTGTTGTTGTTGACGTTGTTTTTGTTGTTGTCTATTTGACGTTGTTTTTGTTGTTGTTTATTTGACGTTGTTGTTGTTGTTGTTTATTTGTCGTTGTTGTTGTTGTTGACATAGTTGTTGTTGTTGTTTATTTGACGTTGTTGTTGTTGTTGTTGTTTATTTGACGTTGTTGTTGTTTGTTTGACATTGTTGTTGTTGTTGACGTTGTTGTTGTTGTTGTTTATTTGACATTGTTGTTGTTGTTGTTGTTGTTTATTTGACTTTGTTGTTGTTGTTGTTGTTTATTTGACGTTGTTGTTGTTGACTTAGTTGTTGTTGTTGTTTATTTGACGTTGTTGTTGTTGTTGTTGACGTTGTTGTTTATTTGACATTGTTGTTGTTGTTTATTTTACGTTGTTGTTGTTGTTGACGTTGTTGTTGTTGTTTATTTGACGTTGTTGTTGTTGTTGACGTTGTTGTTGTTGTTGTTATTTTTTATTTGACGTAGTTGTTGTTGACGTTGTTGTTGTTGTTGTTATTTTTTATTTGACGTAGTTGTTGTTGTTGTTGTTTATTTGACGTTTTTGTTGTTGTTGATGTTGTTGTTGTTGTATATTTGATGTTGTTGTAGTTGTTATTGTTGTTGTTGTTGTTGTTGTTTATTTGACATTGTTGTTGTTGTTGTTTATTTGACGTTGTTGTTGTTGTTTATTTGACGTTGTTGTTTATTTGACGTTGTTGTTGTTGACGGTGTTGTTGTTGTTGTTGTCTGTTTGACATTGTTGTCGTTGTTGTTGTTGTTGACGTTGTTGTTGTTTATTTGATGTTGTTTTTGTTTTTGTTCTTTATTTGACGTTGTTATTGTTTATTTGACGTTGTTGTTGTTGTTGTTGTTGTTTATTTAACGTTGTTGTTGTTGACGTTGTTGTTGTTGTTATTGTTTATTTGACGTTGCTCTTGTTGTTGTTTATTTGGCGTAGTTGTTGTTGTTGACGTTGTTGTTATTGTTGTTGTTTTTTTGACGTTTATGTTGTTGTTGTTTATTTGACGTTGTTGTTGTTGTTGTTGTTTATTTGACGTTGTTGTTGTTGACGGTGTTGTTGTTGTTGTTGTTGTTTATTTGACGTTGTTGTTGTTGACGTTGTTTATTTGACGTTGTTGTTGTTGTTGTTGTTTATTTGACGTTGTTGTTGTTGACATAGTTGTTGTTGTTGTTGTTTATTTGACGTTGTTGTTGTTGTTGACGTTGTTGTTGTTGTTTATTTGACGTTGTTGTTGTTTATTTGACATTGTTGTTGTTGTTGACGTTGTTGTTGTTGTTTATTTGACATTGTTGTTGTTGTTGACGTTGTTGTTGTTGTTGTTTATTTGACTTTGTTGTTGTTGTTGTTTTTTATTTGACGTTGTTGTGGGTGACATTGTTGTTGTTGTTTATTTGACGTTGTTGTTGTTGTTTATTTGACGAAGTTGTTGTTGTTGACGTTATTGTTGTTGTTGACGTTATTGTTGTTGTTGTTGTTGTTGTTTATTTGACGTTTTTGTTGTTGTTGATGTTGTTGTTGTTGTTGTTGTTGTATATTTGACGTTGTTGTTGTTGTTATTGTTGTTGTTGTTGTTGTTGTTGTTTATTTGACATTGTTGTTGTTGTTGTTGTTTATTTGACGTTATTGTTGTTGTTTATTTGACGTTGCTGTTGTTGTTTATTTGACATTGTTGTTATTGACGGTGTTATTGTTGTTGTTGTTATTTATTTGACATTGTTGTTGTTGTTGTTGACGTTGTTGTTGTTTATTTGACGTTGTTGTTGTTGTTGTTCTTTATTTGACGTTCTTATTGTTTATTTGACGTTGTTGTTGTTGTTGTTGTTGTTTATTTGACGTTGTTGTTATTGTTGTTTATTTGACGTTGTTGTTGTTGACGTTGTTGTTGTTGTTGTTGTTGTTTATTTGACGTTGTTGTTGTTGTTGTTGTTTATTTGACGTTGTTGTTGTTGACGTTGATGTTGTTGTTGTTTATTTGACGTTGTTGTTGTTGTTGACATAGTTGTTGTTGTTGTTGTTTATTTGACGTTGTTTTAGTATTGTTGTTTATTTGACATTGTTGTTGTTATTTATTTGACGTTGTTGTGGGTGACATTGTTGTTGTTGTTTATTTGACGTTATTGTTGTTGTTTATTTGACGTTGTTGTTGTTTATTTGACGTTGTTGTTGTTGTTTATTTGACATTGTTGTTGTTGTTGTCGTTGTTGTTGTTGTTGACGTTGTTGTTGTTGTTTATTTGACTTTGTTGTTGTTGTTGTTGTTTATTTGACGTTGTTGTTGTTGTTGTTGACTTAATTGTTGTTGTTGTTGACTTAATTGTTGTTGTTGTTTATTTGACGTTGTTGTTGTTGTTGACGTTGTTGTTTATTTGACGTTGTTGTTGTTGTTTATTTGACGTTGTTGTTGTTGTTACCGTTGTTGTTGTTGTTTATTTGACGTTGTTGTTGTTATTTATTTGACATTGTTGTTGTTGTTGACGTTGTTGTTGTTGTTGTTGTTTATTTGACATTGTTGTTATTGTTGTTGACGTTGTTGTTGTTGTTGTTGTTTATTTGACGTTGTTTTAGTATTGTTGTTTATTTGACATTGTTGTTGTTATTTATTTGACGTTGTTGTGGGTGACATTGTTGTTGTTGTTTATTTGACGTTGTTGTTGTTGTTTATTTGACGAAGTTGTTGTTGTTGACGTTATTGTTGTTGTTGACGTTATTGTTTTTGTTGTTGTTGTTTATTTGACGTTTTTGTTGTTGTTGATGTTGTTGTTGTTCTTGTATATTTGACGTTGTTGTTGTTGTTATTGTTGTTGTTGTTGTTGTTGTTGTTTATTTTACATTGTTGTTGTTGTTGTTTATTTGACGTTGTTGTTGTTGTTGTTTATTTGACGTTGCTGTTGTTGTTTATTTGACATTGTTGTTATTGACGGTGTTATTGTTGTTGTTGTTATTTATTTGACATTGTTGTTGTTGTTGTTGTTGACATTGTTGTTGTTTATTTGACGTTGTTGTTGTTGTTGTTCTTTATTTGACGTTCTTATTGTTTATTTGACGTTGTTGTTGTTGTTGTTTATTTGACGTTGTTGTTGTTGTTGTTTATTTGACGTTGTTGTTGTTGACGTTGTTGTTGTTGTTGTTGTTTATTTGACGTTGTTGTTGTTGTTGTTGTTTATTTGACGTTGTTGTTGTTGACGTTGATGTTGTTGTTGTTTATTTGACGTTGTTGTTGTTGTTGACATAGTTGTTGTTGTTGTTGTTTATTTGACGTTTTTGTTGTTGTTGATGTTGTTGTTGTTTTCGTTGTTTTTTATTTGACGTTGTTGTAGTTGTTTAATTGACGTTGTTATTGTTGTTGTTTATTTGACGTTGTTGTTGTTGTTGTTATTGTGGTTGTTGTTGTTTATTTGAGGTTGTTGTTGTTGTTGTTGTTTATTTGACGTTGTTGTTGTTGTTGTTATTGTTGTTGTTGTTGTTGTTTATTTGACGTTGTTGTTGTTGTTTATTTGACGTTGTTGTTGTTGTTGTTGTTGTTTATTTGACGTTGTTGTTGTTGTTGTTTATTTGACATTGTTGTTGTTGTTGTTATTGTTTATTTGACGTTGTTGTTGATGTTGTTTATTTCTCGTTGTTGTTGTGGACGTTGTTATTGTTGTTTATTTGACGTTGTTGTTGTTGTTGACATAGTTGTTGTTGTTGTTGTTTATTTGACGTTGTTGTTGTTGTTTATTTGGCGTTGTTGTTGTTGTTGACGTTGTTGTTGTTGTTGTTGTTGTTTATTTGACGTTGTTGTTGTTGTTGACGTTGTTTTTGTTGTTGTTTATTTGACGTTGTTGTTGTTTATTTGACGTTGTTGTTTATTTGACGTTGTTGTTGTTGTTGACGTTGTTGTTTATTTGACGTTGTTGTTGTTGTTTAATTGACGTTGTTGTTGTTGTTGACGTTGTTGTTGTTGTTTATTTGACGTTGTTGTTGTTATTTATTTGACATTGTTGTTGTTGTTGACGTTGTTGTTGTTGTTGTTTATTTGACATTGTTGTTGTTGTTGTTGACGTCGTTGTTGTTGTTGTTGTTGTTTATTTGACGTTGTTTTAGTATTGTTGTTTATTTGACATTGTTGTTGTTATTTATTTGACGTTGTTGTGGGTGACATTGTTGTTGTTGTTTCTTTGACGTTGTTGTTGTTGTTTATTTGACGTAGTTGTTGTTGTTGACGTTATTGTTGTTGTTGACGTTATTGTTGTTGTTGTTGTTGTTTATTTGACGTTTTTGTTGTTCTTGATGTTGTTGTTGTTGTATATTTGACGTTGTTGTTGTTGTTGTTTATTTGACATTGTTGTTGTTGTTGTTTATTTGACGTTGTTGTTGTTGTTTATTTGACGTTGTTGTTGTTGTTTATTTGACATTGTTGTTATTGACGGTGTTATTGTTGTTGTTGTTATTTATTTGACATTGTTGTTGATGTTGTTTATTTGACGTTGTTGTTGTTGTTGTTCTTTATTTGACGTTCTTATTGTTTATTTGACGTTGTTGTTGTTGTTGTTTATTTGACGTTGTTGTTGTTGTTGTTTATTTGACGTTGTTGTTGTTAACGTTGTTGTTGTTGTTTATTTGACGTTGTTGTTGTTGTTGTTTATTTGACGTTGTTGTTGTTGACGTTGATGTTGTTGTTGTTTATTTGACGTTGTTGTTGTTGTTGACATAGTTGTTGTTGTTGTTGTTTATTTGACGTTTTTGTTGTTGTTGATGTTGTTGTTGTTTTCGTTGTTTTTTATTTGACGTTGTTGTAGTTATTTAATTGACGTTGTTGTTGTTGTTGTTTATTTGACGTTGTTGTTGTTGTTGTTATTGTGGTTGTTGTTATTTATTTGACGTTGTTGTTGTTGTTGTTGTTGTTTATTTGACGTCGTTATTGTTGTTGTTATTGTTGTTGATGTTGATGTTTATTTGAAGTTGTTGTTGTTGTTTATTTGACGCTGTTGTTGTTGTTGTTGTTGTTTATTTGACGTTGTTGTTGTTGTTGACGTTGTTGTTGTTGTTTATTTGACATTGTTGTTGTTGTCGTTATTGTTTATTTGACGTTGTCGTTGTTGTTGTTTATTTGGCGTTGTTGTTGTTGTTGTTGTTGACGTTGTTGTTGTTGTTGTTTATTTGACGTTGTTGTTGTTGTTGACGTTGTTTTTGTTGTTGTCTATTTGACGTTGTTTTTGTTGTTGTTTATTTGACGTTGTTGTTGTTGTTGTTTATTTGTCGTTGTTGTTGTTGTTGACATAGTTGTTGTTGTTGTTTATTTGACGTTGTTGTTGTTGTTGTTTATTTGACGTTGTTGTTGTTTGTTTGACATTGTTGTTGTTGTTGACGTTGTTGTTGTTGTTGTTTATTTGACATTGTTGTTGTTGTTGTTGTTGTTTATTTGACTTTGTTGTTGTTGTTGTTGTTTATTTGACGTTGTTGTTGTTGACTTAGTTGTTGTTGTTGTTTATTTGACGTTGTTGTTGTTGTTGTTGACGTTGTTGTTTATTTGACATTGTTGTTGTTGTTTATTTTACGTTGTTGTTGTTGTTGACGTTGTTGTTGTTGTTTATTTGACGTTGTTGTTGTTGACGTTGTTGTTGTTGTTGTTATTTTTTATTTGACGTAGTTGTTGTTGACGTTGTTGTTGTTGTTGTTATTTTTTATTTGACGTAGTTGTTGTTGTTGACGTTGTTGTTGTTGTTGTTTATTTGACGTTTTTGTTGTTGTTGATGTTGTTGTTGTTGTATATTTGATGTTGTTGTAGTTGTTATTGTTGTTGTTGTTGTTGTTGTTTATTTGACATTGTTGTTGTTGTTGTTTATTTGACGTTGTTGTTGTTGTTTATTTGACGTTGTTGTTTATTTGACGTTGTTGTTGTTGACGGTGTTGTTGTTGTTGTTGTCTGTTTGACATTGTTGTCGTTGTTGTTGTTGTTGACGTTGTTGTTGTTTATTTGACGTTGTTTTTGTTTTTGTTCTTTATTTGACGTTGTTATTGTTTATTTGACGTTGTTGTTGTTGTTGTTGTTGTTGTTGTTTATTTAACGTTGTTGTTGTTGACGTTGTTGTTGTTGTTATTGTTTATTTGACGTTGCTCTTGTTGTTATTTATTTGGCGTAGTTGTTGTTGTTGACGTTGTTGTTATTGTTGTTGTTTTTTTGACGTTTATGTTGTTGTTGTTTATTTGACGTTGTTGTTGTTGTTGTTGTTTATTTGACGTTGTTGTTGTTGACGGTGTTGTTGTTGTTGTTGTTTATTTGACGTTGTTGTTGTTGACGTTGTTTATTTGACGTTGTTGTTGTTGACGTTGTTGTTGTTGTTGTTGTTTATTTGACGTTGTTGTTGTTGACATAGTTGTTGTTGTTGTTGTTTATTTGACGTTGTTGTTGTTGTTGACGTTGTTGTTGTTGTTTATTTGACGTTGTTGTTGTTTATTTGACATTGTTGTTGTTGTTGACGTTGTTGTTGTTGTTTATTTGACATTGTTGTTGTTGTTGACGTTGTTGTTGTTGTTGTTTATTTGACTTTGTTGTTGTTGTTGTTTTTTATTTGACGTTGTTGTGGGTGACATTGTTGTTGTTGTTTATTTGACGTTGTTGTTGTTGTTTATTTGACGAAGTTGTTGTTGTTGACGTTATTGTTGTTGTTGACGTTATTGTTGTTGTTGTTGTTGTTGTTTATTTGACGTTTTTGTTGTTGTTGATGTTGTTGTTGTTGTTGTTGTATATTTGACGTTGTTGTTGTTGTTATTGTTGTTGTTGTTGTTGTTGTTTATTTGACATTGTTGTTGTTGTTGTTGTTTATTTGACGTTATTGTTGTTGTTTATTTGACGTTGCTGTTGTTGTTTATTTGACATTGTTGTTATTGACGGTGTTATTGTTGTTGTTGTTATTTATTTGACATTGTTGTTGTTGTTGTTGACGTTGTTGTTGTTTATTTGACGTTGTTGTTGTTGTTGTTCTTTATTTGACGTTCTTATTGTTTATTTGACGTTGTTGTTGTTGTTGTTGTTGTTTATTTGACGTTGTTGTTATTGTTGTTTATTTGACGTTGTTGTTGTTGACGTTGTTGTTGTTGTTGTTGTTTATTTGACGTTGTTGTTGTTGTTGTTTATTTGACGTTGTTGTTGTTGACGTTGATGTTGTTGTTGTTTATTTGACGTTGTTGTTGTTGTTGACATAGTTGTTGTTGTTGTTGTTTATTTGACGTTGTTTTAGTATTGTTGTTTATTTGACATTGTTGTTGTTATTTATTTGACGTTGTTGTGGGTGACATTGTTGTTGTTGTTTATTTGACGTTATTGTTGTTGTTTATTTGACGTTGTTGTTGTTTATTTGACGTTGTTGTTGTTGTTTATTTGACATTGTTGTTGTTGTTGTCGTTGTTGTTGTTGTTGACGTTGTTGTTGTTGTTTATTTGACTTTGTTGTTGTTGTTGTTGTTTATTTGACGTTGTTGTTGTTGTTGTTGACTTAATTGTTGTTGTTGTTGACTTAATTGTTGTTGTTGTTTATTTGACGTTGTTGTTGTTGTTGACGTTGTTGTTTATTTGACGTTGTTGTTGTTGTTTATTTGACGTTGTTGTTGTTGTTGCCGTTGTTGTTGTTGTTTATTTGACGTTGTTGTTGTTATTTATTTGACATTGTTGTTGTTGTTGACGTTGTTGTTGTTGTTGTTGTTTATTTGACATTGTTGTTATTGTTGTTGACGTTGTTGTTGTTGTTGTTGTTTATTTGACGTTGTTTTAGTATTGTTGTTTATTTGACATTGTTGTTGTTATTTATTGACGTTGTTGTGGGTGACATTGTTGTTGTTGTTTATTTGACGTTGTTGTTGTTGTTTATTTGACGAAGTTGTTGTTGTTGACGTTATTGTTGTTGTTGACGTTATTGTTGTTGTTGTTGTTGTTTATTTGACGTTTTTGTTGTTGTTGATGTTGTTGTTGTTGTTGTTGTATATTTGACGTTGTTGTTGTTGTTATTGTTGTTGTTGTTGTTGTTGTTGTTTATTTTACATTGTTGTTGTTGTTGTTTATTTGACGTTGTTGTTGTTGTTGTTTATTTGACGTTGCTGTTGTTGTTTATTTGACATTGTTGTTATTGACGGTGTTATTGTTGTTGTTGTTATTTATTTGACATTGTTGTTGTTGTTGTTGTTGACGTTGTTGTTGTTTATTTGACGTTGTTGTTGTTGTTGTTCTTTATTTGACGTTCTTATTGTTTATTTGACGTTGTTGTTGTTGTTGTTTATTTGACGTTGTTGTTGTTGTTGTTTATTTGACGTTGTTGTTGTTGACGTTGTTGTTGTTGTTGTTGTTTATTTGACGTTGTTGTTGTTGTTGTTGTTTATTTGACGTTGTTGTTGTTGACGTTGATGTTGTTGTTGTTTATTTGACGTTGTTGTTGTTGTTGACATAGTTGTTGTTGTTGTTGTTTATTTGACGTTTTTGTTGTTGTTGATGTTGTTGTTGTTTTCGTTGTTTTTTATTTGACGTTGTTGTAGTTGTTTAATTGACGTTGTTGTTGTTGTTGTTTATTTGACGTTGTTGTTGTTGTTGTTATTGTGGTTGTTGTTGTTTATTTGAGGTTGTTGTTGTTGTTGTTGTTGTTTATTTGACGTTGTTGTTGTTGTTGTTATTGTTGTTGTTGTTGTTGTTTATTTGACGTTGTTGTTGTTGTTTATTTGACGTTGTTGTTGTTGTTGTTGTTGTTGTTGTTTATTTGACGTTGTTGTTGTTGTTGTTTATTTGACATTGTTGTTGTTGTTGTTATTGTTTATTTGACGTTGTTGTTGTTGTTGTTTATTTCTCGTTGTTGTTGTGGACGTTGTTATTGTTGTTTATTTGACGTTGTTGTTGTTGTTGACATAGTTGTTGTTGTTGTTGTTTATTTGACGTTGTTGTTGTTGTTTATTTGGCGTTGTTGTTGTTGACGTTGTTGTTGTTGTTGTTGTTGTTTATTTGACGTTGTTGTTGTTGTTGACGTTGTTTTTGTTGTTGTTTATTTGACGTTGTTGTTGTTTATTTGACGTTGTTGTTGTTGTTGTTGTTGTTTATTTGACGTTGTTGTTGTTGTTTATTTGACATTGTTGTTGTTGACGGTGTTGTTGTTGTTTATTTGACGTTGTTGTTGTTGTTGTTGTTTATTTGACGTTGTTGTTGTTGTTGTTTGTTTGACGTTGTTGTTGTTGTTGACATAGTTGTTGTTGTTGTTTATTTGACGTTGTTGTTGTTGTTGTTTATTTGACATTGTTGTTGTTGTTGTCGTTGTTGTTGTTGTTGACGTTGTTGTTGTTGTTTATTTGACTTTGTTGTTGTTGTTGTTGTTTATTTGACGTTGTTGTTGTTGTTGACTTAATTGTTGTTGTTGTTTATTTGACGTTGTTGTTGTTGTTGACTTAATTGTTGTTGTTGTTTATTTGACGTTGTTGTTGTTGTTGACGTTGTTGTTTATTTGACGTTGTTGTTGTTGTTTATTTGACGTTGTTGTTGTTGTTGACGTTGTTGTTGTTGTTTATTTGACGTTGTTGTTGTTATTTATTTGACATTGTTGTTGTTGTTGACGTTGTTGTTGTTGTTGTTATTTATTTGACATTGTTGTTGTTGTATTTGACGTTGTTGTTGTTGTTGTTATTTATTTGACGTTGTTTTAGTATTGTTGTTTATTTGACATTGTTGTTGTTATTTATTTGACGTTGTTGTGGGTGACATTGTTGATGTTGTTTATTTGACGTTGTTGTTGTTGTTTATTTGACGTTGTTGTTGTTGTTGACGTTATTGTTGTTGTTGACGATATTGTTGTTGTTGTTGTTGTTTATTTGACGTTTTTGTTGTTGTTGATGTTGTTGTTGTTGTTGTATATTTGACGTTGTTGTTGTTGTTGTTTATTTGACATTGTTGTTGTTGTTGTTTATTTGACGTTGTTGTTGTTGTTTATTTGACGTTGTTGTTGTTGTTTATTTGACATTGTTGTTATTGACGGTGTTATTGTTGTTGTTGTTATTTATTTGACATTGTTGTTGATGTTGTTGACGTTGTTGTTGTTTATTTGACGTTGTTGTTGTTGTTGTTCTTTATTTGACGTTCTTATTGTTTATTTGACGTTGTTGTTGTTGTTGTTTATTTGACGTTGTTGTTGTTGTTGTTTATTTGACGTTGTTGTTGTTGACGTTGTTGTTGTTGTTGTTGTTTATTTGACGTTGTTGTTGTTGTTGTTTATTTGACGTTGTTGTTGTTGACGTTGATGTTGTTGTTGTTTATTTGACGTTGTTGTTGTTGTTGACATAGTTGTTGTTGTTGTTTATTTGACGTTGTTGTTGTTGTTTATTTGACATTGTTGTTGTTGTCGTTGTTGTTGTTGTTGACGTTGTTGTTGTTGTTTATTTGACTTAGTTGTTGTTGTTGTTGTTTATTTGACGTTGTTGTTGTTGTTGTTGACTTAATTGTTGTTGTTGTTTATTTGACGTTGTTGTTGTTGTTGACGTTGTTGTTTATTTGACGTTGTTGTTGTTGTTGTTTATTTGACGTTGTTGTTGTTGTTGACTTTGTTGTTGTTGTTTATTTGACGTTGTTGTTGTTATTTATTTGACATTGTTGTTGTTGTTGACGTTGTTGTTGTTGTTGTTGTTTATTTGACATTGTTGTTGTTGTTGTTGACGTTGTTGTTGTTGTTGTTGTTTATTTGACGTTGTTTTAGTATTGTTGTTTATTTGACATTGTTGTTGTTATTTATTTGACGTTGTTGTGGGTGACATTGTTGTTGTTGTTTCTTTGACGTTGTTGTTGTTGTTTATTTGACGTAGTTGTTGTTGTTGACGTTATTGTTGTTGTTGACGTTATTGTTGTTGTTGTTGTTTATTTGACGTTTTTGTTGTTCTTGATGTTGTTGTTGTTGTTGTATATTTGACGTTGTTGTTGTTGTTGTTTATTTGACATTGTTGTTGTTGTTGTTTATTTGACGTTGTTGTTGTTGTTTATTTGACGTTGTTGTTGTTGTTTATTTGACATTGTTGTTATTGACGGTGTTATTGTTGTTGTTGTTATTTATTTGACATTGTTGTTGATGTTGTTGACGTTGTTGTTGTTTATTTGACGTTGTTGTTGTTGTTGTTCTTTATTTGACGTTCTTATTGTTTATTTGACGTTGTTGTTGTTGTTGTTTATTTGACGTTGTTGTTGTTGTTGTTTATTTGACGTTGTTGTTGTTAACGTTGTTGTTGTTGTTGTTGTTGTTTATTTGACGTTGTTGTTGTTGTTGTTTATTTGACGTTGTTGTTGTTGACGTTGATGTTGTTGTTGTTTATTTGACGTTGTTGTTGTTGTTGACATAGTTGTTGTTGTTGTTGTTTATTTGACGTTTTTGTTGTTGTTGATGTTGTTGTTGTTTTCGTTGTTTTTTATTTGACGTTGTTGTAGTTGTTTAATTGACGTTGTTGTTGTTGTTGTTTATTTGACATTGTTGTTGTTGTTGTTATTGTGGTTGTTGTTATTTATTTGACGTTGTTGTTGTTGTTGTTGTTTATTTGACGTCGTTATTGTTGTTGTTATTGTTGTTGATGTTGTTGTTTATTTGAAGTTGTTGTTGTTGTTTATTTGACGCTGTTTTTGTTGTTGTTGTTTATTTGACGTTGTTGTTGTTGTTGACGTTGTTGTTGTTGTTTATTTGACATTGTTGTTGTTGTCGTTATTGTTTATTTGACGTTGTCGTTGTTGTTGTTTATTTGGCGTTGTTGTTGTTGTTTATTTGACGTTGTTGTTGTTGTTGACGTTGTTGTTGTTGTTTATTTGACGTTGTTGTTGTTATTTATTTGACATTGTTGTTGTTGTTGACGTTGTTGTTGTTGTTGTTGTTTATTTGACATTGTTGTTGTTGTTGTTGACGTTGTTGTTGTTGTTGTTGTTGTTTATTTGACGTTGTTTTAGTATTGTTGTTTATTTGACATTGTTGTTGTTATTTATTTGACGTTGTTGTGGGTGACATTGTTGTTGTTGTTTCTTTGACGTTGTTGTTGTTGTTTATTTGACGTAGTTGTTGTTGTTGACGTTATTGTTGTTGTTGACGTTATTGTTGTTGTTGTTGTTGTTTATTTGACGTTTTTGTTGTTCTTGATGTTGTTGTTGTTGTTGTATATTTGACGTTGTTGTTGTTGTTGTTTATTTGACATTGTTGTTGTTGTAGTTTATTTGACGTTGTTGTTGTTGTTTATTTGACGTTGTTGTTGTTGTTTATTTGACATTGTTGTTATTGACGGTGTTATTGTTGTTGTTGTTATTTATTTGACATTGTTGTTGATGTTGTTGACGTTGTTGTTGTTTATTTGACGTTGTTGTTGTTGTTGTTCTTTATTTGACGTTCTTATTGTTTATTTGACGTTGTTGTTGTTGTTTATTTGACGTTGTTGTTGTTGTTGTTTATTTGACGTTGTTGTTGTTAACGTTGTTGTTGTTGTTGTTGTTGTTTATTTGACGTTGTTGTTGTTGTTGTTTATTTGACGTTGTTGTTGTTGACGTTGATGTTGTTGTTGTTTATTTGACGTTGTTGTTGTTGTTGACATAGTTGTTGTTGTTGTTGTTTATTTGACGTTTTTGTTGTTGTTGATGTTGTTGTTGATGTTGTTGTTGTTTTCGTTGTTTTTCATTTGACGTTGTTGTAGTTGTTTAATTGACGTTGTTGTTGTTGTTGTTTATTTGACGTTGTTGTTGTTGTTGTTATTGTGGTTGTTGTTATTTATTTGACGTTGTTGTTGTTGTTGTTGTTTATTTGACGTCGTTATTGTTGTTGTTATTGTTGTTGATGTTGTTGTTTATTTGAAGTTGTTGTTGTTGTTTATTTGACGCTGTTTTTGTTGTTGTTGTTTATTTGACGTTGTTGTTGTTGTTGACGTTGTTGTTGTTGTTTATTTGACATTGTTGTTGTTGTCGTTATTGTTTATTTGACGTTGTCGTTGTTGTTGTTTATTTGGCGTTGTTGTTGTTGTTTATTTGACGTTGTTGTTGTTGTTGACGTTGTTGTTGTTGTTTATTTGACGTTGTTGTTGTTATTTATTTGACATTGTTGTTGTTGTTGACGTTGTTGTTGTTGTTGTTGTTTATTTGACATTGTTGTTGTTGTTGTTGACGTTGTTGTTGTTGTTGTTGTTGTTGTTGTTTATTTGACATTGTTGTTGTTGTTGATGTTGTTGTTGTTGTTATTTATTTGACGTTGTTGTTGTTGTTGTTGTTATTTATTTGACATTGTTGTTGTTGTTGTTGTTGACGTTGTTGTTGTTTATTTGACGTTGTTGTTGTTGTTGTTCTTTATTTGACGTTCTTATTGTTTATTTGACGTTGTTGTTGTTGTTGTTTATTTGACGTTGTTGTTGTTGTTGTTTATTTGACGTTGTTGTTGTTGACGTTGTTGTTGTTGTTGTTTATTTGACGTTGTTGTTGTTGTTGTTGTTTATTTGACGTTGTTGTTGTTGACGTTGATGTTGTTGTTATTTATTTGACGTTGTTGTTGTTGTTGACATAGTTGTTGTTGTTGTTGTTTATTTGACGTTTTTGTTGTTGTTGATGTTGTTGTTGTTTTCGTTGTTTTTTATTTGACGTTGTTGTAGTTGTTTAATTGACGTTGTTGTTGTTGTTGTTTATTTGACGTTGTTGTTGTTGTTGTTGTTATTGTGGTTGTTGTTGTTGTTGTTGTTTATTTGACGTTGTTGTTGTTGTTGTTATTGTTGTTGTTGTTGTTGTTTATTTGACGTTGTTGTTGTTGTTTATTTGACGTTGTTGTTGTTGTTGTTGTTGTTTATTTGACGTTGTTGTTGTTGTTGTTTATTTGACATTGTTGTTGTTGTTGTTATTGTTTATTTGACGTTGTTGTTGTTGTTGTTTATTTCTCATTGTTGTTGTGGACGTTGTTATTGTTGTTTATTTGACGTTGTTGTTGTTGTTGACATAGTTGTTGTTGTTGTTGTTTATTTGACGTTGTTGTTGTTGTTTATTTGGCGTTGTTGTTGTTGTTGACGTTGTTGTTGTTGTTGTTGTTGTTGTTTATTTGACGTTGTTGTTGTTGTTGACGTTGTTTTTGTTGTTGTTTATTTGACGTTGTTGTTGTTTATTTGACGTTGTTGTTGTTGTTGTTGTTGTTTATTTGACGTTGTTGTTGTTGTTTATTTGACATTATTGTTGTTGACGGTGTTGTTGTTGTTTATTTGACGTTGTTGTTGTTGTTGTTTATTTGACGTTGTTGTTGTTGTTGTTTGTTTGACGTTGTTGTTGTTGTTGACATAGTTGTTGTTGTTGTTTATTTGACGTTGTTGTTGTTGTTGTTTATTTGACATTGTTGTTGTTGTTGTCGTTGTTGTTGTTGTTGACGTTGTTGTTGTTGTTTATTTGACTTTGTTGTTGTTGTTGTTGTTGTTTATTTGACGTTGTTGTTGTTGTTGACTTAATTGTTGTTGTTGTTTATTTGACGTTGTTGTTGTTGTTGACTTAATTGTTGTTGTTGTTTATTTGACGTTGTTGTTGTTGACGTTGTTGTTTATTTGACGTTGTTGTTGTTGTTTATTTGACGTTGTTGTTGTTGTTGACGTTGTTGTTGTTGTTTATTTGACGTTGTTGTTGTTATTTATTTGACATTGTTGTTGTTGTTGACGTTGTTGTTGTTGTTGTTATTTATTTGACATTGTTGTTGTTGTTGTTGATGTTGTTGTTGTTGTTGTTGTTGTTTATTTGACGTTGTTTTAGTATTGTTGTTTATTTGACATTGTTGTTGTTATTTATTTGACGTTGTTGTGGGTGACATTGTTGAAGTTGTTTATTTGACGTTGTTGTTGTTGTTTATTTGACGTTGTTGTTGTTGTTGACATTATTGTTGTTGTTGACGATATTGTTGTTGTTGTTGTTGTTTATTTGACGTTTTTGTTGTTGTTGATGTTGTTGTTGTTGTTGTATATTTGACGTTGTTGTTGTTGTTGTTTATTTGACATTGTTGTTGTTGTTGTTGTTTATTTGATGTTGTTGTTGTTGTTTATTTGACGTTGTTGTTGTTGTTTATTTGACATTGTTGTTATTGACGGTGTTATTGTTGTTGTTGTTATTTATTTGACATTGTTGTTGATGTTGTTGACGTTGTTGTTGTTTATTTGACATTGTTGTTGTTGTTGTTCTTTATTTGACGTTCTTATTGTTTATTTGACGTTGTTGTTGTTGTTGTTTATTTGACGTTGTTGTTGTTGTTGTTTATTTGACGTTGTTGTTGTTGACGTTGTTGTTGTTGTTGTTGTTGTTTATTTGACGTTGTTGTTGTTGTTGTTTATTTGACGTTGTTGTTGTTGACGTTGATGTTGTTGTTGTTTATTTGACGTTGTTGTTGTTGTTGACATAGTTGTTGTTGTTGTTTATTTGACGTTGTTGTTGTTGTTTATTTGACATTGTTGTTGTTGTCGTTGTTGTTGTTGTTGACGTTGTTGTTGTTGTTTATTTGACTTAGTTGTTGTTGTTGTTGTTTATTTGACGTTGTTGTTGTTGTTGTTGACTTAATTGTTGTTGTTGTTTATTTGACGTTGTTGTTGTTGTTGACGTTGTTGTTTATTTGACGTTGTTGTTGTTGTTTATTTGACGTTGTTGTTGTTGTTGACGTTGTTGTTGTTGTTTATTTGACGTTGTTGTTGTTATTTATTTGACATTGTTGTTGTTTTTGACGTTGTTGTTGTTGTTGTTGTTTATTTGACATTGTTGTTGTTGTTGTTGACGTTGTTGTTGTTGTTGTTGTTGTTTATTTGACGTTGTTTTAGTATTGTTGTTTATTTGACATTGTTGTTGTTATTTATTTGACGTTGTTGTGGGTGACATTGTTGTTGTTGTTTCTTTGACGTTGTTGTTGTTGTTTATTTGACGTAGTTGTTGTTGTTGACGTAATTGTTGTTGTTGACGTTATTGTTGTTGTTGTTGTTTATTTGACGTTTTTGTTGTTCTTGATGTTGTTGTTGTTGTTGTATATTTGACGTTGTTGTTGTTGTTGTTTATTTGACATTGTTGTTGTTGTTGTTTATTTGACGTTGTTGTTGTTGTTGTTTATTTGACGTTGTTGTTGTTGTTTATTTGACATTGTTGTTATTGACGGTGTTATTGTCGTTGTTGTTATTTATTTGACATTGTTGTTGATGTTGTTGACGTTGTTGTTGTTTATTTGACGTTGTTGTTGTTGTTGTTCTTTATTTGACGTTCTTATTGTTTATTTGACGTTGTTGTTGTTGTTGTTTATTTGACGTTGTTGTTGTTGTTGTTTATTTGACGTTGTTGTTGTTAACGTTGTTGTTGTTGTTGTTGTTGTTGTTTATTTGACGTTGTTGTTGTTGTTGTTTATTTGACGTTGTTGTTGTTGACGTTGATGTTGTTGTTGTTTATTTGACGTTGTTGTTGTTGTTGACATAGTTGTTGTTGTTGTTGTTTATTTGACGTTTTTGTTGTTGTTGATGTTGTTGTTGTTTTCGTTGTTTTTTATTTGACGTTGTTGTAGTTGTTTAATTGACGTTGTTGTTGTTGTTGTTTATTTGACGTTGTTGTTGTTGTTGTTATTGTGGTTGTTGTTATTTATTTGACGTTGTTGTTGTTGTTGTTGTTTATTTGACGTCGTTATTGTTGTTGTTATTGTTGTTGATGTTGTTGTTTATTTGAAGTTGTTGTTGTTGTTTATTTGACGCTGTTTTTGTTGTTGTTGTTTATTTGACGTTGTTGTTGTTGTTGACGTTGTTGTTGTTGTTTATTTGACATTGTTGTTGTTGTCGTTATTGTTTATTTGACGTTGTCGTTGTTGTTGTTTATTTGGCGTTGTTGTTGTTGTTTATTTGACGTTGTTGTTGTTGTTGACGTTGTTGTTGTTGTTTATTTGACGTTGTTGTTGTTATTTATTTGACATTGTTGTTGTTGTTGACGTTGTTGTTGTTGTTGTTGTTTATTTGACATTGTTGTTGTTGTTGTTGACGTTGTTGTTGTTGTTGTTTATTTGACGTTGTTTTAGTATTGTTGTTTATTTGACATTGTTGTTGTTATTTATTTGACGTTGTTGTGGGTGACATTGTTGTTGTTGTTTCTTTGACGTTGTTGTTGTTGTTTATTTGACGTAGTTGTTGTTGTTGACGTTATTGTTGTTGTTGACGTTATTGTTGTTGTTGTTGTTGTTTATTTGACGTTTTTGTTGTTCTTGATGTTGTTGTTGTTGTTGTATATTTGACGTTGTTGTTGTTGTTGTTTATTTGACATTGTTGTTGTTGTAGTTTATTTGACGTTGTTGTTGTTGTTTATTTGACGTTGTTGTTGTTGTTTATTTGACATTGTTGTTATTGACGGTGTTATTGTTGTTGTTGGTATTTATTTGACATTGTTGTTGATGTTGTTGACGTTGTTGTTGTTTATTTGACGTTGTTGTTGTTGTTGTTCTTTATTTGACGTTCTTATTGTTTATTTGACGTTGTTGTTGTTGTTGTTT
Organism: Vicia faba; assembly: GCA_948472305.1. Classification (NCBI taxonomy): domain Eukaryota; kingdom Viridiplantae; phylum Streptophyta; class Magnoliopsida; order Fabales; family Fabaceae; genus Vicia; species Vicia faba. Next base: position 465,851,801 of record OX451739.1, on the reverse strand, counting down.
ATTTGACGTTGTTGTTGTTGTTGTTTATTTGACGTTGTTGTTGTTAACGTTGTTGTTGTTGTTGTTGTTGTTTATTTGACGTTGTTGTTGTTGTTGTTTATTTGACGTTGTTGTTGTTGACGTTGATGTTGTTGTTGTTTATTTGACGTTGTTGTTGTTGTTGACATAGTTGTTGTTGTTGTTGTTTATTTGACGTTTTTGTTGTTGTTGATGTTGTTGTTGTTTTCGTTGTTTTTCATTTGACGTTGTTGTAGTTGTTTAATTGACGTTGTTGTTGTTGTTGTTTATTTGACGTTGTTGTTGTTGTTGTTATTGTGGTTGTTGTTATTTATTTGACGTTGTTGTTGTTGTTGTTGTTTATTTGACGTCGTTATTGTTGTTGTTATTGTTGTTGATGTTGTTGTTTATTTGAAGTTGTTGTTGTTGTTTATTTGACGCTGTTTTTGTTGTTGTTGTTTATTTGACGTTGTTGTTGTTGTTGACGTTGTTGTTGTTGTTTATTTGACATTGTTGTTGTTGTCGTTATTGTTTATTTGACGTTGTCGTTGTTGTTGTTTATTTGGCGTTGTTGTTGTTGTTTATTTGACGTTGTTGTTGTTGTTGACGTTGTTGTTGTTGTTTATTTGACGTTGTTGTTGTTATTTATTTGACATTGTTGTTGTTGTTGACGTTGTTGTTGTTGTTGTTGTTTATTTGACGTTGTTGTTGTTGTTGTTTATTTGACGTTGTTGTTGTTGTTGACGTTGTTGTTGTTGTTTATTTGACATTGTTGTTGTTGTTTATTTGACATTGTTGTTGTTGTTGTTGACGTTGTTGTTGTTGTTGTTGTTGTTTATTTGACGTTGTTTTAGTATTGTTGTTTATTTGACATTGTTGTTGTTATTTATTTGACGTTGTTGTGGGTGACATTGTTGTTGTTGTTTCTTTGACGTTGTTGTTGTTGTTTATTTGACGTAGTTGTTGTTGTTGATGACGTTATTGTTGTTGTTGACGTTATTGTTGTTGTTGTTGTTGTTTATTTGACGTTTTTGTTGTTCTTGATGTTGTTGTTGTTGTTGTATATTTGACGTTGTTGTTGTTGTTGTTTATTTGACATTGTTGTTGTTGTTGTTTATTTGACGTTGTTGTTGTTGTTTATTTGACGTTGTTGTTGTTGTTTATTTGACATTGTTGTTATTGACGGTGTTATTGTTGTTGTTGTTATTTATTTGACATTGTTGTTGATGTTGTTGACGTTGTTGTTGTTTATTTGACGTTGTTGTTGTTGTTGTTCTTTATTTGACGTTCTTATTGTTTATTTGACGTTGTTGTTGTTGTTGTTTATTTGACGTTGTTGTTGTTGTTGTTTATTTGACGTTGTTGTTGTTAACGTTGTTGTTGTTGTTGTTGTTGTTTATTTGACGTTGTTGTTGTTGTTGTTTATTTGACGTTGTTGTTGTTGACGTTGATGTTGTTGTTGTTTATTTGACGTTGTTGTTGTTGTTGACATAGTTGTTGTTGTTGTTGTTTATTTGACGTTTTTGTTGTTGTTGATGTTGTTGTTGTTTTCGTTGTTTTTTATTTGACGTTGTTGTAGTTGTTTAATTGACGTTGTTGTTGTTGTTGTTTATTTGACGTTGTTGTTGTTGTTGTTATTGTGGTTGTTGTTATTTATTTGACGTTGTTGTTGTTGTTGTTGTTTATTTGACGTCGTTATTGTTGTTGTTATTGTTGTTGATGTTGTTGTTTATTTGAAGTTGTTGTTGTTGTTTATTTGACGTTGTTGTTGTTGACGTTGTTGTTGTTGTTGACGTTGTTGTTGTTGTTGTTTATTTGTCGTTGTTGTTGTTGTTGACATAGTTGTTGTTGTTGTTTATTTGACGTTGTTGTTGTTGTTGTTGTTGTTTATTTGACGTTGTTGTTGTTTGTTTGACATTGTTGTTGTTGTTGACGTTGTTGTTGTTGTTGTTTATTTGACATTGTTGTTGTTGTTGTTGTTTATTTGACTTTGTTGTTGTTGTTGTTGTTTTTTGACGTTGTTGTTGTTGACTTAATTGTTGTTGTTGTTTATTTGACGTTGTTGTTGTTGTTGTTGACGTTGTTGTTTATTTGACATTGTTGTTGTTGTTTATTTTACGTTGTTGTTGTTGTTGACGTTGTTGTTGTTGTTTATTTGACGTTGTTGTTGTTGACGTTGTTGTTGTTGTTGTTATTTTTTATTTGACGTAGTTGTTGTTGACGTTGTTGTTGTTGTTGTTATTTTTTATTTGACGTAGTTGTTGTTGTTGACGTTGTTGTTGTTGTTGTTTATTTGACGTTTTTGTTGTTGTTGATGTTGTTGTTGTTGTATATTTGACGTTGTTGTAGTTGTTATTGTTGTTGTTGTTGTTGTTGTTTATTTGACATTGTTGTTGTTGTTGTTTATTTGACGTTGTGGTTGTTGTTTATTTGACGTTGTTGTTTATTTGACGTTGTTGTTGTTGACGGTGTTGTTGTTGTTGTTGTTGTCTGTTTGACATTGTTGTCGTTGTTGTTGTTGTTGACGTTGTTGTTGTTTATTTGACGTTGTTTTTGTTTTTGTTCTTTATTTGACGTTGTTATTGTTTATTTGACGTTGTTGTTGTTGTTGTTGTTGTTTATTTAACGTTGTTGTTGTTGACGTTGTTGTTGTTGTTATTGTTTATTTGACGTTGCTCTTGTTGTTGTTTATTTGGCGTAGTTGTTGTTGTTGACGTTGTTGTTATTGTTGTTGTTTTTTTGACGTTTATGTTGTTGTTGTTTATTTGACGTTGTTGTTGTTGTTGTTGTTTATTTGACGTTGTTGTTGTTGACGGTGTTGTTGTTGTTGTTTATTTGACGTTGTTGTTGTTGACGTTGTTTATTTGACGTTGTTGTTGTTGTTGTTGTTTATTTGACGTTGTTGTTGTTGACATAGTTGTTGTTGTTGTTGTTTATTTGACGTTGTTGTTGTTGTTGACGTTGTTGTTGTTGTTTATTTGACGTTGTTGTTGTTTATTTGACATTGTTGTTGTTGTTGACGTTGTTGTTGTTGTTTATTTGACATTGTTGTTGTTGTTGACGTTGTTGTTGTTGTTGTTTATTTGACTTTGTTGTTGTTGTTGTTGTTTATTTGACGTTGTTGTGGGTGACATTGTTGTTGTTGTTTATTTGACGTTGTTGTTGTTGTTTATTTGACGAAGTTGTTGTTGTTGACGTTATTGTTGTTGTTGTTGTTGTTGTTTATTTGACGTTTTTGTTGTTGTTGATGTTGTTGTTGTTGTTGTATATTTGACGTTGTTGTTGTTGTTATTGTTGTTGTTGTTGTTGTTGTTTATTTGACATTGTTGTTGTTGTTGTTGTTTATTTGACGTTATTGTTGTTGTTTATTTGACGTTGCTGTTGTTGTTTATTTGACATTGTTGTTATTGACGGTGTTATTGTTGTTGTTGTTATTTATTTGACATTGTTGTTGTTGTTGTTGACGTTGTTGTTGTTTATTTGACGTTGTTGTTGTTGTTGTTCTTTATTTGACGTTCTTATTGTTTATTTGACGTTGTTGTTGTTGTTGTTGTTTATTTGACGTTGTTGTTGTTGTTGTTTATTTGACGTTGTTGTTGTTGACGTTGTTGACGTTGTTGTTGTTGTTGTTGTTGTTGTTGTTTATTTGACGTTGTTGTTGTTGTTGTTTATTTGACGTTGTTGTTGTTGACGTTAATGTTGTTGTTGTTTATTTGACGTTGTTGTTGTTGTTGACATAGTTGTTGTTGTTGTTGTTTATTTGACGTTTTTGTTGTTGTTGATGTTGTTGTTGTTTTCGTTGTTTTTTATTTGACGTTGTTGTAGTTGTTTAATTGACGTTTTTGTTGTTGTTGTTTATTTGACGTTGTTGTTGTTGTTGTTGTTGTTATTGTGGTTGTTGTTGTTTATTTGACGTTGTTGTTGTTGTTTATTTGATGTTGTTGTTGTTGTTGTTATTGTTGTTGTTGTTTATTTGACGTTGTTGTTGTTGTTTATTTGACGCTGTTGTTGTTGTTGTTGTTTATTTGACGTTGTTGTTGTTGTTTATTTGACATTGTTGTTGTTGTTGTTATTGTTTATTTGACGTTGTTGTTGTTGTTGTTGTTGTTGTTGTTTATTTGACGTTGTTGTTGTGGACGTTGTTGTTGTTGTTTATTTGACGTTGTTGTTGTTGTTGACATAGTTGTTGTTGTTGTTGTTGTTTATTTGACGTTGTTGTTGTTGTTTATTTGGCGTTGTTGTTGTTGTTGACGTTGTTGTTGTTGTTGTTGTTGTTTATTTGACGTTGTTGTTGTTGTTGACGTTGTTTTTGTTATTGTTTATTTGACGTTGTTGTTGTTTATTTGACGTTGTTGTTGTTGTTGTTTATTTGACGTTGTTGTTATTGTTTATTTGACATTGTTGTTGTTGACGATGTTGTTGTTGTTTATTTGACGTTGTTGTTGTTGTTGTTTATTTGACGTTGTTGTTGTTGTTGTTTGTTTGACGTTGTTGTTGTTGTTGACATAGTTGTTGTTGTTGTTTATTTGACGTTGTTGTTGTTGTTTATTTGACATTGTTGTTGTTGTTGTCATTGTTGTTGTTGTTGACGTTGTTGTTGTTGTTTATTTGACTTTGTTGTTGTTGTTGTTGTTTATTTGACGTTGTTGTTGTTGTTGTTTATTTGACATTGTTGTTATTGACGGTGTTATTGTTGTTGTTGTTATTTATTTGACATTGTTGTTGATGTTGTTGACGTTGTTGTTGTTTATTTGACATTGTTGTTGTTGTTGTTCTTTATTTGACGTTCTTATTGTTTATTTGACGTTGTTGTTGTTGTTGTTTATTTGACGTTGTTGTTGTTGTTGTTTATTTGACGTTGTTGTTGTTGACGTTGTTGTTGTTGTTGTTGTTGTTTATTTGACGTTGTTGTTGTTGTTGTTTATTTGACGTTGTTGTTGTTGACGTTGATGTTGTTGTTGTTTATTTGACGTTGTTGTTGTTGTTGACATAGTTGTTGTTGTTGTTTATTTGACGTTGTTGTTGTTTATTTGACATTGTTGTTGTTGTCGTTGTTGTTGTTGTTGACGTTGTTGTTGTTGTTTATTTGACTTAGTTGTTGTTGTTGTTGTTTATTTGACGTTGTTGTTGTTGTTGTTGACTTAATTGTTGTTGTTGTTTATTTGACGTTGTTGTTGTTGTTGACGTTGTTGTTTATTTGACGTTGTTGTTGTTGTTTATTTGACGTTGTTGTTGTTGTTGACGTTGTTGTTGTTGTTTATTTGACGTTGTTGTTGTTATTTATTTGACATTGTTGTTGTTTTTGACGTTGTTGTTGTTGTTGTTGTTTATTTGACATTGTTGTTGTTGTTGTTGACGTTGTTGTTGTTGTTGTTGTTGTTTATTTGACGTTGTTTTAGTATTGTTGTTTATTTGACATTGTTGTTGTTATTTATTTGACGTTGTTGTGGGTGACATTGTTGTTGTTGTTTCTTTGACGTTGTTGTTGTTGTTTATTTGACGTAGTTGTTATTGTTGACGTTATTGTTGTTGTTGACGTTATTGTTGTTGTTGTTGTTTATTTGACGTTTTTGTTGTTCTTGATGTTGTTGTTGTTGTTGTATATTTGACGTTGTTGTTGTTGTTGTTTATTTGACATTGTTGTTGTTGTTGTTTATTTGACGTTGTTGTTGTTGTTGTTTATTTGACGTTGTTGTTGTTGTTTATTTGACATTGTTGTTATTGACGGTGTTATTGTTGTTGTTGTTATTTATTTGACATTGTTGTTGATGTTGTTGACGTTGTTGTTGTTTATTTGACGTTGTTGTTGTTGTTGTTCTTTATTTGACGTTCTTATTGTTTATTTGACGTTGTTGTTGTTGTTGTTTATTTGACGTTGTTGTTGTTGTTGTTTATTTGACGTTGTTGTTGTTAACGTTGTTGTTGTTGTTGTTGTTGTTGTTTATTTGACGTTGTTGTTGTTGTTGTTTATTTGACGTTGTTGTTGTTGACGTTGATGTTGTTGTTGTTTATTTGACGTTGTTGTTGTTGTTGACATAGTTGTTGTTGTTGTTGTTTATTTGACGTTTTTGTTGTTGTTGATGTTGTTGTTGTTTTCGTTGTTTTTTATTTGACGTTGTTGTAGTTGTTTAATTGACGTTGTTGTTGTTGTTGTTTATTTGACGTTGTTGTTGTTGTTGTTATTGTGGTTGTTGTTATTTATTTGACGTTGTTGTTGTTGTTGTTGTTTATTTGACGTCGTTATTGTTGTTGTTATTGTTGTTGATGTTGTTGTTTATTTGAAGTTGTTGTTGTTGTTTATTTGACGCTGTTTTTGTTGTTGTTGTTTATTTGACGTTGTTGTTGTTGTTGACGTTGTTGTTGTTGTTTATTTGACATTGTTGTTGTTGTCGTTATTGTTTATTTGACGTTGTCGTTGTTGTTGTTTATTTGGCGTTGTTGTTGTTGTTTATTTGACGTTGTTGTTGTTGTTGACGTTGTTGTTGTTGTTTATTTGACGTTGTTGTTGTTATTTATTTGACATTGTTGTTGTTGTTGACGTTGTTGTTGTTGTTGTTGTTTATTTGACATTGTTGTTGTTGTTGTTGACGTTGTTGTTGTTGTTGTTTATTTGACGTTGTTTTAGTATTGTTGTTTATTTGACATTGTTGTTGTTATTTATTTGACGTTGTTGTGGGTGACATTGTTGTTGTTGTTTCTTTGACGTTGTTGTTGTTGTTTATTTGACGTAGTTGTTGTTGTTGACGTTATTGTTGTTGTTGACGTTATTGTTGTTGTTGTTGTTGTTTATTTGACGTTTTTGTTGTTCTTGATGTTGTTGTTGTTGTTGTATATTTGACGTTGTTGTTGTTGTTGTTTATTTGACATTGTTGTTGTTGTAGTTTATTTGACGTTGTTGTTGTTGTTTATTTGACGTTGTTGTTGTTGTTTATTTGACATTGTTGTTATTGACGGTGTTATTGTTGTTGTTGGTATTTATTTGACATTGTTGTTGATGTTGTTGACGTTGTTGTTGTTTATTTGACGTTGTTGTTGTTGTTCTTTATTTGACGTTCTTATTGTTTATTTGACGTTGTTGTTGTTGTTGTTTATTTGACGTTGTTGTTGTTGTTGTTTATTTGACGTTGTTGTTGTTAACGTTGTTGTTGTTGTTGTTGTTGTTTATTTGACGTTGTTGTTGTTGTTGTTTATTTGACGTTGTTGTTGTTGACGTTGATGTTGTTGTTGTTTATTTGACGTTGTTGTTGTTGTTGACATAGTTGTTGTTGTTGTTGTTTATTTGACGTTTTTGTTGTTGTTGATGTTGTTGTTGTTTTCGTTGTTTTTCATTTGACGTTGTTGTAGTTGTTTAATTGACGTTGTTGTTGTTGTTGTTTATTTGACGTTGTTGTTGTTGTTGTTATTGTGGTTGTTGTTATTTATTTGACGTTGTTGTTGTTGTTGTTGTTTATTTGACGTCGTTATTGTTGTTGTTATTGTTGTTGATGTTGTTGTTTATTTGAAGTTGTTGTTGTTGTTTATTTGACGCTGTTTTTGTTGTTGTTGTTTATTTGACGTTGTTGTTGTTGTTGACGTTGTTGTTGTTGTTTATTTGACATTGTTGTTGTTGTCGTTATTGTTTATTTGACGTTGTCGTTGTTGTTGTTTATTTGGCGTTGTTGTTGTTGTTTATTTGACGTTGTTGTTGTTGTTGACGTTGTTGTTGTTGTTTATTTGACGTTGTTGTTGTTATTTATTTGACATTGTTGTTGTTGTTGACGTTGTTGTTGTTGTTGTTGTTTATTTGACATTGTTGTTGTTGTTGTTGACGTTGTTGTTGTTGTTGTTGTTGTTTATTTGACGTTGTTTTAGTATTGTTGTTTATTTGACATTGTTGTTGTTATTTATTTGACGTTGTTGTGGGTGACATTGTTGTTGTTGTTTCTTTGACGTTGTTGTTGTTGTTTATTTGACGTAGTTGTTGTTGTTGATGACGTTATTGTTGTTGTTGACGTTATTGTTGTTGTTGTTGTTGTTTATTTGACGTTTTTGTTGTTCTTGATGTTGTTGTTGTTGTTGTATATTTGACGTTGTTGTTGTTGTTGTTTATTTGACATTGTTGTTGTTGTTGTTTATTTGACGTTGTTGTTGTTGTTTATTTGACGTTGTTGTTGTTGTTTATTTGACATTGTTGTTATTGACGGTGTTATTGTTGTTGTTGTTATTTATTTGACATTGTTGTTGATGTTGTTGACGTTGTTGTTGTTTATTTGACGTTGTTGTTGTTGTTGTTCTTTATTTGACGTTCTTATTGTTTATTTGACGTTGTTGTTGTTGTTGTTTATTTGACGTTGTTGTTGTTGTTGTTTATTTGACGTTGTTGTTGTTAACGTTGTTGTTGTTGTTGTTGTTGTTTATTTGACGTTGTTGTTGTTGTTGTTTATTTGACGTTGTTGTTGTTGACGTTGATGTTGTTGTTGTTTATTTGACGTTGTTGTTGTTGTTGACATAGTTGTTGTTGTTGTTGTTTATTTGACGTTTTTGTTGTTGTTGATGTTGTTGTTGTTTTCGTTGTTTTTCATTTGACGTTGTTGTAGTTGTTTAATTGACGTTGTTGTTGTTGTTGTTTATTTGACGTTGTTGTTGTTGTTGTTATTGTGGTTGTTGTTATTTATTTGACGTTGTTGTTGTTGTTGTTGTTTATTTGACGTCGTTATTGTTGTTGTTATTGTTGTTGATGTTGTTGTTTATTTGAAGTTGTTGTTGTTGTTTATTTGACGCTGTTTTTGTTGTTGTTGTTTATTTGACGTTGTTGTTGTTGTTGACGTTGTTGTTGTTGTTTATTTGACATTGTTGTTGTTGTCGTTATTGTTTATTTGACGTTGTCGTTGTTGTTGTTTATTTGGCGTTGTTGTTGTTGTTTATTTGACGTTGTTGTTGTTGTTGACGTTGTTGTTGTTGTTTATTTGACGTTGTTGTTGTTATTTATTTGACATTGTTGTTGTTGTTGACGTTGTTGTTGTTGTTGTTGTTTATTTGACATTGTTGTTGTTGTTGTTGACGTTGTTGTTGTTGTTGTTGTTGTTTATTTGACGTTGTTTTAGTATTGTTGTTTATTTGACATTGTTGTTGTTATTTATTTGACGTTGTTGTGGGTGACATTGTTGTTGTTGTTTCTTTGACGTTGTTGTTGTTGTTTATTTGACGTAGTTGTTGTTGTTGATGACGTTATTGTTGTTGTTGACGTTATTGTTGTTGTTGTTGTTGTTTATTTGACGTTTTTGTTGTTCTTGATGTTGTTGTTGTTGTTGTATATTTGACGTTGTTGTTGTTGTTGTTTATTTGACATTGTTGTTGTTGTTGTTTATTTGACGTTGTTGTTGTTGTTTATTTGACGTTGTTGTTGTTGTTTATTTGACATTGTTGTTATTGACGGTGTTATTGTTGTTGTTGTTATTTATTTGACATTGTTGTTGATGTTGTTGACGTTGTTGTTGTTTATTTGACGTTGTTGTTGTTGTTGTTCTTTATTTGACGTTCTTATTGTTTATTTGACGTTGTTGTTATTGTTGTTTATTTGACGTTGTTGTTGTTGTTGTTTATTTGACGTTGTTGTTGTTAACGTTGTTGTTGTTGTTGTTGTTGTTTATTTGACGTTGTTGTTGTTGTTGTTTATTTGACGTTGTTGTTGTTGACGTTGATGTTGTTGTTGTTTATTTGACGTTGTTGTTGTTGTTGACATAGTTGTTGTTGTTGTTGTTTATTTGACGTTTTTGTTGTTGTTGATGTTGTTGTTGTTTTCGTTGTTTTTTATTTGACGTTGTTGTAGTTGTTTAATTGACGTTGTTGTTGTTGTTGTTTATTTGACGTTGTTGTTGTTGTTGTTATTGTGGTTGTTGTTATTTATTTGACGTTGTTGTTGTTGTTGTTTATTTGACGTCGTTATTGTTGTTGTTATTGTTGTTGATGTTGTTGTTTATTTGAAGTTGTTGTTGTTGTTTATTTGACGTTGTTGTTGTTGACGTTGTTGTTGTTGTTGACGTTGTTGTTGTTGTTGTTGTTTATTTGTCGTTGTTGTTGTTGTTGACATAGTTGTTGTTGTTGTTTATTTGACGTTGTTGTTGTTGTTGTTGTTTATTTGACGTTGTTGTTGTTTGTTTGACATTGTTGTTGTTGTTGACGTTGTTGTTGTTGTTGTTTATTTGACATTGTTGTTGTTGTTGTTGTTTATTTGACTTTGTTGTTGTTGTTGTTGTTTATTTGACGTTGTTGTTGTTGACTTAATTGTTGTTGTTGTTTATTTGACGTTGTTGTTGTTGTTGTTGACGTTGTTGTTTATTTGACATTGTTGTTGTTGTTTATTTTACGTTGTTGTTGTTGTTGACGTTGTTGTTGTTGTTTATTTGACGTTGTTGTTGTTGACGTTGTTGTTGTTGTTGTTATTTTTTATTTGACGTAGTTGTTGTTGACGTTGTTGTTGTTGTTGTTATTTTTTATTTGACGTAGTTGTTGTTGTTGACGTTGTTGTTGTTGTTGTTTATTTGACGTTTTTGTTGTTGTTGATGTTGTTGTTGTTGTATATTTGACGTTGTTGTAGTTGTTATTGTTGTTGTTGTTGTTGTTGTTTATTTGACATTGTTGTTGTTGTTGTTTATTTGACGTTGTTGTTGTTGTTTATTTGACGTTGTTGTTTATTTGACGTTGTTGTTGTTGACGGTGTTGTTGTTGTTGTTGTTGTCTGTTTGACATTGTTGTCGTTGTTGTTGTTGTTGACGTTGTTGTTGTTTATTTGACGTTGTTTTTGTTTTTGTTCTTTATTTGACGTTGTTATTGTTTATTTGACGTTGTTGTTGTTGTTGTTGTTGTTGTTTATTTAACGTTGTTGTTGTTGACGTTGTTGTTGTTGTTATTGTTTATTTGACGTTGCTCTTGTTGTTGTTTATTTGGCGTAGTTGTTGTTGTTGACGTTGTTGTTATTGTTGTTGTTTTTTTGACGTTTATGTTGTTGTTGTTTATTTGACGTTGTTGTTGTTGTTGTTGTTTATTTGACGTTGTTGTTGTTGACGGTGTTGTTGTTGTTGTTTATTTGACGTTGTTGTTGTTGACGTTGTTTATTTGACGTTGTTGTTGTTGTTGTTGTTTATTTGACGTTGTTGTTGTTGACATAGTTGTTGTTGTTGTTGTTTATTTGACGTTGTTGTTGTTGTTGACGTTGTTGTTGTTGTTTATTTGACGTTGTTGTTGTTTATTTGACATTGTTGTTGTTGTTGACGTTGTTGTTGTTGTTTATTTGACATTGTTGTTGTTGTTGACGTTGTTGTTGTTGTTGTTTATTTGACTTTGTTGTTGTTGTTGTTGTTTATTTGACGTTGTTGTGGGTGACATTGTTGTTGTTGTTTATTTGACGTTGTTGTTGTTGTTTATTTGACGAAGTTGTTGTTGTTGACGTTATTGTTGTTGTTGTTGTTGTTGTTGTTGTTTATTTGACGTTTTTGTTGTTGTTGATGTTGTTGTTGTTGTTGTATATTTGACGTTGTTGTTGTTGTTATTGTTGTTGTTGTTGTTGTTGTTGTTTATTTGACATTGTTGTTGTTGTTGTTGTTTATTTGACGTTATTGTTGTTGTTTATTTGACGTTGCTGTTGTTGTTTATTTGACATTGTTGTTATTGACGGTGTTATTGTTGTTGTTGTTATTTATTTGACATTGTTGTTGTTGTTGTTGACGTTGTTGTTGTTTATTTGACGTTGTTGTTGTTGTTGTTCTTTATTTGACGTTCTTATTGTTTATTTGACGTTGTTGTTGTTGTTGTTGTTTATTTGACGTTGTTGTTGTTGTTGTTTATTTGACGTTGTTGTTGTTGACGTTGTTGTTGTTGTTGTTGTTGTTGTTTATTTGACGTTGTTGTTGTTGTTGTTTATTTGACGTTGTTGTTGTTGACGTTAATGTTGTTGTTGTTTATTTGACGTTGTTGTTGTTGTTGACATAGTTGTTGTTGTTGTTGTTTATTTGACGTTTTTGTTGTTGTTGATGTTGTTGTTGTTTTCGTTGTTTTTTATTTGACGTTGTTGTAGTTGTTTAATTGACGTTTTTGTTGTTGTTGTTTATTTGACGTTGTTGTTGTTGTTGTTGTTGTTATTGTGGTTGTTGTTGTTTATTTGACGTTGTTGTTGTTGTTTATTTGATGTTGTTGTTGTTGTTGTTATTGTTGTTGTTGTTTATTTGACGTTGTTGTTGTTGTTTATTTGACGCTGTTGTTGTTGTTGTTGTTTATTTGACGTTGTTGTTGTTGTTTATTTGACATTGTTGTTGTTGTTGTTATTGTTTATTTGACGTTGTTGTTGTTGTTGTTGTTGTTGTTTATTTGACGTTGTTGTTGTGGACGTTGTTGTTGTTGTTTATTTGACGTTGTTGTTGTTGTTGACATAGTTGTTGTTGTTGTTGTTGTTTATTTGACGTTGTTGTTGTTGTTTATTTGGCGTTGTTGTTGTTGTTGACGTTGTTGTTGTTGTTGTTGTTGTTGTTTATTTGACGTTGTTGTTGTTGTTGACGTTGTTTTTGTTATTGTTTATTTGACGTTGTTGTTGTTTATTTGACGTTGTTGTTGTTGTTGTTTATTTGACGTTGTTGTTATTGTTTATTTGACATTGTTGTTGTTGACGATGTTGTTGTTGTTTATTTGACGTTGTTGTTGTTGTTGTTTATTTGACGTTGTTGTTGTTGTTGTTTGTTTGACGTTGTTGTTGTTGTTGACATAGTTGTTGTTGTTGTTTATTTGACGTTGTTGTTGTTGTTTATTTGACATTGTTGTTGTTGTTGTCATTGTTGTTGTTGTTGACGTTGTTGTTGTTGTTTATTTGACTTTGTTGTTGTTGTTGTTGTTTATTTGACGTTGTTGTTGTTGTTGTTGACTTAATTGTTGTTGTTTATTTGACGTTGTTGTTGTTGTTGACGTTGTTGTTTATTTGACGTTGTTGTTGTTGTTTATTTGACGTTGTTGTTGTTGTTGACGTTGTTGTTGTTGTTTATTTGACGTTGTTGTTGTTATTTATTTGACATTGTTGTTGTTGTTGACGTTGTTGTTGTTGTTGTTGTTTATTTGACATTGTTGTTGTTGTTGACGTTGTTGTTGTTGTTGTTGTTTATTTGACGTTGTTTTAGTATTGTTGTTTATTTGACATTGTTGTTGTTATTTATTTGACGTTGTTGTGGGTGACATTGTTGTTGTTGTTTATTTGACGTTGTTGTTGTTGTTTATTTGACGTAGTTGTTGTTGTTGACGTTATTGTTGTTGTTGTTGTTGTTTATTTGACGTTTTTGTTGTTGTTGATGTTGTTGTTGTTGTTGTTGTATATTTGACGTTGTTGTTGTTGTTGTTGTTTATTTCACATTGTTGTTGTTGTTGTTTATTTGACGTTGTTGTTGTTGTTTATTTGACGTTGTTGTTCTTGTTTATTTGACATTGTTGTTATTGACGGTGTTATTGTTGTTGTTGTTATTTATTTGACATTGTTGTTGATGTTGTTTATTTGACGTTGTTGTTGTTGTTGTTCTTTATTTGACGTTCTTATTGTATATTTGACGTTGTTGTTGTTGTTGTTGTTTATTTGACGTTGTTGTTATTGTTGTTTATTTGACGTTGTTGTTGTTGTTGTTGACGTTGTTGTTGTTGTTGTTGTTTATTTGACGTTGTTGTTATTGTTGTTTATTTGACGTTGTTGTTGTTGACGTTGTTGTTGTTGTTGTTTATTTGACGTTGTTGTTGTTGTTGACATAGTTGTTGTTGTTGTTGTTGTTGTTTATTTGACGTTTTTGTTATTGTTGATGTTGTTGTTGTTTTCGTTGTTTTTTATTTGACGTTGTTGTAGTTGTTTAATTGACGTTGTTGTTGTTGTTGTTTATTTGACATTGTTGTTGTTGTTGTTATTGTGGTTGTTGTTGTTGTTGTTGTTTATTTGACGTCGTTGTTGTTGTTGTTATTGTTGTTGATGTTGTTGTTTATTTGAAGTTGTTGTTGTTGTTTATTTGACGTTGTTGTTGTTGTTGTTGTTTATTTGACGTTGTTGTTGTTGTTGACGTTGTTGTTGTTGTTGTTTATTTGACATTGTTGTTGTTGTTGTTGTTATTGTTTATTTGACGTTGTCGTTGTTGTTGTTTATTTGGCGTTGTTGTTGTTGTTGTTGTTGACGTTGTTGTTGTTGTTGTTTATTTGATGTTGTTGTTGTTGTTGACGTTGTTTTTGTTGTTGTCTATTTGACGTTGTTTTTGTTGTTGTTTATTTGACGTTGTTGTTGTTGTTGTTTATTTGACGTTGTTGTTGTTGTTGTTTATTTAACGTTGTTGTTGTTGTTGTTTATTTGACATTGTTGTTGTTGACAGTGTTGTTGTTGTTTATTTGACGTTGTGGTTGTTGTTGTTTATTTGACGTTGTTGTTTTTAACGTTGTTGTTGTTGTTGACATTGTTGTTGTTGTTATTTATTTGTCGTTGTTGTTGTTGTTGACATAGTTGTTGTTGTTGTTTATTTGACGTTGTTGTTGTTGTTATTTATTTGACGTTGTTGTTGTTGTTGTTTATTTGACATTGTTGTTGTTGTTGACGTTGTTGTTGTTGTTGTTTATTTGACATTGTTGTTGTTGTTGTTGTTGTTTATTTGACTTTGTTGTTGTTGTTGTTGTTTATTTGACGTTGTTGTTGTTGACTTAGTTGTTGTTGTTGTTTATTTGACGTTGTTGTTGTTGTTGTTGACGTTGTTGTTTATTTGACATTGTTGTTGTTGTTTATTTTACGTTGTTGTTGTTGTTGACGTTGTTGTTGTTGTTTATTTGACGTTGTTGTTGTTGTTGACGTTGTTGTTGTTGTTGTTATTTTTTATTTGACGTAGTTGTTGTTGACGTTGTTGTTGTTGTTGTTATTTTTTATTTGACGTAGTTGTTGTTGTTGACGTTGTTGTTGTTGTTGTTGTTTATTTGACGTTTTTGTTGTTGTTGATGTTGTTGTTGTTGTTGTTGTATATTTGACGTTGTTGTAGTTGTTATTGTTGTTGTTGTTGTTGTTGTTTATTTGACATTGTTGTTGTTGTTGTTTATTTGACGTTGTTGTTTATTTGACGTTGTTGTTGTTGACGGTGTTGTTGTTGTTGTTGTTGTCTGTTTGACATTGTTGTCGTTGTTGTTGTTGTTGGCGTTGTTGTTGTTTATTTGACGTTGTTTTTGTTTTTGTTCTTTATTTGACGTTGTTATTGTTTATTTGACGTTGTTGTTGTTGTTGTTTATTTAACGTTGTTGTTGTTGACGTTGTTGTTGTTGTTATTGTTTGTTTGACGTTGCTCTTGTTGTTGTTTATTTGGCGTAGTTGTTGTTGTTGACGTTGTTGTTATTGTTGGTCTTTTTTTGACGTTTATGTTGTTGTTGTTTATTTGACGTTGTTGTTGTTGTTTATTTGACGTTGTTGTTGTTGACGGTGTTGTTGTTGTTGTTTATTTGATGTTGTTGTTGTTGACGTTGTTTATTTGACGTTGTTGTTGTTGACGTTGTTGTTGTTGTTTATTTGACGTTGTTGTTGTTGTTGACATAGTTGTTGTTGTTGTTTATTTGACGTTGTTGTTGTTGTTGACGTTGTTGTTGTTGTTTATTTGACATTGTTGTTGTTGTTGACGTTGTTGTTGTTGTTTATTTGACATTGTTGTTGTTGTTGACTTTGTTGTTGTTGTTGTTTATTTGACTTTGTTGTTGTTGTTGTTGTTGTTGTTTATTTGACGTTGTTGTTGTTGTTGTTGACTTAATTGTTGTTGTTGTTTATTTGACGTTGTTGTTGTTGTTGTTGACGTTGTTGTTTATTTGACGTTGTTGTTGTTGTTTATTTGACGTTGTTGTTGTTGTTTATTTGACGTTGTTGTTGTTGTTGACGTTGTTGTTGTTGTTTATTTGACGTTGTTGTTGTTATTTATTTGACATTGTTGTTGTTGTTGACGTTGTTGTTGTTGTTGTTTATTTGACATTGTTGTTGTTGTTGTTGACGTTGTTGTTGTTGTTGTTTATTTGACGTTGTTTTAGTATTGTTGTTTATTTGACATTGTTGTTGTTATTTATTTGACGTTGTTGTGGGTGACATTGTTGTTGTTGTTGTTTATTTGACGTTGTTGTTGTTGTTTATTTGACGTTGTTGTTGTTGTTGACGTTGTTGTTGTTGTTTATTTGACGTTGTTGTTGTTATTTATTTGACATTGTTGTTGTTGTTGACGTTGTTGTTGTTGTTGTTGTTTATTTGACATTGTTGTTGTTGTTGTTGACGTTGTTGTTGTTGTTGTTTATTTGACGTTGTTTTAGTATTGTTGTTTATTTGACATTGTTGTTGTTATTTATTTGACGTTGTTGTGGGTGACATTGTTGTTGTTGTTGTTTATTTGACGTTGTTGTTGTTGTTTATTTGACGTAGTTGTTGTTGTTGACGTTATTGTTGTTGTTGACGTTATTGTTGTTGTTGTTGTTTATTTGACGTTTTTGTTATTGTTGTTGATGTTGTTGTTGTATATTTGACGTTGTTGTTGTTGTTATTGTTGTTGTTGTTGTTGTTTATTTGACATTGTTGTTGTTGTTGTTTATTTGACGTTGTTGTTGTTGTTTAATTGACGTTGTTGTTGTTTATTTGACATTGTTGTTATTGACGGTGTTATTGTTGTTGTTGTTTTTTATTTGACATTGTTATTGTCGTTGTTGACGTTGTTGTTGTTTATTTGACGTTGTTGTTGTTCTTTATTTGACGTTGTTATTGTTTATTTGACGTTGTTGTTGTTGTTTATTTGACGTTGTTGTTGTTGTTTATTTGACGTTGTTGTTGTTGACGTTGTTGTTGTTGTTGTTTATTTGACGTTGTTGTTGTTGTTGTTGTTTATTTGACGTTGTTGTTGTTGACGTTGTTGTTGTTGTTGTTTATTTGATGTTGTTATTGTTGACATAGTTGTTGTTGTTGTTTATTTGACGTTTTTGTTGTTGTTGATATTGTTGTTGTTTTCGTTGTTTTTTATTTTACGTTGTTGTATTTGCTTAATTGACGTTGTTGTTGTTGTTGTTTATTTGACGTTGTTGTTGTTGTTGTTAATGTGGTTGTTGTTGTTTATTTGACGTTGTTGTTGTTGTTGTTGTTTATTTGACGTTGTTGTTGTTGTTGTTGTTGTTATTGTTGTTGTTGTTGTTGTTTATTTGACGTTGTTGTTGTTATTTATTTGATGTTGTTGTTGATGTTGTTGTTTATTTGACGTTGTTGTTGTTGTTGACGTTGTTGTTGTTGTTTATTTGACATTGTTGTTGTTGTTATTGTTTATTTGACGTTGTTGTTGTTTTTGTTTATTTGGCGTTGTTGTTGTTGTTGTTGACGTTGTTGTTGTTGTTTATTTGACGTTGTTGTTGTTGTTGACGTTGTTTTTGTTGTTGTTTATTTGACGTTGTTTTTTTTGTTGTTTATTTGACGTTGTTGTTGTTGTTGTTTATTTGACGTTGTTGTTGTTGTTGTTGTTGTTTATTTGACGTTGTTGTTGTTGTTTATTTGACATTGTTGTTGTTGACAGTGTTGTTGTTGTTGTTTATTTGACGTTGTGGTTGTTGTTGTTTATTTGACGTTATTGTTGTTGACGTTGTTGTTGTTGTTGTTGTTTATTTGACGTTGTTGTTGTTGACATAGTTGTTGTTATTGTTGTTGTTTATTTGACGTTGTTGTTGTTGACGTTGTTGTTGTTGTTTATTTATCATTGTTGTTGTTGTTGACATAGTTGTTGTTGTTGTTGTTGTTTATTTAACGTTTTTGTTGTTGTTGTTGTTTATTTGACGTTGTTGTTGTTGTTGTTTATTTGACATTGTTGTTGTTGACGTTGTTGTTGTTGTTGTTTATTTGACATTGTTGTTGTTGTTGTTGTTGTTGTTGTTTATTTGACTTTGTTGTTGTTGTTGTTGTTTATTTGACGTTGTTGTTGACTTAGTTGTTGTTGTTGTTTATTTCACGTTGTTGTTGTTGATGTTGTTGTTTATTTGACATTGTTGTTGTTGTTTATTTGAAATTGTTGTTGTTGACGTTGTTGTTGTTGTTTATTAGACGTTGTTGTTGTTGACGTTGTTGTTGTTGTTGTTATTGTTTACTTGACGTAGTTGTTGTTGTTGACGTTGTTGTTGTTTTTGTTTATTTGACGTTTTTGTTGTTGTTGATGTTGTTGTTGTTGTTGTATATTTGATGTTGTTATAGTTGTTATTGCTGTTGTTGTTGTTGTTTATTTGACGTTGTTGTTATTGTTGTTGTTTATTTGACGTTTATGTTGTTGTTGATGTTGTTGTTGTTGTTGTTTATTTGACGTTGTTGTTGTTTATTTGACGTTGTTGTTGTTGACGGTGTTGTTGATGTTGTTTATTTGACGTTGTTGTGGTTGTTATTTATTTGTCGTTGTTGTTGTTGTTTATTTGACGTTGTTATTGTTGTTGACATAGTTGTTGTTGTTGTTGTTCATTTGACATTGTTGTTGTTGTTGACGTTGTTGTTGTTGTTGTTGTTTATTTGACGTTGTTGTTGTTGTTTATTTGACATTGTTGTTGTTGTTGACGTTGTTGTTGTTGTTTATTTGACATTGTTGTTGTTGTTGTTGACGTTGTTGTTGTTGTTGTTTATTTGACTTTGTTGTTGTTGTTGTTGTTTATTTGACGTTGTTGTTGTTGACTTAATTGTTGTTGTTGTTTATTTGACGTTGTTGTTGTTGTTGACGTTGTTGTTTATTTGACGTTGTTGTTGTTGTTGACGTTGTTGTTGTTGTTTATTTGACGTTGTTGTTGTTATTTATTTGACATTGTTGTTGTTGTTGACGTTGTTGTTGACGTTGTTGTTGTTGTTGACGTTGTTGTTGTTGTTGACATTGTTGTTGTTGTTGTTGACGTTGTTGTTGTTTATTTGACATTGTTGTTGTTGTTGTTGACGTTGTTGTTGTTGTTGTTGTATATTTGTTGTTGTTGTTGTTGTTGACGTTGTTGTTGTTGTTGTTGTTTATTTGACGTTGTTTTAGTATTGTTGTTTATTTGACATTGTTGTCGTTATTTATTTGACGTTGTTGTGGGTGACATTGTTGTTGTTGTTTATTTGACGTTGTTGTTGTTGTTTATTTGACGTAGTTGTTGTTGTTGACGTTATTGTTGTTGTTGACGTTATTGTTGTTGTTGTTGTTGTTTATTTGACGTTTTTGTTGTTGTTGATGTTGTTGTTGTTGTTGTATATTTGACGTTGTTGTTGTTGTTGTTGTTTATTTGACATTGTTGTTGTTGTTGTTTATTTGACGTTGTTGTTGTTGTTGTATATTTGACGTTGTTGTTGTTGTTGTTGTTTATTTGACATTGTTGTTGTTGTTGTTTATTTGACGTTGTTGTTGTTGTTTATTTGACGTTGTTGTTGTTGGTTATTTGACATTGTTGTTATTGACGGTGTTATTGTTGTTGTTGTTATTTATTTGACATTGTTGTTGATATTGTTGACGTTGTTGTTGTTTATTTGACGTTGTTGTTGTTGTTGTTCTTTATTTGACGTTCTTATTGTTTATTTGACGTTGTTGTTGTTGTTGTTTATTTGACGTTGTTGTTGTTGTTGTTGTTTATTTGACGTTGTTGTTGTTGACGTTGTTGTTGTTGTTGTTGTTGTTTATTTGACGTTGTTGTTGTTGTTGTTTATTTGACGTTGTTGTTGTTGACGTTGATGTTGTTGTTGTTTATTTGACGTTGTTGTTGTTGTTGTTGTTTATTTGACGTTTTTGTTGTTGTTGATGTTGTTGTTGTTTTCGTTGTTTTTTATTTGACGTTGTTGTAGTTATTTAATTGACGTTGTTGTTGTTGTTGTTGTTTATTTGACGTTGTTGTTGTTGTTGTTATTGTGGTTGTTATTGTTTATTTGACGTTGTTGTTGTTGTTGTTGTTTATTTGACGTCGTTGTTGTTGTTGTTATTGTTGTTGATGTTGTTGTTTATTTGAAGTTGTTGTTGTTGTTTATTTGACGCTGTTGTTGTTGTTGTTGTTGTTTATTTGACGTTATTGTTGTTGTTGACGTTGTTGTTGTTGTTTATTTGACATTGTTGTTGTTGTTGTTATTGTTTATTTGACGTTGTCGTTGTTGTTATTTATTTGGCGTTGTTGTTGTTGTTGTTGTTGACGTTGTTGTTGTTGTTGTTTATTTGACGTTGTTGTTGTTGTTGACGTTGTTTTTGTTGTTGTCTATTTGACGTTGTTTTTGTTGTTGTTTATTTGACGTTGTTGTTGTTGTTGTTTATTTGACGTTGTTGTTGTTGTTGTTTATTTAACGTTGTTGTTGTTGTTGTTTATTTGACATTGTTGTTGTTGACAGTGTTGTTGTTGTTGTTTATTTGACGTTGTGGTTGTTGTTGTTTATTTGACGTTGTTGTTGTTAACGTTGTTGTTGTTTATTTGTCGCTGTTGTTGTTGTTGACATAGTTGTTGTTGTTGTTTATTTGACGTTGTTGTTGTTATTGTTTATTTGACGTTGTTGTTGTTGTTGTTTATTTGACATTGTTGTTGTTGTTGACGTTGTTGTTGTTGTTTATTTGACATTGTTGTTGTTGTTGTTGTTGTTGTTTATTTGACTTTGTTGTTGTTTATTTGACGTTGTTGTTGTTGTTGACTTAGTTGTTGTTGTTGTTTATTTGACGTTGTTGTTGTTGTTGTTGACGTTGTTGTTTATTTGACATTGTTGTTGTTGTTTATTTTACGTTGTTGTTGTTGTTGTTGTTGACGTTGTTGTTGTTGTTTATTTGACGTTGTTGTTGTTGTTGACGTTGTTGTTGTTGTTGTTATTTTTTATTTGACGTAGTTGTTGTTGACGTTGTTGTTGTTGTTGTTATTTTTTATTTGACATAGTTGTTGTTGTTGACGTTGTTGTTGTTGTTGTTGTTGTTGTTTATTTGACGTTTTTGTTGTTGTTGATGTTGTTGTTGTTGTTGTTGTTGTATATTTGACGTTGTTGTAGTTGTTATTGTTGTTGTTGTTGTTGTTGTTTATTTGACATTGTTGTTGTTGTTGTTTATTTGACGTTGTTGTTGTTGTTGTTTATTTGACGTTGTTGTTTATTTGACGTTGTTGTTGTTGACGGTGTTGTTGTTGTTGTTGTTGTTGTCTGTTTGACATTGTTGTCGTTGTTGTTGTTGTTGACGTTGTTGTTGTTTATTTGACGTTGTTTTTGTTTTTGTTCTTTATTTGACGTTGTTATTGTTTATTTGACGTTGTTGTTGTTGTTTATTTAACGTTGTTGTTGTTGACGTTGTTGTTGTTGTTATTGTTTGTTTGACGTTGCTCTTGTTGTTGTTTATTTGGCGTAGTTGTTGTTGTTGACGTTGTTGTTATTGTTGTTGTTTTTTTGACGTTTATGTTGTTGTTGTTTATTTGACGTTGTTGTTGTTGTTGTTTATTTGACGTTGTTGTTGTTGACGGTGTTGTTGTTGTTGTTG
Source organism: Vicia faba (assembly GCA_948472305.1). Classification (NCBI taxonomy): domain Eukaryota; kingdom Viridiplantae; phylum Streptophyta; class Magnoliopsida; order Fabales; family Fabaceae; genus Vicia; species Vicia faba. Next base: position 465,830,349 of record OX451739.1, on the reverse strand, counting down.
TTTATTTGACGTTGTTGTTGTTGACGTTGTTTATTTGGCGTTGTTGTTGTTGACGTTGTTGTTGTTGTTGTTGTTTATTTGACGTTGTTGTTGTTGTTGACATAGTTGTTGTTGTTGTTGTTTATTTGACGTTGTTGTTGTTGTTGACGTTGTTGTTGTTGTTTATTTGACATTGTTGTTGTTGTTGACGTTGTTGTTGTTGTTTATTTGACATTGTTGTTGTTGTTGACGTTGTTGTTGTTGTTGTTTATTTGACTTTGTTGTTGTTGTTATTGTTGTTGTTTATTTGACGTTGTTGTTGTTGTTGTTGACTTAATTGTTGTTGTTGTTTATTTGACGTTATTGTTGTTGTTGTTGACGTTGTTGTTTATTTGACGTTGTTGTTGTTGTTTATTTGACGTTGTTGTTGTTGTTTATTTGACATTGTTGTTGTTGTTGACGTTGTTGTTGTTGTTGTTTATTTGACGTTGTTTTAGTATTGTTGTTTATTTGACATTGTTGTTGTTATTTATTTGACGTTGTTGTGGGTGACATTGTTGTTGTTGTTTATTTGACGTTGTTGTTGTTGTTTATTTGACGTAGTTGTTGTTGTTGACGTTATTGTTGTTGTTGACGTTATTGTTGTTGTTGTTTATTTGACGTTTTTGTTATTGTTGTTGATGTTGTTGTTGTTGTTGTTGTATATTTGACGTTGTTGTTGTTGTTATTGTTGTTGTTGTTGTTTATTTGACATTGTTGTTGTTGTTGTTTATTTGACGTTGTTGTTGTTGTTTATTTGACATTGTTGTTGTTGTTTATTTGACATTGTTGTTATTGACGGTGTTATTGTTGTTGTTGTTGTTGTTTATTTGACATTGTTGTTGTCGTTGTTGACGTTGTTGTTGTTTATTTGACGTTGTTGTTGTTCTTTATTTGACGTTGTTATTGTTTATTTGACGTTGTTGTTGTTGTTTATTTGACGTTGTTGTTGTTGTTTATTTGACGTTGTTGTTGTTGATGTTGTTGTTGTTGTTGTTGTTTATTTGACATTGTTGTTGTTGTTGTTGTTTATTTGACGTTGTTGTTGTTGACGTTGTTGTTATTGTTGTTTATTTGATGTTGTTATTGTTGACATAGTTGTTGTTGTTGTTGTTTATTTGACGTTTTTGTTGTTGTTGATATTGTTGTTGTTTTCGTTGTTTTTTATTTGACGTTGTTGTAGTTGTTTAATTGACGTTGTTGTTGTTGTTGTTTATTTGACGTTGTTGTTGTTGTTATTAATGTGGTTGTTGTTGTTTATTTGACGTTGTTGTTGTTGTTGTTGTTTATTTGACATTGTTGTTGTTGTTGTTGTTGTTGTTTTTATTGTTGTTGTTGTTGTTGTTTATTTGACGTTGTTGTTGTTATTTATTTGATGTTGTTGTTGTTGTTGATGTTTATTTGACGTTGTTGTTGTTGTTGACGTTGTTGTTGTTGTTTATTTGACATTGTTGTTGTTGTTATTGTTTATTTGACGTTGTTGTTGTTTTTGTTTATTTGGCGTTGTTGTTGTTGTTGTTGACGTTGTTGTTGTTGTTTATTTGACGTTGTTGTTGTTGTTGACGTTGTTTTTGTTGTTGTTTATTTGACGTTGTTTTTGTTGTTGTTTATTTGACGTTGTTGTTGTTGTTGTTTATTTGACGTTGTTGTTGTTGTTGTTTATTTGACGTTGTTGTTGTTGTTGTTTATTTGACATTGTTGTTGTTGACAGTATTGTTGTTGTTGTTTATTTGACGTTGTGGTTGTTGTTGTTTATTTGACGTTATTGTTGTTGACGTTGTTGTTGTTGTTGTTGTTTATTTGACGTTGTTGTTGTTAACATAGTTGTTGTTGTTGTTGTTTATTTGACGTTGTTGTTGTTGACGTTGTTGTTGTTGTTGTTTATTTATCATTGTTGTCGTTGTTGACATAGTTGTTGTTGTTGTTGTTGTTTATTTGACGTTTTTGTTGTTGTTGTTGTTTATTTGACGTTGTTGTTGTTGTTGTTTATTTGACATTATTGTTGTTGACGTTGTTGTTGTTGTTGTTTATTTGACATTGTTGTTGTTGTTGTTGTTGTTGTTTATTTGACTTTGTTGTTGTTGTTGTTTATTTGACGTTGTTGTTGTTGTTGACTTAGTTGTTGTTGTTGTTTATTTCACGTTGTTGTTGTTGACGTTGTTGTTTATTTGACATTGTTGTTGTTGTTTATTTGACATAGTTGTTGTTGACGTTGTTGTTGTTGTTTATTTGACGTTGTTGTTGTTGACGTTGTTGTTGTTGTTGTTATTGTTTACTTGACGTAGTTGTGTGTTGTTGACGTTGTTGTTGTTGTTGTTTATTTGACGTTTTTGTTGTTGATGTTGTTGTTGTTGTTGTATATTTGATGTTGTTATAGTTGTTATTGCTGTTGTTAATGTTGTTTATTTGACGTTGTTGTTGTTGTTTATTTGACGTTGTTGTTATTATTGTTGTTTATTTGACGTTTATGTTGTTGTTGATGTTGTTGTTGTTGTTGTTTATTTGACGTTGTTGTTGTTTATTTGACGTTGTTGTTGTTGACGGTGTTGTTGATGTTGTTTATTTGACATTGTTGTGGTTGTTGTTTATTTGTCGTTGTTGTTGTTGTTTATTTGACGTTGTTGTTGTTGTTGACATAGTTGTTGTTGTTGTTGTTCATTTGACGTTGTTGTTGTTGTTGACGTTGTTGTTGTTGTTGTTTATTTGACGTTGTTGTTGTTGTTTATTTGACATTGTTGTTGTTGTTGACGTTGTTGTTGTTGTTTATTTGACATTGTTGTTGTTGTTGTTGACGTTCTTGTTGTTGTTTATTTGACTTTGTTGTTGTTGTTGTTGTTTATTTGACGTTGTTGTTGTTGACTTAATTGTTGTTGTTGTTTATTTGACGTTGTTGTTGTTGTCGACGTTGTTGTTTATTTGACGTTGTTGTTGTTGTTGACGTTGTTGTTGTTGTTGTTTATTTGACGTTGTTGTTGTTATTTATTTGACATTGTTGTTGTTGTTGACGTTGTTGTTGTTGTTGTTGACGTTGTTGTTGTTGTTGACGTTGTTGTTGTTGTTGACGTTGTTGTTGTTTATTTGACATTGTTGTTGTTGTTGTTGACGTTGTTGTTGTTGTTGTTTATTTGACTTTGTTGTTGTTGTTGTTGTTGTTTATTTGACGTTGTTGTTGTTGTTGTTGACTTAATTGTTGTTTTTGTTTATTTGACGTTGTTGTTGTTGTTGTTGACGTTGTTGTTTATTTGACGTTGTTGTTGTTGTTTATTTGACGTTGTTGTTGTTGTTGACGTTGTTGTTATTTATTTGACGTTGTTGTTGTTATTTATTTGACATTGTTGTTGTTGTTGACGTTGTTGTTGTTGTTGTTGTTTATTTGACATTGTTGTTGTTGTTGTTGACGTTGTTGTTGTTGTTGTTTATTTGACGTTGTTTTAGTATTGTTGTTTATTTGACATTGTTATTGTTATTTATTTGACGTTGTTGTGGGTGACATTGTTGTTGTTGTTTATTTGACGTTGTTGTTGTTGTTTATTGGATGCTGTTGTTGTTGTTGTTGTTTATTTGACGTTGTTGTTGTTGTTGACGTTGTTGTTGTTGTTTATTTGACATTGTTGTTGTTGTTATTGTTTATTTGACGTTGTTGTTGTTTTTGTTTATTTGGCGTTGTTGTTGTTGTTGTTGACGTTGTTGTTGTTGTTTATTTGACGTTGTTGTTGTTGTTGACGTTGTTTTTGTTGTTGTTTATTTGACGTTGTTTTTGTTGTTGTTTATTTGACGTTGTTGTTGTTGTTGTTTATTTGACGTTGTTGTTGTTGTTGTTGTTGTTTATTTGACGTTGTTGTTGTTGTTGTTGTTTATTTGACATTGTTGTTGTTGACAGTATTGTTGTTGTTGTTTATTTGACGTTGTGGTTGTTGTTGTTTATTTGACGTTATTGTTGTTGACGTTGTTATTGTTGTTGTTGTTTATTTGACGTTGTTGTTGTTGACATAGTTGTTGTTGTTGTTGTTTATTTGACGTTGTTGTTGTTGACGTTGTTGTTGTTGTTGTTGTTGTTTATTTATCATTGTTGTCGTTGTTGACATAGTTGTTGTTGTTGTTGTTGTTTATTTGACGTTTTTGTTGTTGTTGTTGTTTATTTGACGTTGTTGTTGTTGTTGTTTATTTGACATTATTGTTGTTGACGTTGTTGTTGTTGTTGTTTATTTGACATTGTTGTTGTTGTTGTTGTTGTTTATTTGACTTTGTTGTTGTTGTTGTTGTTTATTTGACGTTGTTGTTGTTGTTGACTTAGTTGTTGTTGTTGTTTATTTCACGTTGTTGTTGTTGACGTTGTTGTTTATTTGACATTGTTGTTGTTGTTGTTTATTTGACATAGTTGTTGTTGACGTTGTTGTTGTTGTTTATTTGACGTTGTTGTTGTTGACGTTGTTGTTGTTTTTGTTATTGTTTACTTGACGTAGTTGTTGTTGTTGACGTTGTTGTTGTTGTTGTTTATTTGACGTTTTTGTTGTTGTTGATGTTGTTGTTGTTGTTGTTGTATATTTGATGTTGTTATAGTTGTTATTGCTGTTGTTGTTGTTGTTTATTTGACGTTGTTGTTGTTGTTTATTTGACGTTGTTGTTATTGTTGTTGTTTATTTGACGTTTATGTTGTTGTTGATGTTGTTGTTGTTGTTGTTTATTTGACGTTGTTGTTGTTTATTTGACGTTGTTGTTGTTGACGGTGTTGTTGATGTTGTTTATTTGACATTCTTGTGGTTGTTGTTTATTTGTCGTTGTTGTTGTTGTTTATTTGACGTTGTTGTTGTTGTTGACATAGTTGTTGTTGTTGTTCATTTGACGTTGTTGTTGTTGTTGACGTTGTTGTTGTTGTTGTTTATTTGACGTTGTTGTTGTTGTTTATTTGACATTGTTGTTGTTGTTGACGTTGTTGTTGTTGTTTATTTGACATTGTTGTTGTTGTTGTTGACGTTGTTGTTGTTGTTTATTTGACTTTGTTGTTGTTGTTGTTGTTGTTTATTTGACGTTGTTGTTGTTGTTGTTGACTTAATTGTTGTTTTTGTTTATTTGACGTTGTTGTTGTTGTTGTTGTTGACGTTGTTGTTTATTTGACGTTGTTGTTGTTGTTTATTTAACGCTGTTGTTGTTGTTGACGTTGTTGTTGTTGTTTATTTGACATTGTTGTTGTTGTTGTTGTTGTTTATTTGACTTTGTTGTTGTTGTTGTTGTTTATTTGACGTTGTTGTTGTTGTTGACTTAGTTGTTGTTGTTGTTTATTTGACGTTGTTGTTGTTGTTGTTGACGTTGTTGTTTATTTGACATTGTTGTTGTTGTTTATTTTACGTTGTTGTTGTTGTTGTTGACGTTGTTGTTGTTGTTTATTTGACGTTGTTGTTGTTGTTGACGTTGTTGTTGTTGTTGTTATTTTTTATTTGACGTAGTTGTTGTTGACGTTGTTGTTGTTGTTGTTATTTTTTATTTGACATAGTTGTTGTTGTTGACGTTGTTGTTGTTGTTGTTGTTGTTTATTTGACGTTTTTGTTGTTGTTGATGTTGTTGTTGTTGTTGTTGTTGTATATTTGACGTTGTTGTAGTTGTTATTGTTGTTGTTGTTGTTGTTGTTTATTTGACATTGTTGTTGTTGTTGTTTATTTGACGTTGTTGTTGTTGTTGTTTATTTGACGTTGTTGTTTATTTGACGTTGTTGTTGTTGACGGTGTTGTTGTTGTTGTTGTTGTTGTCTGTTTGACATTGTTGTCGTTGTTGTTGTTGTTGACGTTGTTGTTGTTTATTTGACGTTGTTTTTGTTTTTGTTCTTTATTTGACGTTGTTATTGTTTATTTGACGTTGTTGTTGTTGTTTATTTAACGTTGTTGTTGTTGACGTTGTTGTTGTTGTTATTGTTTGTTTGACGTTGCTCTTGTTGTTGTTTATTTGGCGTAGTTGTTGTTGTTGACGTTGTTGTTATTGTTGTTGTTTTTTTGACGTTTATGTTGTTGTTGTTTATTTGACGTTGTTGTTGTTGTTGTTTATTTGACGTTGTTGTTGTTGACGGTGTTGTTGTTGTTGTTGTTTATTTGACGTTGTTGTTGTTGACGTTGTTTATTTGGCGTTGTTGTTGTTGACGTTGTTGTTGTTGTTGTTGTTTATTTGACGTTGTTGTTGTTGTTGACATAGTTGTTGTTGTTGTTGTTTATTTGACGTTGTTGTTGTTGTTGACGTTGTTGTTGTTGTTTATTTGACATTGTTGTTGTTGTTGACGTTGTTGTTGTTGTTTATTTGACATTGTTGTTGTTGTTGACGTTGTTGTTGTTGTTGTTTATTTGACTTTGTTGTTGTTGTTATTGTTGTTGTTTATTTGACGTTGTTGTTGTTGTTGTTGACTTAATTGTTGTTGTTGTTTATTTGACGTTATTGTTGTTGTTGTTGACGTTGTTGTTTATTTGACGTTGTTGTTGTTGTTTATTTGACGTTGTTGTTGTTGTTTATTTGACATTGTTGTTGTTGTTGACGTTGTTGTTGTTGTTTATTTGACGTTGTTTTAGTATTGTTGTTTATTTGACATTGTTGTTGTTATTTATTTGACGTTGTTGTGGGTGACATTGTTGTTGTTGTTTATTTGACGTTGTTGTTGTTGTTTATTTGACGTAGTTGTTGTTGTTGACGTTATTGTTGTTGTTGACGTTATTGTTGTTGTTGTTTATTTGACGTTTTTGTTATTGTTGTTGATGTTGTTGTTGTTGTTGTTGTATATTTGACGTTGTTGTTGTTGTTATTGTTGTTGTTGTTGTTTATTTGACATTGTTGTTGTTGTTGTTTATTTGACGTTGTTGTTGTTGTTTATTTGACATTGTTGTTGTTGTTTATTTGACATTGTTGTTATTGACGGTGTTATTGTTGTTGTTGTTGTTGTTTATTTGACATTGTTGTTGTCGTTGTTGACGTTGTTGTTGTTTATTTGACGTTGTTGTTGTTCTTTATTTGACGTTGTTATTGTTTATTTGACGTTGTTGTTGTTGTTTATTTGACGTTGTTGTTGTTGTTTATTTGACGTTGTTGTTGTTGATGTTGTTGTTGTTGTTGTTGTTTATTTGACGTTGTTGTTGTTGTTGTTGTTGTTTATTTGACGTTGTTGTTGTTGACGTTGTTGTTATTGTTGTTTATTTGATGTTGTTATTGTTGACATAGTTGTTGTTGTTGTTGTTTATTTGACGTTTTTGTTGTTGTTGATATTGTTGTTGTTTTCGTTGTTTTTTATTTGACGTTGTTGTAGTTGTTTAATTGACGTTGTTGTTGTTGTTTATTTGACGTTGTTGTTGTTGTTATTAATGTGGTTGTTGTTGTTTATTTGACGTTGTTGTTGTTGTTGTTGTTTATTTGACATTGTTGTTGTTGTTGTTGTTGTTTTTATTGTTGTTGTTGTTGTTGTTTATTTGACGTTGTTGTTGTTATTTATTTGATGTTGTTGTTGTTGTTGATGTTTATTTGACGTTGTTGTTGTTGTTGACGTTGTTGTTGTTGTTTATTTGACATTGTTGTTGTTGTTATTGTTTATTTGACGTTGTTGTTGTTTTTGTTTATTTGGCGTTGTTGTTGTTGTTGTTGACGTTGTTGTTGTTGTTTATTTGACGTTGTTGTTGTTGTTGACGTTGTTTTTGTTGTTGTTTATTTGACGTTGTTTTTGTTGTTGTTTATTTGACGTTGTTGTTGTTGTTGTTTATTTGACGTTGTTGTTGTTGTTGTTTATTTGACGTTGTTGTTGTTGTTGTTTATTTGACATTGTTGTTGTTGACAGTATTGTTGTTGTTGTTTATTTGACGTTGTGGTTGTTGTTGTTTATTTGACGTTATTGTTGTTGTTGTTGTTGTTGTTGTTGTTGTTTATTTGACGTTGTTGTTGTTAACATAGTTGTTGTTGTTGTTGTTTATTTGACGTTGTTGTTGTTGACGTTGTTGTTGTTGTTGTTTATTTATCATTGTTGTCGTTGTTGACATAGTTGTTGTTGTTGTTGTTGTTTATTTGACGTTTTTGTTGTTGTTGTTGTTTATTTGACGTTGTTGTTGTTGTTGTTTATTTGACATTATTGTTGTTGACGTTGTTGTTGTTGTTGTTTATTTGACATTGTTGTTGTTGTTGTTGTTGTTGTTTATTTGACTTTGTTGTTGTTGTTGTTTATTTGACGTTGTTGTTGTTGTTGACTTAGTTGTTGTTGTTGTTTATTTCACGTTGTTGTTGTTGACGTTGTTGTTTATTTGACATTGTTGTTGTTGTTTATTTGACATAGTTGTTGTTGACGTTGTTGTTGTTGTTTATTTGACGTTGTTGTTGTTGACGTTGTTGTTGTTGTTGTTATTGTTTACTTAACGTAGTTGTGTGTTGTTGACGTTGTTGTTGTTGTTGTTTATTTGACATTTTTGTTGTTGTTGATGTTGTTGTTGTTGTTGTATATTTGATGTTGTTATAGTTGTTATTGCTGTTGTTGTTGTTGTTTATTTGACGTTGTTGTTGTTTATTTGACGTTGTTGTTATTATTGTTGTTTATTTGACGTTTATGTTGTTGTTGATGTTGTTGTTGTTGTTGTTGTTTATTTGACGTTGTTGTTGTTTATTTGACGTTGTTGTTGTTGACGGTGTTGTTGATGTTGTTTATTTGACATTGTTGTGGTTGTTGTTTATTTGTCGTTGTTGTTGTTGTTTATTTGACGTTGTTGTTATTGTTGACATAGTTGTTGTTGTTGTTGTTCATTTGACGTTGTTGTTGTTGTTGACGTTGTTGTTGTTGTTGTTTATTTGACGTTGTTGTTGTTGTTTATTTGACATTGTTGTTGTTGTTGACGTTGTTGTTGTTGTTTATTTGACATTGTTGTTGTTGTTGTTGACGTTGTTGTTGTTGTTGTTTATTTGACTTTGTTGTTGTTGTTGTTGTTGTTTATTTGACGTTGTTGTTGTTGACTTAATTGTTGTTGTTGTTTATTTGACGTTGTTGTTGTTGTCGACGTTGTTGTTTATTTGACGTTGTTGTTGTTGTTGACGTTGTTGTTGTTGTTGTTTATTTGACGTTGTTGTTGTTATTTATTTGACATTGTTGTTGTTGTTGACGTTGTTGTTGTTGTTGTTGACGTTGTTGTTGTTGTTGATGTTGTTGTTGTTGTTGACGTTGTTGTTGTTTATTTGACATTGTTGTTGTTGTTGTTGACGTTGTTGTTGTTGTTGTTTATTTGACTTTGTTGTTGTTGTTGTTGTTGTTTATTTGACGTTGTTGTTGTTGTTGTTGACTTAATTGTTGTTTTTGTTTATTTGACGTTGTTGTTGTTGTTGTTGACGTTGTTGTTTATTTGACGTTGTTGTTGTTGTTTATTTGACGTTGTTGTTGTTGTTGACGTTGTTGTTGTTTATTTGACGTTGTTGTTGTTATTTATTTGACATTGTTGTTGTTGTTGACGTTGTTGTTGTTGTTGTTGTTTATTTGACATTGTTGTTGTTGTTGTTGACGTTGTTGTTGTTGTTGTTTATTTGACGTTGTTTTAGTATTGTTGTTTATTTGACATTGTTATTGTTATTTATTTGACGTTGTTGTGGGTGACATTGTTGTTGTTGTTTATTTGACGTTGTTGTTGTTGTTTATTGGATGCTGTTGTTGTTGTTGTTGTTTATTTGACGTTGTTGTTGTTGTTGACGTTGTTGTTGTTGTTTATTTGACATTGTTGTTGTTGTTATTGTTTATTTGACGTTGTTGTTGTTTTTGTTTATTTGGCGTTGTTGTTGTTGTTGTTGACGTTGTTGTTGTTGTTTATTTGACGTTGTTGTTGTTGTTGACGTTGTTTTTGTTGTTGTTTATTTGACGTTGTTTTTGTTGTTGTTTATTTGACGTTGTTGTTGTTGTTGTTTATTTGACGTTGTTGTTGTTGTTGTTGTTGTTTATTTGACGTTGTTGTTGTTGTTGTTGTTTATTTGACATTGTTGTTGTTGATAGTATTGTTGTTGTTGTTTATTTGACGTTGTGGTTGTTGTTGTTTATTTGACGTTATTGTTGTTGACGTTGTTATTGTTGTTGTTGTTTATTTGACGTTGTTGTTGTTGACATAGTTGTTGTTGTTGTTGTTTATTTGACGTTGTTGTTGTTGACGTTGTTGTTGTTGTTGTTGTTGTTTATTTATCATTGTTGTCGTTGTTGACATAGTTGTTGTTGTTGTTGTTGTTTATTTGACGTTTTTGTTGTTGTTGTTGTTTATTTGACGTTGTTGTTGTTGTTGTTTATTTGACATTATTGTTGTTGACGTTGTTGTTGTTGTTGTTTATTTGACATTGTTGTTGTTGTTGTTGTTGTTGTTTATTTGACTTTGTTGTTGTTGTTGTTTATTTGACGTTGTTGTTGTTGTTGACTTAGTTGTTGTTGTTGTTTATTTCACGTTGTTGTTGTTGACGTTGTTGTTTATTTGACATTGTTGTTGTTGTTTATTTGAAATAGTTGTTGTTGACGTTGTTGTTGTTGTTTATTTGACGTTGTTGTTGTTGACGTTGTTGTTGTTTTTGTTATTGTTTACTTGACGTAGTTGTTGTTGTTGACGTTGTTGTTGTTGTTGTTTATTTGACGTTTTTGTTGTTGTTGATGTTGTTGTTGTTGTTGTTGTATATTTGATGTTGTTATAGTTGTTATTGCTGTTGTTGTTGTTGTTTATTTGACGTTGTTGTTGTTGTTTATTTGACGTTGTTGTTATTGTTGTTGTTTATTTGACGTTTATGTTGTTGTTGATGTTGTTGTTGTTGTTGTTGTTTATTTGACGTTGTTGTTGTTTATTTGACGTTGTTGTTGTTGACGGTGTTGTTGATGTTGTTTATTTGACATTCTTGTGGTTGTTGTTTATTTGTCGTTGTTGTTGTTGTTTATTTGACGTTGTTGTTGTTGTTGACATAGTTGTTGTTGTTGTTCATTTGACGTTGTTGTTGTTGTTGACGTTGTTGTTGTTGTTGTTTATTTGACGTTGTTGTTGTTGTTTATTTGACATTGTTGTTGTTGTTGACGTTGTTGTTGTTGTTTATTTGACATTGTTGTTGTTGTTGTTGACGTTGTTGTTGTTGTTGTTTATTTGACTTTGTTGTTGTTGTTGTTGTTTATTTGACGTTGTTGTTGTTGTTGTTGACTTAATTGTTGTTTTTGTTTATTTGACGTTGTTGTTGTTGTTGTTGACGTTGTTGTTTATTTGACGTTGTTGTTGTTGTTTATTTGACGTTGTTGTTGTTGTTGACGTTGTTGTTGTTGTTTATTTGACATTGTTGTTGTTGTTGTTGTTGTTTATTTGACTTTGTTGTTGTTGTTGTTGTTTATTTGACGTTGTTGTTGTTGTTGACTTAGTTGTTGTTGTTGTTTATTTGACGTTGTTGTTGTTGTTGTTGACGTTGTTGTTTATTTGACATTGTTGTTGTTGTTTATTTTACGTTGTTGTTGTTGTTGTTGACGTTGTTGTTGTTGTTTATTTGACGTTGTTGTTGTTGTTGACGTTGTTGTTGTTGTTGTTATTTTTTATTTGACGTAGTTGTTGTTGACGTTGTTGTTGTTGTTGTTATTTTTTATTTGACATAGTTGTTGTTGTTGACGTTGTTGTTGTTGTTGTTGTTGTTTATTTGACGTTTTTGTTGTTGTTGATGTTGTTGTTGTTGTTGTTGTTGTATATTTGACGTTGTTGTAGTTGTTATTGTTGTTGTTGTTGTTGTTGTTGTTTATTTGACATTGTTGTTGTTGTTGTTTATTTGACGTTGTTGTTGTTGTTGTTTATTTGACGTTGTTGTTTATTTGACGTTGTTGTTGTTGACGGTGTTGTTGTTGTTGTTGTTGTTGTCTATTTGACATTGTTGTCGTTGTTGTTGTTGTTGACGTTGTTGTTGTTTATTTGACGTTGTTTTTGTTTTTGTTCTTTATTTGACGTTGTTATTGTTTATTTGACGTTGTTGTTGTTGTTTATTTAACGTTGTTGTTGTTGACGTTGTTGTTGTTGTTATTGTTTGTTTGACGTTGCTCTTGTTGTTGTTTATTTGGCGTAGTTGTTGTTGTTGACGTTGTTGTTATTGTTGTTGTTTTTTTGACGTTTATGTTGTTGTTGTTTATTTGACGTTGTTGTTGTTGTTGTTTATTTGACGTTGTTGTTGTTGACGGTGTTGTTGTTGTTGTTGTTTATTTGACGTTGTTGTTGTTGACGTTGTTTATTTGGCGTTGTTGTTGTTGACGTTGTTGTTGTTGTTGTTGTTTATTTGACGTTGTTGTTGTTGTTGACATAGTTGTTGTTGTTGTTGTTTATTTGACGTTGTTGTTGTTGTTGACGTTGTTGTTGTTGTTTATTTGACATTGTTGTTGTTGTTGACGTTGTTGTTGTTGTTTATTTGACATTGTTGTTGTTGTTGACGTTGTTGTTGTTGTTGTTTATTTGACTTTGTTGTTGTTGTTATTGTTGTTGTTTATTTGACGTTGTTGTTGTTGTTGTTGACTTAATTGTTGTTGTTGTTTATTTGACGTTATTGTTGTTGTTGTTGACGTTGTTGTTTATTTGACGTTGTTGTTGTTGTTTATTTGACGTTGTTGTTGTTGTTTATTTGACATTGTTGTTGTTGTTGACGTTGTTGTTGTTGTTGTTTATTTGACGTTATTTTAGTATTGTTGTTTATTTGACATTGTTGTTGTTATTTATTTGACGTTGTTGTGGGTGACATTGTTGTTGTTGTTTATTTGACGTTGTTGTTGTTGTTTATTTGACGTAGTTGTTGTTGTTGACGTTATTGTTGTTGTTGACGTTATTGTTGTTGTTGTTTATTTGACGTTTTTGTTATTGTTGTTGATGTTGTTGTTGTTGTTGTTGTATATTTGACGTTGTTGTTGTTGTTATTGTTGTTGTTGTTGTTTATTTGACATTGTTGTTGTTGTTGTTTATTTGACGTTGTTGTTGTTGTTTATTTGACATTGTTGTTGTTGTTTATTTGACATTGTTGTTATTGACGGTGTTATTGTTGTTGTTGTTGTTGTTTATTTGACATTGTTGTTGTCGTTGTTGACGTTGTTATTGTTTATTTGACGTTGTTGTTGTTGTTTATTTGACGTTGTTGTTGTTGTTTATTTGACGTTGTTGTTGTTGATGTTGTTGTTGTTGTTGTTTATTTGACGTTGTTGTTGTTGTTGTTGTTTATTTGACGTTGTTGTTGTTGACGTTGTTGTTATTGTTGTTTATTTGATGTTGTTATTGTTGACATAGTTGTTGTTGTTGTTGTTTATTTGACGTTTTTGTTGTTGTTGATATTGTTGTTGTTTTCGTTGTTTTTTATTTGACGTTGTTGTAGTTGTTTAATTGACGTTGTTGTTGTTGTTGTTTATTTGACGTTGTTGTTGTTGTTATTAATGTGGTTGTTGTTGTTTATTTGACGTTGTTGTTGTTGTTGTTGTTTATTTGACATTGTTGTTGTTGTTGTTGTTGGTTTTATTGTTGTTGTTGTTGTTGTTGTTTATTTGACGTTGTTGTTGTTATTTATTTGATGTTGTTGTTGTTGTTGATGTTTATTTGACGTTGTTGTTGTTGATGACGTTGTTGTTGTTGTTTATTTGACATTGTTGTTGTTGTTATTGTTTATTTGACGTTGTTGTTGTTTTTGTTTATTTGGCGTTGTTGTTGTTGTTGTTGACGTTGTTGTTGTTGTTTATTTGACGTTGTTGTTGTTGTTGACGTTGTTTTTGTTGTTGTTTATTTGACGTTGTTTTTGTTGTTGTTTATTTGACGTTGTTGTTGTTGTTGTTTATTTGACGTTGTTGTTGTTGTTGTTTATTTGACGTTGTTGTTGTTGTTGTTTATTTGACATTGTTGTTGTTGACAGTATTGTTGTTGTTGTTTATTTGACGTTGTGGTTGTTGTTGTTTATTTGACGTTATTGTTGTTGACGTTGTTGTTGTTGTTGTTGTTTATTTGACGTTGTTGTTGTTGACATAGTTGTTGTTGTTGTTGTTTATTTGACGTTGTTGTTGTTGACGTTGTTGTTGTTGTTGTTTATTTATCATTGTTGTCGTTGTTGACATAGTTGTTGTTGTTGTTGTTGTTTATTTGACGTTTTTGTTGTTGTTGTTGTTTATTTGACGTTGTTGTTGTTGTTGTTTATTTGACATTATTGTTGTTGACGTTGTTGTTGTTGTTGTTTATTTGACATTGTTGTTGTTGTTGTTGTTGTTGTTTATTTGACTTTGTTGTTGTTGTTGTTTATTTGACGTTGTTGTTGTTGTTGACTTAGTTGTTGTTGTTGTTTATTTCACGTTGTTGTTGTTGACGTTGTTGTTTATTTGACATTGTTGTTGTTGTTTATTTGACATAGTTGTTGTTGACGTTGTTGTTGTTGTTTATTTGACGTTGTTGTTGTTGACGTTGTTGTTGTTGTTGTTATTGTTTACTTGACGTAGTTGTGTGTTGTTGACGTTGTTGTTGTTGTTGTTTATTTGACGTTTTTGTTGTTGTTGATGTTGTTGTTGTTGTTGTATATTTGATGTTGTTATAGTTGTTATTGCTGTTGTTGTTGTTGTTTATTTGACGTTGTTGTTGTTGTTTATTTGACGTTGTTGTTATTATTGTTGTTTATTTGACGTTTATGTTGTTGATGTTGTTGTTGTTGTTGTTGTTTATTTGACGTTGTTGTTGTTTATTTGACGTTGTTGTTGTTGACGGTGTTGTTGATGTTGTTTATTTGACATTGTTGTGGTTGTTGTTTATTTGTCGTTGTTGTTGTTGTTTATTTGACGTTGTTGTTGTTGTTGACATAGTTGTTGTTGTTGTTGTTCATTTGACGTTGTTGTTGTTGTTGACGTTGTTGTTGTTGTTGTTTATTTCACGTTGTTGTTGTTGTTTATTTGACATTGTTGTTGTTGTTGACGTTGTTGTTGTTGTTTATTTGACATTGTTGTTGTTGTTGTTGACGTTGTTGTTGTTGTTGTTTATTTGACTTTGTTGTTGTTGTTGTTGTTTATTTGACGTTGTTGTTGTTGACTTAATTGTTGTTGTTGTTTATTTGACGTTGTTGTTGTTGTCGACGTTGTTGTTTATTTGACGTTGTTGTTGTTGTTGACGTTGTTGTTGTTGTTGTTTATTTGACGTTGTTGTTGTTATTTATTTGACATTGTTGTTGTTGTTGACGTTGTTGTTGTTGTTGTTGACGTTGTTGTTGTTGTTGACGTTGTTGTTGTTGTTGACGTTGTTGTTGTTTATTTGACATTGTTGTTGTTGTTGTTGACGTTGTTGTTGTTGTTGTTTATTTGACTTTGTTGTTGTTGTTGTTGTTGTTTATTTGACGTTGTTGTTGTTGTTGTTGACTTAATTGTTGTTTTTGTTTATTTGACGTTGTTGTTGTTGTTGTTGACGTTGTTGTTTATTTGACGTTGTTGTTGTTGTTTATTTGACGTTGTTGTTGTTGTTGACGTTGTTGTTGTTTATTTGACGTTGTTGTTGTTATTTATTTGACATTGTTGTTGTTGTTGACGTTGTTGTTGTTGTTGTTGTTTATTTGACATTGTTGTTGTTGTTGTTGTTGTTGTTGTTGTTTATTTGACGTTGTTTCAGTATTGTTGTTTATTTGACATTGTTATTGTTATTTATTTGACGTTGTTGTGGGTGACATTGTTGTTGTTGTTTATTTGACGTTGTTGTTGTTGTTTATTGGATGCTGTTGTTGTTGTTGTTGTTTATTTGACGTTGTTGTTGTTGTTGACGTTGTTGTTGTTGTTTATTTGACATTGTTGTTGTTGTTATTGTTTATTTGACGTTGTTGTTGTTTTTGTTTATTTGGCGTTGTTGTTGTTGTTGTTGACGTTGTTGTTGTTGTTTATTTGACGTTGTTGTTGTTGTTGACGTT
The DNA here is from genome assembly GCA_948472305.1 of Vicia faba. Lineage (NCBI taxonomy): Eukaryota > Viridiplantae > Streptophyta > Magnoliopsida > Fabales > Fabaceae > Vicia > Vicia faba. The sequence goes on along the minus strand of OX451739.1, from coordinate 465,814,461 downwards.
GTTTTTGTTGTTGTTTATTTGACGTTGTTTTTGTTGTTGTTTATTTGACGTTGTTGTTGTTGTTGTTTATTTGACGTTGTTGTTGTTGTTGTTGTTGTTGTTTATTTGACGTTGTTGTTGTTGTTGTTGTTTATTTGACATTGTTGTTGTTGACAGTATTGTTGTTGTTGTTTATTTGACGTTGTGGTTGTTGTTGTTTATTTGACGTTATTGTTGTTGACGTTGTTATTGTTGTTGTTGTTTATTTGACGTTGTTGTTGTTGACATAGTTGTTGTTGTTGTTGTTTATTTGACGTTGTTGTTGTTGACGTTGTTGTTGTTGTTGTTGTTTATTTATCATTGTTGTCGTTGTTGACATAGTTGTTGTTGTTGTTGTTGTTTATTTGACGTTTTTGTTGTTGTTGTTGTTTATTTGACGTTGTTGTTGTTGTTGTTTATTTGACATTATTGTTGTTGACGTTGTTGTTGTTGTTGTTTATTTGACATTGTTGTTGTTGTTGTTGTTGTTTATTTGACTTTGTTGTTGTTGTTGTTTATTTGACGTTGTTGTTGTTGTTGACTTAGTTGTTGTTGTTGTTTATTTCACGTTGTTGTTGTTGACGTTGTTGTTTATTTGACATTGTTGTTGTTGTTTATTTGACATAGTTGTTGTTGACGTTGTTGTTGTTGTTTATTTGACGTTGTTGTTGTTGACGTTGTTGTTTTTTTTGTTATTGTTTACTTGACGTAGTTGTTGTTGTTGACGTTGTTGTTGTTGTTGTTTATTTGACGTTTTTGTTGTTGTTGATGTTGTTGTTGTTGTTGTTGTATATTTGATGTTGTTATAGTTGTTATTGCTGTTGTTGTTGTTGTTTATTTGACGTTGTTGTTGTTGTTTATTTGACGTTGTTGTTATTGTTGTTGTTTATTTGACGTTTATGTTGTTGTTGATGTTGTTGTTGTTGTTGTTGTTTATTTGACGTTGTTGTTGTTTATTTGACGTTGTTGTTGTTGACGGTGTTGTTGATGTTGTTTATTTGACATTCTTGTGGTTGTTGTTTATTTGTCGTTGTTGTTGTTGTTTATTTGACGTTGTTGTTTTTGACATAGTTGTTGTTGTTGTTCATTTGACGTTGTTGTTGTTGTTGACGTTGTTGTTGTTGTTGTTTATTTGACGTTGTTGTTGTTGTTTATTTGACATTGTTGTTGTTGTTGACGTTGTTGTTGTTGTTTATTTGACATTGTTGTTGTTGTTGTTGACGTTGTTGTTGTTGTTGTTTATTTGACTTTGTTGTTGTTGTTGTTGTTTATTTGACGTTGTTGTTGTTGTTGTTGACTTAATTGTTGTTTTTGTTTATTTGACGTTGTTGTTGTTGTTGACGTTGTTGTTTATTTGACGTTGTTGTTGTTGTTTATTTGACGTTGTTGTTGTTGTTGACGTTGTTGTTGTTTATTTGACGTTGTTGTTGTTATTTATTTGACATTGTTGTTGTTGTTGACGTTGTTGTTGTTGTTGTTGTTGTTTATTTGACATTGTTGTTGTTGTTGTTGACGTTGTTGTTGTTGTTGTTGTTGTTTATTTGACGTTGTTTTAGTATTGTTGTTTATTTGACATTGTTATTGTTATTTATTTGACGTTGTTGTGGGTGACATTGTTGTTGTTGTTTATTTGACGTTGTTGTTGTTGTTTATTTGACGTAGTTGTTGTTGTTGACGTTATTGTTGTTTTTGACGTTATTGTTGTTGTTGTTGTTGTTTATTTGACGTTTTTGTTGTTGTTGATGATGTTGTTGTTGTTGTTGTATATTTGACGTTGTTGTTGTTGTTGTTTATTTGACATTGTTGTTGTTGTTGTTTATTTGACGTTGTTGTTGTTGTTTATTTGACGTTGTTGTTGTTGTTTATTTGACATTGTTGTTGTTGACGGTGTTGTTGTTGTTGTTGTTTATTTGACATTGTCGTTGTTGTTGACGTTGTTGTTGTTTATTTGACGTTGTTGTTGTTGTTGTTCTTTACTTGACGTTGTTATTGTTTATTTGACGTTGTTGTTCTTGTTTATTTGACGTTGTTGTTGTTGACGATGTTGTTGTTGTTGTTTATTTGACGTTGTTGTTGTTGTTGTTTATTTGACGTTGTTGTTGTTGACGTTGTTGTTGTTGTTGTTGTTTATTTGACGTTGTTGTTGTTGTTGTTGTTGACATTGTTGTTGTTGTTGTTGTTTATTTGACGTTTTTGTTGTTGTTGATGTTGTTGTTGTTTTCGTTGTTGTTTATTTGACGTTGTTGTAGTTGTTTAATTGACGTTGTTGTTGTTGTTGTTTATTTGACGTAGTTGTTGTTGTTGTTATTGTGGTTGTTGTTGTTTATTTGACGTTATTGTTGTTGTTGTTTATTTGACGCTATTGTTGTTGTTATTGTTTATTTGACGTTGTTGTTGTTGTTGTTGACGTTGTTGTTGTTGTTGTTGTTTATTTGACGTTGTTGTTGTTGTTTATTTGACATTGTTGTTGTTGTTGTTATTGTTTATTTGACGTTGTTGTTGTTGTTTATTTGGCGTTGTTGTTGTTGTTGACGTTGTTGTTGTTGTTGTTTATTTGACGTTGTCATTGTTGTTGACGTTGTTTTTGTTGTTGTTTATTTGATGTTGTTGTTGTTGTTTATTTGACGTTGTTGTTGTTGTTTATTTGACGTTGTTGTTGTTGTTTGTTTGACGTTGTTGTTGTTGTTGTTTATTTGACATTGTTGTTGCTGACGGTGTTGTTGTTGTTGTTTATTTGACGTTGTTGTTGTTGTTGTTTATTTGACGTTGTTGTTGTGGACGTTGTTGTTGTTGTTTATTTGACGTTGTTGTTGTTGTTTGTTTGACGTTGTTGTTGTTGTTATTTATTTGACATTGTTGTTGCTGACGGTGTTGTTGTTGTTGTTTATTTGACGTTGTTGTTGTTGTTGTTTATTTGACGTTGTTGTTGTGGACGTTGTTGTTGTTGTTTATTTGACGTTGTTGTTGTTGACATAGTTGTTGTTGTTGTTTATTTGACGTTGTTATTGTTGTTTATTTGGCGTTGTTGTTGTTGTTGTTGACGTTGTTGTTGTTGTTGTTGTTTATTTGACGTTGTTGTTGTTGACGTTGTTGTTGTTGTATATTTGACGTTGTTATAGTTGTTATTGCTGTTGTTGTTGTTGTTTATTTGACGTTGTTGTTGTTGTTGTTGTTGTTTATTTGACGTTGTTGTTATTGTTGTTGTTTATTTGACGTTTATGTTGTTGTTGTTGATGTTGTTGTTGTTGTTGTTTATTTGACGTTGTTGTTATTGTTGTTGTTTATTTAACGTTTATGTTGTTGTTGATGTTGTTGTTGTTGTTGTTTATTTGACGTTGTTGTTGTTTATTTGACGTTGTTGTTGTTGACGGTGTTGTTGTTGTTGTTTATTTGACGTTGTTGTGGTTGTTGTTTATTTGACGTTGTTGTGGTTGTTGTTGTTTATTTGACGTTGTTGTTGTTGTTGACATAGTTGTTGTTGTTGTTGTTCGTTTGACGTTGTTGTTGTTGTTGACGTTGTTGTTGTTGTTGTTTATTTGACGTTGTTGTTGTTGTTTATTTGACATTGTTGTTGTTGTTGACGTTGTTGTTGTTGTTTATTTGACATTGGTGTTCTTGTTGTTGACGTTGTTGTTGTTGTTTATTTGACTTTGTTGTTGTTGTTGTTGTTTATTTGACGTCGTTGTTGTTGTTGACGTTGTTGTTTATTTGACGTTGTTGTTGTTGTTTATTTGACGTTGTTGTTGTTGTTATTAATGTGGTTGTTGTTGTTTATTTGACGTTGTTGTTGTTGTTGTTGTTTATTTGACATTGTTGTTGTTGTTGTTGTTGTTGTTTTTATTGTTGTTGTTGTTGTTGTTGTTTATTTGACGTTGTTGTTGTTATTTATTTGATGTTGTTGTTGTTGTCGATGTTTATTTGACGTTGTTGTTGTTGTTGACGTTGTTGTTGTTGTTTATTTGACATTGTTGTTGTTGTTATTGTTTATTTGACGTTGTTGTTGTTTTTGTTTATTTGGCGTTGTTGTTGTTGTTGTTGACGTTGTTGTTGTTGTTTATTTGACGTTGTTGTTGTTGTTGACGTTGTTTTTGTTGTTGTTTATTTGACGTTGTTTTTGTTGTTGTTTATTTGACGTTGTTGTTGTTGTTGTTGTTTATTTGACGTTGTTGTTGTTGTTGTTTATTTGACGTTGTTGTTGTTGTTGTTTATTTGACATTGTTGTTGTTGACAGTATTGTTGTTGTTGTTTATTTGACGTTGTGGTTGTTGTTGTTTATTTGACGTTATTGTTGTTGACGTTGTTGTTGTTGTTGTTGTTTATTTGACGTTGTTGTTGTTGACATAGTTGTTGTTGTTGTTGTTTATTTGACGTTGTTGTTGTTGACGTTGTTGTTGTTGTTGTTGTTTATTTATCATTGTTGTCGTTGTTGACATAGTTGTTGTTGTTGTTGTTGTTTATTTGACGTTTTTGTTGTTGTTGTTGTTTATTTGACGTTGTTGTTGTTGTTGTTTATTTGACATTATTGTTGTTGACGTTGTTGTTGTTGTTGTTTATTTGACATTGTTGTTGTTGTTGTTGTTGTTTATTTGACTTTGTTGTTGTTGTTGTTTATTTGACGTTGTTGTTGTTGTTGACTTAGTTGTTGTTGTTGTTTATTTCACGTTGTTGTTGTTGACGTTGTTGTTTATTTGACATTGTTGTTGTTGTTTATTTGACATAGTTGTTGTTGACGTTGTTGTTGTTGTTTATTTGACGTTGTTGTTGTTGACGTTGTTGTTGTTGTTGTTATTGTTTACTTGACGTAGTTGTGTGTTGTTGACGTTGTTGTTGTTGTTGTTTATTTGACGTTTTTGTTGTTGTTGATGTTGTTGTTGTTGTTGTATATTTGATGTTGTTATAGTTGTTATTGCTGTTGTTGTTGTTGTTTATTTGACGTTGTTGTTGTTCTTATTATTGTTGTTTATTTGACGTTTATGTTGTTGTTGATGTTGTTGTTGTTGTTGTTTATTTGACGTTGTTGTTGTTTATTTGACGTTGTTGTTGTTGACGGTGTTGTTGATGTTGTTTATTTGACATTGTTGTGGTTGTTGTTTATTTGTCGTTGTTGTTGTTGTTTATTTGACGTTGTTGTTGTTGTTGACATAGTTGTTGTTGTTGTTGTTCATTTGACATTGTTGTTGTTGTTGACGTTGTTGTTGTTGTTGTTTATTTCACGTTGTTGTTGTTGTTTATTTGACATTGTTGTTGTTGTTGACGTTGTTGTTGTTGTTTATTTGACATTGTTGTTGTTGTTGTTGACGTTGTTGTTGTTGTTGTTTATTTGACTTTGTTGTTGTTGTTGTTGTTTATTTGACGTTGTTGTTGTTGACTTAATTGTTGTTGTTGTTTATTTGACGTTGTTGTTGTTGTCGACGTTGTTGTTTATTTGACGTTGTTGTTGTTGTTGACGTTGTTGTTGTTGTTGTTTATTTGACGTTGTTGTTGTTATTTATTTGACATTGTTGTTGTTGTTGACGTTGTTGTTGTTGTTGTTGACGTTGTTGTTGTTGTTGACGTTGTTGTTGTTTATTTGACATTGTTGTTGTTGTTGTTGACGTTGTTGTTGTTGTTGTTTATTTGACTTTGTTGTTGTTGTTGTTGTTTATTTGACGTTGTTGTTGTTGTTGTTGACTTAATTGTTGTTTTTGTTTATTTGACGTTGTTGTTGTTGTTGTTGACGTTGTTGTTTATTTGACGTTGTTGTTGTTGTTTATTTGACGTTGTTGTTGTTGTTGACGTTGTTGTTGTTTATTTGACGTTGTTGTTGTTATTTATTTGACATTGTTGTTGTTGTTGACGTTGTTGTTGTTGTTGTTGTTTATTTGACATTGTTGTTGTTGTTGTTGACGTTGTTGTTGTTGTTGTTTATTTGACGTTGTTTTAGTATTGTTGTTTATTTGACATTGTTATTGTTATTTATTTGACGTTGTTGTGGGTGACATTGTTGTTGTTGTTTATTTGACGTTGTTGTTGTTGTTTATTGGATGCTGTTGTTGTTGTTGTTGTTTATTTGACGTTGTTGTTGTTGTTGACGTTGTTGTTGTTGTTTATTTGACATTGTTGTTGTTGTTATTGTTTATTTGACGTTGTTGTTGTTTTTGTTTATTTGGCGTTGTTGTTGTTGTTGTTGACGTTGTTGTTGTTGTTTATTTGACGTTGTTGTTGTTGTTGACGTTGTTTTTGTTGTTGTTTATTTGACGTTGTTTTTGTTGTTGTTTATTTGACGTTGTTGTTGTTGTTGTTGTTTATTTGACGTTGTTGTTGTTGTTGTTTATTTGACGTTGTTGTTGTTGTTGTTTATTTGACATTGTTGTTGTTGACAGTATTGTTGTTGTTGTTTATTTGACGTTGTGGTTGTTGTTGTTTATTTGACGTTATTGTTGTTGACGTTGTTGTTGTTGTTGTTGTTTATTTGACGTTGTTGTTGTTGACATAGTTGTTGTTGTTGTTGTTTATTTGACGTTGTTGTTGTTGACGTTGTTGTTGTTGTTGTTGTTTATTTATCATTGTTGTCGTTGTTGACATAGTTGTTGTTGTTGTTGTTGTTTATTTGACGTTTTTGTTGTTGTTGTTGTTTATTTGACGTTGTTGTTGTTGTTGTTTATTTGACATTATTGTTGTTGACGTTGTTGTTGTTGTTGTTTATTTGACATTGTTGTTGTTGTTGTTGTTGTTTATTTGACTTTGTTGTTGTTGTTGTTTATTTGACGTTGTTGTTGTTGTTGACTTAGTTGTTGTTGTTGTTTATTTCACGTTGTTGTTGTTGACGTTGTTGTTTATTTGACATTGTTGTTGTTGTTTATTTGACATAGTTGTTGTTGACGTTGTTGTTGTTGTTTATTTGACGTTGTTGTTGTTGACGTTGTTGTTGTTGTTGTTATTGTTTACTTGACGTAGTTGTGTGTTGTTGACGTTGTTGTTGTTGTTGTTTATTTGACGTTTTTGTTGTTGTTGATGTTGTTGTTGTTGTTGTATATTTGATGTTGTTATAGTTGTTATTGCTGTTGTTGTTGTTGTTTATTTGACGTTGTTGTTGTTCTTATTATTGTTGTTTATTTGACGTTTATGTTGTTGTTGATGTTGTTGTTGTTGTTGTTTATTTGACATTGTTGTTGTTTATTTGACGTTGTTGTTGTTGACGGTGTTGTTGATGTTGTTTATTTGACATTGTTGTGGTTGTTGTTTATTTGTCGTTGTTGTTGTTGTTTATTTGACGTTGTTGTTGTTGTTGACATAGTTGTTGTTGTTGTTGTTCATTTGACGTTGTTGTTGTTGTTGACGTTGTTGTTGTTGTTGTTTATTTCACGTTGTTGTTGTTGTTTATTTGACATTGTTGTTGTTGTTGACGTTGTTGTTGTTGTTTATTTGACATTGTTGTTGTTGTTGTTGACGTTGTTGTTGTTGTTGTTTATTTGACTTTGTTGTTGTTGTTGTTGTTTATTTGACGTTGTTGTTGTTGACTTAATTGTTGTTGTTGTTTATTTGACGTTGTTATTGTTGTCGACGTTGTTGTTTATTTGACGTTGTTGTTGTTGTTGACGTTGTTGTTGTTGTTGTTTATTTGACGTTGTTGTTGTTATTTATTTGACATTGTTGTTGTTGTTGACGTTGTTGTTGTTGTTGTTGACGTTGTTGTTGTTGTTGACGTTGTTGTTGTTTATTTGACATTGTTGTTGTTGTTGTTGACGTTGTTGTTGTTGTTGTTTATTTGACTTTGTTGTTGTTGTTGTTGTTTATTTGACGTTGTTGTTGTTGTTGTTGACTTAATTGTTGTTTTTGTTTATTTGACGTTGTTGTTGTTGTTGTTGACGTTGTTGTTTATTTGACGTTGTTGTTGTTGTTTATTTGACGTTGTTGTTGTTGTTGACGTTGTTGTTGTTTATTTGACGTTGTTGTTGTTATTTATTTGACATTGTTGTTGTTGTTGACGTTGTTGTTGTTGTTGTTGTTTATTTGACATTGTTGTTGTTGTTGTTGACGTTGTTGTTGTTGTTGTTTATTTGACGTTGTTTTAGTATTGTTGTTTATTTGACATTGTTATTGTTATTTATTTGACGTTGTTGTGGGTGACATTGTTGTTGTTGTTTATTTGACGTTGTTGTTGTTGTTTATTGGATGCTGTTGTTGTTGTTGTTGTTTATTTGACGTTGTTGTTGTTGTTGACGTTGTTGTTGTTGTTTATTTGACATTGTTGTTGTTGTTATTGTTTATTTGACGTTGTTGTTGTTTTTGTTTATTTGGCGTTGTTGTTGTTGTTGTTGACGTTGTTGTTGTTGTTTATTTGACGTTGTTGTTGTTGTTGACGTTGTTTTTGTTGTTGTTTATTTGACGTTGTTTTTGTTGTTGTTTATTTGACGTTGTTGTTGTTGTTGTTGTTTATTTGACGTTGTTGTTGTTGTTGTTGTTGTTTATTTGACGTTGTTGTTGTTGTTGTTGTTTATTTGACATTGTTGTTGTTGACAGTATTGTTGTTGTTGTTTATTTGACGTTGTGGTTGTTGTTGTTTATTTGACGTTATTGTTGTTGACGTTGTTATTGTTGTTGTTGTTTATTTGACGTTGTTGTTGTTGACATAGTTGTTGTTGTTGTTGTTTATTTGACGTTGTTGTTGTTGACGTTGTTGTTGTTGTTGTTGTTGTTTATTTATCATTGTTGTCGTTGTTGACATAGGTGTTGTTGTTGTTGTTGTTTATTTGACGTTTTTGTTGTTGTTGTTGTTTATTTGACGTTGTTGTTGTTGTTGTTTATTTGACATTATTGTTGTTGACGTTGTTGTTGTTGTTGTTTATTTGACATTGTTGTTGTTGTTGTTGTTGTTTATTTGACTTTGTTGTTGTTGTTGTTTATTTGACGTTGTTGTTGTTGTTGACTTAGTTGTTGTTGTTGTTTATTTCACGTTGTTGTTGTTGACGTTGTTGTTTATTTGACATTGTTGTTGTTGTTTATTTGACATAGTTGTTGTTGACGTTGTTGTTGTTGTTTATTTGACGTTGTTGTTGTTGACGTTGTTGTTGTTTTTGTTATTGTTTACTTGACGTAGTTGTTGTTGTTGACGTTGTTGTTATTGTTGTTTATTTGACGTTTTTGTTGTTGTTGATGTTGTTGTTGTTGTTGTTGTATATTTGATGTTGTTATAGTTGTTATTGCTGTTGTTGTTGTTGTTTATTTGACGTTGTTGTTGTTGTTTATTTGACGTTGTTGTTATTGTTGTTGTTTATTTGACGTTTATGTTGTTGTTGATGTTGTTGTTGTTGTTGTTGTTTATTTGACGTTGTTGTTGTTTATTTGACGTTGTTGTTGTTGACGGTGTTGTTGATGTTGTTTATTTGACATTCTTGTGGTTGTTGTTTATTTGTCGTTGTTGTTGTTGTTTATTTGACGTTGTTGTTGTTGTTGACATAGTTGTTGTTGTTGTTCATTTGACGTTGTTGTTGTTGTTGACGTTGTTGTTGTTGTTGTTTATTTGACGTTGTTGTTGTTGTTTATTTGACATTGTTGTTGTTGTTGACGTTGTTGTTGTTGTTTATTTGACATTGTTGTTGTTGTTGTTGACGTTGTTGTTGTTGTTGTTGTTTATTTGACTTTGTTGTTGTTGTTGTTGTTTATTTGACGTTGTTGTTGTTGTTGTTGACTTAATTGTTGTTTTTGTTTATTTGACGTTGTTGTTGTTGTTGTTGACGTTGTTGTTTATTTGACGTTGTTGTTGTTGTTTATTTGACGTTGTTGTTGTTGTTGACGTTGTTGTTGTTTATTTGACGTTGTTGTTGTTATTTATTTGACATTGTTGTTGTTGTTGACGTTGTTGTTGTTGTTGTTGTTGTTTATTTGACATTGTTGTTGTTGTTGTTGACGTTGTTGTTGTTGTTGTTGTTTATTTGACGTTGTTTTAGTATTGTTGTTTATTTGACATTGTTATTGTTATTTATTTGACGTTGTTGTGGGTGACATTGTTGTTGTTGTTTATTTGACGTTGTTGTTGTTGTTTATTTGACGTAGTTGTTGTTGTTGACGTTATTGTTGTTTTTGACGTTATTGTTGTTGTTGTTGTTTATTTGACGTTTTTGTTGTTGTTGATGATGTTGTTGTTGTTGTTGTATATTTGACGTTGTTGTTGTTGTTGTTGTTTATTTGACATTGTTGTTGTTGTTGTTTATTTGACGTTGTTGTTGTTGTTTATTTGACGTTGTTGTTGTTGTTTATTTGACATTGTTGTTGTTGACGGTGTTGTTGTTGTTGTTGTTTATTTGACATTGTCGTTGTTGTTGACGTTGTTGTTGTTTATTTGACGTTGTTGTTGTTGTTGTTCTTTACTTGACGTTGTTATTGTTTATTTGACGTTGTTGTTCTTGTTTATTTGACGTTGTTGTTGTTGACGATGTTGTTGTTGTTGTTTATTTGACGTTGTTGTTGTTGTTGTTTATTTGACGTTGTTGTTGTTGACGTTGTTGTTGTTGTTGTTGTTTATTTGACGTTGTTGTTGTTGTTGTTGTTGTTGTTGTTGACATTGTTGTTGTTGTTGTTGTTTATTTGACGTTTTTGTTGTTGTTGATGTTGTTGTTGTTTTCGTTGTTGTTTATTTGACGTTGTTGTAGTTGTTTAATTGACGTTGTTGTTGTTGTTGTTTATTTGACGTAGTTGTTGTTGTTGTTATTGTGGTTGTTGTTGTTTATTTGACGTTATTGTTGTTGTTGTTTATTTGACGCTATTGTTGTTGTTATTGTTTATTTGACGTTGTTGTTGTTGTTGTTGACGTTGTTGTTGTTGTTGTTTATTTGACGTTGTTGTTGTTGTTTATTTGACATTGTTGTTGTTGTTGTTATTGTTTATTTGACGTTGTTGTTGTTGTTTATTTGGCGTTGTTGTTGTTGTTGACGTTGTTGTTGTTGTTGTTGTTTATTTGACGTTGTCATTGTTGTTGACGTTGTTTTTGTTGTTGTTTATTTGATGTTGTTGTTGTTGTTTATTTGACGTTGTTGTTGTTGTTTATTTGACGTTGTTGTTGTTGTTTGTTTGACGTTGTTGTTGTTGTTGTTTATTTGACATTGTTATTGCTGACGGTGTTGTTGTTGTTGTTTATTTGACGTTGTTGTTGTTGTTGTTTATTTGACGTTGTTGTTGTGGACGTTGTTGTTGTTGTTTATTTGACGTTGTTGTTGTTGTTTGTTTGACGTTGTTGTTGTTGTTATTTATTTGACATTGTTGTTGCTGACGGTGTTGTTGTTGTTGTTGTTTATTTGACGTTGTTGTTGTTGTTGTTTATTTGACGTTGTTGTTGTGGACGTTGTTGTTGTTGTTTATTTGACGTTGTTGTTGTTGACATAGTTGTTGTTGTTGTTTATTTGACGTTGTTATTGTTGTTTATTTGGCGTTGTTGTTGTTGTTGTTGTTGACGTTGTTGTTGTTGTTGTTGTTTATTTGACGTTGTTGTTGTTGACGTTGTTGTTGTTGTATATTTGACGTTGTTATAGTTGTTATTGCTGTTGTTGTTGTTGTTTATTTGACGTTGTTGTTGTTGTTGTTGTTGTTGTTTATTTGACGTTGTTGTTATTGTTGTTGTTTATTTGACGTTTATGTTGTTGTTGATGTTGTTGTTGTTGTTGTTTATTTGACGTTGTTGTTATTGTTGTTGTTTATTTAACGTTTATGTTGTTGTTGATGTTGTTGTTGTTGTTGTTTATTTGACGTTGTTGTTGTTTATTTGACGTTGTTGTTGTTGACGGTGTTGTTGTTGTTGTTTATTTGACGTTGTTGTGGTTGTTGTTTATTTGACGTTGTTGTGGTTGTTATTGTTTATTTGACGTTGTTGTTGTTGTTGACATAGTTGTTGTTGTTGTTGTTCATTTGACGTTGTTGTTGTTGTTGACGTTGTTGTTGTTGTTGTTTATTTGACGTTGTTGTTGTTGTTTATTTGACATTGTTGTTGTTGTTGACGTTGTTGTTGTTGTTTATTTGACATTGGTGTTCTTGTTGTTGACGTTGTTGTTGTTGTTTATTTGACTTTGTTGTTGTTGTTGTTGTTTATTTGACGTCGTTGTTGTTGTTGACGTTGTTGTTTATTTGACGTTGTTGTTGTTGTTTATTTGACGTTGTTGTTGTTGTTGACGTTATTGTTGTTGTTTATTTGACGTTGTTGTTGTTATTTATTTGACATTGTTGTTGTTGTTGACGTTGTTGTTGTTGTTGTTGTTTATTTGACATTGTTGTTGTTGTTATTGTTGTTGACGTTGTTGTTGTTGTTGTTTATTTGACGTTGTTTTAGTATTGTTGTTTATTTGACATTGTTGTTTTTATTTATTTGACGTTGTTGTGGGTGACATTGTTGTTGTTGTTTATTTGACGTTGTTGTTGTTGTTGTTTATTTGACGTAGTTGTTGTTGTTGACGTTATTGTTGTTGTTGACGTTATTGTTGTTGTTGTTGTTTATTTGACGTTTTTGTTGTTGTTGATGTTGTTGTTGTTGTTGTATATTTGACGTTGTTGTTGTTATTGTTGTTGTTGTTGTTGTTGTTGTTTATTTGACATTGTTGTTGTTGTTGTTTATTTGACGTTGTTGTTGTTGTTGTTTATTTGACGTTGTTGTTGTTTTTGTTTATTTGACATTGTTGTTGTTGACGGTGTTGTTGTTGTTGTTGTTTATTTGACATTGTTGTTGTTGTTGACGTTGTTGTTGTTTATTTGACGTTGTTGTTGTTGTTGTTCTTTATTTGACGTTGTTATTGTTTATTTGACGTTGTTGTTGTTGTTTATTTGACGTTGTTGTTGTTGACTGTGTTGTTGTTGTTGTTGTTTATGTGACGTTGTTGTTGTTGACGTTGTTGTTGTTGTTGTTTATTTGACGTTGTTGTTGTTGTTGACATTGTTGTTGTTGTTGTTGTTTATTTGACGTTTTTGTTGTTGTTGATTTTGTTGTTGTTTTCGTTGTTGTTTATTTGACGTTGTTGTAGTTGTTTAATTGACGTTGTTGTTGTTGTTGTTGTTTATTTGACGTTGTTATTGTTGTTGTTATTGTGGCTGTTGTTGTTTATTTGACGTTATTGTTGTTGTTGTTTATTTGACGCTATTGTTGTTGTTATTGTTTATTTGACGTTGTTGTTGTTGTTGACGTTGTTGTTGTTGTTTATTTGACGTTGTTGTTGTTGTTGTTTATTTGACATTGTTGTTGTTGTTGTTGTTATTGTTTATTTGACGTTGTTGTTGTTGTTTATTTGGCGTTGTTGTTGTTGTTGACGTTGTTGTTGTTGTTGTTTATTTGACGTTGTTGTTGTTGTTTATTTGACGTTGTTGTTGTTTGTTTGACGTTGTTGTTGTTATTGTTTATTTGACATTGTTGTTGCTGACGGTGTTGTTGTTGTTGTTTATTTGACGTTGTTGTTGTTGTTGTTTATTTGACGTTGTTGTTATGGACGTTGTTGTTGTTATTTATTTGACGTTGTTGTTGTTGTTGACATAGTTGTTGTTGTTGTTGTTTATTTGACGTTGTTGTTGTTGTTTATTTGGCGTTGTTGTTGACGTTGTTGTTGTTGTTGTTGTTTATTTGACGTTGTTGTTGTTGTTGACGTTGTTTTTGTTATTGTTTATTTGACGTTGTTGTTGTTTATTTGACGTTGTTGTTGTTTATTTGACGTTGTTGTTGTTGTTGTTTATTTGACGTTGTTGTTGTTGTTTATTTGACATTGTTGTTGTTGACGGTGTTGTTGTTGTTTATTTGACGTTGTTGTTGTTGTTGTTTATTTGACGTTGTTGTTGTTGTTGTTTGTTTGACGTTGTTGTTGTTGTTGACATAGTTGTTGTTGTTGTTGTTTATTTGACGTTGTTGTTGTTATTGACGTTGTTGTTTTTGTTGTTGTTGTTTATTTGACGTTGTTGTTGACATAGTTGTTGTTGTTGTTGTTGTTTATTTGACATTGTTGTTGTTGTTGACGTTGTTGTTGTTGTTATTTATTTGACGTTGTTGTTGTTGTTGTTTATTTGACATTGTTGTTGTTGTTGACGTTGTTGTTGTTGTTTATTTGACATTGTTGTTGTTGTTGTTGACGTTGTTGTTGTTATTGTTAATTTGACTTTGTTGTTGTTGTTGTTTATTTGACGTTGTTGTTGTTGTTGTTGACTTAGTTGTTGTTGTTGTTGTTGTTTATTTGACGTTGTTGTTGTTGTTGACGTTGTTGTTTATTTGACGTTGTTGTTGTTTATTTGACGTTGTTGTTGTTGTTGACGTTGTTGTTGTTGTTTATTTGACGTTGTTGTTGTTATTTATTTAACATTATTGTTGTTGTTTACGTTGTTGTTGTTGTTGTTGTTGTTTATTTGACATTGTTGTTGTTGTTGACGTTGTTGTTGTTTTTGTTTATTTGACGTTGTTGTTGTTGTTGTTGTTGTTGTTGTTTATTTGACGTAGTTGTTGTTGTTGACGTTGTTGTTGTTGTTGTTGTTTATTTGACGTGATTGTTGTTGTTGTTGATGTTGTTGTTGTTGTTGTATATTTGACGTTGTTGTCGTTGTTATTGTTGTTGTTGTTGTTTATTTGACATTGTTGTTGTTGTTGTTGTTTATTTGACGTTGTTGTTGTTGTTGTTTATTTTACATTGTTGTTGTTGTCTATTTGACGTTGTTGTTGTTGACGGTGTTGTTGTTGTTGTTGTTGTTTATTTGACATTGTTGTTGTTGTTGTTGACGTTGTTGTTGTTTATTTGACGTTGTTGTTGTTGTTATTGTTCTTTATTTGACGTTGTTATTGTTTATTTGACGTTGTTGTTGTTGTTGTTTATTTAACGTTGTTGTTGTTGACGTTGTTGTTGTTGTTATTGTTTATTTGACATTGTTGTTGTTTATTTGATGTAGTTGTTGTTGTTGACGTTGTTGTTGTTGTTTATTTGACGTTTTTGTTGTTGTTGATGTTTTTGTTGTTGTTGTTTATTTGACGTTGTTGTTGTTGACGGTGTTGTTGTTATTTATTTGACGTTGTTGTTGTTGTTGTTTATTTGACGTTGTATTTGTTGACGTTGTTGTTGTTGTTGTTTATAAGACGTTGTTGTTGTTGTTAACATAGTTGTTGTTGTTGTTGTTTATTTGACGTTTTTGTTGTTGTTGATGTTGTTGTTGTTTTCGTTGTTGTTTATTTGACGTTGTTGTAGTTGTTTAATTGGCGTTGTTGTTGTTGTTTTTTATTTGACGCTGTTGTCGTTATTGTTGTTATTGTTGTTGTTGTTGTTTATTTGACGTTGTTGTTGTTGTTTATTTGACGTTGTTGTTGTTGTTGTTGTTTATTTGACGTTGTTGTTGTTGTTGACGTTGTTGTTGTTGTTTATTTGACATTGTTGTTGTTGTTATTGTTTATTTGACGTTGTTGTTGTTGTTGTTTATTTGGCGTTGTTGTTGTTGTTGACGTTGTTGTTGTTGTTGTTTATTTGACGTTGTGGTTGTTGTTGTTTATTTGACGTTGTTGTTGTTGTTGTTTATTTGACGTTGTTTTTGTTGTTGTTTATTTGACGCTGTTGTTGTTGTTGTTTATTTGACGTTGTTGTTGTTGTTTATTTGACGTTGTTGTTGTTGTTGTTGTTGTTTATTTGACATTGTTGTTGTTGACGGTGTTGTTGTTGTTGTTTATTTGACGTTGTGGTTGTTGTTGTTTATTTGACGTTGTTGTTGTTGTTGTTTATTTGACGTTGTTGTTGTTGTTGACATAGTTGTTGTTGTTGTTGTTTATTTGACGTTGTTATTGTTGTTGTTGACGTTGTTGTTGTTGTTGTTGTTTATTTGACGTTGTTGTTGTTGTTGACATAGTTGTTGTTGTTGTTGTTTATTTGACGTTGTTGTTGTTGACGTTGTTGTTGTTGTTGTTTATTTGACGTTGTTGTTGTTGTTGTTTATTTGACATTGTTGTTGTTGTTGACGTTTTTGTTGTTGTTGTTTATTTGACATTGTTGTTGTTGTTGTTGTTGTTGTTTATTTGACTTAGTTGTTGTTGTTGTTTATTTGACGTTGTTGTTGTTGTTGTGGTTGTTGACTGAGTTGTTGTTGTTGTTTATTTGACGATGTTGTTGTTGTTGACGTTGTTGTTTATTTGACGTTGTTGTTGTTGTTGTTTATTTGACGTTTTTGTTGTTGACGTTGTTGTTGTTGTTTATATGACGTTGTTGTTGTTGACGTTGTTGTTGTTGTTGTTGTTATTGTTTATTTGACGTTATTGTTGTTTATTTGACGTAGTTGTTGTTGTTGACGTTGTTGTTGTTGTTGTTTATTTGACGTTTTTGTTGTTGATGATGTTGTTGTTGTTGTTGTTGTTTATTTGACGTTTTTGTTGTTGTTGATGTTGTTGTTGTTGTTTATTTGACGTTGTTGTTGTTTATTTGACGGTGTTGTTGTTGTTGTTTATTTGACGTTGTTGTTGTTGTTTATTTGACATTGTTGTTGTTGTTGTTGACGTTGTTGTTGTTGTTGTTTATTTGATGTTGTTGTTGTATACATGGTTGTTGTGGTTTATTTCACGTTGTTGTTGTTGTTTTTGTTGTTGTTTATTTGACGTTGTTGTTATTTATTTGACGTTGTTGTTGTTGTTGTTGATGTTGTTGTTGTTGTTGTTTATTTAACCTTGTTGTTGTTGTTTACTTGACATTGTTGTTGTTGTTGACGGTGTTGTTGTTGTTGTTTATTTGACATTGTTGTTGTTGTTGTTTATTTGACGGTGTTGTTGTTGTTGTTGTTGTTGTTGTTGTTGTTTATTTGACGTTGTTGTTGTTGTTGTTTAATTGACGATGTTGTTGTTGTTGACGTTGTTGTTATTCTTGTTTATTTGACGTTTTTGTTGTTGTGGACATATTTGTAGTTGTTGTTGTTGTTTATATGACGTTGTTGTTGTTGTTGTTGTTGAGGTTGACGTTGTTGTTGTTGTTTATTTGACGTTGTTGTTGTTGTTGTTGACGTTGTATTTGGTATTGTTTATTTGACGTTGTTGTTATTGTTGACGTTGCTGTTGTTGTTGTTGTTGTTTATTTGACGTTGTTGTTGTTGTTTATTTGACGTTGTTGTTGTTGTTGTTTATTTGACGTTGTTATTGTTGTTGTTGTTGTTTACTTGACGTTGTTGTTGTTGTTTATTTGACGTTGTTGTTGTTGTTGACATAGTTGTTGTCTTTGTTTATTTGACGTTGTTGTTGTTGTTGTTTATTTGACATTGTTGTTGTTGTTGACGATGTTGTTGTTGTTGTTTATTTGACATTGTTGTTGTTGTTGTTTATTTGACATTGTTGTTGTTGTTGTTGTTTACTTGACGTTGTTGTTGTTGTTTATTTGACGTTGTTGTTGTTGTTGTTGTTGTTGACATAGTTGTTGTTGTTGTTTATTTGACGTTGTTGTTGTTGTTGTTGACATAGTTGTTGTTGTTGTTTATTTGACATTGTTGTTGTTGTTGTTGTTGTTGTTTATTTGACATTGTTGTTGTTGTTGACGGTGTTGTTGTCGTTCTTGTTTATTTGACATTGTTGTTGTTGTTGTTGTTGACGTTGTTGTTGTTGTTTATTTTACGTTGTTGTTAATGTTGTTGTTGTTGTTGTTGTTTATTTGACGTTGTTGTTGTTGTTAACGTTGTTGTTGTTATTGTTTATTTGACGTTGTTGTTGTTGTTTATTTGACGTAGTTATTATTGTTGATGTTGTTGTTGTTGTTGTTTATTTGACGTTGTTGTTGTTGTTAACGTTGTTGTTGTTATTGTTTATTTGATGTTGTTGTTGTTGTTTATTTGACGTAGTTATTATTGTTGATGTTGTTGTTGTTGTTGTTGTTTATTTGACGTTTTTGTTGTTGTTGATGTTTTTGTTGATTTTGTTGTTATTTATTTGACGTTGTTGTTGTTGTTTAATTGACATTGTTGTTGTTGTTGTTGTTGGTTTTGTTGTTTATTTGACGTTGTTGTTGTTGTTTATTTGACGTTGTTGTTGTTGTTGTTTATTTGACGTTGTTGTTGTTGTTGACGTTGTTGTTGTTGTTGTTTATTTGACGTTTTTGTTGTTGTTAATGTTGTTGTTGTTGTTGTTTATTTGACGTTGTTGTTGTTGTTTATTTGACGTTGTTGTTGTTGTTATTGGTTTTGTTGTTTATTTGACGTTGTTGTTGTTGTTGTTTATTTGACATTGTTGTTGTTGTTGACGTTTTTGTTGTTGTTGTTGTTTATTTGACATTGTTGTTGTTGTTGTTGTTGTTTATTTGACTTTGTTGTTGTTGTTGTTTATTTGACGTTGTTGTTGTTGTTGTTGTTGACTTAGTTGTTGTTAGTGTTTATTTGACGTTGTGAATTATTTGACGTTATTGTTGTTGTTTATTTGACGTTTTTGTTGTTGACGTTGTTGTTGTTGTTTATTTGACGTTGTTGTTGTTGACGTTGTTGTTGTTGTTGTTATTGTTTATTTGACGTTATTGTTATTTATTTGACGTAGTTGTTGTTGTTGACGTTGTTGTCGTTGTTGTTTATTTGACGTTCTTGTTGTTGTTGATGTTGTTGTATTTGTTTATTTGACGTTTTTGTTGTTGTTGATGTTGTTGTTGTTGTTTATTTGACGTTGTTGTTGTTTATTTGACGGTGTTGTTGTTGTTGTTGTTGTTTATTTGACGTTGTTGTTGTTGTTGTTTATTTGACGTTGTTGTTGTTGTTGACGTTGTTGTTGTTGTTGTTTATTTGATGTTGTTGTTGTTGACATGGTTGTTGTGGTTTATTTCACGTTGTTGTTGTTGACGTTGTTGTTTATTTGACGTTGTTGTTATTTATTTGACGTTGTTGTTGTTGTTGTTGTTGACGTTGTTGTTGTTGTTGTTCTTTATTTGACATTGTTGTTGTTGTTGACGGTGTTGGTGTTGTTGTTGTTGTTGTTGTTTATTTGACGTTGTTGTTGTTGTTGTTTATTTGACGGTGTTGTTGTTGTTGTTTATATGACGTTGTTGTTGTTGTTGTTGTTGTTGTTGTTTAATTGACGTTGTTGTTGTTGTTGACGTTGTTGTTGTTGTTGACGTTGTTGTTATTCTTGTTTATTAGACGTTTTTGTTGTTGTTGACATAGTTGTTGTTGTTGTTTATATGACGTTGTTGTTGTTGTTGTTGGTGAGGTTGACGTTGTTGTTGTTGTTTATTTGACGTTGTTGTTCTTGTTGTTGACGTTGTATTTGTAATTTATTTATTTGACGTTGTTGTTATTGTTGACGTTGCTGTTGTTGTTGTTTATTTGACGTTGTTGTTGTTGTTGTTTATTTGACGTTGTTGTTGTTGTTGTTTATTTGACGTTGTTATTGTTGTTGTTGTTGTTGTTTACTTGACGTTGTTGTTGTTGTTGTTGTTTATTTGACATTGTTGTTGTTGTTGACGGTGTTGTTGTTGTTGTTTACTTGACATTGTTGTTGTTGTTGTTTATTTGATGTTATTGTTGTTGTTGTTGTTGTTTACTTGACGTTGTTGTTGTTATTGTTTATTTGACGTTGTTGTTGTTGTTGTTGTTGTTGTTGTTGACATAGTTGTTGTTGTTTATTTGACGTTGTTGTTGTTGTTGTTGTTGTTTATTTGACATTGTTGTTGTTGTTGACGGTGTTGTTGTCATTCTTGTTTATTTGACATTGTTGTTGTTGTTGTTGTTTATTTGACGTTGTTGTTAATGTTGTTGTTGTTGTTGTTTATTTGACGTTGTTGTTGTTTATTTGGCGTTGTTGTTGTTTATTTGACGTTGTTGTTGTTGACGTTGTTGTTGTTATTGTTTATTTGACGTTGTTGTTGTTGTTTATTTGACGTAGTTATTGTTGTTGGCGTTGTTGTTGTTGTTGTTTATTTGACGTTTTTGTTGTTGTTGATGTTTTTGTTGTTTTTGTTGTTGTTTATTTGACGTTGTTGTTGTTGTTTAATTGATGTTGTTGTTGTTGTTGTTTATTTGACGTTGTTGTTGTTGTTATTGGTTTTGTTGTTTATTTGAGGTTGTTGTTGTTGTTTATTTGACGTTGTTGTTGTTGTTGTTTATTTGACGTTGTTGTTGTTGTTGTTGACGTTGTTGTTGTTGTTGTTGTTGTTTATTTGACGTTTTTGTTGTTGTTGATGTTGATGTTGTTGTTGTTGTTGTTTATTTGACGTTGTTGTTGTTGTTTATTTGACGTTGTTGTTGTTGTTATTGGTTTTGTTGTTTATTTGACGTTGTTGTTGTTGTTTATTTGACATTGTTGTTGTTGTTGACGTTTTTGTTGTTCTTGTTTATTTGACATTGTTGTTGTTGTTGTTGTTTATTTGACTTTGTTGTTGTTGTTGTCTATTTGACGTTGTTGTTGTTGTTGTTGTTGACTTAGTTGTTGTTGTTGTTTATTTGATGTTGTTGTTGTTGTTGACGTTGTTGTTTATTTGACGTTGTTGTTGTTGTTGTTTATTTGACGTTTTTGTTGTTGACGTTGTTGTTGTTGTTGTTTATTTGACGTTGTTGTTGTTGACGTTGTTGTTGTTGTTGTTGTTATTGTTTATTTGACGTTATTGTTGTTTATTTGACGTAGTTGTTGTTGTTGACGTTGTTGATGTTGTAGTTTATTTGACGTTTTTGTTGTTGTTGATGTTGTTGTTGTTGTTGTTTATTTGACGTTTTTGTTGTTGTTGATGTTTACTTGACGTTGTTGTTGTTGTTGTTTATTTGACGTTTTTGTTGTTGTTGATGTTGTTGTTTTTGTTGTTTATTTGACGTTGTTGTTGTTGTTTATTTGACGTTGTTGTTGTTGTTATTGGTTTTGTTGTTTATTTGACGTTGTTCTTGTTGTTTATTTGGCGTTGTTGTTGTTGTTGTTGTTGACGTTGTTGTTGTTGTTGTTGTTTATTTGACGTTGTTGTTGTTGTTGACGTTGTTTTTGTTGTTGTTTATTTGACGTTGTTGTTGTTGTTTATTTGACGTTGTTGTTGTTGTTTATTTGACGTTGTTATTGTTGTTGTTGTTGTTGTTTATTTGATGTTGTTGTTGTTGTTGTTGTTTATTTGACGTTGTTGTTGTTGTTTTTGTTGACGTTGTTGTTGTTGTTGTTGTTGACATTGTTGTTGTTGTTGACGTTGTTGTTGTTGTTGTTTATTTGACATTGTTGTTGTTGTTGTTGACGTTGTTGTTGTTGTTGTTTATTTGACGTTGTTTTAGTATTGTTGTTTATTTGACATTGTTATTGTTATTTATTTGACGTTGTTGTGGGTGACATTGTTGTTGTTGTTTATTTGACGTTGTTGTTGTTGTTTATTGGATGTTGTTGTTGTTGTTGTTGTTTATTTGACGTTGTTGTTGTTGTTGACGTTGTTGTTGTTGTTTATTTGACATTGTTGTTTTTGTTTATTTGGCGTTGTTGTTGTTGTTGTTGACGTTGTTGTTGTTGTTTATTTGACGTTGTTGTTGTTGTTGACGTTGTTTTTGTTGTTGTTTATTTGACGTTGTTTTTGTTGTTGTTTATTTGACGTTGTTGTTGTTGTTATTTATTTGACGTTGTTGTTGTTGTTGTTGTTTATTTGACGTTGTTGTTGTTGTTGTTTATTTGACATTGTTGTTGTTGACAGTATTGTTGTTGTTGTTTATTTGACGTTGTGGTTGTTGTTGTTTATTTGACGTTATTGTTGTTGACGTTGTTGTTGTTGTTGTTGTTGTTTATTTGACGTTGTTGTTGTTGACATAGTTGTTGTTGTTGTTGTTTATTTGACGTTGTTGTTGTTGACGTTGTTGTTGTTGTTGTTGTTGTTTATTTATCATTGTTGTCGTTGTTGACATAGTTATTGTTGTTGTTGTTGTTTATTTGACGTTTTTGTTGTTGTTGTTTATTTGACGTTGTTGTTGTTGTTGTTGTTTATTTGACATTGTTGTTGTTGTTGTTGTTGTTTATTTGACTTTGTTGTTGTTGTTGTTTATTTGACGTTGTTGTTGTTGTTGACTTAGTTGTTGTTGTTGTTTATTTCACGTTGTTGTTGTTGACGTTGTTGTTTATTTGACATTGTTGTTGTTGTTTATTTGACATAGTTATTGTTGACGTTGTTGTTGTTGTTGTTTATTTGACGTTGTTGTTGTTGACGTTGTTGTTGTTGTTGTTATTGTTTACTTGACGTAGTTGTTGTTGTTGACGTTGTTGTTGTTGTTGTTTATTTGACGTTTTTGTTGTTGTTGATGTTGTTGTTGTTGTTGTATATTTGATGTTGTTATAGTTGTTATTACTGTTGTTGTTGTTGTTGTTGTTGTTTATTTGACGTTGTTGTTGTTGTTTATTAGACGTTGTTGTTATTGTTGTTGTTTATTTGACGTTTATGTTGTTGTTGATGTTGTTGTTGTTGTTGTTGTTTATTTGACGTTGTTGTTGTTTATTTGACGTTGTTGTTGTTGACGGTGTTGTTGATGTTGTTTATTTGACATTGTTGTGGTTGTTGTTTATTTGTCGTTGTTGTTGTTGTTTATTTGACGTTGTTGTTGTTGTTGACATAGTTGTTGTTGTTGTTCATTTGATGTTGTTGTTGTTGTTGACGTTGTTGTTGTTGTTGTTTATTTGACGTTGTTGTTGTTGTTGTTTATTTGACATTGTTGTTGTTGTTGACGTTGTTGTTGTTGTTTATTTGACATTGTTGTTGTTGTTGTTGACGTTGTTGTTGTTGTTGTTTATTTGACTTTGTTGTTGTTGTTGTTGTTTATTTGACGTTGTTGTTGTTGACTTAATTGTTGTTGTTGTTTATTTGACGTTGTTGTTGTTGTCGACGTTGTTGTTTATTTGACGTTGTTGTTGTTGTTGACGTTGTTGTTGTTGTTTATTTGACGTTGTTGTTGTTATTTATTTGACATTGTTGTTGTTGTTGACGTTGTTGTTGTTGTTGTTGTTGTTGACGTTGTTGTTGTTGTTGACGTTGTTGTTGTTGTTGACGTTGTTGTTGTTTATTTGACATTGTTATTGTTGTTGTTGACGTTGTTGTTGTTGTTGTTTATTTGACTTTGTTGTTGTTGTTGTTGTTGTTTATTTGACGTTGTTGTTGTTGTTGTTGACTTAATTGTTGTTTTTGTTTATTTGACGTTGTTGTTGTTGTTGTTGACGTTGTTGTTTATTTGACGTTGTTGTTGTTGTTGTTTATTTGACGTTGTTGTTGTTGTTGACGTTGTTGTTGTTTATTTGACGTTGTTGTTGTTATTTATTTGACATTGTTGTTGTTGTTGACGTTGTTGTTGTTGTTGTTGTTTATTTGACATTGTTGTTGTTGTTGTTGACGTTGTTGTTGTTGTTGTTGTTTATTTGACGTTGTTGTGGGTGACATTGTTGTTGTTGTTTATTTGACGTTGTTGTTGTTGTTTATTTGACGTAGTTGTTGTTGTTGACGTTATTGTTGTTTTTGACGTTATTGTTGTTGTTGTTGTTGTTTATTTGACGTTTTTGTTGTTGTTGATGATGTTGTTGTTGTTGTTGTTTATTTGACGTTGTTGTTGTTGTTGTTGTTGTTTATTTGACATTGTTGTTGTTGTTGTTGTTTATTTGACGTTGTTGTTGTTGTTTATTTGACGTTGTTGTTGTTGTTTATTTGACATTGTTGTTGTTGACGGTGTTGTTGTTGTTGTTGTTTATTTGACATTGTCGTTGTTGTTGACGTTGTTGTTGTTTATTTGACATTGTTGTTGTTGTTGTTCTTTATTTGACGTTGTTATTGTTTATTTGACGTTGTTGTTCTTGTTTATTTGACGTTGTTGTTGTTGACGATGTTGTTGTTGTTGTTTATTTGACGTTGTTGTTGTTGTTGTTTATTTGACGTTGTTGTTGTTTATTTGACGGTGTTGTTGTTGTTGTTGTTGTTTATTTGAAGTTGTTGTTGTTGTTGTTTATTTGACGTTGTTGTTGTTGTTGACGTTGTTGTTGTTGTTGTTTATTTGATGTTGTTGTTGTTGACATGGTTGTTGTGGTTTATTTCACGTTGTTGTTGTTGACGTTGTTGTTTATTTGATGTTGTTGTTATTTATTTGACGTTGTTGTTGTTGTTGTTGTTGTTGTTGACGTTGTTGTTGTTGTTGTTGTTTATTTGACATTGTTGTTGTTGTTGACGGTGTTGGTGTTGTTGTTGTTGTTTATTTGACGTTGTTGTTGTTGTTGTTTATTTGACGGTGTTGTTGTTGTTGTTTATATGACGTTGTTGTTGTTGTTGTTGTTGTTGTTGTTTAATTGACGTTGTTGTTGTTGTTGACGTTGTTGTTGTTGTTGACGTTGTTGTTATTCTTGTTTATTAGACGTTTTTGTTGTTGTTGTCATAGTTGTTGTTGTTGTTTATATGACGTTGTTGTTGTTGTTGGTGAGGTTGACGTTGTTGTTGTTGTTTATTTGACGTTGTTGTTGTTGTTGTTGACGTTGTATTTGTAATTTATTTATTTGACGTTGTTGTTATTGTTGACGTTGCTGTTGTTGTTGTTTATTTGACGTTGTTGTTGTTGTTGTTTATTTGACGTTGTTGTTGTTGTTGTTTATTTGACGTTGTTATTGTTGTTGTTGTTTACTTGACGTTGTTGTTGTTGTTGTTGTTTATTTGACATTGTTGTTGTTGTTGACGGTGTTGTTGTTGTTGTTTACTTGACATTGTTGTTGTTGTTGTTTATTTGATGTTATTGTTGTTGTTGTTGTTTACTTGACGTTGTTGTTGTTATTGTTTATTTGACGTTGTTGTTGTTGTTGTTGTTGTTGTTGACATAGTTGTTGTTGTTTATTTGACGTTGTTGTTGTTGTTGTTGTTGTTTATTTGACATTGTTGTTGTTGTTGACGGTGTTGTTGTCGTTCTTGTTTATTTGACATTGTTGTTGTTGTTGTTGTTTATTTGACGTTGTTGTTAATGTTGTTGTTGTTGTTGTTTATTTGACGTTGTTGTTGTTTATTTGGCGTTGTTGTTGTTTATTTGACGTTGTTGTTGTTGACGTTGTTGTTGTTATTGTTTATTTGACGTTGTTGTTGTTGTTTATTTGACGTAGTTATTGTTGTTGACGTTGTTGTTGTTGTTTATTTGACGTTTTTGTTGTTGTTGATGTTTTTGTTGTTTTTGTTGTTGTTTATTTGACGTTGTTGTTGTTGTTTAATTGATGTTGTTGTTGTTGTTGTTTATTTGACGTTGTTGTTGTTGTTATTGGTTTTGTTGTTTATTTGAGGTTGTTGTTGTTGTTTATTTGACGTTGTTGTTGTTGTTGTTTATTTGACGTTGTTGTTGTTGTTGACGTTGTTGTTGTTGTTGTTGTTTATTTGACGTTTTTGTTGTTGTTGATGTTGTTATTGTTGTTGTTTATTTGACGTTGTTGTTGTTGTTTATTTGACGTTGTTGTTGTTGTTATTGGTTTTGTTGTTTATTTGACGTTGTTGTTGTTGTTGTTTATTTGACATTGTTGTTGTTGTTGACGTTTTTGTTGTTCTTGTTTATTTGACATTGTTGTTGTTGTTGTTGTTTATTTGACTTTGTTGTTGTTGTTGTCTATTTGACGTTGTTGTTGTTGTTGTTGTTGACTTAGTTGTTGTTGTTGTTTATTTGATGTTGTTGTTGTTGTTGACGTTGTTGTTTATTTGACGTTGTTGTTGTTGTTGTTGTTTATTTGACGTTTTTGTTGTTGACGTTGTTGTTGTTGTTGTTTATTTGACGTTGTTGTTGTTGACGTTGTTGTTGTTGTTGTTGTTATTGTTTATTTGACGTTATTGTTGTTTATTTGACGTAGTTGTTGTTGTTGACGTTGTTGATGTTGTAGTTTATTTGACGTTTTTGTTGTTGTTGATGTTGTTGTTGTTGTTGTTTATTTGACGTTTTTGTTGTTGTTGATGTTTACTTGACGTTGTTGTTGTTGTTGTTTATTTGACGTTTTTGTTGTTGTTGATGTTGTTGTTTTTGTTGTTTATTTGACGTTGTTGTTGTTGTTTATTTGACGTTGTTGTTGTTGTTATTGGTTTTGTTGTTTATTTGACGTTGTTGTTGTTGTTTATTTGGCGTTGTTGTTGTTGTTGTTGTTGACGTTGTTGTTGTTGTTGTTGTTTATTTGACGTTGTTGTTGTTGTTGACGTTGTTTTTGTTGTTGTTTATTTGACGTTGTTGTTGTTGTTTATTTGACGTTGTTGTTGTTGTTTATTTGACGTTGTTATTGTTGTTGTTGTTGTTGTTTATTTGACGTTGTTGTTGTTGTTGTTTATTTGACGTTGTTGTTGTTGTTGTTGTTTATTTGACGTTGTTGTTGTTGTTGACGTTGTTGTTGTTGTTGTTGTTGTTGTTGACATTGTTGTTGTTGTTGACGTTGTTGTTGTTGTTGTTGTTTATTTGACATTGTTGTTGTTGTTGTTGACGTTGTTGTTGTTGTTGTTGTTTATTTGACGTTGTTTTAATATTGTTGTTTATTTGACATTGTTATTGTTATTTATTTGACGTTGTTGTGGGTGACATTGTTGTTGTTGTTTATTTGACGTTGTTGTTGTTGTTTATTGGATGCTGTTGTTGTTGTTGTTGTTGTTGTTGACGTTGTTGTTGTTGTTTATTTGACATTGTTGTTGTTGTTATTGTTTATTTGACGTTGTTGTTGTTTTTGTTTATTTGGCGTTGTTGTTGTTGTTGTTGACGTTGTTGTTGTTGTTTATTTGACGTTGTTGTTGTTGTTGACGTTGTTTTTGTTGTTGTTTATTTAACGTTGTTTTTGTTGTTGTTTATTTGACG
The DNA here is from genome assembly GCA_948472305.1 of Vicia faba. NCBI lineage: Eukaryota > Viridiplantae > Streptophyta > Magnoliopsida > Fabales > Fabaceae > Vicia > Vicia faba. Next base: position 465,787,749 of record OX451739.1, on the reverse strand, counting down.
TTGTTGTTGTTGTTGTTTATTTGACGTTGTTGTTGTTGTTGTTGTTTATTTGACGTTGTTGTTGTTGTTGTTTATTTGACATTGTTGTTGTTGACAGTATTGTTGTTGTTGTTTATTTGACGTTGTGGTTGTTGTTGTTTATTTGACGTTATTGTTGTTGACGTTGTTGTTGTTGTTGCTGTTTATTTGACGTTGTTGTTGTTGACATAGTTGTTGTTGTTGTTGTTTATTTGACGTTGTTGTTGTTGACGTTGTTGTTGTTGTTGTTTATTTATCATTGTTGTCGTTGTTGACATAGTTGTTGTTGTTGTTGTTGTTTATTTGACGTTTTTATTGTTGTTGTTGTTTATTTGACGTTGTTGTTGTTGTTGTTGTTTATTTGACATTATTGTTGTTGACGTTGTTGTTGTTGTTGTTTATTTGACATTGTTGTTGTTGTTGTTGTTTATTTGACTTTGTTGTTGTTGTTGTTTATTTGACGTTGTTGTTGTTGTTGACTTAGTTGTTGTTGTTGTTTATTTCACGTTGTTGTTGTTGACGTTGTTGTTTATTTGACATTGTTGTTGTTGTTTATTTGACATAGTTGTTGTTGACGTTGTTGTTGTTGTTTATTTGACGTTGTTGTTGTTGACGTTGTTGTTGTTGTTGTTATTGTTTACTTGACGTAGTTGTTGTTGTTGACGTTGTTGTTGTTGTTGTTGTTTATTTGACGTTTTTGTTGTTGTTGATGTTGTTGTTGTTGTTGTTGTATATTTGATGTTGTTATAGTTGTTATTGCTGTTGTTGTTGTTGTTTATTTGACGTTGTTGTTGTTGTTTATTTGACGTTGTTGTTATTGTTGTTGTTTATTTGACGTTTATGTTGTTGTTGATGTTGTTGTTGTTGTTGTTGTTTATTTGACGTTGTTGTTGTTTATTTGACGATGTTGTTGTTGACGGTGTTGTTGATGTTGTTTATTTGACATTGTTGTGGTTGTTGTTTATTTGTCGTTGTTGTTGTTGTTGTTTATTTGACGTTGTTGTTGTTGTTGACATAGTTGTTGTTGTTGTTCAATTGACGTTGTTGTTGTTGTTGACGTTGTTGTTGTTGTTGTTTATTTGACGTTGTTGTTGTTGTTTATTTGACATTGTTGTTGTTGTTGACGTTGTTGTTGTTGTTTATTTGACATTGTTGTTGTTGTTGTTGACGTTGTTGTTGTTGTTGTTTATTTGACTTTGTTGTTGTTGTTGTTGTTTATTTGACGTTGTTGTTGTTGACTTAATTGTTGTTGTTGTTTATTTGACGTTGTTGTTGTTGACTTAATTGTTGTTGTTGTTTATTTGACGTTGTTGTTGTTGTCGACGTTGTTGTTTATTTGACGTTGTTGTTGTTGTTGACGTTGTTGTTGTTGTTTATTTGACGTTGTTGTTGTTATTTATTTGACATTGTTGTTGTTGTTGACGTTGTTGTTGTTGTTGTTGTTGACGTTGTTGTTGTTGTTGACGTTGTTGTTGTTTATTTGACATTGTTATTGTTGTTGTTGACGTTGTTGTTGTTGTTGTTTATTTGACTTTGTTGTTGTTGTTGTTGTTGTTTATTTGACGTTGTTGTTGTTGTTGTTGACTTAATTGTTGTTTTTGTTTATTTGACGTTGTTGTTGTTGTTGTTGTTGACGTTGTTGTTTATTTGACGTTGTTGTTGTTGTTGTTTATTTGACGTTGTTGTTGTTGTTGACGTTGTTGTTGTTTATTTGACGTTGTTGTTGTTATTTATTTGACATTGTTGTTGTTGTTGACGTTGTTGTTGTTGTTGTTGTTTATTTGACATTGTTGTTGTTGTTGTTGACGTTGTTGTTGTTGTTGTTATTTATTTGACGTTGTTGTGGGTGACATTGTTGTTGTTGTTTATTTGACATTGTTGTTGTTGTTTATTTGACGTAGTTGTTGTTGTTGACGTTATTGTTGTTTTTGACGTTATTGTTGTTGTTGTTGTTTATTTGACGTTTTTGTTGTTGTTGATGATGTGGTTGTTGTTGTTGTATATTTGACGTTGTTGTTGTTGTTGTTGTTGTTTATTTGACATTGTTGTTGTTGTTGTTTATTTGACGTTGTTGTTGTTGTTTATTTGACGTTGTTGTTGTTGTTTATTTGACATTGTTGTTGTTGACGGTGTTGTTGTTGTTGTTGTTGTTTATTTGACATTGTCGTTGTTGTTGACGTTGTTGTTGTTTATTTGACGTTGTTGTTGTTGTTGTTCTTTATTTGACGTTGTTATTGTTTATTTGACGTTGTTGTTCTTGTTTATTTGACGTTGTTGTTGTTGACGATGTTGTTGTTGTTGTTTATTTGACGTTGTTGTTGTTGTTGTTTATTTGACGTTGTTGTTGTTGACGTTGTTGTTGTTGTTGTTTATTTGACGTTGTTGTTGTTGTTGTTGACATTGTTGTTGTTGTTGTTGTTTATTTGACGTTTTTGTTGTTGTTGATGTTGTTGTTGTTTTCGTTGTTGTTTATTTGACGTTGTTGTAGTTGTTTAATTGACGTTGTTGTTGTTGTTGTTGTTTATTTGACGTAGTTGTTGTTGTTGTTATTGTGGTTGTTGTTGTTTATTTGACGTTATTGTTGTTGTTGTTTATTTGACGCTATTGTTGTTGTTATTGTTTATTTGACGTTGTTGTTGTTGTTGTTGACGTTGTTGTTGTTGTTGTTTATTTGACGTTGTTGTTGTTGTTGTTTATTTGACATTGTTGTTGTTGTTGTTATTGTTTATTTGACGTTGTTGTTGTTGTTTATTTGGTGTTGTTATTGTTGTTGACGTTGTTGTTGTTGTTGTTTATTTGACGTTGTCATTGTTGTTGACGTTGTTTTTGTTGTTGTTTATTTGATGTTGTTGTTGTTGTTTATTTGACGTTGTTGTTGTTGTTGTTTATTTGACGTTGTTGTTGTTGTTTGTTTGACGTTGTTGTTGTTGTTGTTTATTTGACATTGTTGTTGCTGACGGTGTTGTTGTTGTTGTTTATTTGACGTTGTTGTTGTTGTTGTTTATTTGACGTTGTTGTTGTGGACGTTGTTGTTGTTGTTTATTTGACGTTGTTGTTGTTGTTTGTTTGACGTTGTTGTTGTTGTTATTTATTTGACATTTTGTTGCTGACGGTGTTGTTGTTGTTGTTTATTTGACGTTGTTGTTGTTGTTGTTTATTTGACGTTGTTGTTGTGGATGTTGTTGTTGTTGTTTATTTGACGTTGTTGTTGTTGTTGACATAGTTGTTGTTGTTGTTTATTTGACGTTGTTGTTGTTGTTTATTTGGCGTTGTTGTTGTTGTTGTTGACGTTGTTGTTGTTGTTGTTTATTTGACTTTGTTGTTGTTGTTGTTGTTTATTTGACGTTGTTGTTGTTGACTTAATTGTTGTTGTTGTTTATTTGACGTTGTTGTTGTTGACTTAATTGTTGTTGTTGTTTATTTGACGTTGTTGTTGTTGTCGACGTTGTTGTTTATTTGACGTTGTTGTTGTTGTTGACGTTGTTGTTGTTGTTTATTTGACGTTGTTGTTGTTATTTATTTGACATTGTTGTTGTTGTTGACGTTGTTGTTGTTGTTGTTGTTGACGTTGTTGTTGTTGTTGACGTTGTTGTTGTTGTTGACGTTGTTGTTGTTTATTTGACATTGTTATTGTTGTTGTTGACGTTGTTGTTGTTGTTGTTTATTTGACTTTGTTGTTGTTGTTGTTGTTGTTTATTTGACGTTGTTGTTGTTGTTGTTGACTTAATTGTTGTTTTTGTTTATTTGTTGTTGTTGATGATGTGGTTGTTGTTGTTGTATATTTGACGTTGTTGTTGTTGTTGTTGTTGTTTATTTGACATTGTTGTTGTTGTTGTTTATTTGACGTTGTTGTTGTTGTTTATTTGACGTTGTTGTTGTTGTTTATTTGACATTGTTGTTGTTGACGGTGTTGTTGTTGTTGTTGTTGTTTATTTGACATTGTCGTTGTTGTTGACGTTGTTGTTGTTTATTTGACGTTGTTGTTGTTGTTGTTGTTGTTGTTCTTTATTTGACGTTGTTATTGTTTATTTGACGTTGTTGTTCTTGTTTATTTGACGTTGTTGTTGTTGACGATGTTGTTGTTGTTGTTTATTTGACGTTGTTGTTGTTGTTGTTTATTTGACGTTGTTGTTGTTGACGTTGTTGTTGTTGTTGTTGTTGACATTGTTGTTGTTGTTGTTGTTTATTTGACGTTTTTGTTGTTGTTGATGTTGTTGTTGTTTTCGTTGTTGTTTATTTGACGTTGTTGTAGTTGTTTAATTGACGTTGTTGTTGTTGTTGTTGTTTATTTGACGTAGTTGTTGTTGTTGTTATTGTGGTTGTTGTTGTTTATTTGACGTTATTGTTGTTGTTGTTTATTTGACGCTATTGTTGTTGTTATTGTTTATTTGACGTTGTTGTTGTTGTTGTTGACGTTGTTGTTGTTGTTGTTTATTTGACGTTGTTGTTGTTGTTTATTTGACATTGTTGTTGTTGTTGTTATTGTTTATTTGACGTTGTTGTTGTTGTTTATTTGGTGTTGTTGTTGTTGTTGACGTTGTTGTTGTTGTTGTTTATTTGACGTTGTCATTGTTGTTGACGTTGTTTTTGTTGTTGTTTATTTGATGTTGTTGTTGTTGTTTATTTGACGTTGTTGTTGTTGTTGTTTATTTGACGTTGTTGTTGTTGTTTGTTTGACGTTGTTGTTGTTGTTGTTTATTTGACATTGTTGTTGCTGACGGTGTTGTTGTTGTTGTTTATTTGACGTTGTTGTTGTTGTTGTTTATTTGACGTTGTTGTTGTGGACGTTGTTGTTGTTGTTTATTTGACGTTGTTGTTGTTGTTTGTTTGACGTTGTTGTTGTTGTTATTTATTTGACATTGTTGTTGCTGACGGTGTTGTTGTTGTTGTTTATTTGACGTTGTTGTTGTTGTTGTTTATTTGACGTTGTTGTTGTGGATGTTGTTGTTGTTGTTTATTTGACGTTGTTGTTGTTGTTGACATAGTTGTTGTTGTTGTTTATTTGACGTTGTTGTTGTTGTTTATTTGGCGTTGTTGTTGTTGTTGTTGACGTTGTTGTTGTTGTTGTTGTTTATTTGACGTTGTTGTTGTTGACGTTGTTGTTGTATATTTGACGTTGTTATAGTTGTTATTGCTGTTGTTGTTGTTGTTTATTTGATGTTGTTGTTGTTGTTGTTGTTGTTTATTTGACGTTGTTTTTATTGTTGTTGTTTATTTGACGTTTATGTTGTTGTTGATGTTGTTGTTGTTGTTGTTTATTTGACGTTGTTGTTATTGTTGTTGTTTATTTAACGTTTATGTTGTTGTTGATGTTGTTGTTGTTGTTGTTTAGTTGACGTTGTTGTTGTTTATTTGACGTTGTTGTTGTTGACGGTGTTGTTGTTGTTGTTTATTTGACGTTGTTGTGGTTGTTGTTTATTTGACGTTGTTGTGGTTGTTGTTGTTTATTTGACGTTGTTGTTGTTGTTGACATAGTTGTTGTTGTTGTTGTTCATTTGACGTTGTTGTTGTTGTTGACGTTGTTGTTGTTGTTGTTTATTTGACGTTGTTGTTGTTGTTTATTTGACATTGTTGTTGTTGTTGACGTTGTTGTTGTTGTTGTTTATTTGACATTGTTGTTCTTGTTGTTGACGTTGTTGTTGTTGTTTATTTGACTTTGTTGTTGTTGTTGTTGTTTATTTGACGTCGTTGTTGTTGTTGACGTTGTTGTTTATTTGACGTTGTTGTTGTTGTTTATTTGACGTTGTTGTTGTTGTTGACGTTATTGTTGTTGTTTATTTGACGTTGTTGTTGTTATTTATTTGACATTGTTGTTGTTGTTGACGTTGTTGTTGTTGTTGTTGTTGTTTATTTGACATTGTTGTTGTTGTTATTGTTGTTGACGTTGTTGTTGTTGTTGTTGTTTATTTGACGTTGTTTTAGTATTGTTGTTTATTTGACATTGTTGTTGTTATTTATTTGACGTTGTTGTGGGTGACATTGTTGTTGTTGTTTATTTGACGTTGTTGTTGTTGTTTATTTGACGTAGTTGTTGTTGTTGACGTTATTGTTGTTGTTGACGTTATTGTTGTTGTTGTTGTTTATTTGACGTTTTTGTCGTTGTTGATGTTGTTGTTGTTGTATATTTGACGTTGTTGTTGTTATTGTTGTTGTTGTTGTTGTTGTTGTTTATTTGACATTGTTGTTGTTGTTGTTTATTTGACGTTGTTGTTGTTGTTGTTTATTTGACGTTGTTGTTGTTTTTGTTTATTTGACATTGTTGTTGTTGACGGTGTTGTTGTTGTTGTTGTTTATTTGACATTGTTGTTGTTGTTGACGTTGTTGTTGTTTATTTGACGTTGTTGTTGTTGTTGTTCTTTATTTGACGTTGTTATTGTTTATTTGACGTTGTTGTTGTTGTTTATTTGACGTTGTTGTTGTTGACTGTGTTGTTGTTGTTGTTTATTTGACGTTGTTGTTGTTGTTTATTTGACGTTGTTGTTGTTGACGTTGTTGTTGTTGTTGTTTATTTGACGTTGTTGTTGTTGTTGACATTGTTGTTGTTGTTGTTGTTTATTTGACGTTTTTGTTGTTGTTGATTTTGTTGTTGTTTTCGTTGTTGTTTATTTGACGTTGTTGTAGTTGTTTAATTGACGTTGTTGTTGTTGTTGTTGTTTATTTGACGTTGTTATTGTTGTTGTTATTGTGGCTGTTGTTGTTTATTTGACGTTATTGTTGTTGTTGTTTATTTGACGCTATTGTTGTTGTTATTGTTTATTTGACGTTGTTGTTGTTGTTGACGTTGTTGTTGTTGTTTATTTGACGTTGTTGTTGTTGTTTATTTGACATTGTTGTTGTTGTTGTTGTTATTGTTTATTTGACGTTGTTGTTGTTGTTGTTTATTTGGCGTTGTTGTTGTTGTTGACGTTACTGTTGTTGTTGTTTATTCGACGTTGTTGTTGTTGTTGAGGTTGTTTTTGTTGTTGTTTATTTGATGTTGTTGTTGTTGTTGTTTATTTGACGTTGTTGTTGTTGTTGTTTATTTGACGTTGTTGTTGTTTGTTTGACGTTGTTGTTGTTATTGTTTATTTGACATTGTTGTTGCTGACGGTGTTGTTGTTGTTGTTTATTTGACGTTGTTGTTGTTGTTGTTTATTTGACGTTGTTGTTATGGACGTTGTTGTTGTTATTTATTTGACGTTGTTGTTGTTGTTGACATAGTTGTTGTTGTTGTTGTTTATTTGACGTTGTTGTTGTTGTTTATTTGGCGTTGTTGTTGACGTTGTTGTTGTTGTTGTTGTTTATTTGACGTTGTTGTTGTTGTTGACGTTGTTTTTGTTGTTGTTTATTTGACGTTGTTGTTGTTTATTTGACGTTGTTGTTGTTTATTTGACGTTGTTGTTGTTGTTGTTTATTTGACGTTGTTGTTGTTGTTGTTTATTTGACATTGTTGTTGTTGACGGTGTTGTTGTTGTTTATTTGACGTTGTTGTTGTTGTTGTTGTTGTTTATTTGACGTTGTTGTTGTTGTTGTTTGTTTGACGTTGTTGTTGTTGTTGACATAGTTGTTGTTGTTGTTGTTTATTTGACGTTGTTATTGTTATTGACGTTGTTGTTGTTGTTGTTGTTGTTGTTTATTTGACGTTGTTGTTGACATAGTTGTTGTTGTTGTTGTTGTTTATTTGACATTGTTGTTGTTGTTGACGTTGTTGTTGTTGTTATTTATTTGACGTTGTTGTTGTTGTTGTTTATTTGACATTGTTGTTGTTGTTGACGTTGTTGTTGTTTATTTGACATTGTTGTTGTTGTTGACGTTGTTGTTGTTATTGTTTATTTGACTTTGTTGTTGTTGTTGTTTATTTGACGTTGTTGTTGTTGTTGTTGACTTAGTTGTTGTTGTTGTTGTTGTTTATTTGACGTTGTTGTTGTTGTTGTTGTTGACGTTGTTGTTTATTTGACGTTGTTGTTGTTTATTTGACGTTGTTGTTGTTGTTGACGTTGTTGTTGTTGTTGTTTATTTGACGTTGTTGTTGTTATTTATTTAACATTATTGTTGTTGTTTACGTTGTTGTTGTTGTTGTTGTTTATTTGACATTGTTGTTGTTGTTGACGTTGTTGTTGTTTTTGTTTATTTGACGTTGTTGTTGTTGTTGTTGTTTATTTGACGTAGTTGTTGTTGTTGACGTTGTTGTTGTTGTTGTTGTTTATTTGACGTGTTTGTTGTTGTTGATGTTGTTGTTATTGTTGTATATTTGACGTTGTTGTCGTTGTTATTGTTGTTGTTGTTGTTTATTTGACATTGTTGTTGTTGTTGTTGTTTATTTGACGTTGTTGTTGTTGTTGTTGTTTATTTTACATTGTTGTTGTTGTCTATTTGACGTTGTTGTTGTTGACGGTGTTGTTGTTGTTGTTGTTGTTTATTTGACATTGTTGTTGTTGTTGTTGACGTTGTTGTTGTTTATTTGACGTTGTTGTTGTTGTTATTGTTCTTTATTTGACGTTGTTATTGTTTATTTGACGTTGTTGTTGTTGTTTATTTAACGTTGTTGTTGTTGACGTTGTTGTTGTTGTTATTGTTTATTTGACATTGTTGTTGTTTATTTGATGTAGTTGTTGTTGTTGACGTTGTTGTTGTTGTTTATTTGACGTTTTTGTTGTTGTTGATGTTTTTGTTGTTGTTGTTTATTTGACGTTGTTGTTGTTGACGGTGTTGTTGTTATTTATTTGACGTTGTTGTTGTTGTTGTTGTTTATTTGACGTTGTTGTTGTTGACGTTGTTTTTGTTGTTGTTTATAAGACGTTGTTGTTGTTGTTAACATAGTTGTTGTTGTTGTTGTTTATTTGACGTTTTTGTTGTTGTTGATGTTGTTGTTGTTTTCGTTGTTGTTTATTTGACGTTGTTGTAGTTGTTTAATTGGCGTTGTTGTTGTTGTTTTTTATTTGACGTTGTTGTCGTTATTGTTGTTATTGTTGTTGTTGTTGTTTATTAGACGTTGTTATTGTTGTTGTTTATTTGACGTTGTTGTTGTTGTTGTTTATTTGACGTTGTTGTTGTTGTTGACGTTGTTGTTGTTGTTTATTTGACATTGTTGTTGTTGTTATTGTTTATTTGACGTTGTTGTTGTTGTTTATTTGGCGTTGTTGTTGTTGTTGACGTTGTTGTTGTTGTTTATTTGACGTTGTGGTTGTTGTTGTTTATTTGACGTTGTTGTTGTTGTTGTTTATTTGACGTTGTTTTTGTTGTTGTTTATTTGACGCTGTTGTTGTTGTTGTTTATTTGACGTTGTTGTTGTTGTTTATTTGACGTTGTTGTTGTTGTTGTTTATTTGACATTGTTGTTGTTGACGGTGTTGTTGTTGTTGTTTATTTGACGTTGTGGTTGTTGTTGTTTATTTGACGTTGTTGTTGTTGTTGTTTATTTGACGTTGTTGTTGTTGTTGACATAGTTGTTGTTGTTGTTGTTTATTTGACGTTGTTATTGTTGTTGTTGACGTTGTTGTTGTTGTTGTTGTTTATTTGACGTTGTTGTTGTTGTTGACATAGTTGTTGTTGTTGTTGTTTATTTGACGTTGTTGTTGTTGACGTTGTTGTTGTTGTTGTTTATTTGACGTTGTTGTTGTTGTTGTTTATTTGACATTGTTGTTGTTGTTGACGTTTTTGTTGTTGTTGTTTATTAGACATTGTTGTTGTTGTTGTTGTTGTTTATTTGACTTAGTTGTTGTTGTTGTTTATTTGACGTTGTTGTTGTTGTTGTGGTTGTTGACTTAGTTGTTGTTGTTGTTTATTTGACGATGTTGTTGTTGTTGACGTTGTTGTTTATTTGACGTTGTTGTTGTTGTTGTTTATTTGACGTTTTTGTTGTTGACGTTGTTGTTGTTGTTTATTTGACGTTGTTGTTGTTGACGTTGTTGTTGTTGTTGTTGTTATTGTTTATTTGACGTTATTGTTGTTTATTTGACGTAGTTGTTGTTGTTGACGTTGTTGTTGTTGTTGTTTATTTGACGTTTTTGTTGTTGATGATGTTGTTGTTGTTGTTGTTGTTTATTTGACGTTTTTGTTGTTGTTGATGTTGTTGTTGTTGTTTATTTGACGTTGTTGTTGTTTATTTGACGGTGTTGTTGTTGTTGTTTATTTGATGTTGTTGTTGTATACATGGTTGTTGTGGTTTATTTCACGTTGTTGTTGTTGTTTTTGTTGTTGTTTATTTGACGTTGTTGTTGTTGTTGTTGACGTTGTTGTTGTTGTTGTTGACGTTGTTGTTGTTGTTGTTTATTTGATGTTGTTGTTGTATACATGGTTGTTGTGGTTTATTTCACGTTGTTGTTGTTGTTTTTGTTGTTGTTTATTTGACGTTGTTGTTATTTATTTGACGTTGTTGTTGTTGTTGTTGATGTTGTTGTTGTTGTTGTTGTTTATTTAACGTTGTTGTTGTTGTTTACTTGACATTGTTGTTGTTGTTGACGGTGTTGTTGTTGTTGTTTATTTGACATTGTTGTTGTTGTTGTTTATTTGACGGTGTTGTTGTTGTTGTTGTTGTTGTTGTTTATTTGACGTTGTTGTTGTTGTTGTTGTTTAATTGACGATGTTGTTGTTGTTGACGTTGTTGTTATTCTTGTTTATTTGACGTTTTTGTTGTTGTGGACATAGTTGTAGTTGTTGTTGTTGTTTATATGACGTTGTTGTTGTTGTTGTTGTTGAGGTTGACGTTGTTGTTGTTGTTTATTTGACGTTGTTGTTGTTGTTGTTGACGTTGTATTTGGTATTGTTTATTTGACGTTGTTGTTATTGTTGACGTTGCTGTTGTTGTTGTTGTTGTTGTTGTTTATTTGACGTTGTTGTTGTTGTTTATTTGACGTTGTTGTTGTTGTTGTTTATTTGACGTTGTTATTGTTGTTGTTGTTGTTTACTTGACGTTGTTGTTGTTGTTGTTTATTTGACGTTGTTGTTGTTGTTGACGATGTTGTTGTTGTTGTTTATTTGACATTGTTGTTGTTGTTGTTTATTTGACGTTGTTGTTGTTGTTGTTGTTTACTTGACGTTGTTGTTGTTGTTTATTTGACGTTGTTGTTGTTGTTGTTGACATAGTTGTTGTTGTTGTTTATTTGACGTTGTTGTTGTTGTTGTTGACATAGTTGTTGTTGTTGTTTATTTGACATTGTTGTTGTTGTTGTTGTTGTTTATTTGACATTGTTGTTGTTGTTGACGGTGTTGTTGTCGTTCTTGTTTATTTGACATTGTTGTTGTTGTTGTTGTTGACGTTGTTATTGTTGTTGTTTATTTGACGTTGTTGTTAATGTTGTTGTTGTTATTGTTGTTTATTTGACGTTGTTGTTGTTGTTAACGTTGTTGTTGTTATTGTTTATTTGACGTTGTTGTTGTTGTTTATTTGACGTAGTTATTATTGTTGATGTTGTTGTTGTTGTTGTTTATTTGACGTTGTTGTTGTTGTTAACGTTGTTGTTGTTATTGTTTATTTGACGTTGTTGTTGTTGTTTATTTGACGTAGTTATTATTGTTGATGTTGTTGTTGTTGTTGTTGTTGTTTATTTGACGTTTTTGTTGTTGTTGATGTTTTTGTTGTTTTTGTTGTTGTTTATTTGACGTTGTTGTTGTTGTTTAATTGACATTGTTGTTGTTGTTGTTGGTTTTGTTGTTTATTTGACGTTGTTGTTGTTGTTTATTTGACGTTGTTGTTGTTGTTGTTTATTTGACGTTGTTGTTGTTGTTGTTGACGTTGTTGTTGTTGTTGTTTATTTGACGTTTTTGTTGTTGTTAATGTTGTTGTTGTTGTTGTTGTTTATTTGACGTTGTTGTTGTTGTTTATTTGACGTTGTTGTTGTTGTTATTGGTTTTGTTGTTTATTTGACGTTGTTGTTGTTGTTGTTTATTTGACATTGTTGTTGTTGTTGACGTTTTTGTTGTTGTTGTTGTTTATTTGACATTGTTGTTGTTGTTGTTGTTGTTTATTTGACTTTGTTGTTGTTGTTGTTTATTTGACGTTGTTGTTGTTGTTGTTGTTGACTTAGTTGTTGTTGTTGTTTATTTGATGTTGTGATTTATTTGACGTTGTTGTTGTTGTTTATTTGACGTTTTTGTTGTTGACGTTGTTGTTGTTGTTGTTTATTTGACGTTGTTGTTGTTGACGTTGTTGTTGTTGTTGTTATTGTTTATTTGACGTTATTGTTATTTATTTGACGTAGTTGTTGTTGTTGACGTTGTTGTTGTTGTTGTTTATTTGACGTTCTTGTTGTTGTTGATGTTGTTGTATTTGTTTATTTGACGTTTTTGTTGTTGTTGATGTTGTTGTTGTTGTTTATTTGACGTTGTTGTTGTTTATTTGACGGTGTTGTTGTTGTTGTTGTTGTTTATTTGACGTTGTTGTTGTTGTTGTTTATTTGACGTTGTTGTTGTTGTTGACGTTGTTGTTGTTGTTGTTTATTTGATGTTGTTGTTGTTGACATGGTTGTTGTGGTTTATTTCACGTTGTTGTTGTTGACGTTGTTGTTTATTTGACGTTGTTGTTATTTATTTGACGTTGTTGTTGTTGTTGTTGTTGACGTTGTTGTTGTTGTTGTTGTTGTTTATTTGACATTGTTGTTGTTGTTGACGGTGTTGGTGTTGTTGTTGTTGTTTATTTGACGTTGTTGTTGTTGTTGTTTATTTGACGGTGTTGTTGTTGTTGTTTATATGACGTTGTTGTTGTTGTTGTTGTTGTTTAATTGACGTTGTTGTTGTTGTTGACGTTGTGGTTGTTGTTGACGTTGTTGTTATTCTTGTTTATTAGACGTTTTTGTTGTTGTTGACATAGTTGTTGTTGTTGTTTATATGACGTTGTTGTTGTTGTTGTTGGTGAGGTTGACGTTGTTGTTGTTGTTTATTTGACGTTGTTGTTGTTGTTGTTGACGTTGTATTTGTAATTTATTTATTTGACGTTGTTGTTATTGTTGACGTTGTTGTTGTTGTTGTTTATTTGACGTTGTTGTTGTTGTTGTTTATTTGACGTTGTTGTTGTTGTTGTTTATTTGACGTTGTTATTGTTGTTGTTGTTGTTTACTTGACGTTGTTGTTGTTGTTTATTTGACATTGTTGTTGTTGTTGACGGTGTTGTTGTTGTTGTTTACTTGACATTGTTGTTGTTGTTGTTTATTTGATGTTATTGTTGTTGTTGTTGTTGTTTACTTGACGTTGTTGTTGTTATTGTTTATTTGACGTTGTTGTTGTTGTTGTTGTTGACATAGTTGTTGTTGTTTATTTGACGTTGTTGTTGTTGTTGTTTATTTGACATTGTTGTTGTTGTTGACGGTGTTGTTGTCGTTCTTGTTTATTTGACATTGTTGTTGTTGTTGTTGTTTATTTGATGTTGTTGTTAATGTTGTTGTTGTTGTGGTTTATTTGACGTTGTTGTTGTTTATTTGGCGTTGTTGTTGTTTATTTGACGTTGTTGTTGTTGACGTTGTTGTTGTTATTGTTTATTTGACGTTGTTGTTGTTCTTTATTTGACGTAGTTATTGTTGTTGACGTTGTTGTTGTTGTTGTTGTTTATTTGACGTTTTTGTTGTTGTTGATGTTTTTGTTGTTTGTGTTGTTGTTTATTTGACGTTGTTGTTGTTGTTTAATTGATGTTGTTGTTGTTGTTGTTTATTTGACGTTGTTGTTGTTGTTATTGGTTTTGTTGTTTATTTGAGGTTGTTGTTGTTGTTTATTTGACGTTGTTGTTGTTGTTGTTTATTTGACGTTGTTGTTGTTGTTGTTGACGTTGTTGTTGTTGTTGTTTTTTATTTGACGTTTTTGTTGTTGTTGATGTTGTTGTTGTTGTTGTTTATTTGACGTTGTTGTTGTTGTTTATTTGACGTTGTTGTTGTTGTTATTGGTTTTGTTGTTTATTTGACGTTGTTGTTGTTGTTGTTTATTTGACATTGTTGTTGTTGTTGACGTTTTTGTTGTTCTTGTTTATTTGACATTGTTGTTGTTGTTGTTGTTTATTTGACTTTGTTGTTGTTGTTGTCTATTTGACGTTGTTGTTGTTGTTGTTGTTGACTTAGTTGTTGTTGTTGTTTATTTGATGTTGTTGTTGTTGTTGACGTTGTTGTTTATTTGACGTTGTTGTTGTTGTTGTTGTTTATTTGACGTTTTTGTTGTTGACGTTGTTGTTGTTGTTGTTTATTTGACGTTGTTGTTGTTGACGTTGTTGTTGTTGTTGTTGTTATTGTTTATTTGACGTTATTGTTGTTTATTTGACGTAGTTGTTGTTGTTGACGTTGTTGATGTTGTAGTTTATTTGACGTTTTTGTTGTTGTTGATGTTGTTGTTGTTGTTTATTTGACGTTTTTGTTGTTGTTGATGTTTACTTGACGTTGTTGTTGTTGTTGTTTATTTGACGTTTTTGTTGTTGTTGATGTTGTTGTTTTTGTTGTTTATTTGACGTTGTTGTTGTTGTTTATTTGACGTTGTTGTTGTTGTTATTGGTTTTGTTGTTTATTTGACGTTGTTGTTGTTGTTTATTTGGCGTTGTTGTTGTTGTTGTTGTTGACGTTGTTGTTGTTGTTGTTTATTTGACGTTGTTGTTGTTGTTGACGTTGTTTTTGTTGTTGTTTATTTGACGTTGTTGTTGTTGTTTATTTGACGTTGTTGTTGTTGTTTATTTGACGTTGTTATTGTTGTTGTTGTTGTTTATTTGACGTTGTTGTTGTTGTTATTTATTTGACATTGTTGTTATTGATGGTGTTGTTGTTGTTTATTTGACGTTGTTGTTGTTGTTTATTTGACGTTGTTGTTGTTGTTGTTTATTTGACGTTGTTGTTGTTGTTGTTTGTTTGACGTTGTTGTTGTTGTTGACATAGTTGTTGTTGTTGTTGTTTATTTGACGTTGTTGTTGTTATTGACGTTGTTGTTGTTGTTTATTTGACGTTGTTGTTGGCATAGTTGTTGTTGTTGTTGTTTATTTGACGTTGTTGTTGCTGTTGTTGTTGTTTATTTGACATTGTTCTTGTTGTTGACGTTGTTGTTGTTGTTGTTGTTTATTTGACATTGTTGTTGACATAGTTGTTGTTGTTGTTGTTTATTTGACGTTGTTGTTGTTGTTGACGTTGTTGTTGTTGTTTATTTGACATTGTTGTTGTTGTTGTTGTTTATTTGACATTGTTGTTGTTGTTGAAGTTGTTGTTGTTGTTGTTTATTTGACATTGTTGTTATTGTTGACGTTGTTGTTGTTTATTTGACTGTGTTGTTGTTGTTGTTGTTGTTGTTTATTTGACGTTGTTGTTGTTGTTGTTGTTGTTTATTTGACGTTGTTGTTGTTGTTGACGTTGTTGTTTATTTGACGTTGTTGTTGTTGTTTATTTGACGTTGTTGTTGTTGTTGACGTTGTTGTTGTTGTTTATTTGACGTTGTTGTTGTTATTTATTTAACATTGTTGTTGTTGTTTACGTTGTTGTTGTTGTTGTTTATTTGACATTGTTGTTGTTGTTGTTGACGTTGTTGTTGTTGTTGTTTCTTTGACGTTGTTTTAGTATTGTTGTTTATTTGACATTGTTGTTGATATTTATTTGACGTTGTTGTGGGTGACATTGTTGTTGTTGTTGTTTATTTGACGTTGTTGTTGTTGTTTATTTGACGTAGTTGTTGTTGTTGACGTTGTTGTTGTTGTTGTTTATTTGACGTTTTTGTTGTTGTTGATGTTGTTGTTGTATATTTGACGTTGTTGTAGTTGTTATTGTTGTTGTTGTTTATTTGACATTGTTGTTGTTGTTGTTGTTTATTTGACGTTGTTATTGTTGTTTTTTATTTTACATTGTTGTTGTTGTTTATTTGACGTTGTTGTTGTTGACGGTGTTGTTGTTGTTGTTGTTTATTTGACGTTGTTGTTGTTTATTTGACGTTATTGTTGTTGTTATTGTTCTTTATTTGACGTTGTTATTGTTTATTTGACGTTGTTGTTGTTGTTTATTTAACGTTGTTGTTGTTGACGTTGTTGTTGTTGTTATTGTTTATTTGACGTTGTTGTTGTTGTTTATTTGACGTTGTTGTTGTTGTTGACGTTGTTGTTGTTGTTGTTGTTGTTTATTTGACGTTTTTGTTGTTGTTGATGTTTTTGTTATTGTTGTTTATTTGACGTTGTTGTTGTTGTTATTGTTTATTTGACGTTGTTGTTGTTGACGGTGTTGTTGTTATTTATTTGACGTTGTTGTTGTTGTTGTTTATTTGACGTTGTTGTAGTTGACGTTGTTGTTGTTGTTGTTTATTAGACGCTATTGTTATTGTTGACATAGTTGTTGTTGTTGTTGTTGTTTATTTGACGTTTTTGTTGTTGATGTTGTTGTTGTTTTCGTTGTTGTTTATTTGACGTTGTTGTAGTTGTTTAATTGACGTTGTTGTTGTTGTTGTTTATTTGACGTTGTTTTCGTTATTGTTGTTATTGTTGTTGTTGTTGTTGTTTATTTGACGTTGTTGTTGTTGTTGACGTTGTTGTTGTTGTTTATTTGACATTGTTGTTGTTGTTATTGTTTATTTGACGTTGTTGTTGTTGTTGTTTATTTGGCATTGTTGTTGTTGTTGTTGACGTTGTTGTTGTTGTTTATTTGACGTTGTTGTTGTTGTTGACGTTGTTTTTGTTGTTGTTTATTTGACGTTGTTGTTGTTGTTGTTTATTTGACGTTGTTGTTGTTGTTTATTTGACGTTGTTGTTGTTGTTGTTGTTTATTTGACATTGTTGTTGTTGACGGTGTTGTTGTTGTTGTTTATTTGACGTTGTGGTTGTTGTTGTTTATTTGACGTTGTTGTTGTTGTTGACGTTGTTGTTGTTGTTGTTTATTTGATGTTGTTGTTGTTGACATGGTTGTTGTGGTTTATTTCACGTTGTTGTTGTTGTTGACGTTGTTGTTTATTTGACGTTGTTGTTATTTATTTGACGTTGTTGTTGTTGTTGTTGTTGACGTTGTTGTTGTTGTTGTTGTTTATTTGACATTGTTGTTGTTGTTGACGGTGTTGGTGTTGTTGTTGTTGTTGTTGTTTATTTGACGTTGTTGTTGTTGTTGTTTATTTGACGGTGTTGTTGTTGTTGTTTATATGACGTTGTTGTTGTTGTTGTTGTTGTTTAATTGACGTTGTTGTTGTTGTTGACGTTGTTGTTGTTGTTGACGTTGTTGTTATTCTTGTTTATTAGACGTTTTTGTTGTTGTTGACATAGTTGTTGTTGTTGTTTATATGACGTTGTTGTTGTTGTTGTTGGTGAGGTTGACGTTGTTGTTGTTATTTATTTGACGTTGTTGTTGTTGTTGTTGACGTTGTATTTGTAATTTATTTATTTGACGTTGTTGTTATTGTTGACGTTGCTGCTGTTGTTGTTTATTTGACGTTGTTGTTGTTGTTTATTTGACGTTGTTGTTGTTGTTGTTTATTTGACGTTGTTATTGTTGTTGTAGTTGTTGTTTACTTGACGTTGTTGTTGTTGTTGTTGTTTATTTGACATTGTTGTTGTTGTTGACGGTGTTGTTGTTGTTGTTGTTTACTTGACATTGTTGTTGTTGTTGTTTATTTGATGTTATTGTTGTTGTTGTTGTTGTTTACTTGACGTTGTTGTTGTTATTGTTTATTTGACGTTGTTGTTGTTGTTGTTGTTGTTGACATAGTTGTTGTTGTTTATTTGACGTTGTTGTTGTTGTTGTTGTTTATTTGACATTGTTGTTGTTGTTGACGGTGTTGTTGTCGTTCTTGTTTATTTGACATTGTTGTTGTTGTTGTTGTTGTTTATTTGACGTTGTTGTTAATGTTGTTGTTGTTGTTGTTTATTTGACGTTGTTGTTGTTTATTTGGCGTTGTTGTTGTTTATTTGACGTTGTTGTTGTTGACGTTGTTGTTGTTATTGTTTATTTGACGTTGTTGTTGTTGTTTATTTGACGTAGTTATTGTTGTTGACGTTGTTGTTGTTGTTGTTGTTTATTTGACGTTTTTGTTGTTGTTGATGTTTTTGTTGTTTTTGTTGTTGTTTATTTGACGTTGTTGTTGTTGTTTAATTGATGTTGTTGTTGTTGTTGTTTATTTGACGTTGTTGTTGTTGTTATTGGTTTTGTTGTTTATTTGAGGTTGTTGTTGTTGTTTATTTGACGTTGTTGTTGTTGTTGTTTATTTGACGTTGTTGTTGTTGTTGTTGACGTTGTTGTTGTTGTTGTTGTTTATTTGACGTTTTTGTTGTTGTTGATGTTGTTGTTGTTGTTGTTTATTTGACGTTGTTGTTGTTGTTTATTTGACGTTGTTGTTGTTGTTATTGGTTTTGTTGTTTATTTGACGTTGTTGTTGTTGTTGTTTATTTGACATTGTTGTTGTTGTTGACGTTTTTGTTGTTCTTGTTTATTTGACATTGTTGTTGTTGTTGTTGTTGTTTATTTGACTTTGTTGTTGTTGTTGTCTATTTGACGTTGTTGTTGTTGTTGTTGTTGACTTAGTTGTTGTTGTTGTTTATTTGATGTTGTTGTTGTTGTTGACGTTGTTGTTTATTTGACGTTGTTGTTGTTGTTGTTTATTTGACGTTTTTGTTGTTGACGTTGTTGTTGTTGTTGTTTATTTGACGTTGTTGTTGTTGACGTTGTTGTTGTTGTTGTTGTTATTGTTTATTTGACGTTATTGTTGTTTATTTGACGTAGTTGTTGTTGTTGACGTTGTTGATGTTGTAGTTTATTTGACGTTTTTGTTGTTGTTGATGTTGTTGTTGTTGTTTATTTGACGTTTTTGTTGTTGTTGATGTTTACTTGACGTTGTTGTTGTTGTTGTTTATTTGACGTTTTTGTTGTTGTTGATGTTGTTGTTTTTGTTGTTTATTTGACGTTGTTGTTGTTGTTTATTTGACGTTGTTGTTGTTGTTATTGGTTTTGTTGTTTATTTGACGTTGTTGTTGTTGTTTATTTGGCGTTGTTGTTGTTGTTGTTGTTGACGTTGTTGTTGTTGTTGTTGTTTATTTGACGTTGTTGTTGTTGTTGACGTTGTTTTTGTTGTTGTTTATTTGACGTTGTTGTTGTTGTTGTTTATTTGACGTTGTTGTTGTTGTTTATTTGACGTTGTTATTGTTGTTGTTGTTGTTGTTTATTTGACGTTGTTGTTGTTGTTGTTTATTTGACATTGTTGTTATTGATGGTGTTGTTGTTGTTTATTTGACGTTGTTGTTGTTGTTGTTTATTTGACGTTGTTGTTGTTGTTTATTTGACGTTGTTGTTGTTGTTGTTTGTTTGACGTTGTTGTTGTTGTTGACATAGTTGTTGTTGTTGTTGTTTATTTGACGTTGTTGTTGTTATTGACGTTGTTGTTGTTGTTTATTTGACGTTGTTGTTGGCATAGTTGTTGTTGTTGTTGTTTATTTGACGTTGTTGTTGTTGTTGTTGTTGTTTATTTGACGTTGTTCTTGTTGTTGCCGTTGTTGTTGTTGTTGTTTATTTGACATTGTTGTTGACATAGTTGTTGTTGTTGTTGTTTATTTGACGTTGTTGTTGTTGTTGACGTTGTTGTTGTTGTTTATTTGACATTGTTGTTGTTGTTGTTTATTTGACATTGTTGTTGTTGAAGTTGTTGTTGTTGTTGTTTATTTGACATTGTTGTTATTGTTGACGTTGTTGTTGTTTATTTGACTGTGTTGTTGTTGTTGTTGTTGCTTATTTGACGTTGTTGTTGTTGTTGTTGTTGTTGTTTATTTGACGTTGTTGTTGTTGTTGACGTTGTTTTTTATTTGACGTTGTTGTTGTTGTTTATTTGACGTTGTTGTTGTTGTTGACGTTGTTGTTGTTGTTTATTTGACGTTGTTGTTGTTGTTGTTGTTTATTTGACGTTGTTGTTGTTGTTGACGTTGTTGTTTATTTGACGTTGTTGTTGTTGTTTATTTGACGTTGTTGTTCTTGTTGACGTTGTTGTTGTTGTTTATTTGACGTTGTTGTTGTTATTTATTTAACATTGTTGTTGTTGTTTACGTTGTTGTTGTTGTTGTTTATTTGACATTGTTGTTGTTGTTGTTGACGTTGTTGTTCTTGTTGTTTCTTTGACGTTGTTTTAGTATTGTTGTTTATTTGACATTGTTGTTGATATTTATTTGACGTTGTTGTGGGTGACATTGTTGTTGTTGTTGTTTATTTAACGTTGTTGTTGTTGTTTATTTGACGTAGTTGTTGTTGTTGACGTTGTTGTTGTTGTTGTTGTTGTTTATTTGACGTTTTTGTTGTTGTTGATGTTGTTGTTGTATATTTGACGTTGTTGTAGTTGTTATTGTTGTTGTTGTTTATTTGACATTGTTGTTGTTGTTGTTTATTTGACGTTGTTATTGTTGTTTTTTATTTTACATTGTTGTTGTTGTTTATTTGACGTTGTTGTTGTTGACGGTGTTGTTGTTGTTGCTGTTTATTTGACGTTGTTGTTGTTTATTTGACGTTATTGTTGTTGTTATTGTTCTTTATTTGACGTTGTTATTGTTTATTTGACGTTGTTGTTGTTGTTTATTTAACGTTGTTGTTGTTGACGTTGTTGTTGTTGTTATTGTTTATTTGACGTTGTTGTTGTTGTTTATTTGACGTTGTTGTTGTTGTTGACGTTGTTGTTGTTGTTGTTTATTTGACGTTTTTGTTGTTGTTGATGTTTTTGTTGTTGTTGTTTATTTGACGTTGTTGTTGTTGTTGTTGTTTATTTGACGTTGTTGTTGTTGACGGTGTTGTTGTTATTTATTTGACGTTGTTGTTGTTGTTGTTTATTTGACGTTGTTGTAGTTGACGTTGTTGTTGTTGTTGTTTATTAGACGCTATTGTTATTGTTGACATAGTTGTTGTTGTTGTTGTTTATTTGACGTTTTTGTTGTTGATGTTGTTGTTGTTTTCGTTGTTGTTTATTTGACGTTGTTGTAGTTGTTTAATTGACGTTGTTGTTGTTGTTGTTTATTTGACGTTGTTTTCGTTATTGTTGTTATTGTTGTTGTTGTTGTTGTTTATTTGACGTTGTTGTTGTTGTTGACGTTGTTGTTGTTGTTTATTTGACATTGTTGTTGTTGTTATTGTTTATTTGACGTTGTTGTTGTTGTTGTTTATTTGGCATTGTTGTTGTTGTTGTTGACGTTGTTGTTGTTGTTTATTTGACGTTGTTGTTGTTGTTGACGTTGTTTTTATTGTTGTTTATTTGACGTTGTTGTTGTTGTTGTTTATTTGACGTTGTTGTTATTGTTTATTTGACGTTGTTGTTGTTGTTGTTTATTTGACATTGTTGTTGTTGACGGTGTTGTTGTTGTTGTTTATTTGACGTTGTGGTTGTTGTTGTTTATTTGACGTTGTTGTTGTTGACGTTGTTGTTGTTGTTTATTTGACGTTGTTGTTGTTGTTGACATAGTTGTTGTTGTTGTTGTTTATTTGACGTTGTTGTTGTTGTTGTTGACGTTGTTGTTGTTGTTGTTGTTGTTTATTTGACATTGTTGTTGTTGTTGACATAGTTGTTGTTGTTGTTGTTGTTTATTTGACGTTGTTGTTGTTGTTGACGTTGTTGTTGTTGTTGTTGTTGTTTATTTGACGTTGTTGTTATTGTTTATTTGACATTGTTGTTGTTGTTGACGTTTTTGTTGTTGTTGTCTATTTGACATTGTTGTTGTTGTTGTTTATTTGACTTTGTTGTTATTGTTGTTTATTTGACGTTGTTGTTGTTGTTGTTGACTTAGTTGTTGTTGTTGTTTATTTGACGTTGTTGTTGTTGTTGACGTTGTTGTTTATTTGACGTTGTTGTTGTTGTGGTTTATTTCACGTTGTTGTTGTTGTTTTTGTTGTTGTTTATTTGACGTTGTTGTTGTTGTTGTTGACGTTGTTGTTGTTGTTGACGTTGTTGTTGTTGTTGTTTATTTGATGTTGTTGTTGTATACATGGTTGTTGTGGTTTATTTCACGTTGTTGTTGTTGTTTTTGTTGTTGTTTATTTGACGTTGTTGTTATTTATTTGACGTTGTTGTTGTTGTTGTTGATGTTGTTGTTGTTGTTGTTGTTTATTTAACGTTGTTGTTGTTGTTTACTTGACATTGTTGTTGTTGTTGACGGTGTTGTTGTTGTTGTTTATTTGACATTGTTGTTGTTGTTGTTTATTTGACGGTGTTGTTGTTGTTGTTGTTGTTGTTGTTTATTTGACGTTGTTGTTGTTGTTGTTGTTTAATTGACGATGTTGTTGTTGTTGACGTTGTTGTTATTCTTGTTTATTTGACGTTTTTGTTGTTGTGGACATAGTTGTAGTTGTTGTTGTTGTTTATATGACGTTGTTGTTGTTGTTGTTGTTGAGGTTGACGTTGTTGTTGTTGTTTATTTGACGTTGTTGTTGTTGTTGTTGACGTTGTATTTGGTATTGTTTATTTGACGTTGTTGTTATTGTTGACGTTGCTGTTGTTGTTGTTGTTGTTGTTGTTTATTTGACGTTGTTGTTGTTGTTTATTTGACGTTGTTGTTGTTGTTGTTTATTTGACGTTGTTATTGTTGTTGTTGTTGTTTACTTGACGTTGTTGTTGTTGTTGTTTATTTGACGTTGTTGTTGTTGTTGACGATGTTGTTGTTGTTGTTTATTTGACATTGTTGTTGTTGTTGTTTATTTGACGTTGTTGTTGTTGTTGTTGTTTACTTGACGTTGTTGTTGTTGTTTATTTGACGTTGTTGTTGTTGTTGTTGACATAGTTGTTGTTGTTGTTTATTTGACGTTGTTGTTGTTGTTGTTGACATAGTTGTTGTTGTTGTTTATTTGACATTGTTGTTGTTGTTGTTGTTGTTTATTTGACATTGTTGTTGTTGTTGACGGTGTTGTTGTCGTTCTTGTTTATTTGACATTGTTGTTGTTGTTGTTGTTGACGTTGTTATTGTTGTTGTTTATTTGACGTTGTTGTTAATGTTGTTGTTGTTATTGTTGTTTATTTGACGTTGTTGTTGTTGTTAACGTTGTTGTTGTTATTGTTTATTTGACGTTGTTGTTGTTGTTTATTTGACGTAGTTATTATTGTTGATGTTGTTGTTGTTGTTGTTTATTTGACGTTGTTGTTGTTGTTAACGTTGTTGTTGTTATTGTTTATTTGACGTTGTTGTTGTTGTTTATTTGACGTAGTTATTATTGTTGATGTTGTTGTTGTTGTTGTTGTTGTTTATTTGACGTTTTTGTTGTTGTTGATGTTTTTGTTGTTTTTGTTGTTGTTTATTTGACGTTGTTGTTGTTGTTTAATTGACATTGTTGTTGTTGTTGTTGGTTTTGTTGTTTATTTGACGTTGTTGTTGTTGTTTATTTGACGTTGTTGTTGTTGTTGTTTATTTGACGTTGTTGTTGTTGTTGTTGACGTTGTTGTTGTTGTTGTTTATTTGACGTTTTTGTTGTTGTTAATGTTGTTGTTGTTGTTGTTGTTTATTTGACGTTGTTGTTGTTGTTTATTTGACGTTGTTGTTGTTGTTATTGGTTTTGTTGTTTATTTGACGTTGTTGTTGTTGTTGTTTATTTGACATTGTTGTTGTTGTTGACGTTTTTGTTGTTGTTGTTGTTTATTTGACATTGTTGTTGTTGTTGTTGTTGTTTATTTGACTTTGTTGTTGTTGTTGTTTATTTGACGTTGTTGTTGTTGTTGTTGTTGACTTAGTTGTTGTTGTTGTTTATTTGATGTTGTGATTTATTTGACGTTGTTGTTGTTGTTTATTTGACGTTTTTGTTGTTGACGTTGTTGTTGTTGTTGTTTATTTGACGTTGTTGTTGTTGACGTTGTTGTTGTTGTTGTTATTGTTTATTTGACGTTATTGTTATTTATTTGACGTAGTTGTTGTTGTTGACGTTGTTGTTGTTGTTGTTTATTTGACGTTCTTGTTGTTGTTGATGTTGTTGTATTTGTTTATTTGACGTTTTTGTTGTTGTTGATGTTGTTGTTGTTGTTTATTTGACGTTGTTGTTGTTTATTTGACGGTGTTGTTGTTGTTGTTGTTGTTTATTTGACGTTGTTGTTGTTGTTGTTTATTTGACGTTGTTGTTGTTGTTGACGTTGTTGTTGTTGTTGTTTATTTGATGTTGTTGTTGTTGACATGGTTGTTGTGGTTTATTTCACGTTGTTGTTGTTGACGTTGTTGTTTATTTGACGTTGTTGTTATTTATTTGACGTTGTTGTTGTTGTTGTTGTTGACGTTGTTGTTGTTGTTGTTGTTGTTTATTTGACATTGTTGTTGTTGTTGACGGTGTTGGTGTTGTTGTTGTTGTTTATTTGACGTTGTTGTTGTTGTTGTTTATTTGACGGTGTTGTTGTTGTTGTTTATATGACG
Organism: Vicia faba; assembly: GCA_948472305.1. Taxonomy (NCBI): domain Eukaryota; kingdom Viridiplantae; phylum Streptophyta; class Magnoliopsida; order Fabales; family Fabaceae; genus Vicia; species Vicia faba. The sequence continues at coordinate 465,763,488 of OX451739.1, read as the reverse complement.
TTGTTGTTGTTGTTGTTGTTGTTTAATTGACGTTGTTGTTGTTGTTGACGTTGTGGTTGTTGTTGACGTTGTTGTTATTCTTGTTTATTAGACGTTTTTGTTGTTGTTGACATAGTTGTTGTTGTTGTTTATATGACGTTGTTGTTGTTGTTGTTGGTGAGGTTGACGTTGTTGTTGTTGTTTATTTGACGTTGTTGTTGTTGTTGTTGACGTTGTATTTGTAATTTATTTATTTGACGTTGTTGTTATTGTTGACGTTGTTGTTGTTGTTGTTTATTTGACGTTGTTGTTGTTGTTGTTTATTTGACGTTGTTGTTGTTGTTGTTTATTTGACGTTGTTATTGTTGTTGTTGTTGTTTACTTGACGTTGTTGTTGTTGTTGTTTATTTGACATTGTTGTTGTTGTTGACGGTGTTGTTGTTGTTGTTTACTTGACATTGTTGTTGTTGTTGTTTATTTGATGTTATTGTTGTTGTTGTTGTTGTTTACTTGACGTTGTTGTTGTTATTGTTTATTTGACGTTGTTGTTGTTGTTGTTGTTGACATAGTTGTTGTTGTTTATTTGACGTTGTTGTTGTTGTTGTTTATTTGACATTGTTGTTGTTGTTGACGGTGTTGTTGTCGTTCTTGTTTATTTGACATTGTTGTTGTTGTTGTTGTTTATTTGATGTTGTTGTTAATGTTGTTGTTGTTGTGGTTTATTTGACGTTGTTGTTGTTTATTTGGCGTTGTTGTTGTTTATTTGACGTTGTTGTTGTTGACGTTGTTGTTGTTATTGTTTATTTGACGTTGTTGTTGTTCTTTATTTGACGTAGTTATTGTTGTTGACGTTGTTGTTGTTGTTGTTGTTTATTTGACGTTTTTGTTGTTGTTGATGTTTTTGTTGTTTGTGTTGTTGTTTATTTGACGTTGTTGTTGTTGTTTAATTGATGTTGTTGTTGTTGTTGTTTATTTGACGTTGTTGTTGTTGTTATTGGTTTTGTTGTTTATTTGAGGTTGTTGTTGTTGTTTATTTGACGTTGTTGTTGTTGTTGTTTATTTGACGTTGTTGTTGTTGTTGTTGACGTTGTTGTTGTTGTTGTTTTTTATTTGACGTTTTTGTTGTTGTTGATGTTGTTGTTGTTGTTGTTTATTTGACGTTGTTGTTGTTGTTTATTTGACGTTGTTGTTGTTGTTATTGGTTTTGTTGTTTATTTGACGTTGTTGTTGTTGTTGTTTATTTGACATTGTTGTTGTTGTTGACGTTTTTGTTGTTCTTGTTTATTTGACATTGTTGTTGTTGTTGTTGTTTATTTGACTTTGTTGTTGTTGTTGTCTATTTGACGTTGTTGTTGTTGTTGTTGTTGACTTAGTTGTTGTTGTTGTTTATTTGATGTTGTTGTTGTTGTTGACGTTGTTGTTTATTTGACGTTGTTGTTGTTGTTGTTGTTTATTTGACGTTTTTGTTGTTGACGTTGTTGTTGTTGTTGTTTATTTGACGTTGTTGTTGTTGACGTTGTTGTTGTTGTTGTTGTTATTGTTTATTTGACGTTATTGTTGTTTATTTGACGTAGTTGTTGTTGTTGACGTTGTTGATGTTGTAGTTTATTTGACGTTTTTGTTGTTGTTGATGTTGTTGTTGTTGTTTATTTGACGTTTTTGTTGTTGTTGATGTTTACTTGACGTTGTTGTTGTTGTTGTTTATTTGACGTTTTTGTTGTTGTTGATGTTGTTGTTTTTGTTGTTTATTTGACGTTGTTGTTGTTGTTTATTTGACGTTGTTGTTGTTGTTATTGGTTTTGTTGTTTATTTGACGTTGTTGTTGTTGTTTATTTGGCGTTGTTGTTGTTGTTGTTGTTGACGTTGTTGTTGTTGTTGTTTATTTGACGTTGTTGTTGTTGTTGACGTTGTTTTTGTTGTTGTTTATTTGACGTTGTTGTTGTTGTTTATTTGACGTTGTTGTTGTTGTTTATTTGACGTTGTTATTGTTGTTGTTGTTGTTTATTTGACGTTGTTGTTGTTGTTATTTATTTGACATTGTTGTTATTGATGGTGTTGTTGTTGTTTATTTGACGTTGTTGTTGTTGTTTATTTGACGTTGTTGTTGTTGTTGTTTATTTGACGTTGTTGTTGTTGTTGTTTGTTTGACGTTGTTGTTGTTGTTGACATAGTTGTTGTTGTTGTTGTTTATTTGACGTTGTTGTTGTTATTGACGTTGTTGTTGTTGTTTATTTGACGTTGTTGTTGGCATAGTTGTTGTTGTTGTTGTTTATTTGACGTTGTTGTTGCTGTTGTTGTTGTTTATTTGACATTGTTCTTGTTGTTGACGTTGTTGTTGTTGTTGTTGTTTATTTGACATTGTTGTTGACATAGTTGTTGTTGTTGTTGTTTATTTGACGTTGTTGTTGTTGTTGACGTTGTTGTTGTTGTTTATTTGACATTGTTGTTGTTGTTGTTGTTTATTTGACATTGTTGTTGTTGTTGAAGTTGTTGTTGTTGTTGTTTATTTGACATTGTTGTTATTGTTGACGTTGTTGTTGTTTATTTGACTGTGTTGTTGTTGTTGTTGTTGTTGTTTATTTGACGTTGTTGTTGTTGTTGTTGTTGTTTATTTGACGTTGTTGTTGTTGTTGACGTTGTTGTTTATTTGACGTTGTTGTTGTTGTTTATTTGACGTTGTTGTTGTTGTTGACGTTGTTGTTGTTGTTTATTTGACGTTGTTGTTGTTATTTATTTAACATTGTTGTTGTTGTTTACGTTGTTGTTGTTGTTGTTTATTTGACATTGTTGTTGTTGTTGTTGACGTTGTTGTTGTTGTTGTTTCTTTGACGTTGTTTTAGTATTGTTGTTTATTTGACATTGTTGTTGATATTTATTTGACGTTGTTGTGGGTGACATTGTTGTTGTTGTTGTTTATTTGACGTTGTTGTTGTTGTTTATTTGACGTAGTTGTTGTTGTTGACGTTGTTGTTGTTGTTGTTTATTTGACGTTTTTGTTGTTGTTGATGTTGTTGTTGTATATTTGACGTTGTTGTAGTTGTTATTGTTGTTGTTGTTTATTTGACATTGTTGTTGTTGTTGTTGTTTATTTGACGTTGTTATTGTTGTTTTTTATTTTACATTGTTGTTGTTGTTTATTTGACGTTGTTGTTGTTGACGGTGTTGTTGTTGTTGTTGTTTATTTGACGTTGTTGTTGTTTATTTGACGTTATTGTTGTTGTTATTGTTCTTTATTTGACGTTGTTATTGTTTATTTGACGTTGTTGTTGTTGTTTATTTAACGTTGTTGTTGTTGACGTTGTTGTTGTTGTTATTGTTTATTTGACGTTGTTGTTGTTGTTTATTTGACGTTGTTGTTGTTGTTGACGTTGTTGTTGTTGTTGTTGTTGTTTATTTGACGTTTTTGTTGTTGTTGATGTTTTTGTTATTGTTGTTTATTTGACGTTGTTGTTGTTGTTATTGTTTATTTGACGTTGTTGTTGTTGACGGTGTTGTTGTTATTTATTTGACGTTGTTGTTGTTGTTGTTTATTTGACGTTGTTGTAGTTGACGTTGTTGTTGTTGTTGTTTATTAGACGCTATTGTTATTGTTGACATAGTTGTTGTTGTTGTTGTTGTTTATTTGACGTTTTTGTTGTTGATGTTGTTGTTGTTTTCGTTGTTGTTTATTTGACGTTGTTGTAGTTGTTTAATTGACGTTGTTGTTGTTGTTGTTTATTTGACGTTGTTTTCGTTATTGTTGTTATTGTTGTTGTTGTTGTTGTTTATTTGACGTTGTTGTTGTTGTTGACGTTGTTGTTGTTGTTTATTTGACATTGTTGTTGTTGTTATTGTTTATTTGACGTTGTTGTTGTTGTTGTTTATTTGGCATTGTTGTTGTTGTTGTTGACGTTGTTGTTGTTGTTTATTTGACGTTGTTGTTGTTGTTGACGTTGTTTTTGTTGTTGTTTATTTGACGTTGTTGTTGTTGTTGTTTATTTGACGTTGTTGTTGTTGTTTATTTGACGTTGTTGTTGTTGTTGTTGTTTATTTGACATTGTTGTTGTTGACGGTGTTGTTGTTGTTGTTTATTTGACGTTGTGGTTGTTGTTGTTTATTTGACGTTGTTGTTGTTGTTGACGTTGTTGTTGTTGTTGTTTATTTGATGTTGTTGTTGTTGACATGGTTGTTGTGGTTTATTTCACGTTGTTGTTGTTGTTGACGTTGTTGTTTATTTGACGTTGTTGTTATTTATTTGACGTTGTTGTTGTTGTTGTTGTTGACGTTGTTGTTGTTGTTGTTGTTTATTTGACATTGTTGTTGTTGTTGACGGTGTTGGTGTTGTTGTTGTTGTTGTTTATTTGACGTTGTTGTTGTTGTTGTTTATTTGACGGTGTTGTTGTTGTTGTTTATATGACGTTGTTGTTGTTGTTGTTGTTGTTTAATTGACGTTGTTGTTGTTGTTGACGTTGTTGTTGTTGTTGACGTTGTTGTTATTCTTGTTTATTAGACGTTTTTGTTGTTGTTGACATAGTTGTTGTTGTTGTTTATATGACGTTGTTGTTGTTGTTGTTGGTGAGGTTGACGTTGTTGTTGTTATTTATTTGACGTTGTTGTTGTTGTTGTTGACGTTGTATTTGTAATTTATTTATTTGACGTTGTTGTTATTGTTGACGTTGCTGCTGTTGTTGTTTATTTGACGTTGTTGTTGTTGTTTATTTGACGTTGTTGTTGTTGTTGTTTATTTGACGTTGTTATTGTTGTTGTAGTTGTTGTTTACTTGACGTTGTTGTTGTTGTTGTTGTTTATTTGACATTGTTGTTGTTGTTGACGGTGTTGTTGTTGTTGTTGTTTACTTGACATTGTTGTTGTTGTTGTTTATTTGATGTTATTGTTGTTGTTGTTGTTGTTTACTTGACGTTGTTGTTGTTATTGTTTATTTGACGTTGTTGTTGTTGTTGTTGTTGTTGACATAGTTGTTGTTGTTTATTTGACGTTGTTGTTGTTGTTGTTGTTTATTTGACATTGTTGTTGTTGTTGACGGTGTTGTTGTCGTTCTTGTTTATTTGACATTGTTGTTGTTGTTGTTGTTGTTTATTTGACGTTGTTGTTAATGTTGTTGTTGTTGTTGTTTATTTGACGTTGTTGTTGTTTATTTGGCGTTGTTGTTGTTTATTTGACGTTGTTGTTGTTGACGTTGTTGTTGTTATTGTTTATTTGACGTTGTTGTTGTTGTTTATTTGACGTAGTTATTGTTGTTGACGTTGTTGTTGTTGTTGTTTATTTGACGTTTTTGTTGTTGTTGATGTTTTTGTTGTTTTTGTTGTTGTTTATTTGACGTTGTTGTTGTTGTTTAATTGATGTTGTTGTTGTTGTTGTTTATTTGACGTTGTTGTTGTTGTTATTGGTTTTGTTGTTTATTTGAGGTTGTTGTTGTTGTTTATTTGACGTTGTTGTTGTTGTTGTTTATTTGACGTTGTTGTTGTTGTTGTTGACGTTGTTGTTGTTGTTGTTGTTTATTTGACGTTTTTGTTGTTGTTGATGTTGTTGTTGTTGTTGTTTATTTGACGTTGTTGTTGTTGTTTATTTGACGTTGTTGTTGTTGTTATTGGTTTTGTTGTTTATTTGACGTTGTTGTTGTTGTTGTTTATTTGACATTGTTGTTGTTGTTGACGTTTTTGTTGTTCTTGTTTATTTGACATTGTTGTTGTTGTTGTTGTTGTTTATTTGACTTTGTTGTTGTTGTTGTCTATTTGACGTTGTTGTTGTTGTTGTTGTTGACTTAGTTGTTGTTGTTGTTTATTTGATGTTGTTGTTGTTGTTGACGTTGTTGTTTATTTGACGTTGTTGTTGTTGTTGTTTATTTGACGTTTTTGTTGTTGACGTTGTTGTTGTTGTTGTTTATTTGACGTTGTTGTTGTTGACGTTGTTGTTGTTGTTGTTGTTATTGTTTATTTGACGTTATTGTTGTTTATTTGACGTAGTTGTTGTTGTTGACGTTGTTGATGTTGTAGTTTATTTGACGTTTTTGTTGTTGTTGATGTTGTTGTTGTTGTTTATTTGACGTTTTTGTTGTTGTTGATGTTTACTTGACGTTGTTGTTGTTGTTGTTTATTTGACGTTTTTGTTGTTGTTGATGTTGTTGTTTTTGTTGTTTATTTGACGTTGTTGTTGTTGTTTATTTGACGTTGTTGTTGTTGTTATTGGTTTTGTTGTTTATTTGACGTTGTTGTTGTTGTTTATTTGGCGTTGTTGTTGTTGTTGTTGTTGACGTTGTTGTTGTTGTTGTTGTTTATTTGACGTTGTTGTTGTTGTTGACGTTGTTTTTGTTGTTGTTTATTTGACGTTGTTGTTGTTGTTGTTTATTTGACGTTGTTGTTGTTGTTTATTTGACGTTGTTATTGTTGTTGTTGTTGTTGTTTATTTGACGTTGTTGTTGTTGTTGTTTATTTGACATTGTTGTTATTGATGGTGTTGTTGTTGTTTATTTGACGTTGTTGTTGTTGTTGTTTATTTGACGTTGTTGTTGTTGTTTATTTGACGTTGTTGTTGTTGTTGTTTGTTTGACGTTGTTGTTGTTGTTGACATAGTTGTTGTTGTTGTTGTTTATTTGACGTTGTTGTTGTTATTGACGTTGTTGTTGTTGTTTATTTGACGTTGTTGTTGGCATAGTTGTTGTTGTTGTTGTTTATTTGACGTTGTTGTTGTTGTTGTTGTTGTTTATTTGACGTTGTTCTTGTTGTTGCCGTTGTTGTTGTTGTTGTTTATTTGACATTGTTGTTGACATAGTTGTTGTTGTTGTTGTTTATTTGACGTTGTTGTTGTTGTTGACGTTGTTGTTGTTGTTTATTTGACATTGTTGTTGTTGTTGTTTATTTGACATTGTTGTTGTTGAAGTTGTTGTTGTTGTTGTTTATTTGACATTGTTGTTATTGTTGACGTTGTTGTTGTTTATTTGACTGTGTTGTTGTTGTTGTTGTTGCTTATTTGACGTTGTTGTTGTTGTTGTTGTTGTTGTTTATTTGACGTTGTTGTTGTTGTTGACGTTGTTTTTTATTTGACGTTGTTGTTGTTGTTTATTTGACGTTGTTGTTGTTGTTGACGTTGTTGTTGTTGTTTATTTGACGTTGTTGTTGTTGTTGTTGTTTATTTGACGTTGTTGTTGTTGTTGACGTTGTTGTTTATTTGACGTTGTTGTTGTTGTTTATTTGACGTTGTTGTTCTTGTTGACGTTGTTGTTGTTGTTTATTTGACGTTGTTGTTGTTATTTATTTAACATTGTTGTTGTTGTTTACGTTGTTGTTGTTGTTGTTTATTTGACATTGTTGTTGTTGTTGTTGACGTTGTTGTTCTTGTTGTTTCTTTGACGTTGTTTTAGTATTGTTGTTTATTTGACATTGTTGTTGATATTTATTTGACGTTGTTGTGGGTGACATTGTTGTTGTTGTTGTTTATTTAACGTTGTTGTTGTTGTTTATTTGACGTAGTTGTTGTTGTTGACGTTGTTGTTGTTGTTGTTGTTGTTTATTTGACGTTTTTGTTGTTGTTGATGTTGTTGTTGTATATTTGACGTTGTTGTAGTTGTTATTGTTGTTGTTGTTTATTTGACATTGTTGTTGTTGTTGTTTATTTGACGTTGTTATTGTTGTTTTTTATTTTACATTGTTGTTGTTGTTTATTTGACGTTGTTGTTGTTGACGGTGTTGTTGTTGTTGCTGTTTATTTGACGTTGTTGTTGTTTATTTGACGTTATTGTTGTTGTTATTGTTCTTTATTTGACGTTGTTATTGTTTATTTGACGTTGTTGTTGTTGTTTATTTAACGTTGTTGTTGTTGACATTGTTGTTGTTGTTATTGTTTATTTGACGTTGTTGTTGTTGTTTATTTGACGTTGTTGTTGTTGTTGACGTTGTTGTTGTTGTTGTTTATTTGACGTTTTTGTTGTTGTTGATGTTTTTGTTGTTGTTGTTTATTTGACGTTGTTGTTGTTGTTGTTGTTTATTTGACGTTGTTGTTGTTGACGGTGTTGTTGTTATTTATTTGACGTTGTTGTTGTTGTTGTTTATTTGACGTTGTTGTAGTTGACGTTGTTGTTGTTGTTGTTTATTAGACGCTATTGTTATTGTTGACATAGTTGTTGTTGTTGTTGTTTATTTGACGTTTTTGTTGTTGATGTTGTTGTTGTTTTCGTTGTTGTTTATTTGACGTTGTTGTAGTTGTTTAATTGACGTTGTTGTTGTTGTTGTTTATTTGACGTTGTTTTCGTTATTGTTGTTATTGTTGTTGTTGTTGTTGTTTATTTGACGTTGTTGTTGTTGTTGACGTTGTTGTTGTTGTTTATTTGACATTGTTGTTGTTGTTATTGTTTATTTGACGTTGTTGTTGTTGTTGTTTATTTGGCATTGTTGTTGTTGTTGTTGACGTTGTTGTTGTTGTTTATTTGACGTTGTTGTTGTTGTTGACGTTGTTTTTATTGTTGTTTATTTGACGTTGTTGTTGTTGTTGTTTATTTGACGTTGTTGTTATTGTTTATTTGACGTTGTTGTTGTTGTTGTTTATTTGACATTGTTGTTGTTGACGGTGTTGTTGTTGTTGTTTATTTGACGTTGTGGTTGTTGTTGTTTATTTGACGTTGTTGTTGTTGACGTTGTTGTTGTTGTTTATTTGACGTTGTTGTTGTTGTTGACATAGTTGTTGTTGTTGTTGTTTATTTGACGTTGTTGTTGTTGTTGTTGACGTTGTTGTTGTTGTTGTTGTTGTTTATTTGACATTGTTGTTGTTGTTGACATAGTTGTTGTTGTTGTTGTTGTTTATTTGACGTTGTTGTTGTTGTTGACGTTGTTGTTGTTGTTGTTGTTGTTTATTTGACGTTGTTGTTATTGTTTATTTGACATTGTTGTTGTTGTTGACGTTTTTGTTGTTGTTGTCTATTTGACATTGTTGTTGTTGTTGTTTATTTGACTTTGTTGTTATTGTTGTTTATTTGACGTTGTTGTTGTTGTTGTTGACTTAGTTGTTGTTGTTGTTTATTTGACGTTGTTGTTGTTGTTGACGTTGTTGTTTATTTGACGTTGTTGTTGTTGTTGTTTATTTGACGTTTTTGTTGTTGACGTTGTTGTTGTTGTTTATTTGACGTTGTTGTTGTTGATGTTGTTGTTATTGTTTATTTGACGTTATTGTTGTTTATTTGACGTAGTTGTTGTTGTTGACATTGTTGTTGTTGTTGTTGTTGTTTATTTGACGTTTTTATTGTTGTTGATGTTGTTGTTGTTGTTTATTTGACGTTTTTGTTATTGTTGATGTTGTTGTTGTTGTTTATTTGACGTTGTTGTTGTTTATTTGACGGTGTTGTTGTTGTTGTTGTTGTTTATTTGACGTTGTTATTGTTGTTGTTGACGTTGTTGTTGTTGTTGTTTATTTGACATTGTTGTTGTTGTTTATTTGACGTTGTTGTTGTTGTTGACGTTGTTGTTGTTGTTGTTTATTTGACGTTGTTGTTGTTATTTATTTAACATTGTTGTTGTTGTTTACGTTGTTGTTGTTGTTGTTGTTGTTTATTTGACATTGTTGTTATTGTTGTTAACGTTGTTGTTGTTGTTGTTGTTGTTTCTTTGACGTTGTTTTAGTATTGTTGTTTATTTGACATTGTTGTTGTTATTAATTTGACGTTGTTGTGGGTGACATTGTTGTTGTTGTTGTTTATTTGACATTGTTGTTGTTTATTTGACGTAGTTGTTGTTGTTGACGTTGTTGTTGTTGTTGTTTATTTGACATTTTTGTTGTTGATGGTGTTGTTGTTGTTTATTTGACGTTGTTGTTGTTGTTGTTTGTTTGACGTTGTTGTTGTTGTTGACATAGTTGTTGTTGTTGTTGTTTATTTGACGTTGTTGTTGTTATTGACGTTGTTGTTGTTGTTTATTTGACGTTGTTGTTGGCATAGTTGTTGTTGTTGTTGTTTATTTGACGTTGTTGTTGTTGTTGTTGTTGTTTATTTGACGTTGTTCTTGTTGTTGACGTTGTTGTTGTTGTTGTTGTTTATTTGACATTGTTGTTGACATAGTAGTTGTTGTTGTTGTTGTTTATTTGACGTTGTTGTCGTTGTTGACGTTGTTGTTGTTGTTTATTTGACATTGTTGTTGTTGTTGTTTATTTGACATTGTTGTTGTTGTTGAAGTTGTTGTTGTTGTTGTTTATTTGACATTGTTGTTATTGTTGATGTTGTTGTTGTTTATTTGACTGTGTTGTTGTTGTTGTTGTTGTTTATTTGACGTTGTTGTTGTTGTTGTTAACTTAGTTGTTGTTGTTGTTGTTGTTTATTTGACGTTGTTGTTGTTGTTGTTGACGTTGTTGTTTATTTGACGTTGTTGTTGTTGTTTATTTGACGTTGTTGTTGTTGTTGACGTTGTTGTTGTTGTTTATTTGACGTTGTTGTTGTTATTTATTTAACATTGTTGTTGTTGTTTACGTTGTTGTTGTTGTTGTTTATTTGACATTGTTGTTGTTGTTGTTGACGTTGTTGTTGTTGTTGTTTCTTTGACGTTGTTTTAGTATTGTTGTTTATTTGACATTGTTGTTGATATTTATTTGACGTTGTTGTGGGTGACATTGTTGTTGTTGTTGTTTATTTGACGTTGTTGTTGTTGTTTATTTGACGTAGTTGTTGTTGTTGACGTTGTTGTTGTTGTTGTTGTTTATTTGACGTTTTTGTTGTTGTTGATGTTGTTGTTGTATATTTGACGTTGTTGTAGTTGTTATTGTTGTTGTTGTTTATTTGACATTGTTGTTGTTGTTGTTTATTTGACGTTGTTATTGTTGTTTTTTATTTTACATTGTTGTTGTTGTTTATTTGACGTTGTTGTTGTTGACGGTGTTGTTGTTGTTGTTGTTTATTTGACGTTGTTGTTGTTTATTTGACGTTATTGTTGTTGTTATTGTTCTTTATTTGACGTTGTTATTGTTTATTTGACGTTGTTGTTGTTGTTTATTTAACGTTGTTGTTGTTGACGTTGTTGTTGTTGTTATTGTTTATTTGACGTTGTTGTTGTTGTTTATTTGACGTTGTTGTTGTTGTTGACGTTGTTGTTGTTGTTGTTTATTTGACGTTTTTGTTGTTGTTGATGTTTTTGTTGTTGTTGTTTATTTGACGTTGTTGTTGTTGTTGTTGTTTATTTGACGTTGTTGTTGTTGACGGTGTTGTTGTTATTTATTTGACGTTGTTGTTGTTGTTGTTTATTTGACGTTGTTGTAGTTGACGTTGTTGTTGTTGTTGTTTATTAAATGCTATTGTTATTGTTGACATAGTTGTTGTTGTTGTTGTTTATTTGACGTTTTTGTTGTTGAGGTTGTTGTTGTTTTCGTTGTTGTTTATTTGACGTTGTTGTAGTTGTTTAATTGACGTTGTTGTTGTTGTTGTTGTTGTTTATTTGACGTTGTTGTCGTTATTGTTGTTATTGTTGTTGTTGTTGTTGTTGTTTATTTGACGTTGTTATTGTTGTTGACGTTGTTGTTGTTGTTTATTTGACATTGTTGTTGTTGTTATTGTTTATTTGACGTTGTTGTTGTTGTTGTTTATTTGGCATTGTTGTTGTTGTTGTTGACGTTGTTGTTGTTTATTTGACGTTGTTGTTGTTGTTGACGTTGTTTTTGTTGTTGTTTATTTGACGTTGTTGTTGTTGTTGTTTATTTGACGTTGTTGTTGTTGTTTATTTGACGTTGTTGTTGTTGTTGTTTATTTGACATTGTTGTTGTTGACGGTGTTGTTGTTGTTGTTTATTTGACGTTGTGGTTGTTGTTGTTTATTTGACGTTGTTGTTGTTGACGTTGTTGTTGTTGTTTATTTGACGTTGTTGTTGTTGTTGACATAGTTGTTGTTGTTGTTGTTTATTTGACGTTGTTGTTGTTGTTGTTGACGTTGTTGTTGTTGTTGTTTATTTGACATTGTTGTTGTTGTTGACATAGTTGTTGTTGTTGTTGTTGTTTATTTGACGTTGTTGTTGTTGTTGACGTTGTTGTTGTTGTTGTTGTTTATTTGACGTTGTTGTTGTTGTTTATTTGACATTGTTGTTGTTGTTGACGTTTTTGTTGTTGTTGTCTATTTGACATTGTTGTTGTTGTTGTTTATTTGACTTTGTTGTTATTGTTGTTTATTTGACGTTGTTGTTGTTGTTGTTGACTTAGTTGTTGTTGTTGTTTATTTGACGTTGTTGTTGTTGTTGACGTTGTTGTTTATTTGACGTTGTTGTTGTTGTTGTTGTTTATTTGACGTTTTTGTTGTTGACGTTGTTGTTGTTGTTTATTTGACGTTGTTGTTGTTGATGTTGTTGTTATTGTTTATTTGACGTTATTGTTGTTTATTTGACGTAGTTGTTGTTGTTGACGTTGTTGTTGTTGTTGTTGTTTATTTGACGTTTTTATTGTTGTTGATGTTGTTGTTGTTGTTGTTTATTTGACGTTTTTGTTATTGTTGATGTTGTTGTTGTTGTTTATTTGACGTTGTTGTTGTTTATTTGACGGTGTTGTTGTTGTTGTTGTTGTTTATTTGACGTTGTTATTGTTGTTGTTGACGTTGTTGTTGTTGTTGTTTATTTGACATTGTTGTTGTTGTTTATTTGACGTGGTTGTTGTTGTTGACGTTGTTGTTGTTGTTGTTTATTTGACGTTGTTGTTGTTATTTATTTAACATTGTTGTTGTTGTTGTTTACGTTGTTGTTGTTGTTGTTGTTTATTTGACATTGTTGTTATTGTTGTTAACGTTGTTGTTGTTGTTGTTGTTTCTTTGACGTTGTTTTAGTATTGTTGTTTATTTGACATTGTTGTTGTTATTAATTTGACGTTGTTGTGGGTGACATTGTTGTTGTTGTTGTTTATTTGACGTTGTTGTTGTTTATTTGACGTAGTTGTTGTTGTTGACGTTGTTGTTGTTGTTGTTTATTTGACGTTTTTGTTGTTGTTGATGTTGTTGTTGTTGTTGTATATTTGACGTTGTTGTCATTGTTATTGTTGTTGTTGTTTATTTGACATTGTTGTTGTTGTTGTTATTTATTTGACGTTGTTGTTGTTGTTTATTTTACATTGTTGTTGTTGTTTATTTGACGTTGTTGTTGTTGACGGTGTTGTTGTTGTTGTTGTTGTTTATTTGACATTGTTGTTGTTGTTGTTGACGTTGTTGTTGTTTATTTGACGTTGTTGTTGTTGTTATTGTTCTTTATTTGACGTTGTTATTGTTTATTTGACGTTGTTGTTGTTGTTTATTTAACGTTGTTGTTGTTGACGTTGTTGTTGTTGTTATTGTTTATTTGACGTTGTTGTTGTTGTTTATTTGACGTAGTTGTTGTTGTTGACGTTGTTGTTGTTTATTTGATGTTTTTGTTGTTGTTGATGTTTTTGTTGTTGTTGTTTATTTGACGTTGTTGTTGTTTATTTGACGTTGTTGTTGTTGACGGTGTTGTTGTTATTTATTTGACGTTGTTGTTGTTGTTGTTTATTTGACGTTGTTGTTGTTGACGTTGTTAATGTTATTGTTTATTAGACGTTGTTGTTGTTGTTGACATAGTTGTTGTTGTTGTTGTTGTTTATTTGATGTTTTTGTTGTTGTTGATGTTGTTGTTCTTTTCGTTGTTGTTTATTTGACGTTGTTGTAGTTGTTTAATTGACGTTGTTGTTGTTGTGTTTTATTTGACGTTGTTGTCGTTATTGTTGTTATTGTTGTTGTTGTTGTTTATTTGACGTTGTTGTTGTTGTTTATTTGACATTGTTGTTGTTGTTTATTTGACGTTGTTGTTGTTGTTGACGTTGTTGTTGTTATTTATTTGACATTGTTGTTGTTGTTATTGTTTATTTGACGTTGTTGTTGTTGTTGTTTATTTGGCGTTGTTGTTGTTGTTGTTGACGTTGTTGTTGTTGTTGTTTATTTGACGTTGTTGTTGATGTTGTTTTTGTTGTTGTTTATTTGACGTTGTTGTTGTTTATGTTTATTTGACGTTGTTGTTGTTGTTTATTTGACGTTGTTGTTGTTGTTGTTTATTTGACATTGTTGTTGTTGACGGTGTTGTTTTTGTTGTTTATTTGACGTTGTGGTTGTTGTTGTTTATTTGACGTTGTTGTTGTTGACGTTGTTGTTGTTGTTGTTTATTTGATGTTGTTGTTGTTGTTGACATAGTTGTTGTCGTTGTTGTTGACGTTGTTGTTGTTGTTTATTTGACATTGTTGTTGTTGTTATTGTTTATTTGACGTTGTTGTTGTTGTTGTTTATTTGGCATTGTTGTTGTTGTTGTTGACGTTGTTGTTGTTTATTTGACGTTGTTGTTGTTGTTGACGTTGTTTTTGTTGTTGTTTATTTGACGTTGTTGTTGTTGTTGTTTATTTGACGTTGTTGTTGTTGTTTATTTGACGTTGTTGTTGTTGTTGTTTATTTGACATTGTTGTTGTTGACGGTGTTGTTGTTGTTGTTTATTTGACGTTGTGGTTGTTGTTGTTTATTTGACGTTGTTGTTGTTGACGTTGTTGTTGTTGTTTATTTGACGTTGTTGTTGTTGTTGACATAGTTGTTGTTGTTGTTGTTTATTTGACGTTGTTGTTGTTGTTGTTGACGTTGTTGTTGTTGTTGTTTATTTGACATTGTTGTTGTTGTTGACATAGTTGTTGTTGTTGTTGTTGTTTATTTGACGTTGTTGTTGTTGTTGACGTTGTTGTTGTTGTTGTTGTTGTTTATTTGACGTTGTTGTTGTTGTTTATTTGACATTGTTGTTGTTGTTGACGTTTTTGTTGTTGTTGTCTATTTGACATTGTTGTTGTTGTTGTTTATTTGACTTTGTTGTTATTGTTGTTTATTTGACGTTGTTGTTGTTGTTGTTGACTTAGTTGTTGTTGTTGTTTATTTGACGTTGTTGTTGTTGTTGACGTTGTTGTTTATTTGACGTTGTTGTTGTTGTTGTTGTTTATTTGACGTTTTTGTTGTTGACGTTGTTGTTGTTGTTTATTTGACGTTGTTGTTGTTGATGTTGTTGTTATTGTTTATTTGACGTTATTGTTGTTTATTTGACGTAGTTGTTGTTGTTGACGTTGTTGTTGTTGTTGTTGTTTATTTGACGTTTTTATTGTTGTTGATGTTGTTGTTGTTGTTGTTGTTTATTTGACGTTTTTGTTATTGTTGATGTTGTTGTTGTTGTTTATTTGACGTTGTTGTTGTTTATTTGACGGTGTTGTTGTTGTTGTTGTTGTTTATTTGACGTTGTTATTGTTGTTGTTGACGTTGTTGTTGTTGTTGTTTATTTGACATTGTTGTTGTTGTTTATTTGACGTGGTTGTTGTTGTTGACGTTGTTGTTGTTGTTGTTTATTTGACGTTGTTGTTGTTATTTATTTAACATTGTTGTTGTTGTTTACGTTGTTGTTGTTGTTGTTGTTTATTTGACATTGTTGTTATTGTTGTTAACGTTGTTGTTGTTGTTGTTGTTTCTTTGACGTTGTTTTAGTATTGTTGTTTATTTGACATTGTTGTTGTTATTAATTTGACGTTGTTGTGGGTGACATTGTTGTTGTTGTTGTTTATTTGACGTTGTTGTTGTTTATTTGACGTAGTTGTTGTTGTTGACGTTGTTGTTGTTGTTGTTTATTTGACGTTTTTGTTGTTGTTGATGTTGTTGTTGTTGTTGTATATTTGACGTTGTTGTCATTGTTATTGTTGTTGTTGTTTATTTGACATTGTTGTTGTTGTTGTTATTTATTTGACGTTGTTGTTGTTGTTTATTTTACATTGTTGTTGTTGTTTATTTGACGTTGTTGTTGTTGACGGTGTTGTTGTTGTTGTTGTTGTTTATTTGACATTGTTGTTGTTGTTGTTGACGTTGTTGTTGTTTATTTGACGTTGTTGTTGTTGTTATTGTTCTTTATTTGACGTTGTTATTGTTTATTTGACGTTGTTGTTGTTGTTTATTTAACGTTGTTGTTGTTGACGTTGTTGTTGTTGTTATTGTTTATTTGACGTTGTTGTTGTTGTTTATTTGACGTAGTTGTTGTTGTTGACGTTGTTGTTGTTGTTTATTTGATGTTTTTGTTGTTGTTGATGTTTTTGTTGTTGTTGTTTATTTGACGTTGTTGTTGTTTATTTGACGTTGTTGTTGTTGACGGTGTTGTTGTTATTTATTTGACGTTGTTGTTGTTGTTGTTTATTTGACGTTGTTGTTGTTGACGTTGTTAATGTTATTGTTTATTAGACGTTGTTGTTGTTGTTGACATAGTTGTTGTTGTTGTTGTTGTTGTTTATTTGATGTTTTTGTTGTTGTTGATGTTGTTGTTCTTTTCGTTGTTGTTTATTTGACGTTGTTGTAGTTGTTTAATTGACGTTGTTGTTGTTGTGTTTTATTTGACGTTGTTGTCGTTATTGTTGTTATTGTTGTTGTTGTTGTTTATTTGACGTTGTTGTTGTTGTTTATTTGACATTGTTGTTGTTGTTTATTTGACGTTGTTGTTGTTGTTGACGTTGTTGTTGTTATTTATTTGACATTGTTGTTGTTGTTATTGTTTATTTGACGTTGTTGTTGTTGTTGTTTATTTGGCGTTGTTGTTGTTGTTGTTGACGTTGTTGTTGTTGTTGTTTATTTGACGTTGTTGTTGATGTTGTTTTTGTTGTTGTTTATTTGACGTTGTTGTTGTTTATGTTTATTTGACGTTGTTGTTGTTGTTTATTTGACGTTGTTGTTGTTGTTGTTTATTTGACATTGTTGTTGTTGACGGTGTTGTTTTTGTTGTTTATTTGACGTTGTGGTTGTTGTTGTTTATTTGACGTTGTTGTTGTTGACGTTGTTGTTGTTGTTGTTTATTTGATGTTGTTGTTGTTGTTGACATAGTTGTTGTCGTTGTTGTTGACGTTGTTGTTGTTGTTGTTGTTTATTTGATGTTGTTGTTGTTGTTGACATAATTGTTGTTGTTGTTGTTTATTTGACATTGTTGTTGTTGTTGACGTTGTTGTTGTTGTTTATTTGACATTGTTGTTGTTGTTGACGTTTTTGTTGTTGTTGTTTATTTGACATTGTTGTTGTTGTTGTTGTTTATTTGACTTTGTTGTTGTTGTTGTTTATTTGACATTGTTGTTGTTTATTTGACGGTGTTGTTATTGTTGTTGTTGTTTATTTGACGTTGTTGTTGTTGTTGACGTGGTTGTTGTTGTTGTTTATTTGACGTTGTTGTTGTTGTTTATTTGACGTTGTTGTTGTTGTTGACGTTGTTGTTGTTGTTTATTTGACGTTGTTGTTGTTATTTATTTAACATTGTTGTTGTTGTTTACGTTGTTGTTGTTGTTGTTGTTGTTTATTTGACATTGTTGTTATTGTTGTTGACGTTGTTGTTGTTGTTGTTTCTTTGACGTTGTTTTAGTATTGTTGTTTATTTGACATTGTTGTTGTTATTAATTTGACGTTGTTGTGGGTGACATTGTTGTTGTTGTTGTTTATTTGACGTTGTTGTTGTTGTTGTTTATTTGACGTAGTTGTTGTTGTTGACGTTGTTGTTGTTGTTGTTTATTTGACGTTTTTGTTGTTGTTGATGTTGTTGTTGTTGTTGTTGTATATTTGACGTTGTTGTCATTGTTATTGTTGTTGTTGTTTATTTGACATTGTTGTTGTTGTTGTTGTTTATTTGACGTTGTTGTTGTTGTTTATTTTACATTGTTGTTGTTGTTTATTTGACGTTGTTGTTGTTGACGGTGTTGTTGTTGTTGTTGTTTATTTGACATTGTTGTTGTTGTTGTTGACGTTGTTGTTGTTTATTTGACGTTGTTGTTGTTGTTATTGTTCTTTATTTGACTTTGTTATTATTTATTTGACGTTGTTGTTGTTGTTTATTTAACGTTGTTGTTGTTGACGTTGTTGTTGTTGTTATTGTTTATTTGACGTTGTTGTTGTTGTTTATTTGACGTAGTTGTTGTTGTTGACGTTGTTGTTGTTGTTTATTTGACGTTTTTGTTGTTGTTGATGTTTTTGTTGTTGTTGTTTATTTGACGTTGTTGTTGTTGTTTATTTGACGTTGTTGTTGTTGACGGTGTTGTTGTTATTTATTTGACGTTGTTGTTGTTGTTGTTTATTTGACGTTGTTGTTGTTGACGTTGTTGTTGTTATTGTTTATTAGACGTTGTTGTTGTTGTTGACATAGTTGTTGTTATTGTTGTTGTTTATTTGACGTTTTTGTTGTTGTTGATGTTGTTGTTGTTTTCGTTGTTGTTTACTTGACGTTGTTGTAGTTGTTTAATTGACGTTGTTGTTGTTGTGTTTTATTTGACGTTGTTGTCGTTATTGTTGTTATTGTTGTTGTTGTTGTTTATTTGACGTTGTTGTTGTTGTTTATTTGACATTGTTGTTGTTGTTTATTTGACGTTGTTGTTGTTGTTGACGTTGTTGTTGTTATTTATTTGACATTGTTGTTGTTATTTATTTGATGTTGTTTTTGTTGTTGTTTATTTGACGTTGTTGTTGTTTATGTTTATTTGACGTTGTTGTTGTTGTTTATTTGACGTTGTTGTTGTTGTTATTTATTTGACATTGTTGTTGTTATTTATTTGATGTTGTTTTTGTTGTTGTTTATTTGACGTTGTTGTTGTTTATGTTTATTTGACGTTGTTGTTGTTGTTTATTTGACGTTGTTGTTGTTGTTGTTTATTTGACATTGTTGTTGTTGACGGTGTTGTTTTTGTTGTTTATTTAACGTTGTGGTTGTTGTTGTTTATTTGACGTTGTTGTTGTTGACGTTGTTGTTGTTGTTGTTTATTTGACGTTGTTTTTGTTGTTGACATAGTTGCTGTCGTTGTTGTTGACGTTATTGTTGTTGTTGTTGTTTATTTGATGTTGTTGTTGTTGTTGACATAGTTGTTGTTGTTGTTGTTTATTTGACGTTGTTGTTGTTGTTGACGTTGTTGTTGTTGTTTATTTGACGTTGTTGTTGTTGTTGTTTATTTGACATTGTTGTTGTTGTTGACGTTTTTGTTGTTGTTGATTATTTGACATTGTTGTTGTTGTTGTTGTTGTTGACTTAGTTGTCGTTGTTGTTTATTTGACGTTGTTGTTGTTGACGTTGTTGTTTATTTGACGTTGTTGTTGTTGTTTATTTGACGTTTTTGTTGTTGACGTTGTTGTTGTTATTTATTTGACGTTGTTGTTGTTGACGTTGTTGTTGTTGTTATTGTTTATTTGACGTTATTGTTGTTTATTTGACTTAGTTGTTGTTGTTGACGTTGTTGTTGTTGTTGTTTATTTGATGTTTTTGTTGTTGTTGATGTTGTTGTTGTTGTTTATTTGACGTTTTTGTTGTTGTTGATGTTGTTGGTGTTGTTTATTTGACGTTGTTGTTGTTTATTTGATGGTGTTGATGTTGTTGTTGTTGTTTATTTGACGTTGTTGTTGTTGTTGTTGTTTATTTGACGTTGTTAATGTTGTTGACGTTGTTGTTGTTGTTGTTTATTTGATGTTGTTTTTGTTGACATGGTTGTTGTGGTTTATTTCACGTTTTTGTTGTTGTTGACGTTGTTGTTTATTTGACGTTGTTGCTATTTATTTGACGTTATTATTGTTGTTGTTGACGTTGTTGTTGTTGTTGTTGTTTATTTAACGTTGTTGTTGTTGTTTATTTGACATTGTTGTTGTTGTTGTTGACGGTGTTGTTGTTGTTGTTGTTGTTGTTTATTTGACGGTGTTATTGTTGTTGTTGTTGTTGTTTATTTGACGTTGTTGTTGTTGTTGTTTAATTGACGTTGTTGTTGTTGTTGATGTTGTTGTTATTCTTGTTTATTTGATGTTTTTGTTGTTGTTGACATAGTTGTTGTTGTTGTTGTTTATTTAACGTTGTTGTTGTTGTTGTTGAGGTTAACGTTGTTGTTGTTGTTTATTTGACGTTGTTGTTGTTGACGTTGTATTTGTTGTTGTTTATTTGACGTTGTTGTTATTGTTGACGTTGCTGTTGTTGTTGTTTATTTGACGTTGTTGTTGTTGTTGTTTATTTGACGTTGTTGTTGTTGTTGTTATTTACTTGACGTTGTTGTTGTTGTTTATTTGACGTTGTTGTTGTTGTTGACATAGTTGTTGTCTTTGTTTATTTGACGTTGTTGTTGTTGTTGTTTATTTGACATTGTTGTTGTTGACGATGTTGTTGTTGTTGTTTATTTGACATTGTAGTTGTTGTTGTTTATTTGACGTTGTTGTTGTTGTTGTTGTTTACTTGACGTTGTTGTTGTTGTTGTTTATTTGACGTTGTTGTTGTTGTTGTTGTTGTTGTTGACATAGTTGTTGTTGTTGTTTATTTGACGTTATTGTTGTTGTTGTTGTTGTTTATTTGACATTGTTGTTGTTGTTGACGGTGTTATTGTCGTTCTTGTTTATTTGACATTGTTGTTGTTGTTGTTGTTGACGTTGTTGTTGTTGTTGTTGTTTATTTGACGTTGTTGTTAATGTTGTTGTTGTTGTTTATTTGACGTTGTTGTTGTTTATTTGGCGTTGTTGTTGTTTATTTGACGTTGTTGTTGTTGACGTTGTTGTTGTTATTGTTTATTTGACGTTGTTGTTGTTGTTTATTTGCTGTAGTTATTGTTGTTGACGTTGTTGTTGTTGTTGTTTTTTTGACGTTTTTGTTGTTGTTCATGTTTTTGTTGTTTTTGTTGTTGTTTATTTGACGTTGTTGTTGTTGTTGTTGTTTATTTGACGTTGTTGTTGTTGTTATTGGTTTTGTTGTTTATTTGACGTTGTTGTTGTTGTTTATTTGACGTTGTTGTTGTTGTTGTTGACGTTGTTGTTGTTGTTTATTTGACATTTTTGTTGTTGTTGATGTTGTTGTTGTTGTTGTTTATTTGACGTTGTTGTTGTTGTTTATTTGACGTTGTTGTTGTTGTTATTGGTTTTGTTGTTTATTTGACGTTGTTGTTGTTGTTTATTTGGCGTTGTTGTTGTTGTTGTTGACGTTGTTGTTGTTGTTGTTGTTGTTGTTTATTTGACGTTGTTGTTTATTTGACGTTGTTGTTGTTGACTATTTGACGTTGTTGTTGTTGTTTATTTGACGTTGTTGTTGTTGTTTATTTGACGTTGTTGTTGTTGTTGTTTATTTGACGTTGTTGTTGTTGTTGTTGTTTATTTGACATTGTTGTTGTTGACGGTGTTGTTGTTGTTTATTTGACGTTGTTGTTGTTGTTTATTTGACGTTGTTGTTGTTGTTGTTGTTTGTTTGACGTTGTTGTTGTTGTTGACATAGTTGTTGTTGTTGTTGTTGTTGTTGTTGTTTATTTGACGTTGTTGTTGTTGTTGTTTATTTGACGTTGTTGTTGACATAGTTGTTGTTGTTGTTGTTGTTTATTTGACGTTGTTGTTGTTGTTGTTGTTGTTTATTTGACGTTGTTGTTGTTGTTGTTTATTTGACATTGTTGTTGTTGTTGACGTTGTTGTTGTTGTTGTTGACGTTGTTGTTGACGTTGTTGTTGTTGTTTATTTGACTGTGTTGTTGTTGTTGTTGTTGTTTATTTGACGTTGTTGTTGTTGTTGACTTAGTTGTTGTTGTTGTTGTTTATTTGACGTTGTTGTTGTTGTTGACGTTGTTGTTTATTTGTCGTTGTTGTTGTTGTTTATTTGACGTTGTTGTTGTTGTTGACGTTGTTGTTGTTGTTTATTTGACGTTGTTGTTGTTATTTATTTAACATTGTTGTTGTTGTTTACGTTGTTGTTGTTGTTGTTTATTTGACATTGTTGTTGTTGTTGTTGACGTTGTTGTTGTTGTTGTTTCTTTGACGTTGTTTTAGTATTGTTGTTTATTTGACATTGTTGTTGATATTTATTTGACGTTGTTGTGGGTGACATTGTTGTTGTTGTTGTTTATTTGAAGTTGTTGTTGTTGTTTATTTGACGTAGTTGTTGTTGTTGACGTTGTTGTTGTTGTTGTTTATTTGACGTTTTTGTTGTTGTTGATGTTGTTGTTGTTGTATATTTGACGTTGTTGTAGTTGTTATTGTTGTTGTTGTTTATTTGACATTGTTGTTGTTGTTGTTGTTGTTTATTTGACGTTGTTATTGTTGTTTTTTATTTTACATTGTTGTTGTTGTTTATTTGACGTTGTTGTTGTTGTTGTTGTTTATTTGACGTTGTTGTTGTTTATTTGACGTTATTGTTGTTGTTATTGTTCTTTATTTGACGTTGTTATTGTTTATTTGACGTTGTTGTTGTTGTTTATTTAACGTTGTTGTTGTTGACGTTGTTGTTGTTGTTATTGTTTATTTGACGTTGTTGTTGTTGTTGTTTATTTGACGTTGTTGTTGTTGTTGACGTTGTTGTTGTTGTTTATTTGACGTTTTTGTTGTTGTTGATGTTTTTGTTGTTGTTGTTTATTTGACGTTGTTGTTGTTGTTGTTGTTTATTTGACGTTGTTGTTGTTGACGGTGTTGTTGTTATTTATTTGACGTTGTTGTTGTTGTTTATTTCACGTTGTTGTAGTTGACGTTGTTGCTGTTGTTGTTTATTAGACGTTATTGTTATTGTTGACATAGTTGTTGTTGTTGTTGTTTATTTGACGTTTTTGTTGTTGATCTTGTTGTTGTTTTCGTTGTTGTTTATTTGACGTTGTTGTAGTTGTTTAATTGACGTTGTTGTTATTGTTGTTTATTTGACGTTGTTGTTGTTGTTGTTGACTTAGTTGTTGTTGTTGTTTATTTGACGTTGTTATTGTTGTTGACGTTGTTGTTTATTTGACTTTGTTGTTGTTGTTGTTTATTTGACGTTTTTGTTGTTGACGTTGTTGTTGTTGTTTATTTGACGTTGTTGTTGTTGATGTTGTTGCTATTGTTTATTTGACGTTATTGTTGTTTATTTGACGTAGTTGTTGTTGTTGACGTTGTTGTTTATTTGACGTTGTTGCTATTTATTTGACGTTGTTATTGTTGTTGTTGACGTTGTTGTTGTTGTTGTTGTTTATTTAACGTTGTTTTTGTTATTTATTTGACATTGTTGTTGTTGTTGTTGACGGTGTTGTTGTTGTTGTTGTTTATTTGACGTTGTTGTTGTTGTTGTTGTTTATTTGACGGTGTTATTGTTGTTGTTGTTGTTTATTTGACGTTGTTGTTGTTGTTGTTGTTTAATTGACGTTGTTGTTGTTGTTGACGTTGCTGTTATTCTTGTTTATTTGATGTTTTTGTTGTTGTTGACATAGTTGTTGTTGTTGTTGTTGTTTATTTAACGTTGTTGTTGTTGTTGAGGTTAACGTTGTTGTTGTTGTTTATTTGACGTTGTTGTTGTTGACGTTGTATTTGTTGTTGTTTATTTGACGTTGTTGTTATTGTTGACGTTGCTGTTGTTGTTGTTTATTTGACGTTGTTGTTGTTGTTGTTTATTTGACGTTGTTGTTGTTGTTGTTGTTGTTTACTTGACGTTGTTGTTGTTGTTTTTTATTTGACGTTGTTGTTGTTGTTGTTGTTGACATAGTTGTTATTGTTGTTTATTTGACGTTATTGTTGTTGTTGTTGTTGTTTATTTGACATTGTTGTTGTTGTTGACGGTGTTATTGTCGTTCTTGTTTATTTGACATTGTTGTTGTTGTTTATTTGACGTTGTTGTTAATGTTGTTGTTGTTGTTTATTTGACGTTGTTGTTTATTTGTCGTTGTTGTTGTTTATTTGACGTTGTTGTTGTTGACGTTGTTGTTGTTATTGTTTATTTGACGTTGTTGTTGTTGTTTATTTGACGTAGTTGTTGTTGTTGACGTTGTTGTTGTTGTTGTTTATTTGACGTTTTTGTTGTTGTTGATGTTTTTGTTGTTTTTGTTGTTGTTTATTTGACGTTGTTGTTGTTGTTTAATTGACGTTGTTGTTGTTGTTGTTGTTGTTTATTTGACGTTGTTGTTGTTGTTATTGGTTTTGTTGTTTATTTGACGTTGTTGTTGTTGTTTATTTGACGTTGTTGTTGTTGTTGTTTATTTGACGTTGTTGTTGTTGTTGACGTTGTTGTTGTTGTTTATTTGACATTTTTGTTGTTGTTGATGTTGTTGTTGTTGTTGTTGTTTATTTGACGTTGTTGTTGTTGTTTATTTGACGTTGTTGTTGTTGTTATTGGTTTTGTTGTTTATTTGACGTTGTTGTTGTTGTTTATTTGGCGTTGTTGTTGTTGTTGTTGACGTTGTTGTTGTTGTTGTTGTTGTTTATTTGACGTTGTTGCTTATTTGACGTTGTTGTTGTTGTTGACTATTTGACGTTGTTGTTGTTGTTTATTTGACGTGGTTGTTGTTGTTTATTTGACGTTGTTGTTGTTGTTGTTTATTTGACGTTGTTGTTGTTGTTGTTGTTTATTTGACATTGTTGTTGTTGACGGTGTTGTTGTTGTTTATTTGACGTTGTTGTTGTTGTTTATTTGACGTTGTTGTTGTTGTTGTTGTTTGTTTGACGTTGTTGTTGTTGTTGTTGTTTATTTGACGTTGTTGTTGTTATTGACGTTGTTGTTGTTGTTGTTTATTTGACGTTGTTGTTGACATAGTTGTTGTTGTTGTTGTTGTTTATTTGACGTTGTTGTTGTTGTTGTTGTTGTTGTTTATTTGACGTTGTTGTTGTTGTTGTTTATTTGACATTGTTGTTGTTGTTGACGTTGTTGTTGTTGTTGTTTATTTGACATTGTTGTTGTTGTTGACGTTGTTGTTGTTGTTTATTTGACTGTGTTGTTGTTGTTGTTGTTGTTTATTTGACGTTGTTGTTGTTGTTGTTGACTTAGTTGTTGTTGTTGTTGTTGTTTATTTGACGTTGTTGTTGTTGTTGACGTTGTTGTTTATTTGTCGTTGTTGTTGTTGTTTATTTGACATTGTTGTTGTTGTTGACGTTGTTGTTGTTGTTGTTTATTTGACGTTGTTGTTGTTATTTATTTAACATTGTTGTTGTTGTTTACGTTGTTGTTGTTGTTGTTGTTTATTTGACATTGTTGTTGTTGTTGTTGACGTTGTTGTTGTTGTTGTTTCTTTGACGTTGTTTTAGTATTGTTGTTTATTTGACATTGTTGTTGATATTTATTTGACGTTGTTGTGGGTGACATTGTTGTTGTTGTTGTTTATTTGACGTTGTTGTTGTTGTTTATTTGACGTAGTTGTTGTTGTTGACGTTGTTGTTGTTGTTTATTTGACGTTTTTGTTGTTGTTGATGTTGTTGTTGTTGTATATTTGACGTTGTTGTAGTTGTTATTGTTGTTGTTGTTTATTTGACATTGTTGTTGTTGTTGTTGTTTATTTGACGTTGTTATTGTTGTTTTTTATTTTACATTGTTGTTGTTGTTTATTTGACGTTGTTGTTGTTGACGGTGTTGTTGTTGTTGTTGTTTATTTGACGTTGTTGTTGTTTATTTGACGTTATTGTTGTTGTTATTGTTCTTTATTTGACGTTGTTATTGTTTATTTGACGTTGTTGTTGTTGTTTATTTAACGTTGTTGTTGTTGACGTTGTTGTTGTTGTTATTGTTTATTTGACGTTGTTGTTGTTGTTTATTTGACGTTGTTGTTGTTGTTGACGTTGTTGTTGTTGTTTATTTGACGTTTTTGTTGTTGTTGATGTTTTTGTTGTTGTTGTTTATTTGACGTTGTTGTTGTTGTTGTTGTTTATTTGACGTTGTTGTTGTTGACGGTGTTGTTGTTATTTATTTGACGTTGTTGTTGTTGTTGTTTATTTCACGTTGTTGTAGTTGACGTTGTTGCTGTTGTTGTTATTGTTGACATAGTTGTTGTTGTTGTTGTTTATTTGACGTTTTTGTTGTTGATCTTGTTGTTGTTTTCGTTGTTGTTTATTTGACGTTGTTGTAGTTGTTTAATTGACGTTGTTGTTATTGTTGTTTATTTGACGTTGTTGTTGTTGTTGTTGACTTAGTTGTTGTTGTTGTTTATTTGACGTTGTTATTGTTGTTGACGTTGTTGTTTATTTGACGTTGTTGTTGTTGTTGTTTATTTGACGTTTTTGTTGTTGACGTTGTTGTTGTTGTTTATTTGACGTTGTTGTTGTTGATGTTGTTGCTATTGTTTATTTGACGTTATTGTTGTTTATTTGACGTAGTTGTTGTTGTTGACGTTGTTGTTTATTTGACGTTGTTGCTATTTATTTGACGTTGTTATTGTTGTTGTTGACGTTGTTGTTGTTGTTGTTTATTTAACGTTGTTTTTGTTATTTATTTGACATTGTTGTTGTTGTTGTTGACGGTGTTGTTGTTGTTGTTGTTTATTTGACGTTGTTGTTGTTGTTGTTTATTTGACGGTGTTATTGTTGTTGTTGTTGTTTATTTGACGTTGTTGTTGTTGTTGTTGTTTAATTGACGTTGTTGTTGTTGTTGACGTTGCTGTTATTCTTGTTTATTTGATGTTTTTGTTGTTGTTGACATAGTTGTTGTTGTTGTTGTTGTTTATTTAACGTTGTTGTTGTTGTTGAGGTTAACGTTGTTGTTGTTGTTTATTTGACGTTGTTGTTGTTGACGTTGTATTTGTTGTTGTTTATTTGACGTTGTTGTTATTGTTGACGTTGCTGTTGTTGTTGTTTATTTGACGTTGTTGTTGTTGTTGTTTATTTGACGTTGTTGTTGTTGTTGTTATTTACTTGACGTTGTTGTTGTTGTTGTTGTTTATTTGACGTTGTTGTTGTTGTTGACATAGTTGTTGTCTTTGTTTATTTGACGTTGTTGTTGTTGTTGTTGTTTATTTGACATTGTTGTTTTTGACGATGTTGTTGTTGTTGTTTATTTGACATTGTAGTTGTTGTTGTTTATTTGACGTTGTTGTTGTTGTTGTTGTTGTTTACTTGACGTTGTTGTTGTTGTTTTTTATTTGACGTTGTTGTTGTTGTTGTTGTTGACATAGTTGTTATTGTTGTTTATTTGACGTTATTATTGTTGTTGTTGTTGTTTATTTGACATTGTTGTTGTTGTTGACGGTGTTATTGTCGTTCTTGTTTATTTGACATTGTTGTTGTTGTTGTTGACGTTGTTGTTGTTGTTTATTTGACGTTGTTGTTAATGTTGTTGTTGTTGTTTATTTGACGTTGTTGTTTATTTGTCGTTGTTGTTGTTTATTTGACGTTGTTGTTGTTGACGTTGTTGTTGTTATTGTTTATTTGACGTTGTTGTTGTTGTTTATTTGACGTAGTTGTTGTTGTTGACGTTGTTGTTGTTGTTGTTGTTTATTTGACGTTTTTGTTGTTGTTGATGTTTTTGTTGTTTTTGTTGTTGTTTATTTGACGTTGTTGTTGTTGTTTAATTGACGTTGTTGTTGTTGTTGTTGTTGTTTATTTGACGTTGTTGTTGTTGTTGTTGACTTAGTTGTTGTTGTTGTTTATTTGACGTTGTTATTGTTGTTGACGTTGTTGTTTATTTGACGTTGTTGTTGTTGTTGTTTATTTGACGTTTTTGTTGTTGACGTTGTTGTTGTTGTTTATTTGACGTTGTTGTTGTTGATGTTGTTGCTATTGTTTATTTGACGTTATTGTTGTTTATTTGACGTAGTTGTTGTTGTTGACGTTGTTGTTTATTTGACGTTGTTGCTATTTATTTGACGTTGTTATTGTTGTTGTTGACGTTGTTGTTGTTGTTGTTGTTTATTTAACGTTGTTTTTGTTATTTATTTGACATTGTTGTTGTTGTTGTTGACGGTGTTGTTGTTGTTGTTGTTTATTTGACGTTGTTGTTGTTGTTGTTTATTTGACGGTGTTATTGTTGTTGTTGTTGTTTATTTGACGTTGTTGTTGTTGTTGTTGTTTAATTGACGTTGTTGTTGTTGTTGACGTTGCTGTTATTCTTGTTTATTTGATGTTTTTGTTGTTGTTGACATAGTTGTTGTTGTTGTTGTTGTTTATTTAACGTTGTTGTTGTTGTTGAGGTTAACGTTGTTGTTGTTGTTTATTTGACGTTGTTGTTGTTGACGTTGTATTTGTTGTTGTTTATTTGACGTTGTTGTTATTGTTGACGTTGCTGTTGTTGTTGTTTATTTGACGTTGTTGTTGTTGTTGTTTATTTGACGTTGTTGTTGTTGTTGTTATTTACTTGACGTTGTTGTTGTTGTTGTTGTTTATTTGACGTTGTTGTTGTTGTTGACATAGTTGTTGTCTTTGTTTATTTGACGTTGTTGTTGTTGTTGTTGTTTATTTGACATTGTTGTTGTTGACGATGTTGTTGTTGTTGTTTATTTGACATTGTAGTTGTTGTTGTTTATTTGACGTTGTTGTTGTTGTTGTTGTTGTTTACTTGACGTTGTTGTTGTTGTTTTTTATTTGACGTTGTTGTTGTTGTTGTTGTTGTTGACATAGTTGTTATTGTTGTTTATTTGACGTTATTGTTGTTGTTGTTGTTGTTTATTTGACATTGTTGTTGTTGTTGACGGTGTTATTGTCGTTCTTGTTTATTTGACATTGTTGTTGTTGTTGTTGACGTTGTTGTTGTTGTTTATTTGACGTTGTTGTTAATGTTGTTGTTGTTGTTTATTTGACGTTGTTGTTTATTTGTCGTTGTTGTTGTTTATTTGACGTTGTTGTTGTTGACGTTGTTGTTGTTATTGTTTATTTGACGTTGTTGTTGTTGTTTATTTGACGTAGTTGTTGTTGTTGACGTTGTTGTTGTTGTTGTTTATTTGACGTTTTTGTTGTTGTTGATGTTTTTGTTGTTTTTGTTGTTGTTTATTTGACGTTGTTGTTGTTGTTTAATTGACGTTGTTGTTGTTGTTGTTGTTGTTTATTTGACGTTGTTGTTGTTGTTTAATTGACGTTGTTGTTGTTGTTGTTGTTTATTTGACGTTGTTGTTGTTGTTATTGGTTTTGTTGTTTATTTGACGTTGTTGTTGTTGTTTATTTGACGTTGTTGTTGTTGTTGTTTATTTGACGTTGTTGTTGTTGTTGACGTTGTTGTTGTTGTTTATTTGACATTTTTGTTGTTGTTGATGTTGTTGTTGTTGTTGTTGTTTATTTGACGTTGTTGTTGTTGTTTATTTGACGTTGTTGTTGTTGTTATTGGTTTTGTTGTTTATTTGACGTTGTTGTTGTTGTTTATTTGGCGTTGTTGTTGTTGTTGACGTTGTTGTTGTTGTTGTTGTTGTTTATTTGACGTTGTTGCTTATTTGACGTTGTTGTTGTTGTTGACTATTTGACGTTGTTGTTGTTGTTTATTTGACGTGGTTGTTGTTGTTTATTTGACGTTGTTGTTGTTGTTGTTGTTGTTTATTTGACGTTGTTGTTGTTGTTGTTGTTTATTTGACATTGTTGTTGTTGACGGTGTTGTTGTTGTTTATTTGACGTTGTTGTTGTTGTTTATTTGACGTTGTTGTTGTTGTTGTTGTTTGTTTGACGTTGTTGTTGTTGTTGTTTATTTGACGTTGTTGTTGTTATTGACGTTGTTGTTGTTGTTGTTGTTTATTTGACGTTGTTGTTGACATAGTTGTTGTTGTTGTTGTTGTTTATTTGACGTTGTTGTTGTTGTTGTTGTTGTTTATTTGACGTTGTTGTTGTTGTTGTTTATTTGACATTGTTGTTGTTGTTGACGTTGTTGTTGTTGTTGTTTATTTGACATTGTTGTTGTTGTTGACGTTGTTGTTGTTGTTTATTTGACTGTGTTGTTGTTGTTGTTGTTGTTTATTTGACGTTGTTGTTGTTGTTGTTGACTTAGTTGTTGTTGTTGTTGTTTATTTGACGTTGTTGTTGTTGTTTATTTGACTGTGTTGTTGTTGTTGTTGTTGTTTATTTGACGTTGTTGTTGTTGTTGTTGACTTAGTTGTTGTTGTTGTTGTTTATTTGACGTTGTTGTTGTTGTTGACGTTGTTGTTTATTTGTCGTTGTTGTTGTTGTTTATTTGACATTGTTGTTGTTGTTGACGTTGTTGTTGTTGTTTATTTGACGTTGTTGTTGTTATTTATTTAACATTGTTGTTGTTGTTTACGTTGTTGTTGTTGTTGTTTATTTGACATTGTTGTTGTTGTTGTTGACGTTGTTGTTGTTGTTGTTTCTTTGACGTTGTTTTAGTATTGTTGTTTATTTGACATTGTTGTTGATATTTATTTGACGTTGTTGTGGGTGACATTGTTGTTGTTGTTGTTTATTTGACGTTGTTGTTGTTGTTTATTTGACGTAGTTGTTGTTGTTGACGTTGTTGTTGTTGTTTATTTGACGTTTTTGTTGTTGTTGATGTTGTTGTTGTTTTATATTTGACGTTGTTGTAGTTGTTATTGTTGTTGTTGTTTATTTGACATTGTTGTTGTTGTTGTTGTTTATTTGACGTTGTTATTGTTGTTTTTTATTTTACATTGTTGTTGTTGTTTATTTGACGGTGTTGTTATTGTTGTTGTTTATTTGACGTTGTTGTTGTTTATTTGACGTTATTGTTGTTGTTATTGTTCTTTATTTGACGTTGTTATTGTTTATTTGACGTTGTTGTTGTTGTTTATTTAACGTTGTTGTTGTTGACGTTGTTGTTGTTGTTATTGTTTATTTGACGTTGTTGTTGTTGTTTATTTGACGTTGTTGTTGTTGTTGACGTTGTTGTTGTTGTTTATTTGACGTTTTTGTTGTTGTTGATGTTTTTGTTGTTGTTGTTTATTTGACGTTGTTGTTGTTGTTGTTGTTTATTTGACGTTGTTGTTGTTGACGGTGTTGTTGTTATTTATTTGACGTTGTTGTTGTTGTTTATTTCACGTTGTTGTAGTTGACGTTGTTGCTGTTGTTGTTTATTAGACGTTATTGTTATTGTTGACATAGTTGTTGTTGTTGTTGTTTATTTGACGTTTTTGTTGTTGATCTTGTTGTTGTTTTCGTTGTTTTTTATTTGACGTTGTTGTAGTTGTTTAATTGACGTTGTTGTTATTGTTGTTTATTTGACGTTGTTGTTGTTGTTGTTGACTTAGTTGTTGTTGTTGTTTATTTGACGTTGTTATTGTTGTTGACGTTGTTGTTTATTTGACGTTGTTGTTGTTGTTGTTTATTTGACGTTTTTGTTGTTGACGTTGTTGTTGTTGTTTATTTGACGTTGTTGTTGTTGATGTTGTTGCTATTGTTTATTTGACGTTATTGTTGTTTATTTGACGTAGTTGTTGTTGTTGACGTTGTTGTTTATTTGACGTTGTTGCTATTTATTTGACGTTGTTATTGTTGTTGTTGACGTTGTTGTTGTTGTTGTTGTTTATTTAACGTTGTTTTTGTTATTTATTTGACATTGTTGTTGTTGTTGTTGACGGTGTTGTTGTTGTTGTTGTTTATTTGACGTTGTTGTTTATTTGACGGTGTTATTGTTGTTGTTGTTGTTTATTTGACGTTGTTGTTGTTGTTGTTGTTTAATTGACGTTGTTGTTGTTGTTGACGTTGCTGTTATTCTTGTTTATTTGATGTTTTTGTTGTTGTTGACATAGTTGTTGTTGTTGTTTATTTGACGTTGTTGTTGTTGTTTATTTGACATTGTTGTTGTTGTTGACGTTGTTGTTGTTGTTGTTTATTTGACATTGTTGTTGTTGTTGACGTTGTTGTTGTTGTTTATTTGACTGTGTTGTTGTTGTTGTTGTTTATTTGACGTTGTTGTTGTTGTTGTTGACTTAGTTGTTGTTGTTGTTGTTTATTTGACGTTGTTGTTGTTGTTGACGTTGTTGTTTATTTGTCGTTGTTGTTGTTGTTTATTTGACATTGTTGTTGTTGTTGACGTTGTTGTTGTTGTTTATTTGACGTTGTTGTTGTTATTTATTTAACATTGTTGTTGTTGTTTACGTTGTTGTTGTTGTTGTTTATTTGACGTTGTTGTTGTTGTTGTTTCTTTGACGTTGTTTTAGTATTGTTGTTTATTTGACATTGTTGTTGATATTTATTTGACGTTGTTGTGGGTGACATTGTTGTAGTTGTTGTTTATTTGACGTTGTTGTTGTTGTTTATTTGACGTAGTTGTTGTTGTTGACGTTGTTGTTGTTGTTTATTTGACGTTTTTGTTGTTGTTGATGTTGTTGTTGTTGTATATTTGACGTTGTTGTAGTTGTTATTGTTGTTGTTGTTTATTTGACATTGTTGTTGTTGTTGTTGTTTATTTGACGTTGTTATTGTTGTTTTTTATTTTACATTGTTGTTGTTGTTTATTTGACGTTGTTGTTGTTGACGGTGTTGTTGTTGTTGTTGTTTATTTGACGTTGTTGTTGTTTATTTGACGTTATTGTTGTTGTTATTGTTCTTTATTTGACGTTGTTATTGTTTATTTGACGTTGTTGTTGTTGATTATTTAACGTTGCTGTTGTTGACGTTGTTGTTGTTGTTATTGTTTATTTGACGTTGTTGTTGTTGTTGTTTATTTGACGTTGTTGTTGTTGTTGACGTTGTTGTTGTTGTTGTTTATTTGACGTTTTTGTTGTTGTTGATGTTTTTGTTGTTGTTGTTTATTTGAGGTTGTTGTTGTTGTTGTTGTTTATTTGACGTTGTTGTTGTTGACGGTGTTGTTGTTATTTATTTGACGTTGTTGTTGTTGTTGTTTATTTCACGTTGTTGTAGTTGACGTTGTTGTTGTTGTTGTTTATTAGACGTTATTGTTATTGTTGACATAGTTGTTGTTGTTGTTGTTTATTTGACGTTTTTGTTGTTGATGTTGTTGTTGTTTTTGTTGTTGTTTATTTGACGTTGTTGTAGTTGTTTAATTGACGTTGTTGTTGTTGTTGTTTATTTGACGTTGTTGTCGTTATTGTTGTTATTGTTGTTGTTGTTGTTTATTTGACGTTGTTGTTGTTGTTGACGTTGTTGTTGTTGTTTATTTGACATTGTTGTTGTTGTTATTGTTTATTTGACGTTGTTGTTGTTGTTGTTTATTTGGCGTTGTTGTTGTTGTTGTTGACGTTGTTGTTGTTGTTTATTTGACGTTGTTGTTGTTGTTGACGTTGTTTTTGTTGTTGTTTATTTGACGTTGTTGTTGTTGTTGTTTATTTGACGTTGTTGTTGTTGTTTATTTGACGTTGTTGTTGTTGTTGTTTATTTGACATTGTTGTTGTTGACGGTGTTGTTGTTGTTTATTTGACGTTGTTGTTGTTGACGTTGTTGTTGTTGTTGTTGTTTATTTGACGTTGTTGTTGTTGTTGACATAGTTGTTGTTGTTGTTGTTGACGTTGTTGTTGTTGTTGTTTATTTGACATTGTTGTTGTTGTTGACATAGTTGTTGTTGTTGTTGTTTATTTGACGTTGTTGTTGTTGTTGACGTTGTTGTTGTTGTTGTTGTTGTTTATTTGACGTTGTTGTTGTTGTTTATTTGACATTGTTGTTGTTGTTGACGTTTTTGTTGTTGTTGTCTATTTGACATTGTTGTTGTTGTTGTTTATTTGACTTTGTTGTTATTGTTGTTTATTTGACATTGTTGTTGTTGTTGTTGACTTAGTTGTTGTTGTTGTTTATTTGACGTTGTTGTTGTTGTTGACGTTGTTGTTTATTTGACGTTGTTGTTGTTGTTGTTTATTTGACGTTTTTGTTGTTGACGTTGTTGTTGTTGTTTATTTGACGTTGTTGTTGTTGATGTTGTTGTTATTGTTTATTTGACGTTATTGTTGTTTATTTGACGTAGTTGTTGTTGTTGACGTTGTTGTTGTTGTTGTTGTTGTTTATTTGACGTTTTTATTGTTGTTGATGTTGTTGTTGTTGTTTATTTGACGTTTTTGTTGTTGTTGATGTTGTTGTTGTTGTTTATTTGACGTTGTTGTTGTTTATTTGACGGTGTTGTTGTTGTTGTTGTTTATTTGACGTTGTTGTTGTTGTTGTTGACGTTGTTGTTGTTGTTGTTTATTTGACGTTGTTGTTGTTGTTTATTTGACGTTGTTGTTGTTGTTGACGTTGTTGTTGTTGTTTATTTGACGTTGTTGTTGTTATTTATTTAACATTGTTGTTGTTGTTTACGTTGTTGTTGTTGTTGTTGTTGTTTATTTGACATTGTTGTTATTGTTGTTGACGTTGTTGTTGTTGTTGTTGTTGTTGTTTCTTTGACGTTGTTTTAGTATTGTTGTTTATTTGACATTGTTGTTGTTATTAATTTGACGTTGTTGCGGGTGACATTGTTGTTGTTGTTGTTTATTTGACGTTGTTGTTGTTTATTTGACGTAGTTGTTGTTGTTGACGTTGTTGTTGTTGTTGTTGTTTATTTGACGTTTTTGTTGTTGTTGATGTTGTTGTTGTTGTTGTATATTCTCCATTATTGTCATTGTTATTGTTGTTGTTGTTTATTTGACATTGTTGTTGTTGTTGTTTATTTGACGTTGTTGTTGTTTATTTTACATTGTTGTTGTTGTTTATTTGACGTTGTTGTTGTTGACGGTGTTGTTGTTGTTGTTGTTTATTTGACATTGTTGTTGTTGTTGTTGACGTTGTTGTTGTTTATTTGACGTTGTTGTTGTTGTTATTGTTCTTTATTTGACGTTGTTATTGTTTATTTGACGTTGTTGTTGTTGTTTATTTAACGTTGTTGTTGTTGACGTTGTTGTTGTTGTTATTGTTTATTTGACGTTGTTGTTGTTGTTTATTTGACGTTGTTGTTGTTGTTGACGTTGTTGTTGTTGTTTATTTGATGTTTTTGTTGTTGTTGATGTTTTTGTTGTTGTTGTTTATTTGACGTTGTTGTTGTTGTTGTTTATTTGACGTTGTTGTTGTTGACGGTGTTGTTGTTATTTATTTGACGTTGTTGTTGTTGTTTATTTGACGTTGTTGTTGTTGACGTTGTTGTTGTTATTGTTTATTAGACGTTGTTGTTGTTGTTGACATAGTTGTTGTTGTTGTTTATTTGACGTTTTTGTTGTTGTTGATGTTGTTGTTGTTGTTTTCGTTGTTGTTTATTTGACGTTGTTGTAGTTGTTAAATTGACGTTGTTGTTGTTGTGTTTTATTTGACGTTGTTGTCGTTATTGTTGTTATTGTTGTTGTTGTTGTTTATTTGACGTTGTTGTTGTTGTTTATTTGACATTGTTGTTGTTGTTTATTTGACGTTGTTGTTGTTGTTGACGTTGTTGTTATTTATTTGACATTGTTGTTGTTGTTATTGTTTATTTGACGTTGTTGTTGTTGTTGTTTATTTGGCGTTGTTGTTGTTGTTGTTGTTGTTTATTTGACGTTGTTGTTGATGTTGTTTTTGTTGTTGTTTATTTGACGTTGTTGTTGTTTATGTTTATTTGACGTTGTTGTCGTTGTTTATTTGACGTTGTTGTTGTTGTTGTTTATTTGACATTGTTGTTGTTGACGGTGTTGTTTTTGTTGTTTATTTGACGTTGTGGTTGTTGTTGTTTATTTGACCTTGTTGTTGTTGACGTTGTTGTTGTTGTTGTTTATTTGACGTTGTTGTTGTTGTTGACATAGTTGTTGTCGTTGTTGTTGACGTTGTTGTTGTTGTTGTTGTTGTTTATTTGATGTTGTTGTTGTTGTTGACATAATTGTTGTTGTTGTTGTTTATTTGACGTTGTTGTTGTTGTTGACGTTGTTGTTGTTGTTTATTTGACGTTGTTGTTGTTGTTGTTGTTTATTTGACATTGTTGTTGTTGTTGACGTTTTTGTTGTTGTTGTTTATTTGACATTGTTGTTGTTGTTGTTGTTTATTTGACTTTGTTGTTGTTGTTGTTGTTTATTTTGACGTTGTTGTTGTTTATTTGACGGTGTTGTTGTTGTTGTTGTTGTTTATTTGACGTTGTTGTTGTTGTTGACGTTGTTGTTGTTGTTGTTTATTTGACGTTGTTGTTGTTGTTTATTTGACGTTGTTGTTGTTGACGTTGTTGTTGTTGTTTATTTGACGTTGTTGTTGTTATTTATTTAACATTGTTGTTGTTGTTTACGTTGTTGTTGTTGTTGTTTATTTGACATTGTTGTTATTGTTGTTGACGTTGTTGTTGTTGTTGTTTCTTTGACGTTGTTTTAGTATTGTTGTTTATTTGACATTGTTGTTGTTATTAATTTGACGTTGTTGTGGGTGACATTGTTGTTGTTGTTGTTTATTTGACATTGTTGTTGTTGTTGTTGTTGACATAGTTGTTGTTGTTGTTGTTTATTTGACGTTGTTGTTGTTGTTGTTGACGTTGTTGTTGTTGTTTATTTGACATTGTTGTTGTTGTTGACATAGTTGTTGTTGTTGTTGTTGTTTATTTGACGTTGTTGTTGTTGTTGACGTTGTTGTTGTTGTTGTTGTTGTTTATTTGACGTTGTTGTTGTTGTTTATTTGACATTGTTGTTGTTGTTGACGTTTTTGTTGTTGTTGTCTATTTGACATTGTTGTTGTTGTTGTTTATTTGACTTTGTTGTTATTGTTGTTTATTTGACGTTGTTGTTGTTGTTGTTGACTTAGTTGTTGTTGTTGTTTATTTGACGTTGTTGTTGTTGTTGACGTTGTTGTTTATTTGACGTTGTTGTTGTTGTTGTTTATTTGACGTTTTTGTTGTTGACGTTGTTGTTGTTGTTTATTTGACGTTGTTGTTGTTGATGTTGTTGTTATTGTTTATTTGACGTTATTGTTGTTTATTTGACGTAGTTGTTGTTGTTGACGTTGTTGTTGTTGTTGTTGTTTATTTGACGTTTTTATTGTTGTTGATGTTGTTGTTGTTTATTTGACTTTTTTGTTGTTGTTGATGTTGTTGTTGTTGTTTATTTGACGTTGTTGTTGTTTATTTGACGGTGTTGTTGTTGTTTATTTGACGTTGTTGTTGTTGTTGTTGACGTTGTTGTTGTTGTTGTTTATTTGACGTTGTTGTTGTTGTTGTTTATTTGACGTTGTTGTTGTTGTTGACGTTGTTGTTGTTGTTTATTTGACGTTGTTGTTGTTATTTATTTAACATTGTTGTTGTTGTTTACGTTGTTGTTGTTGTTGTTGTTTATTTGACATTGTTGTTATTGTTGTTGACGTTGTTGTTGTTGTTGTTGTTTCTTTGACGTTGTTTTAGTATTGTTGTTTATTTGACATTGTTGTTGTTATTAATTTGACGTTGTTGTGGGTGACATTGTTGTTGTTGTTGTTTATTTGACGTTGTTGTTATTTATTTGACGTAGTTGTTGTTGTTGACGTTGTTGTTGTTGTTGTTGTTTATTTGACGTTTTTGTTGTTGTTGATGTTGTTGTTGTTGTTGTATATTTGACGTTGTTGTCATTGTTATTGTTGTTGTTGTTTATTTGACATTGTTGTTGTTGTTGTTTATTTGACGTTGTTGTTGTTGTTTATTTTACATTGTTGTTGTTGTTTATTTGACGTTGTTGTTGTTGACGGTGTTGTTATTGTTGTTGTTTATTTGACATTGTTGTTGTTGTTGACGTTGTTGTTGTTTATTTGACGTTGTTGTTGTTGTTATTGTTCTTTATTTGACGTTGTTATTGTTTATTTGACGTTATTGTTGTTGTTTATTTAACGTTGTTGTTGTTGACGTTGTTGTTGTTGTTATTGTTTATTTGACGTTGTTGTTGTTGTTTATTTGACGTAGTTGTTGTTGTTGACGTTGTTGTTGTTGTTTATTTGATGTTTTTGTTGTTGTTGATGTTTTTGTTGTTGTTGTTTATTTGACGTTGTTGTTGTTGTTTATTTGACGTTGTTGTTGTTGACGGTGTTGTTGTTATTTATTTGACGTTGTTGTTGTTGTTGTTTATTTGACGTTGTTGTTGTTGACGTTGTTGTTGTTATTGTTTATTAGACGTTGTTGTTGTTGTTGACATAGTTGTTGTTGTTGTTGTTTATTTGACGTTTTTGTTGTTGTTGATGTTGTTGTTGTTTTCGTTGTTGTTTATTTGACGTTGTTGTAGTTGTTTAATTGACGTTGTTGTTGTTGTGTTTTATTTGATGTTGTTGTCGTTATTGTTGTTATTGTTGTTGTTGTTGTTTATTTGACGTTGTTGTTGTTGTTTATTTGACATTGTTGTTGTTGTTTATTTGACGTTGTTGTTGTTGACGTTGTTGTTGTTATTTATTTGACATTGTTGTTGTTGTTATTGTTTATTTGACGTTGTTGTTGTTGTTGTTTATTTGGCGTTCTTGTTGTTGTTGTTGACGTTGTTGTTGTTGTTGTTTATTTGACGTTGTTGTTGATGTTGTTTTTGTTGTTGTTTATTTGACGTTGTTGTTGTTTATGTTTATTTGACGTTGTTGTTGTTGTTTATTTGACGTTGTTGTTGTTGTTGTTTATTTGACATTGTTGTCGTTGACGGTGTTGTTTTTGTTGTTTATTTGACGTTGTGGTTGTTGTTGTTTATTTGACGTTGTTGTTGTTGACGTTGTTGTTGTTGTTGTTTATTTGACGTTGTTGTTGTTGTTGACATAGTTGTTGTCGTTGTTGTTGACGTTGTTGTTGTTGTTGTTTATTTGATGTTGTTGTTGTTGTTGACATAATTGTTGTTGTTGTTGTTTATTTGACGTTGTTGTTGTTGTTGACGTTGTTGTTGTTGTTTATTTGACGTTGTTGTTGTTGTTGTTTATTTGACATTGTTGTTGTTGTTGACGTTTTTGTTGTTGTTGTTTATTTGACATTGTTGTTGTTGGTGTTGTTGTTTATTTGACTTTGTTGTTGTTGTTGTTTATTTGACATTGTTGTTGTTTATTTGACGGTGTTGTTGTTGTTGTTGTTGTTTATTTGACGTTGTTGTTGTTGTTGACGTTGTTGTTGTTGTTGTTTATTTGACGTTGTTGTTGTTGTTTATTTGACGTTGTTGTTGTTGTTGACGTTGTTGTTGTTGTTTATTTGACGTTGTTGTTGTTATTTATTTAACATTGTTGTTGTTGTTTACGTTGTTGTTGTTGTTGTTGTTGTTTATTTGACATTGTTGTTATCGTTGTTGACGTTGTTGTTGTTGTTTCTTTGACGTTGTTTTAGTATTGTTGTTTATTTGACATTGTTGTTGTTATTAATTTGACGTTGTTGTGGGTGACATTGTTGTTGTTGTTGTTTATTTGACGTTGTTGTTGTTGTTGTTTATTTGACGTAGTTGTTGTTGTTGACGTTGTTGTTGTTGTTGTTTATTTGACGTTTTTGTTGTTGTTGATGTTGTTGTTGTTGTTGTATATTTGACGTTGTTGTCATTGTTATTGTTGTTGTTGTTTATTTGACATTGTTGTTGTTGTTGTTGTTTATTTGACGTTGTTGTTGTTGTTTATTTTACATTGTTGTTGTTGTTTATTTGACGTTGTTGTTGTTGACGGTGTTGTTGTTGTTGTTGTTTATTTGACATTGTTGTTGTTGTTGTTGACGTTGTTGTTGTTTATTTGACGTTGTTGTTGTTGTTATTGTTCTTTATTTGACGTTGTTATTGTTTATTTGACGTTGTTGTTGTTGTTTATTTAACGTTGTTGTTGTTGACGTTGTTGTTGTTGTTATTGTTTATTTGACGTTGTTGTTGTTGTTTATTTGACGTAGTTGTTGTTGTTGACGTTGTTGTTGTTGTTTATTTGACGTTTTTGTTGTTGTTGATGTTTTTGTTGTTGTTGTTTATTTGACGTTGTTGTTGTTGTTTATTTGACGTTGTTGTTGTTGACGGTGTTGTTGTTATTTATTTGACGTTGTTGTTGTTGTTGTTTATTTGACGTTGTTGTTGTTGACGTTGTTGTTGTTATTGTTTATTAGACGTTGTTGTTGTTGTTGACATAGTTGTTGTTGTTGTTGTTGTTGTTGTTTATTTGACGTTTTTGTTGTTGTTGATGTTGTTGTTGTTTTCGTTGTTCTTTATTTGACGTTGTTGTAGTTGTTTAATTGACGTTGTTGTTGTTGTTGTGTTTTATTTGACGTTATTGTCGTTATTGTTGTTATTGTTGTTGTTGTTTATTTGACGTTGTTGTTGTTGTTTATTTGACATTGTTGTTGTTGTTTATTTGACGTTGTTGTTGTTGTTGACGTTGTTGTTGTTATTTATTTGACATTGTTGTTGTTGTTATTGTTTATTTGACGTTGTTGTTGTTGTTTATTTGGCGTTGTTGTTGTTGTTGTTGACGTTGTTGTTGTTGTTGTTTATTTGACGTTGTTGTTGATGTTGTTTTTGTTGTTGTTTATTTGACGTTGTTGTTGTTTATGTTTATTTGACGTTGTTGTTGTTGTTTATTTGACGTTGTTGTTGTTGTTGTTTATTTGACATTGTTGTTGTTGACGGTGTTGTTTTTGTTGTTTATTTGACGTTGTGGTTGTTGTTGTTTATTTGACGTTGTTGTTGTTGACGTTGTTGTAGTTGTTGTTTATTTGACGTTGTTGTTGTTGTTGACATAGTTGTTGTCGTTGTTGTTGACGTTGTTGTTGTTGTTGTTGTTGTTTATTTGATGTTGTTGTTGTTGTTGACATAGTTGTTGTTGTTGTTGTTTATTTGACGTTGTTGTTGTTCTTGACGTTGTTGTTGTTGTTTATTTGACATTGTTTTTGTTGTTGTTTATTTGACATTGTTGTTGTTGTTGACGTTTTTGTTGTTGTTGTTTATTTGACATTGTTGTTGTTGTTGTTTATTTGACTTTGTTGTTGTTGTTTATTTGACGTTGTTGTTGTTGTTTATTTGACGTAGTTGTCGTTGTTGTTTATTTGACGTTGTTGTTGTTGTTGACGTTGTTGTTTATTTGACGTTGTTGTTGTTGTTTATTTGACGTTTTTGTTGTTGACGTTGTTGTTGTTCTTTATTTGACGTTGTTGTTGTTGACGTTGTTGTTGTTGTTATTGTTTATTTGACGTTATTGTTGTTTATTTGACTTAGTTGTTGTTGTTGACGTTGTTGTTGTTGTTGTTTATTTGATGTTTTTGTTGTTGTTGATGTTGTTGTTGTTGTTTATTTGACGTTTTTGTTGTTGTTGATGTTGTTGTTGTTGTTTATTTGACGTTGTTGTTGTTTATTTGACGGTGTTGTTGTTGTTGTTGTTGTTGTTGTTTATTTGACGTTGTTGTTGTTGTTGTTTATTTGACGTTGTTGTTGTTGTTGACGTTGTTGTTGTTGTTGTTTATTTGATGTTGTTTTTGTTTACATGGTTGTTGTGTTTTATTTCACGTTTTTGTTGTTGTTGACGTTGTTGTTTATTTGACGTTGTTGCTATTTATTTGACGTTGTTATTGTTGTTGTTGACGTTGTTGTTGTTGTTGTTTAT
Source organism: Vicia faba (assembly GCA_948472305.1). Taxonomy (NCBI): domain Eukaryota; kingdom Viridiplantae; phylum Streptophyta; class Magnoliopsida; order Fabales; family Fabaceae; genus Vicia; species Vicia faba. The sequence continues at coordinate 465,722,526 of OX451739.1, read as the reverse complement.
TTAACGTTGTTGTTGTTGTTTATTTGACATTGTTGTTGTTGTTGTTGACGGTGTTGTTGTTGTTGTTGTTGTTGTTTATTTGACGTTGTTGTTGTTGTTGTTTATTTGACGGTGTTATTGTTGTTGTTGTTTATTTGACGTTGTTGTTGTTGTTGTTGTTTAATTGACGTTGTTGTTGTTGACGTTGTTGTTATTCTTGTTTATTTGATGTTTTTGTTGTTGTTGACATAGTTGTTGTTGTTGTTGTTTATTTAACGTTGTTGTTGTTGTTGAGGTTGACGTTGTTGTTGTTGTTTATTTGACGTTGTTGTCGTTGACGTTGTATTTGTTGTTATTTATTTGACGTTGTTGTTATTGTTGACGTTGCTGTTGTTGTTGTTTATTTGACGTTGTTGTTGTTGTTGTTTATTTGACGTTGTTGTTGTTGTTGTTATTTACTTGACGTTGTTGTTGTTGTTGTTTATTTGACGTTGTTGTTGTTGTTGACATAGTTGTTGTCTTTGTTTATTTGACGTTGTTGTTGTTGTTGTTGTTGTTTATTTGACATTGTTGTTGTTGACGATGTTGTTGTTGTTGTTTATTTGACATTGTAGTTGTTGTTGTTTATTTGACGTTGTTGTTGTTGTTGTTGTTTACTTGACGTTGTTGTTGTTGTTGTTTATTTGACGTTGTTGTTGTTGTTGTTGACATAGTTGTTGTTGTTGTTTATTTGACGTTATTGTTGTTGTTGTTGTTGTTTATTTGACATTGTTGTTGTTGTTGACGGTGTTATTGTCGTTCTTGTTTATTTGACATTGTTGTTGTTGTTGTTGACGTTGTTGCTGTTGTTTATTTGACGTTGTTGTTAATGTTGTTGTTGTTGTTTATTTGACGTTGTTGTTGTTTATTTGGCGTTGTTGTTGTTTATTTGACGTTGTTGTTGTTGACGTTGTTGTTGTTATTGTTTATTTGACGTTGTTGTTGTTTATTTGACGTAGTTATTGTTGTTGACGTTGTTGTTGTTGTTGTTTATTTGACGTTTTTGTTGTTGTTGATGTTTTTGTTGTTTTTGTTGTTGTTTATTTGACGTTGTTGTTGTTGTTTAATTGACGTTGTTGTTGTTGTTGTTGTTTATTTGACGTTGTTGTTGTTGTTATTGGTTTTGTTGTTTATTTGACGTTGTTGTTGTTGTTTATTTGACGTTGTTGTTGTTGTTTATTTGACGTTGTTGTTGTTGTTGACGTTGTTGTTGTTGTTTATTTGACATTTTTGTTGTTGTTGATGTTGTTGTTGTTGTTGTTTATTTGACGTTGTTGTTGTTGTTTATTTGACGTTGTTGTTGTTGTTATTGGTTTTGTTGTTTATTTGACGTTGTTGTTGTTGTTTATTTGGCGTTGTTGTTGTTGTTGTTGACGTTGTTGTTGTTGTTGTTGTTTATTTGACGTTGTTGTTGTTGTTGACTATTTGACGTTGTTGTTGTTGTTTATTTGACGTTGTTGTTGTTGTTTATTTGACGTTGTTGTTGTTGTTGTTGTTTATTTGACGTTGCTGTTGTTGTTGTTGTTTATTTGACATTGTTGTTGTTGACGGTGTTGTTGTTGTTTATTTGACGTTGTTGTTGTTGTTTATTTGACGTTGTTGTTGTTATTGTTTGTTTGACGTTGTTGTTGTTGTTGACATAGTTGTTGTTGTTGTTGTTGTTGTTTATTTGACGTTGTTGTTGTTATTGACGTTGTTGTTGTTGTTGTTGTTTATTTGACGTTGTTGTTGACATAGTTGTTGTTGTTGTTGTTGTTTATTTGACGTTGTTGTTGTTGTTGTTGTTGTTGTTGTTGTTTATTTGACGTTGTTGTTGTTGTTATTTATTTGACATTGTTGTTGTTGTTGACGTTGTTGTTGTTGTTGTTTATTTGACATCGTTGTTTTTGTTGACGTTGTTGTTGTTGTTTATTTGACTGTGTTGTTGTTGTTGTTGTTTATTTGACGTTGTTGTTGTTGTTGTTGACTTAGTTGTTGTTGTTGTTGTTTATTTGACGTTGTTGTTGTTGTTGACGTTGTTGTTTATTTGTCGTTGTTGTTGTTGTTTATTTGTCGTTGTTGTTGTTGTTGACGTTGTTGTTGTTGTTGTTTATTTGACGTTGTTGTTGTTATTTATTTAACATTGTTGTTGTTGTTTACGTTGTTGTTGTTGTTGTTGTTGTTGTTGTTTATTTGACATTGTTGTTGTTGTTGACGTTGTTGTTGTTGTTGTTGTTGTTTCTTTGGCGTTGTTTTAGTATTGTTGTTTATTTGACATTGTTGTTGATATTTATTTGACGTTGTTGTGGGTGACATTGTTGTTGTTGTTGTTTATTTGACGTAGTTGTTGTTGTTGACGTTGTTGTTGTTGTTGTTGTTTATTTGACGTTTTTGTTGTTGTTGATGTTGTTGTTGTTGTTGTATATTTGACGTTGTTGTAGTTGTTATTGTTTTTGTTGTTTATTTGACATTGTTGTTGTTGTTGTTGTTTATTTGACGTTGTTGTTGTTGTTTATTTGACGTTGTTGTTGTTGACGGTGTTGTTGTTGTTGTTTATTTGACGTTGTTGTTGTTGTTATTGTTGTTGTTGTTGTTTATTTGACGTTTTTGTTGTTGTTGATGTTTTTTTTGTTGTTGTTTATTTGACGTTGTTGTTGTTGTTGTTTATTTGACATTGTTGTTGTTGACGGTGTTGTTGTTATTTATTTGACGTTGTTGTTGTTTATTTGACGTTGTTGTTGTTGACGTTGTTGTTGTTGTTGTTTATTAGACATTATTGTTATTGTTGACATAGTTGTTGTTGTTGTTTATTTGACGTTTTTGTTGTTGTTGATGTTGTTGTTGTTTTCGTTGTTGTTTATTTGACGTTGTTGTAGTTGTTTAATTGCCGTTGTTGTTGTTGTTGTTTATTTGACGTTGTTGTCGTTATTGTTGTTATAGTTGTTGATGTTGTTTATTTGACGTTGTTGTTGTTATTTATTTGACGCTGTTGTTGTTGTTTATTTGACGTTGTTGTTGTTGACGTTGTTATTGTTGTTTATTTGACATTGTTGTTGTTTTTATTGTTTATTTGACGTTGTTGTTGTTGTTGTTGTTGTTTATTTGGCGTTGTTGTTGTTGTTGTTGACGTTGTTGTTGTTGTTGTTTATTGGACGTTGTTGTTGTTGTTGACGTTGTATTTGTTGTTGTTTATTTGACGTTGTTGTTGTTGTTGTTTATTTGACGTTGTTGTTGTTGTTTATTTGACATTGTTGTTGTTGACGGTGTTGTTGTTGTTGTTTATTTGACGTTGTGGTTGTTGTTGTTTATTTGACGTTGTTGTTGTTGACGTTGTTGTTGTTGTTGTTTATTTGACGTTGTTGTTGTTGTTGACATAGTTGTTGTTGTGGTTGTTTATTTGACGTTGTTGTTGTTGTTGTTGACGTTGTTGTTGTTGTTGTTTATTTGACATTATTGTTGTTGTTGTTGTTGACATAGTTGTTGTTGTTGTTGTTTATTTGTCGTTGTTGTTATTGTTTATTTGACATTGTTGTTGTTGTTGATGGTGTTGGTGTTGTTGTTGTTTATTTGACGTTGTTGTTGTTGTTGTTGTTTATTTGACGTTGTTGTTGTTGTTGTTTATTTGACGTTGTTGTTGTTGTTGTTGTTGTTGTTGTTTATTTGACGTTGTTGTTGTTGTTGACGTTGTTGTTATTCTTGTTTATTTGACGTTTTTGTTGTTGTTGACATAGTTGTTGTTGTTGTTGTTTATTTGACGTTGTTGTTGTTGTTGTTGTTGAGGTTGTTGTTGTTGTTGTTGTTGTTTATTTGACGTTGTTGTTATTGTTTATTTGACGTTGTTGTTGTTGTTGTTGTTGACGTTGTTGTTGTTGTTTATTTGACGTTGTTGTTATTGTTGACGTTGATGTTGTTGTTGTTTATTTGACGTTGTTGTTGATGTTGTTTGTTTGACGTTGTTGTTGTTGTTGACGTTGTTGTTGTTTCCTTGAGGTCGTTGTTGTTGTTTATTTGACGTTGTTGTTGTTGTTGTTGTTGTTGACATTGTTGTTGTTGTTGTTTATTTAACGTTGTTGTTGTTGTTGTTTATTTAACATTGTTGTTGTTGTTGACGGTGTTGTTGTTGTTGTTGTTTATTTGACATTGTTGTTGTAGTTGTTTATTTGACGTTGTTGTTGTTGTTGTTGTTGTTGTTGTTGTTTACTTGATGTTGTTGTTGTTGTTGTTTATTTGACGCTGTTGTTGTTGTTGACATAGTTGTTGTTGTTGTTTATTTGACGTTGTTGTTGTTGTTGTTTATTTGACATTGTTGTTGCTAATGGTGTTGTTGTCGTTGTTGTTTATTTGACATTGCTGTTGTTGTTGTTGACGTTGTTGTTGTTGTTTATTTGACGTTGTTGTTTATTTGACGTTGTTGTTGTTGTTTATTTGACGTTGTTGTTTTTGACGTTGTTGTTGTTATTGTTTATTTGACGTTGTTGTTGTTGTTTATTTGACGTAGTTGTTGTTGTTGACGTTCTTGTTGTTGTTGTTGTTGTTTATTTGACGTTTTTGTTGTTGTTGATGTTGTTGTTTTTGTTGTTGTTTATTTAACGTTGATGTTGGTTTCTAATTGACGTTGTTGTTGTTGTTGTTTATTTGACGTTGTTGTTGTTGTTTTTATTGTTGTTGTTGTTTATTTGACATTGTTGTTGTTGTTGTTTATTTGACGTTGTTGTTGTTGTTGTTTATTTGACGTTGTTGTTATTGTTGACGTTGTTGTTGTTGTTGTTGTTTATTTGACGTTGTTGTTGTTGTTGTTTATTTTACATTGTTGTTGTTGTTTATTTGACGTTGTTGTTGTTGACGGTGTTGTTGTTGTTGTTGTTTATTTGACATTGTTGTTGTTTATTTGACGTTGTTGTTGTTGTTATTGTTGTTGTTGTTGTTTATTTGACGTTTTTGTTGTTGATGATGTTTTTGTTGTTGTTGTTTATTTGACGTTGTTGTTGTTGTTGTTGACTTAGTTGTTGTTGTTGTTTATTTGACGTTGTTATTGTTGTTGACGTTGTTGTTTATTTGACGTTGTTGTTGTTGTTGTTTATTTGACGTTTTTGTTGTTGACGTTGTTGTTGTTGTTTATTTGACGTTGTTGTTGTTGATGTTGTTGCTATTGTTTATTTGACGTTATTGTTGTTTATTTGACGTAGTTGTTGTTGTTGACGTTGTTGTTTATTTGACGTTGTTGCTATTTATTTGACGTTGTTATTGTTGTTGTTGACGTTGTTGTTGTTGTTGTTGTTGTTTATTTAACGTTGTTGTTGTTATTTATTTGACATTGTTGTTGTTGTTGTTGACGGTGTTGTTGTTGTTGTTGTTTATTTGACGTTGTTGTTGTTGTTGTTTATTTGACGGTGTTATTGTTGTTGTTGTTGTTTATTTGACGTTGTTGTTGTTGTTGTTGTTTAATTGACGTTGTTGTTGTTGTTGACGTTGCTGTTATTCTTGTTTATTTGATGTTTTTGTTGTTGTTGACATAGTTGTTGTTGTTGTTGTTGTTTATTTAACGTTGTTGTTGTTGTTGAGGTTAACGTTGTTGTTGTTGTTTATTTGACGTTGTTGTTGTTGACATTGTATTTGTTGTTGTTTATTTGACGTTGTTGTTATTGTTGACGTTGTTGTTGTTGTTGTTTATTTGACATTGTAGTTGTTGTTGTTTATTTGACGTTGTTGTTGTTGTTGTTGTTTACTTGACGTTGTTGTTGTTGTTTTTTATTTGACGTTGTTGTTGTTGTTGTTGTTGACATAGTTGTTATTGTTGTTTATTTGACGTTATTGTTGTTGTTGTTGTTGTTTATTTGACATTGTTGTTGTTGTTGACGGTGTTATTGTCGTTCTTGTTTATTTGACATTGTTGTTGTTGTTGTTGACGTTGTTGTTGTTGTTTATTTGACGTTGTTGTTAATGTTGTTGTTGTTGTTTATTTGACGTTGTTGTTTATTTGTCGTTGTTGTTGTTTATTTGACGTTGTTGTTGTTGACGTTGTTGTTGTTATTGTTTATTTGACGTTGTTGTTGTTGTTTATTTGACGTAGTTATTGTTGTTGACGTTGTTGTTGTTGTTTATTTGACGTTTTTGTTGTTGTTGATGTTTTTGTTGTTTTTGTTGTTGTTTATTTGACGTTGTTGTTGTTGTTTAATTGACGTTGTTGTTGTTGTTGTTGTTGTTTATTTGACGTTGTTGTTGTTGTTATTGGTTTTGTTGTTTATTTGACGTTGTTGTTGTTGTTTATTTGACGTTGTTGTTGTTGTTTATTTGACGTTGTTGTTGTTGTTGTTTATTTGACGTTGTTGTTGTTGTTGACGTTGTTGTTGTTGTTTATTTGACATTTTTGTTGTTGTTGATGTTGTTGTTGTTGTTGTTGTTTATTTGACGTTGTTGTTGTTGTTTATTTGACGTTGTTGTTGTTGTTATTGGTTTTGTTGTTTATTTGACGTTGTTGTTGTTGTTTATTTGGCGTTGTTGTTGTTGTTGTTGACGTTGTTGTTGTTGTTGTTGTTGTTTATTTGACGTTGTTGCTTATTTGACGTTGTTGTTGTTGTTGACTATTTGACGTTGTTGTTGTTGTTGTTTATTTGACGTGGTTGTTGTTGTTTATTTGACGTTGTTGTTGTTGTTGTTGTTTATTTGACGTTGTTGTTGTTGTTGTTGTTTATTTGACATTGTTGTTGTTGACGGTGTTGTTGTTGTTTATTTGACGTTGTTGTTGTTGTTTATTTGACGTTGTTGTTGTTGTTGTTGTTTGTTTGACGTTGTTGTTGTTGTTGTTGTTTATTTGACGTTGTTGTTGTTATTGACGTTGTTGTTGTTGTTGTTGTTTATTTGACGTTGTTGTTGACATAGTTGTTGTTGTTGTTGTTGTTTATTTGACGTTGTTGTTGTTGTTGTTGTTGTTTATTTGACGTTGTTGTTGTTGTTGTTTATTTGACATTGTTGTTGTTGTTGACGTTGTTGTTGTTGTTGTTGTTTATTTGACATTGTTGTTGTTGTTGACGTTGTTGTTGTTGTTTATTTGACTGTGTTGTTGTTGTTGTTGTTGTTTATTTGACGTTGTTGTTGTTGTTGTTGACTTAGTTGTTGTTGTTGTTGTTTATTTGACGTTGTTGTTGTTGTTGTTGACGTTGTTGTTTATTTGTCGTTGTTGTTGTTGTTTATTTGACATTGTTGTTGTTGTTGACGTTGTTGTTGTTGTTTATTTGACGTTGTTGTTGTTATTTATTTAACATTGTTGTTGTTGTTTACGTTGTTGTTGTTGTTGTTGTTTATTTGACATTGTTGTTGTTGTTGTTGACGTTGTTGTTGTTGTTGTTTCTTTGACGTTGTTTTAGTATTGTTGTTTATTTGACATTGTTGTTGATATTTATTTGACGTTGTTGTGGGTGACATTGTTGTTGTTGTTGTTTATTTGACGTTGTTGTTGTTGTTTATTTGACTTAGTTGTTGTTGTTGACGTTGTTGTTGTTGTTTATTTGACGTTTTTGTTGTTGTTGATGTTGTTGTTGTTGTATATTTGACGTTGTTGTAGTTGTTATTGTTGTTGTTGTTTATTTGACATTGTTGTTGTTGTTGTTGTTTATTTGACGTTGTTATTGTTGTTTTTTATTTTACATTGTTGTTGTTGTTTATTTGACGTTGTTGTTGTTGACGGTGTTGTTGTTGTTGTTGTTTATTTGACGTTGTTGTTGTTTATTTGACGTTATTGTTGTTGTTATTGTTCTTTATTTGACGTTGTTATTGTTTATTTGACGTTGTTGTTGTTGTTTATTTAACGTTGTTGTTGTTGACGTTGTTGTTGTTGTTATTGTTTATTTGACGTTGTTGTTGTTGTTGTTTATTTGACGTTGTTGTTGTTGTTGACGTTGTTGTTGTTGTTGTTTATTTGACGTTTTTGTTGTTGTTGATGTTTTTGTTGTTGTTGTTTATTTGAGGTTGTTGTTGTTGTTGTTTATTTGACGTTGTTGTTGTTGACGGTGTTGTTGTTATTTATTTGACGTTGTTGTTGTTGTTGTTGTTTATTTCACGTTGTTGTAGTTGACGTTGTTGTTGTTGTTGTTTATTAGACGTTATTGTTATTGTTGACATAGTTGTTGTTGTTGTTGTTTATTTGACGTTTTTGTTGTTGATGTTGTTGTTGTTTTCGTTGTTGTTTATTTGACGTTGTTGTAGTTGTTTAATTGACGTTGTTGTTGTTGTTGTTTATTTGACGTTGTTGTCGTTATTGTTGTTATTGTTGTTGTTGTTGTTTATTTGACGTTGTTGTTGTTGTTGACGTTGTTGTTGTTGTTTATTTGACATTGTTGTTGTTGTTATTGTTTATTTGACGTTGTTGTTGTTGTTGTTTATTTGGCGTTGTTGTTGTTGTTGTTGACGTTGTTGTTGTTGTTTATTTGACGTTGTTGTTGTTGTTGACGTTGTTTTTGTTGTTGTTTATTTGACGTTGTTGTTGTTGTTGTTTATTTGACGTTGTTGTTGTTGTTTATTTGACGTTGTTGTTGTTGTTGTTTATTTGACATTGTTGTTGTTGACGGTGTTGTTGTTGTTTATTTGACGTTGTTGTTGTTGACGTTGTTGTTGTTGTTGTTGTTTATTTGACGTTGTTGTTGTTGTTGACATAGTTGTTGTTGTTGTTGTTGACGTTGTTGTTGTTGTTTATTTGACATTGTTGTTGTTGTTGACATAGTTGTTGTTGTTGTTGTTTATTTGACGTTGTTGTTGTTGTTGACGTTGTTGTTGTTGTTGTTGTTGTTTATTTGACGTTGTTGTTGTTGTTTATTTGACATTGTTGTTGTTGTTGACGTTTTTGTTGTTGTTGTCTATATGACATTGTTGTTGTTGTTGTTTATTTGACTTTGTTGTTATTGTTGTTTATTTGACATTGTTGTTGTTGTTGTTGACTTAGTTGTTGTTGTTGTTTATTTGACGTTGTTGTTGTTGTTGACGTTGTTGTTGTTGTTTATTTGACGTTGTTGTTGTTGTTGTTTATTTGACGTTTTTGTTGTTGACGTTGTTGTTGTTGTTTATTTGACGTTGTTGTTTATTTGACATTGTTGTTATTGTTGTTGACGTTGTTGTTGTTGTTGTTGTTGTTTCTTTGACGTTTTTGTTGTTGTTGACGTTGTTGTTGTTGTTGTTATTGTTGTTGATGTTGTTGTTGTTGTTTATTTGACGTTTTTGTTGTTGTTGATGTTGTTGTTGTTGTTTATTTGACGTTGTTGTTGTTTATTTGACGGTGTTGTTGTTGTTGTTGTTTATTTGACGTTGTTGTTGTTGTTGTTGACGTTGTTGTTGTTGTTGTTTATTTGACGTTGTTGTTGTTGTTTATTTGACGTTGTTGTTGTTGTTGACGTTGTTGTTGTTGTTTATTTGACGTTGTTGTTGTTATTTATTTAACATTGTTGTTGTTGTTTACGTTGTTGTTGTTGTTGTTGTTGTTTATTTGACATTGTTGTTATTGTTGTTGACGTTGTTGTTGTTGTTGTTGTTTCTTTGACGTTGTTTTAGTATTGTTGTTTATTTGACATTGTTGTTGTTATTAATTTGACGTTGTTGTGGGTGACATTGTTGTTGTTGTTGTTTATTTGACGTTGTTGTTGTTTATTTGACGTAGTTGTTGTTGTTGACGTTGTTGTTGTTGTTGTTGTTTATTTGACGTTTTTGTTGTTGTTGATGTTGTTGTTGTTGTTGTTGTATATTCTCCGTTGTTGTCATTGTTATTGTTGTTGTTGTTTATTTGACATTGTTGTTGTTGTTGTTTATTTGACGTTGTTGTTATTTATTTTACATTGTTGTTGTTGTTTATTTGACGTTGTTGTTGTTGACGGTGTTGTTGTTGTTTATTTGACATTGTTGTTGTTGTTGTTGACGTTGTTGTTGTTTATTTGACGTTGTTGTTGTTGTTATTGTTCTTTATTTGACGTTGTTATTGTTTATTTGACGTTGTTGTTGTTGTTTATTTAACGTTGTTATTGTTGACGTTGTTGTTGTTGTTATTGTTTATTTGACGTTGTTGTTGTTGTTTATTTGACGTTGTTGTTGTTGTTGACGTTGTTGTTGTTGTTTATTTGATGTTTTTGTTGTTGTTGATGTTTTTGTTGTTGTTGTTTATTTGACGTTGTTGTTGTTGTTGTTTATTTGACGTTGTTGTTGTTGACGGTGTTGTTGTTATTTATTTGACGTTGTTGTTGTTGTTTATTTGACGTTTTTGTTGTTGTTGTTGATGTTGTTGTTGTTGTTTTCGTTGTTGTTTATTTGACGTTGTTGTAGTTGTTAAATTGACGTTGTTGTTGTTGTGTTTTATTTGACGTTGTTGTCGTTATTGTTGTTATTGTTGTTGTTGTTGTTTATTTGACGTTGTTGTTGTTGTTTATTTGACATTGTTGTTGTTGTTTATTTGACGTTGTTGTTGTTGTTGACGTTGTTGTTATTTATTTGACATTGTTGTTGTTGTTATTGTTTATTTGACGTTGTTGTTGTTGTTGTTTATTTGGCGTTGTTGTTGTTGTTGCTGTTGTTTATTTGACGTTGTTGTTGATGTTGTTTTTGTTGTTGTTTATTTGACTTTGTTGTTGTTTATGTTTATTTGACGTTGTTGTCGTTGTTTATTTGACGTTGTTGTTGTTGTTGTTTATTTGACATTGTTGTTGTTGACGGTGTTGTTTTTGTTGTTTATTTGACGTTGTGTTTGTTGTTGTTTATTTGACCTTGTTGTTGTTGACGTTGTTGTTGTTGTTTATTTGACGTTGTTGTTGTTGTTGACATAGTTGTTGTCGTTGTTGTTGATGTTGTTGTTGTTGTTGTTGTTGTTTATTTGATGTTGTTGTTGTTGTTGACATAATTGTTGTTGTTGTTGTTTATTTGACGTTGTTGTTGTTGTTGACGTTGTTGTTGTTGTTTATTTGACGTTGTTGTTGTTGTTGTTGTTTATTTGACATTGTTGTTGTTGTTGACGTTTTTGTTGTTGTTGTTTATTTGACATTGTTGTTGTTGTTGTTGTTTATTTGACTTTGTTGTTGTTGTTGTTTATTTGACGTTGTTGTTGTTTATTTGACGGTGTTGTTGTTGTTGTTGTTTATTTGACGTTGTTGTTGTTGTTGACGTTGTTGTTGTTGTTGTTTATTTGACGTTGTTGTTGTTGTTTATTTGACGTTGTTGTTGTTGACGTTGTTGTTGTTGTTTATTTGACGTTGTTGTTGTTATTTATTTAACATTGTTGTTGTTGTTTACGTTGTTGTTGTTGTTGTTTATTTGACATTGTTGTTATTGTTGTTGACGTTGTTGTTGTTGTTGTTTCTTTGACGTTGTTTTAGTATTGTTGTTTATTTGACATTGTTGTTGTTATTAATTTGACGTTGTTGTGGGTGACATTGTTGTTGTTGTTGTTTATTTGACATTGTTGTTGTTGTTGTTGTTGACATAGTTGTTGTTGTTGTTGTTTATTTGACGTTGTTGTTGTTGTTGTTGACGTTGTTGTTGTTGTTTATTTTACATTGTTGTTGTTATTGACATAGTTGTTGTTGTTGTTGTTGTTTATTTGACGTTGTTGTTGTTGTTGACGTTGTTGTTGTTGTTGTTGTTGTTTATTTGACGTTGTTGTTGTTGTTTATTTGACATTGTTATTGTTGTTGACGTTTTTGTTGTTGTTGTCTATTTGACATTGTTGTTGTTGTTGTTTATTTGACTTTGTTGTTATTGTTGTTTATTTGACGTTGTTGTTGTTGTTGTTGACTTAGTTGTTGTTGTTGTTTATTTGACGTTGTTGTTGTTGTTGACGTTGTTGTTTATTTGACGTTGTTGTTGTTGTTGTTTATTTGACGTTTTTGTTGTTGACGTTGTTGTTGTTGTTTATTTGACGTTGTTGTTGTTGATGTTGTTGTTATTGTTTATTTGACGTTATTGTTGTTTATTTGACGTAGTTGTTGTTGTTGACGTTGTTGTTGTTGTTGTTGTTTATTTGACGTTTTTATTGTTGTTGATGTTGTTGTTGTTTATTTGACGTTTTTGTTGTTGTTGATGTTGTTGTTGTTGTTTATTTGACGTTGTTGTTGTTTATTTGACGGTGTTGTTGTTGTTGTTGTTGTTGTTTATTTGACGTTGTTGTTGTTGTTGTTGACGTTGTTGTTGTTGTTGTTTATTTGACGTTGTTGTTGTTGTTTATTTGACGTTGTTGTTGTTGTTGACGTTGTTGTTGTTGTTTATTTGACGTTGTTGTTGTTATTTATTTAACATTGTTGTTGTTGTTTACGTTGTTGTTGTTGTTGTTGTTGTTTATTTGACATTGTTGTTATTGTTGTTGACGTTGTTGTTGTTGTTGTTGTTGTTTCTTTGACGTTTTTGTTGTTGTTGACGTTGTTGTTGTTGTTGTTATTGTTGTTGATGTTGTTGTTGTTGTTTATTTGACGTTTTTGTTGTTGTTGATGTTGTTGTTGTTGTTTATTTGACGTTGTTGTTGTTTATTTGACGGTGTTGTTGTTGTTGTTGTTTATTTGACGTTGTTGTTGTTGTTGTTGACGTTGTTGTTGTTGTTGTTTATTTGACGTTGTTGTTGTTGTTTATTTGACGTTGTTGTTGTTGTTGACGTTGTTGTTGTTGTTTATTTGACGTTGTTGTTGTTATTTATTTAACATTGTTGTTGTTGTTTACGTTGTTGTTGTTGTTGTTGTTGTTTATTTGACATTGTTGTTATTGTTGTTGACGTTGTTGTTGTTGTTGTTGTTGTTGTTTCTTTGACGTTGTTTTAGTATTGTTGTTTATTTGACATTGTTGTTGTTATTAATTTGACGTTGTTGTGGGTGACATTGTTGTTGTTGTTGTTTATTTGACGTTGTTGTTATTTATTTGACGTAGTTGTTGTTGTTGACGTTGTTGTTGTTGTTGTTGTTTATTTGACGTTTTTGTTGTTGTTGATGTTGTTGTTGTTGTTGTATATTTGACGTTGTTGTCATTGTTATTGTTGTTGTTGTTTATTTGACATTGTTGTTGTTGTTGTTGTTTATTTGACGTTGTTGTTGTTGTTTATTTTACATTGTTGTTGTTGTTTATTTGACGTTGTTGTTGTTGACGGTGTTGTTATTGTTGTTGTTTATTTGACATTGTTGTTGTTGTTGACGTTGTTGTTGTTTATTTGACGTTGTTGTTGTTGTTATTGTTCTTTATTTGACGTTGTTATTGTTTATTTGACGTTATTGTTGTTGTTTATTTAACGTTGTTGTTGTTGACGTTGTTGTTGTTGTTATTGTTTATTTGACGTTGTTGTTGTTGTTTATTTGACATAGTTGTTGTTGTTGACGTTGTTGTTGTTGTTTATTTGATGTTTTTGTTGTTGTTGATGTTTTTGTTGTTGTTGTTTATTTGACGTTGTTGTTGTTGTTTATTTGACGTTGTTGTTGTTGACGGTGTTGTTGTTATTTATTTGACGTTGTTGTTGTTGTTGTTTATTTGACGTTGTTGTTGTTGACGTTGTTGTTGTTATTATTTATTAGACGTTGTTGTTGTTGTTGACATAGTTGTTGTTGTTGTTGTTTATTTGACGTTTTTGTTGTTGTTGATGTTGTTGTTGTTTTCGTTGTTGTTTATTTGACGTTGTTGTAGTTGTTTAATTGACGTTGTTGTTGTTGTATTTTATTTGATGTTGTTGTCGTTATTGTTGTTATTGTTGTTGTTGTTGTTTATTTGACGTTGTTGTTGTTGTTTATTTGACATTGTTGTTGTTGTTTATTTGACGTTGTTGTTGTTATTGACGTTGTTGTTGTTATTTATTTGACATTGTTGTTGTTGTTATTGTTTATTTGACGTTGTTGTTGTTGTTGTTTATTTGGCGTTCTTGTTGTTGTTGTTGACGTTGTTGTTGTTGTTGTTTATTTGACGTTGTTGTTGATGTTGTTTTTGTTGTTGTTTATTTGACGTTGTTGTTGTTTATGTTTATTTGACGTTGTTGTTGTTGTTTATTTGACGTTGTTGTTGTTGTTGTTTATTTGACATTGTTGTCGTTGACGGTGTTGTTTTTGTTGTTTATTTGACGTTGTGGTTGTTGTTGTTTATTTGACGTTGTTGTTGTTGACGTTGTTGTTGTTGTTGTTTATTTGACGTTGTTGTTGTTGTTGACATAGTTGTTGTCGTTGTTGTTGACGTTGTTGTTGTTGTTGTTTATTTGATGTTGTTGTTGTTGTTGACATAATTGTTGTTGTTGTTGTTTATTTGACGTTGTTGTTGTTGTTGACGTTGTTGTTGTTGTTTATTTGACGTTGTTGTTGTTGTTGTTTATTTGACATTGTTGTTGTTGTTGACGTTTTTGTTGTTGTTGTTTATTTGACATTGTTGTTGTTGTTGTTGTTGTTTATTTGACTTTGTTGTTGTTGTTGTTTATTTGACATTGTTGTTGTTTATTTGACGGTGTTGTTGTTGTTGTTGTTGTTTATTTGACGTTGTTGTTGTTGTTGACGTTGTTGTTGTTGTTGTTTATTTGACGTTGTTGTTGTTGTTTATTTGACGTTGTTGTTGTTGTTGACGTTGTTGTTGTTGTTTATTTGACGTTGTTGTTGTTATTTATTTAACATTGTTGTTGTTGTTTACGTTGTTGTTGTTGTTGTTGTTGTTTATTTGACATTGTTGTTATCGTTGTTGACGTTGTTGTTGTTGTTTCTTTGACGTTGTTTTAGTATTGTTGTTTATTTGACATTGTTGTTGTTATTAATTTGACGTTGTTGTGGGTGACATTGTTGTTGTTGTTGTTTATTTGACGTTGTTGTTGTTGTTGTTTATTTGACGTAGTTGTTGTTGTTGACGTTGTTGTTGTTGTTGTTTATTTGACGTTTTTGTTGTTGTTGATGTTGTTGTTGTTGTTGTATATTTGACGTTGTTGTCATTGTTATTGTTGTTGTTGTTTATTTGACATTGTTGTTGTTGTTGTTGTTTATTTGACGTTGTTGTTGTTGTTTATTTTACATTGTTGTTGTTGTTTATTTGACGTTGTTGTTGTTGACGGTGTTGTTGTTGTTGTTGTTTATTTGACATTGTTGTTGTTGTTGACGTTGTTGTTGTTTATTTGACGTTGTTGTTGTTGTTATTGTTCTTTATTTGACGTTGTTATTGTTTATTTGACGTTGTTGTTGTTGTTTATTTAACGTTGTTGTTGTTGACGTTGTTGTTGTTGTTATTGTTTATTTGACGTTGTTGTTGTTGTTTATTTGACGTAGTTGTTGTTGTTGACGTTGTTGTTGTTGTTTATTTGACGTTTTTGTTGTTGTTGATGTTTTTGTTGTTGTTGTTTATTTGACGTTGTTGTTGTTGTTTATTTGACGTTGTTGTTGTTGACGGTGTTGTTGTTATTTATTTGACGTTGTTGTTGTTGTTGTTTATTTGACGTTGTTGTTGTTGACGTTGTTGTTGTTATTGTTTATTAGACGTTGTTGTTGTTGACATAGTTGTTGTTGTTGTTGTTGTTGTTGTTTATTTGACGTTTTTGTTGTTGTTGATGTTGTTGTTGTTTTCGTTGTTCTTTATTTGACGTTGTTGTAGTTGTTTAATTGACGTTGTTGTTGTTGTTGTGTTTTATTTGACGTTATTGTCGTTATTGTTGT
This sequence comes from Vicia faba, assembly GCA_948472305.1. Lineage (NCBI taxonomy): Eukaryota > Viridiplantae > Streptophyta > Magnoliopsida > Fabales > Fabaceae > Vicia > Vicia faba. The sequence continues at coordinate 465,706,918 of OX451739.1, read as the reverse complement.
TATTGTTGTTGTTGTTGTTTATTTGACGTTGTTGTTGTTGTTTATTTGACATTGTTGTTGTTGTTTATTTGACGTTGTTGTTGTTGTTGACGTTGTTGTTGTTATTTATTTGACATTGTTGTTGTTGTTATTGTCTATTTGACGTTGTTGTTGTTGTTTATTTGGCGTTGTTGTTGTTGTTGTTGACGTTGTTGTTGTTGTTGTTTATTTGACGTTGTTGTTGATGTTGTTTTTGTTGTTGTTTATTTGACGTTGTTGTTGTTTATGTTTATTTGACGTTGTTGTTGTTGTTTATTTGACGTTGTTGTTGTTGTTGTTTATTTGACATTGTTGTTGTTGACGGTGTTGTTTTTGTTGTTTATTTGACGTTGTGGTTGTTGTTGTTTATTTGACGTTGTTGTTGTTGACGTTGTTGTAGTTGTTGTTTATTTGACGTTGTTGTTGTTGTTGACATAGTTGTTGTCGTTGTTGTTGACGTTGTTGTTGTTGTTGTTGTTGTTTATTTGATGTTGTTGTTGTTGTTGACATAGTTGTTGTTGTTGTTGTTTATTTGACGTTGTTGTTGTTCTTGACGTTGTTGTTGTTGTTTATTTGACATTGTTTTTGTTGTTGTTTATTTGACATTGTTGTTGTTGTTGACGTTTTTGTTGTTGTTGTTTATTTGACATTGTTGTTGTTGTTGTTTATTTGACTTTGTTGTTGTTGTTTATTTGACGTTGTTGTTGTTGTTTATTTGACGTAGTTGTCGTTGTTGTTTATTTGACGTTGTTGTTGTTGTTGACGTTGTTGTTTATTTGACGTTGTTGTTGTTGTTTATTTGACGTTTTTGTTGTTGACGTTGTTGTTGTTCTTTATTTGACGTTGTTGTTGTTGACGTTGTTGTTGTTGTTATTGTTTATTTGACGTTATTGTTGTTTATTTGACTTAGTTGTTGTTGTTGACGTTGTTGTTGTTGTTGTTTATTTGATGTTTTTGTTGTTGTTGATGTTGTTGTTGTTGTTTATTTGACGTTTTTGTTGTTGTTGATGTTGTTGTTGTTGTTTATTTGACGTTGTTGTTGTTTATTTGATGGTGTTGTTGTTGTTGTTATTGTTGTTGTTTATTTGACGTTGTTGTTGTTGTTGTTTATTTGACGTTGTTGTTGTTGTTGACGTTGTTGTTGTTGTTGTTTATTTGATGTTGTTTTTGTTTACATGGTTGTTGTGTTTTATTTCACATTTTTGTTGTTGTTGACGTTGTTGTTTATTTGACGTTGTTGCTATTTATTTGACGTTGTTATTGTTGTTGTTGACGTTGTTGTTGTTGTTGTTTATTTAACGTTGTTGTTGTTGTTTATTTGACATTGTTGTTGTTGTTGTTGTTGACGGTGTTGTTGTTGTTGTTGTTGTTGTTTATTTGACGTTGTTGTTGTTGTTGTTTATTTGACGGTGTTATTGTTGTTGTTGTTTATTTGACGTTGTTGTTGTTGTTGTTGTTTAATTGACGTTGTTGTTGTTGTTGACGTTGTTGTTATTCTTGTTTATTTGATGTTTTTGTTGTTGTTGACATAGTTGTTGTTGTTGTTGTTTATTTAACGTTGTTGTTGTTGTTGAGGTTGACGTTGTTGTTGTTGTTTATTTGACGTTGTTGTCGTTGACGTTGTATTTGTTGTTATTTATTTGACGTTGTTGTTATTGTTGACGTTGCTGTTGTTGTTGTTTATTTGACGTTGTTGTTGTTGTTGTTTATTTGACGTTGTTGTTGTTGTTGTTATTTACTTGACGTTGTTGTTGTTGTTGTTTATTTGACGTTGTTGTTGTTGTTGACATAGTTGTTGTCTTTGTTTATTTGACGTTGTTGTTGTTGTTGTTGTTGTTGTTTATTTGACATTGTTGTTGTTGACGATGTTGTTGTTGTTGTTTATTTGACATTGTAGTTGTTGTTGTTTATTTGACGTTGTTGTTGTTGTTGTTGTTTACTTGACGTTGTTGTTGTTGTTGTTTATTTGACGTTGTTGTTGTTGTTGTTGACATAGTTGTTGTTGTTGTTTATTTGACGTTATTGTTGTTGTTGTTGTTGTTTATTTGACATTGTTGTTGTTGTTGACGGTGTTATTGTCGTTCTTGTTTATTTGACATTGTTGTTGTTGTTGTTGTTGACGTTGTTGCTGTTGTTTATTTGACGTTGTTGTTAATGTTGTTGTTGTTGTTTATTTGACGTTGTTGTTGTTTATTTGGCGTTGTTGTTGTTTATTTGACGTTGTTGTTGTTGACGTTGTTGTTGTTATTGTTTATTTGACGTTGTTGTTGTTTATTTGACGTAGTTATTGTTGTTGACGTTGTTGTTGTTGTTGTTTATTTGACGTTTTTGTTGTTGTTGATGTTTTTGTTGTTTTTGTTGTTGTTTATTTGACGTTGTTGTTGTTGTTTAATTGACGTTGTTGTTGTTGTTGTTGTTGTTTATTTGACGTTGTTGTTGTTGTTATTGGTTTTGTTGTTTATTTGACGTTGTTGTTGTTGTTTATTTGACGTTGTTGTTGTTGTTGTTTATTTGACGTTGTTGTTGTTGTTGACGTTGTTGTTGTTGTTTATTTGACATTTTTGTTGTTGTTGATGTTGTTGTTGTTGTTGTTTATTTGACGTTGTTGTTGTTGTTTATTTGACGTTGTTGTTGTTGTTATTGGTTTTGTTGTTTATTTGACGTTGTTGTTGTTGTTTATTTGGCGTTGTTGTTGTTGTTGTTGACGTTGTTGTTGTTGTTGTTGTTTATTTGACGTTGTTGTTGTTGTTGACTATTTGACGTTGTTGTTGTTGTTTATTTGACGTTGTTGTTGTTGTTTATTTGACGTTGTTGTTGTTGTTGTTGTTTATTTGACGTTGCTGTTGTTGTTGTTGTTTATTTGACATTGTTGTTGTTGACGGTGTTGTTGTTGTTTATTTGACGTTGTTGTTGTTGTTTATTTGACGTTGTTGTTGTTATTGTTTGTTTGACGTTGTTGTTGTTGTTGACATAGTTGTTGTTGTTGTTGTTGTTGTTGTTTATTTGACGTTGTTGTTGTTATTGACGTTGTTGTTGTTGTTGTTGTTTATTTGACGTTGTTGTTGACATAGTTGTTGTTGTTGTTGTTGTTTATTTGACGTTGTTGTTGTTGTTGTTGTTGTTGTTGTTTATTTGACGTTGTTGTTGTTGTTATTTATTTGACATTGTTGTTGTTGTTGACGTTGTTGTTGTTGTTGTTGTTTATTTGACATCGTTGTTTTTGTTGACGTTGTTGTTGTTGTTTATTTGACTGTGTTGTTGTTGTTGTTGTTTATTTGACGTTGTTGTTGTTGTTGTTGACTTAGTTGTTGTTGTTGTTGTTTATTTGACGTTGTTGTTGTTGTTGACGTTGTTGTTTATTTGTCATTGTTGTTGTTGTTTATTTGTCGTTGTTGTTGTTGTTGTTGTTTATTTGACGTTGTTGTTGTTGTTTATTTTACATTGTTGTTGTTGTTTATTTGACGTTGTTGTTGTTGACGGTGTTGTTATTGTTGTTGTTTATTTGACATTGTTGTTGTTGTTGACGTTGTTGTTGTTTATTTGACGTTGTTGTTGTTGTTATTGTTCTTTATTTGACGTTGTTATTGTTTATTTGACGTTATTGTTGTTGTTTATTTAACGTTGTTGTTGTTGACGTTGTTGTTGTTGTTATTGTTTATTTGACGTTGTTGTTGTTGTTTATTTGACATAGTTGTTGTTGTTGACGTTGTTGTTGTTGTTTATTTGATGTTTTTGTTGTTGTTGATGTTTTTGTTGTTGTTGTTTATTTGACGTTGTTGTTGTTGTTGTTTATTTGACGTTGTTGTTGTTGACGGTGTTGTTGTTATTTATTTGACGTTGTTGTTGTTGTTGTTTATTTGACGTTGTTGTTGTTGACGTTGTTGTTGTTATTGTTTATTAGACGTTGTTGTTGTTGACGGTGTTATTGTCGTTCTTGTTTATTTGACATTGTTGTTGTTGTTGTTGACGTTGTTGCTGTTGTTTATTTGACGTTGTTGTTAATGTTGTTGTTGTTGTTTATTTGACGTTGTTGTTGTTTATTTGGCGTTGTTGTTGTTTATTTGACGTTGTTGTTGTTGACGTTGTTGTTGTTATTGTTTATTTGACGTTGTTGTTGTTTATTTGACGTAGTTATTGTTGTTGACGTTGTTGTTGTTGTTGTTTATTTGACGTTTTTGTTGTTGTTGATGTTTTTGTTGTTTTTGTTGTTGTTTATTTGACGTTGTTGTTGTTGTTTAATTGACGTTGTTGTTGTTGTTGTTGTTGTTTATTTGACGTTGTTGTTGTTGTTATTGGTTTTGTTGTTTATTTGACGTTGTTGTTGTTGTTTATTTGACGTTGTTGTTGTTGTTGTTTATTTGACGTTGTTGTTGTTGTTGACGTTGTTGTTGTTGTTTATTTGACATTTTTGTTGTTGTTGATGTTGTTGTTGTTGTTGTTTATTTGACGTTGTTGTTGTTGTTTATTTGACGTTGTTGTTGTTGTTATTGGTTTTGTTGTTTATTTGACGTTGTTGTTGTTGTTTATTTGGCGTTGTTGTTGTTGTTGTTGACGTTGTTGTTGTTGTTGTTGTTTATTTGACGTTGTTGTTGTTGTTGACTATTTGACGTTGTTGTTGTTGTTTATTTGACGTTGTTGTTGTTGTTTATTTGACGTGTTGTTGTTGTTGTTGTTTATTTGACGTTGCTGTTGTTGTTGTTGTTTATTTGACATTGTTGTTGTTGACGGTGTTGTTGTTGTTTATTTGACGTTGTTGTTGTTGTTTATTTGACGTTGTTGTTGTTATTGTTTGTTTGACGTTGTTGTTGTTGTTGACATAGTTGTTGTTGTTGTTGTTGTTGTTGTTTATTTGACGTTGTTGTTGTTATTGACGTTGTTGTTGTTGTTGTTGTTTATTTGACGTTGTTGTTGACATAGTTGTTGTTGTTGTTGTTGTTTATTTGACGTTGTTGTTGTTGTTGTTGTTGTTGTTGTTTATTTGACGTTGTTGTTGTTGTTATTTATTTGACATTGTTGTTGTTGTTGACGTTGTTGTTGTTGTTGTTGTTTATTTGACATCGTTGTTTTTGTTGACGTTGTTGTTGTTGTTTATTTGACTGTGTTGTTGTTGTTGTTGTTTATTTGACGTTGTTGTTGTTGTTGTTGACTTAGTTGTTGTTGTTGTTGTTTATTTGACGTTGTTGTTGTTGTTGACGTTGTTGTTTATTTGTCATTGTTGTTGTTGTTTATTTGTCGTTGTTGTTGTTGTTGTTGTTTATTTGACGTTGTTGTTGTTGTTTATTTTACATTGTTGTTGTTGTTTATTTGACGTTGTTGTTGTTGACGGTGTTGTTATTGTTGTTGTTTATTTGACATTGTTGTTGTTGTTGACGTTGTTGTTGTTTATTTGACGTTGTTGTTGTTGTTATTGTTCTTTATTTGACGTTGTTATTGTTTATTTGACGTTATTGTTGTTGTTTATTTAACGTTGTTGTTGTTGACGTTGTTGTTGTTGTTATTGTTTATTTGACGTTGTTGTTGTTGTTTATTTGACATAGTTGTTGTTGTTGACGTTGTTGTTGTTGTTTATTTGATGTTTTTGTTGTTGTTGATGTTTTTGTTGTTGTTGTTTATTTGACGTTGTTGTTGTTGTTGTTTATTTGACGTTGTTGTTGTTGACGGTGTTGTTGTTATTTATTTGACGTTGTTGTTGTTGTTGTTTATTTGACGTTGTTGTTGTTGACGTTGTTGTTGTTATTGTTTATTAGACGTTGTTGTTGTTGTTGACATAGTTGTTGTTGTTGTTGTTTATTTGACGTTTTTGTTGTTGTTGATGTTGTTGTTGTTTTCGTTGTTGTTTATTTGACGTTGTTGTAGTTGTTTAATTGACGTTGTTGTTGTTGTATTTTATTTGATGTTGTTGTCGTTATTGTTGTTATTGTTGTTGTTGTTGTTTATTTGACGTTGTTGTTGTTGTTTATTTGACATTGTTGTTGTTGTTTATTTGACGTTGTTGTTGTTGTTGACGTTGTTGTTGTTATTTATTTGACATTGTTGTTGTTGTTATTGTTTATTTGACGTTGTTGTTGTTGTTGTTTATTTGGCGTTCTTGTTGTTGTTGTTGACGTTGTTGTTGTTGTTGTTTATTTGACGTTGTTGTTGATGTTGTTTTTGTTGTTGTTTATTTGACGTTGTTGTTGTTTATGTTTATTTGACGTTGTTGTTGTTGTTTATTTGACGTTGTTGTTGTTGTTGTTTATTTGACATTGTTGTCGTTGACGGTGTTGTTTTTGTTGTTTATTTGACGTTGTGGTTGTTGTTGTTTATTTGACGTTGTTGTTGTTGACGTTGTTGTTGTTGTTGTTTATTTGACGTTGTTGTTGTTGTTGACATAGTTGTTGTCGTTGTTGTTGACGTTGTTGTTATTGTTGTTTATTTGATGTTGTTGTTGTTGTTGACATAATTGTTGTTGTTGTTGTTTATTTGACGTTGTTGTTGTTGTTGACGTTGTTGTTGTTGTTTATTTGACGTTGTTGTTGTTGTTGTTTATTTGACATTGTTGTTGTTGTTGACGTTTTTGTTGTTGTTGTTTATTTGACATTGTTGTTGTTGTTGTTGTTTATTTGACTTTGTTGTTGTTGTTGTTTATTTGACATTGTTGTTGTTTATTTGACGGTGTTGTTGTTGTTGTTGTTGTTGTTTATTTGACGTTGTTGTTGTTGTTGACGTTGTTGTTGTTGTTGTTTATTTGACGTTGTTGTTGTTGTTTATTTGACGTTGTTGTTGTTGTTGACGTTGTTGTTGTTGTTTATTTGACGTTGTTGTTGTTATTTATTTAACATTGTTGTTGTTGTTTACGTTGTTGTTGTTGTTGTTGTTGTTTATTTGACATTGTTGTTATCGTTGTTGACGTTGTTGTTGTTGTTTCTTTGACGTTGTTTTAGTATTGTTGTTTATTTGACATTGTTGTTGTTATTAATTTGACGTTGTTGTGGGTGACATTGTTGTTGTTGTTGTTTATTTGACGTTGTTGTTGTTGTTGTTTATTTGACGTAGTTGTTGTTGTTGACGTTGTTGTTGTTGTTGTTTATTTGACGTTTTTGTTGTTGTTGATGTTGTTGTTGTTGTATATTTGACGTTGTTGTCATTGTTATTGTTGTTGTTGTTTATTTGACATTGTTGTTGTTGTTGTTGTTTATTTGACGTTGTTGTTGTTGTTTATTTTACATTGTTGTTGTTGTTTATTTGACGTTGTTGTTGTTGACGGTGTTGTTGTTGTTGTTGTTTATTTGACATTGTTGTTGTTGTTGACGTTGTTGTTGTTTATTTGACGTTGTTGTTGTTGTTATTGTTCTTTATTTGACGTTGTTATTGTTTATTTGACGTTGTTGTTGTTGTTTATTTAACGTTGTTGTTGTTGACGTTGTTGTTGTTGTTATTGTTTATTTGACGTTGTTGTTGTTGTTTATTTGACGTAGTTGTTGTTGTTGACGTTGTTGTTGTTGTTTATTTGACGTTTTTGTTGTTGTTGATGTTTTTGTTGTTGTTGTTTATTTGACGTTGTTGTTGTTGTTTATTTGACGTTGTTGTTGTTGACGGTGTTGTTGTTATTTATTTGACGTTGTTGTTGTTGTTGTTTATTTGACGTTGTTGTTGTTGACGTTGTTGTTGTTATTGTTTATTAGACGTTGTTGTTGTTGTTGACATAGTTGTTGTTGTTGTTGTTGTTGTTTATTTGACGTTTTTGTTGTTGTTGATGTTGTTGTTGTTTTCGTTGTTCTTTATTTGACGTTGTTGTAGTTGTTTAATTGACGTTGTTGTTGTTGTTGTGTTTTATTTGACGTTATTGTCGTTATTGTTGTTATTGTTGTTGTTGTTGTTTATTTGACGTTGTTGTTGTTGTTTATTTGACATTGTTGTTGTTGTTTATTTGACGTTGTTGTTGTTGTTGACGTTGTTGTTGTTATTTATTTGACATTGTTGTTGTTGTTATTGTCTATTTGACGTTGTTGTTGTTGTTTATTTGGCGTTGTTGTTGTTGTTGTTGACATTGTTGTTGTTGTTGTTTATTTGACGTTGTTGTTGATGTTGTTTTTGTTGTTGTTTATTTGACGTTGTTGTTGTTTATGTTTATTTGACGTTGTTGTTGTTGTTTATTTGACGTTGTTGTTGTTGTTGTTTATTTGACATTGTTGTTGTTGACGGTGTTGTTTTTGTTGTTTATTTGACGTTGTGGTTGTTGTTGTTTATTTGACGTTGTTGTTGTTGACGTTGTTGTAGTTGTTGTTTATTTGACGTTGTTGTTGTTGTTGACATAGTTGTTGTCGTTGTTGTTGACGTTGTTGTTGTTGTTGTTGTTGTTTATTTGATGTTGTTGTTGTTGTTGACATAGTTGTTGTTGTTGTTGTTTATTTGACGTTGTTGTTGTTCTTGACGTTGTTGTTGTTGTTTATTTGACATTGTTTTTGTTGTTGTTTATTTGACATTGTTGTTGTTGTTGACGTTTTTGTTGTTGTTGTTTATTTGACATTGTTGTTGTTGTTGTTTATTTGACTTTGTTGTTGTTGTTTATTTGACGTTGTTGTTGTTGTTTATTTGACGTAGTTGTCGTTGTTGTTTATTTGACGTTGTTGTTGTTGTTGACGTTGTTGTTTATTTGACGTTGTTGTTGTTGTTTATTTGACGTTTTTGTTGTTGACGTTGTTGTTGTTCTTTATTTGACGTTGTTGTTGTTGACGTTGTTGTTGTTGTTATTGTTTATTTGACGTTATTGTTGTTTATTTGACTTAGTTGTTGTTGTTGACGTTGTTGTTGTTGTTGTTTATTTGATGTTTTTGTTGTTGTTGATGTTGTTGTTGTTGTTTATTTGACGTTTTTGTTGTTGTTGATGTTGTTGTTGTTGTTTATTTGACGTTGTTGTTGTTTATTTGATGGTGTTGTTGTTGTTGTTATTGTTGTTGTTTATTTGACGTTGTTGTTGTTGTTGTTTATTTGACGTTGTTGTTGTTGTTGACGTTGTTGTTGTTGTTGTTTATTTGATGTTGTTTTTGTTTACATGGTTGTTGTGTTTTATTTCACGTTTTTGTTGTTGTTGACGTTGTTGTTTATTTGACGTTGTTGCTATTTATTTGACGTTGTTATTGTTGTTGTTGACGTTGTTGTTGTTGTTGTTTATTTAACGTTGTTGTTGTTGTTTATTTGACATTGTTGTTGTTGTTGTTGTTGACGGTGTTGTTGTTGTTGTTGTTGTTGTTTATTTGACGTTGTTGTTGTTGTTGTTTATTTGACGGTGTTATTGTTGTTGTTGTTTATTTGACGTTGTTGTTGTTGTTGTTGTTTAATTGACGTTGTTGTTGTTGTTGACGTTGTTGTTATTCTTGTTTATTTGATGTTTTTGTTGTTGTTGACATAGTTGTTGTTGTTGTTGTTTATTTAACGTTGTTGTTGTTGTTGAGGTTGACGTTGTTGTTGTTGTTTATTTGACGTTGTTGTCGTTGACGTTGTATTTGTTGTTATTTATTTGACGTTGTTGTTATTGTTGACGTTGCTGTTGTTGTTGTTTATTTGACGTTGTTGTTGTTGTTGTTTATTTGACGTTGTTGTTGTTGTTGTTATTTACTTGACGTTGTTGTTGTTGTTGTTTATTTGACGTTGTTGTTATTGTTGACATAGTTGTTGTCTTTGTTTATTTGACGTTGTTGTTGTTGTTGTTGTTGTTTATTTGACATTGTTGTTGTTGACGATGTTGTTGTTGTTGTTTATTTGACATTGTAGTTGTTGTTGTTTATTTGACGTTGTTGTTGTTGTTGTTTACTTGACGTTGTTGTTGTTGTTGTTTATTTGACGTTGTTGTTGTTGTTGTTGACATAGTTGTTGTTGTTGTTTATTTGACGTTATTGTTGTTGTTGTTGTTGTTTATTTGACATTGTTGTTGTTGTTGACGGTGTTATTGTCGTTCTTGTTTATTTGACATTGTTGTTGTTGTTGTTGTTGACGTTGTTGCTGTTGTTTATTTGACGTTGTTGTTAATGTTGTTGTTGTTGTTTATTTGACGTTGTTGTTGTTTATTTGGCGTTGTTGTTGTTTATTTGACGTTGTTGTTGTTGACGTTGTTGTTGTTATTGTTTATTTGACGTTGTTGTTGTTTATTTGACGTAGTTATTGTTGTTGACGTTGTTGTTGTTGTTGTTTATTTGACGTTTTTGTTGTTGTTGATGTTTTTGTTGTTTTTGTTGTTGTTTATTTGACGTTGTTGTTGTTGTTTAATTGACGTTGTTGTTGTTGTTGTTGTTTATTTGACGTTGTTGTTGTTGTTATTGGTTTTGTTGTTTATTTGACGTTGTTGTTGTTGTTTATTTGACGTTGTTGTTGTTGTTGTTTATTTGACGTTGTTGTTGTTGTTGACGTTGTTGTTGTTGTTTATTTGACATTTTTGTTGTTGTTGATGTTGTTGTTGTTGTTGTTTATTTGACGTTGTTGTTGTTGTTTATTTGACGTTGTTGTTGTTGTTATTGGTTTTGTTGTTTATTTGACGTTGTTGTTGTTGTTGTTTATTTGGCGTTGTTGTTGTTGTTGTTGACGTTGTTGTTGTTGTTGTTGTTTATTTGACGTTGTTGTTGTTGTTGACTATTTGACGTTGTTGTTGTTGTTTATTTGACGTTGTTGTTGTTGTTTATTTGACGTGTTGTTGTTGTTGTTGTTTATTTGACGTTGCTGTTGTTGTTGTTGTTTATTTGACATTGTTGTTGTTGACGGTGTTGTTGTTGTTTATTTGACGTTGTTGTTGTTGTTTATTTGACGTTGTTGTTGTTATTGTTTGTTTGACGTTGTTGTTGTTGTTGACATAGTTGTTGTTGTTGTTGTTGTTGTTGTTTATTTGACGTTGTTGTTGTTATTGACGTTGTTGTTGTTGTTGTTGTTTATTTGACGTTGTTGTTGACATAGTTGTTGTTGTTGTTGTTGTTTATTTGACGTTGTTGTTGTTGTTGTTGTTGTTGTTGTTTATTTGACGTTGTTGTTGTTGTTATTTATTTGACATTGTTGTTGTTGTTGACGTTGTTGTTGTTGTTGTTGTTTATTTGACATCGTTGTTTTTGTTGACGTTGTTGTTGTTGTTTATTTGACTGTGTTGTTGTTGTTGTTGTTTATTTGACGTTGTTGTTGTTGTTGTTGACTTAGTTGTTGTTGTTGTTGTTTATTTGACGTTGTTGTTGTTGTTGACGTTGTTGTTTATTTGTCATTGTTGTTGTTGTTTATTTGTCGTTGTTGTTGTTGTTGTTGTTTATTTGACGTTGTTGTTGTTGTTTATTTTACATTGTTGTTGTTGTTTATTTGACGTTGTTGTTGTTGACGGTGTTGTTATTGTTGTTGTTTATTTGACATTGTTGTTGTTGTTGACGTTGTTGTTGTTTATTTGACGTTGTTGTTGTTGTTATTGTTCTTTATTTGACGTTGTTATTGTTTATTTGACGTTATTGTTGTTGTTTATTTAACGTTGTTGTTGTTGACGTTGTTGTTGTTGTTATTGTTTATTTGACGTTGTTGTTGTTGTTTATTTGACATAGTTGTTGTTGTTGACGTTGTTGTTGTTGTTTATTTGATGTTTTTGTTGTTGTTGATGTTTTTGTTGTTGTTGTTTATTTGACGTTGTTGTTGTTGTTGTTTATTTGACGTTGTTGTTGTTGACGGTGTTGTTGTTATTTATTTGACGTTGTTGTTGTTGTTGTTTATTTGACGTTGTTGTTGTTGACGTTGTTGTTGTTATTGTTTATTAGACGTTGTTGTTGTTGTTGACATAGTTGTTGTTGTTGTTGTTTATTTGACGTTTTTGTTGTTGTTGATGTTGTTGTTGTTTTCGTTGTTGTTTATTTGACGTTGTTGTAGTTGTTTAATTGACGTTGTTGTTGTTGTATTTTATTTGATGTTGTTGTCGTTATTGTTGTTATTGTTGTTGTTGTTGTTTATTTGACGTTGTTGTTGTTGTTTATTTGACATTGTTGTTGTTGTTTATTTGACGTTGTTGTTGTTGTTGACGTTGTTGTTGTTATTTATTTGACATTGTTGTTGTTGTTATTGTTTATTTGACGTTGTTGTTGTTGTTGTTTATTTGGCGTTCTTGTTGTTGTTGTTGACGTTGTTGTTGTTGTTGTTTATTTGACGTTGTTGTTGATGTTGTTTTTGTTGTTGTTTATTTGACGTTGTTGTTGTTTATGTTTATTTGACGTTGTTGTTGTTGTTTATTTGACGTTGTTGTTGTTGTTGTTTATTTGACATTGTTGTCGTTGACGGTGTTGTTTTTGTTGTTTATTTGACGTTGTGGTTGTTGTTGTTTATTTGACGTTGTTGTTGTTGACGTTGTTGTTGTTGTTGTTTATTTGACGTTGTTGTTGTTGTTGACATAGTTGTTGTCGTTGTTGTTGACGTTGTTGTTGTTGTTGTTTATTTGATGTTGTTGTTGTTGTTGACATAATTGTTGTTGTTGTTGTTTATTTGACGTTGTTGTTGTTGTTGACGTTGTTGTTGTTGTTTATTTGACGTTGTTGTTGTTGTTGTTTATTTGACATTGTTGTTGTTGTTGACGTTTTTGTTGTTGTTGTTTATTTGACATTGTTGTTGTTGTTGTTGTTTATTTGACTTTGTTGTTGTTGTTGTTTATTTGACATTGTTGTTGTTTATTTGACGGTGTTGTTGTTGTTGTTGTTGTTGTTTATTTGACGTTGTTGTTGTTGTTGACGTTGTTGTTGTTGTTGTTTATTTGACGTTGTTGTTGTTGTTTATTTGACGTTGTTGTTGTTGTTGACGTTGTTGTTGTTGTTTATTTGACGTTGTTGTTGTTATTTATTTAACATTGTTGTTGTTGTTTACGTTGTTGTTGTTGTTGTTGTTGTTTATTTGACATTGTTGTTATCGTTGTTGACGTTGTTGTTGTTGTTTCTTTGACGTTGTTTTAGTATTGTTGTTTATTTGACATTGTTGTTGTTATTAATTTGACGTTGTTGTGGGTGACATTGTTGTTGTTGTTGTTTATTTGACGTTGTTGTTGTTGTTGTTTATTTGACGTAGTTGTTGTTGTTGACGTTGTTGTTGTTGTTGTTTATTTGACGTTTTTGTTGTTGTTGATGTTGTTGTTGTTGTATATTTGACGTTGTTGTCATTGTTATTGTTGTTGTTGTTTATTTGACATTGTTGTTGTTGTTGTTGTTTATTTGACGTTGTTGTTGTTGTTTATTTTACATTGTTGTTGTTGTTTATTTGACGTTGTTGTTGTTGACGGTGTTGTTGTTGTTGTTGTTTATTTGACATTGTTGTTGTTGTTGACGTTGTTGTTGTTTATTTGACGTTGTTGTTGTTGTTATTGTTCTTTATTTGACGTTGTTATTGTTTATTTGACGTTGTTGTTGTTGTTTATTTAACGTTGTTGTTGTTGACGTTGTTGTTGTTGTTATTGTTTATTTGACGTTGTTGTTGTTGTTTATTTGACGTAGTTGTTGTTGTTGACGTTGTTGTTGTTGTTTATTTGACGTTTTTGTTGTTGTTGATGTTTTTGTTGTTGTTGTTTATTTGACGTTGTTGTTGTTGTTTATTTGACGTTGTTGTTGTTGACGGTGTTGTTGTTATTTATTTGACGTTGTTGTTGTTGTTGTTTATTTGACGTTGTTGTTGTTGACGTTGTTGTTGTTATTGTTTATTAGACGTTGTTGTTGTTGTTGACATAGTTGTTGTTGTTGTTGTTGTTGTTGTTTATTTGACGTTTTTGTTGTTGTTGATGTTGTTGTTGTTTTCGTTGTTCTTTATTTGACGTTGTTGTAGTTGTTTAATTGACGTTGTTGTTGTTGTTGTGTTTTATTTGACGTTATTGTCGTTATTGTTGTTATTGTTGTTGTTGTTGTTTATTTGACGTTGTTGTTGTTGTTTATTTGACATTGTTGTTGTTGTTTATTTGACGTTGTTGTTGTTGTTGACGTTGTTGTTGTTATTTATTTGACATTGTTGTTGTTGTTATTGTCTATTTGACGTTGTTGTTGTTGTTTATTTGGCGTTGTTGTTGTTGTTGTTGACATTGTTGTTGTTGTTGTTTATTTGACGTTGTTGTTGATGTTGTTTTTGTTGTTGTTTATTTGACGTTGTTGTTGTTTATGTTTATTTGACGTTGTTGTTGTTGTTTATTTGACGTTGTTGTTGTTGTTGTTTATTTGACATTGTTGTTGTTGACGGTGTTGTTTTTGTTGTTTATTTGACGTTGTGGTTGTTGTTGTTTATTTGACGTTGTTGTTGTTGACGTTGTTGTAGTTGTTGTTTATTTGACGTTGTTGTTGTTGTTGACATAGTTGTTGTCGTTGTTGTTGACGTTGTTGTTGTTGTTGTTGTTGTTTATTTGATGTTGTTGTTGTTGTTGACATAGTTGTTGTTGTTGTTGTTTATTTGACGTTGTTGTTGTTCTTGACGTTGTTGTTGTTGTTTATTTGACATTGTTTTTGTTGTTGTTTATTTGACATTGTTGTTGTTGTTGACGTTTTTGTTGTTGTTGTTTATTTGACATTGTTGTTGTTGTTGTTTATTTGACTTTGTTGTTGTTGTTTATTTGACGTTGTTGTTGTTGTTTATTTGACGTAGTTGTCGTTGTTGTTTATTTGACGTTGTTGTTGTTGTTGACGTTGTTGTTTATTTGACGTTGTTGTTGTTGTTTATTTGACGTTTTTGTTGTTGACGTTGTTGTTGTTCTTTATTTGACGTTGTTGTTGTTGACGTTGTTGTTGTTGTTATTGTTTATTTGACGTTATTGTTGTTTATTTGACTTAGTTGTTGTTGTTGACGTTGTTGTTGTTGTTGTTTATTTGATGTTTTTGTTGTTGTTGATGTTGTTGTTGTTGTTTATTTGACGTTTTTGTTGTTGTTGATGTTGTTGTTGTTGTTTATTTGACGTTGTTGTTGTTTATTTGATGGTGTTGTTGTTGTTGTTATTGTTGTTGTTTATTTGACGTTGTTGTTGTTGTTGTTTATTTGACGTTGTTGTTGTTGTTGACGTTGTTGTTGTTGTTGTTTATTTGATGTTGTTTTTGTTTACATGGTTGTTGTGTTTTATTTCACGTTTTTGTTGTTGTTGACGTTGTTGTTTATTTGACGTTGTTGCTATTTATTTGACGTTGTTATTGTTGTTGTTGACGTTGTTGTTGTTGTTGTTTATTTAACGTTGTTGTTGTTGTTTATTTGACATTGTTGTTGTTGTTGTTGTTGACGGTGTTGTTGTTGTTGTTGTTGTTGTTTATTTGACGTTGTTGTTGTTGTTGTTTATTTGACGGTGTTATTGTTGTTGTTGTTTATTTGACGTTGTTGTTGTTGTTGTTGTTTAATTGACGTTGTTGTTGTTGTTGACGTTGTTGTTATTCTTGTTTATTTGATGTTTTTGTTGTTGTTGACATAGTTGTTGTTGTTGTTGTTTATTTAACGTTGTTGTTGTTGTTGAGGTTGACGTTGTTGTTGTTGTTTATTTGACGTTGTTGTCGTTGACGTTGTATTTGTTGTTATTTATTTGACGTTGTTGTTATTGTTGACGTTGCTGTTGTTGTTGTTTATTTGACGTTGTTGTTGTTGTTGTTTATTTGACGTTGTTGTTGTTGTTGTTATTTACTTGACGTTGTTGTTGTTGTTGTTTATTTGACGTTGTTGTTATTGTTGACATAGTTGTTGTCTTTGTTTATTTGACGTTGTTGTTGTTTTTGTTGTTGTTTATTTGACATTGTTGTTGTTGACGATGTTGTTGTTGTTGTTTATTTGACATTGTAGTTGTTGTTGTTTATTTGACGTTGTTGTTGTTGTTGTTTACTTGACGTTGTTGTTGTTGTTGTTTATTTGACGTTGTTGTTGTTGTTGTTGACATAGTTGTTGTTGTTGTTTATTTGACGTTATTGTTGTTGTTGTTGTTGTTTATTTGACATTGTTGTTGTTGTTGACGGTGTTATTGTCGTTCTTGTTTATTTGACATTGTTGTTGTTGTTGTTGTTGACGTTGTTGCTGTTGTTTATTTGACGTTGTTGTTAATGTTGTTGTTGTTGTTTATTTGACGTTGTTGTTGTTTATTTGGCGTTGTTGTTGTTTATTTGACGTTGTTGTTGTTGACGTTGTTGTTGTTATTGTTTATTTGACGTTGTTGTTGTTTATTTGACGTAGTTATTGTTGTTGACGTTGTTGTTGTTGTTGTTTATTTGACGTTTTTGTTGTTGTTGATGTTTTTGTTGTTTTTGTTGTTGTTTATTTGACGTTGTTGTTGTTGTTTAATTGACGTTGTTGTTGTTGTTGTTGTTGTTTATTTGACGTTGTTGTTGTTGTTATTGGTTTTGTTGTTTATTTGACGTTGTTGTTGTTGTTTATTTGACGTTGTTGTTGTTGTTGTTTATTTGACGTTGTTGTTGTTGTTGACGTTGTTGTTGTTGTTTATTTGACATTTTTGTTGTTGTTGATGTTGTTGTTGTTGTTGTTTATTTGACGTTGTTGTTGTTGTTTATTTGACGTTGTTGTTGTTGTTATTGGTTTTGTTGTTTATTTGACGTTGTTGTTGTTGTTTATTTGGCGTTGTTGTTGTTGTTGACGTTGTTGTTGTTGTTGTTGTTTATTTGACGTTGTTGTTGTTGTTGACTATTTGACGTTGTTGTTGTTGTTTATTTGACGTTGTTGTTGTTGTTTATTTGACGTTGTTGTTGTTGTTGTTGTTTATTTGACGTTGCTGTTGTTGTTGTTGTTTATTTGACATTGTTGTTGTTGACGGTGTTGTTGTTGTTTATTTGACGTTGTTGTTGTTGTTTATTTGACGTTGTTGTTGTTATTGTTTGTTTGACGTTGTTGTTGTTGTTGACATAGTTGTTGTTGTTGTTGTTGTTGTTGTTTATTTGACGTTGTTGTTGTTATTGACGTTGTTGTTGTTGTTGTTGTTTATTTGATGTTGTTGTTGACATAGTTGTTGTTGTTGTTGTTGTTTATTTGACGTTGTTGTTGTTGTTGTTGTTGTTGTTTATTTGACGTTGTTGTTGTTGTTATTTATTTGACATTGTTGTTGTTGTTGACGTTGTTGTTGTTGTTGTTGTTTATTTGACATCGTTGTTTTTGTTGACGTTGTTGTTGTTGTTTATTTGACTGTGTTGTTGTTGTTGTTGTTTATTTGACGTTGTTGTTGTTGTTGTTGACTTAGTTGTTGTTGTTGTTGTTTATTTGACGTTGTTGTTGTTGTTGACGTTGTTGTTTATTTGTCATTGTTGTTGTTGTTTATTTGTCGTTGTTGTTGTTGTTGACGTTGTTGTTGTTGTTGTTTATTTGACGTTGTTGTTGTTATTTATTTAACATTGTTGTTGTTGTTTAGGTTGTTGTTGTTGTTGTTGTTGTTGTTGTTGTTGTTGTTTATTTGACATTGTTGTTGTTGTTGTTGACGTTGTTGTTGTTGTTGTTGTTTCTTTGGCGTTGTTTTAGTATTGTTGTTTATTTGACATTGTTGTTGATATTTATTTGACGTTGTTGTGGGTGACATTGTTGTTGTTGTTGTTTATTTGACGTAGTTGTTGTTGTTGACGTTGTTGTTGTTGTTGTTGTTTATTTGACGTTTTTGTTGTTGTTGATGTTGTTGTTGTTGTTGTATATTTGACGTTGTTGTAGTTGTTATTGTTTTTGTTGTTTATTTGACATTGTTGTTGTTGTTGTTGTTTATTTGACGTTGTTGTTGTTGTTGTTTATTTTACATTGTTGTTGTTGTTTATTTGACGTTGTTGTTGTTGACGGTGTTGTTGTTGTTGTTTATTTGACATTGTTGTTGTTGTTGTTGTTGACGTTGTTGTTGTTTATTTGACGTTGTTGTTGTTGTTATTGTTGTTGTTGTTGTTTATTTGACGTTTTTGTTGTTGTTGATGTTTTTTTTGTTGTTGTTTATTTGACGTTGTTGTTGTTGTTGTTTATTTGACATTGTTGTTGTTGACGGTGTTGTTGTTATTTATTTGACGTTGTTGTTGTTTATTTGACGTTGTTGTTGTTGACGTTGTTGTTGTTGTTTATTAGACATTATTGTTATTGTTGACATAGTTGTTGTTGTTGTTTATTTGACGTTTTTGTTGTTGTTGATGTTGTTGTTGTTTTCGTTGTTGTTTATTTGACGTTGTTGTAGTTGTTTAATTGCCGTTGTTGTTGTTGTTGTTTATTTGACGTTGTTGTCGTTATTGTTGTTATAGTTGTTGATGTTGTTTATTTGACGTTGTTGTTGTTATTTATTTGACGCTGTTGTTGTTGTTTATTTGACGTTGTTGTTGTTGACGTTGTTATTGTTGTTTATTTGACATTGTTGTTGTTTTTATTGTTTATTTGACGTTGTTGTTGTTGTTGTTTATTTGGCGTTGTTGTTGTTGTTGTTGACGTTGTTGTTGTTGTTGTTTATTGGACGTTGTTGTTGTTGTTGACGTTGTATTTGTTGTTGTTTATTTGACGTTGTTGTTGTTGTTGTTTATTTGACGTTGTTGTTGTTGTTTATTTGACATTGTTGTTGTTGACGGTGTTGTTGTTGTTGTTTATTTGACGTTGTGGTTGTTGTTGTTTATTTGACGTTGTTGTTGTTGACGTTGTTGTTGTTGTTGTTTATTTGACGTTGTTGTTGTTGTTGACATAGTTGTTGTTGTTGTTGTTTATTTGACGTTGTTGTTGTTGTTGTTGACGTTGTTGTTGTTGTTGTTTATTTGACATTATTGTTGTTGTTGTTGTTGACATAGTTGTTGTTGTTGTTGTTTATTTGTCGTTGTTGTTATTGTTTATTTGACATTGTTGTTGTTGTTGATGGTGTTGGTGTTGTTGTTGTTTATTTGACGTTGTTGTTGTTGTTGTTGTTTATTTGACGTTGTTGTTGTTGTTGTTTATTTGACGTTGTTGTTGTTGTTGTTGTTGTTGTTGTTTATTTGACGTTGTTGTTGTTGTTGACGTTGTTGTTATTCTTGTTTATTTGATGTTGTTTTTGTTTACATGGTTGTTGTGTTTTATTTCACGTTTTTGTTGTTGTTGACGTTGTTGTTTATTTGACGTTGTTGCTATTTATTTGACGTTGTTATTGTTGTTGTTGACGTTGTTGTTGTTGTTGTTTATTTAACGTTGTTGTTGTTGTTTATTTGACATTGTTGTTGTTGTTGTTGTTGACGGTGTTGTTGTTGTTGTTGTTGTTGTTTATTTGACGTTGTTGTTGTTGTTGTTTATTTGACGGTGTTATTGTTGTTGTTGTTTATTTGACGTTGTTGTTGTTGTTGTTGTTTAATTGACGTTGTTGTTGTTGTTGACGTTGTTGTTATTCTTGTTTATTTGATGTTTTTGTTGTTGTTGACATAGTTGTTGTTGTTGTTGTTTATTTAACGTTGTTGTTGTTGTTGAGGTTGACGTTGTTGTTGTTGTTTATTTGAAGTTGTTGTCGTTGACGTTGTATTTGTTGTTATTTATTTGACGTTGTTGTTATTGTTGACGTTGCTGTTGTTGTTGTTTATTTGACGTTGTTGTTGTTGTTGTTTATTTGACGTTGTTGTTGTTGTTGTTATTTACTTGACGTTGTTGTTGTTGTTGTTTATTTGACGTTGTTGTTATTGTTGACATAGTTGTTGTCTTTGTTTATTTGACGTTGTTGTTGTTGTTGTTGTTGTTTATTTGACATTGTTGTTGTTGACGATGTTGTTGTTGTTGTTTATTTGACATTGTAGTTGTTGTTGTTTATTTGACGTTGTTGTTGTTGTTGTTTACTTGACGTTGTTGTTGTTGTTGTTTATTTGACGTTGTTGTTGTTGTTGTTGACATAGTTGTTGTTGTTGTTTATTTGACGTTATTGTTGTTGTTGTTGTTGTTTATTTGACATTGTTGTTGTTGTTGACGGTGTTATTGTCGTTCTTGTTTATTTGACATTGTTGTTGTTGTTGTTGTTGACGTTGTTGCTGTTGTTTATTTGACGTTGTTGTTAATGTTGTTGTTGTTGTTTATTTGACGTTGTTGTTGTTTATTTGGCGTTATTGTTGTTTATTTGACGTTGTTGTTGTTGACGTTGTTGTTGTTATTGTTTATTTGACGTTGTTGTTGTTTATTTGACGTAGTTATTGTTGTTGACGTTGTTGTTGTTGTTGTTTATTTGACGTTTTTGTTGTTGTTGATGTTTTTGTTGTTTTTGTTGTTGTTTATTTGACGTTGTTGTTGTTGTTTAATTGACGTTGTTGTTGTTGTTGTTGTTGTTTATTTGACGTTGTTGTTGTTGTTATTGGTTTTGTGTTTATTTGACGTTGTTGTTGTTGTTTATTTGACGTTGTTGTTGTTGTTGTTTATTTGACGTTGTTGTTGTTGTTGACGTTGTTGTTGTTGTTTATTTGACATTTTTGTTGTTGTTGATGTTGTTGTTGTTGTTGTTTATTTGACGTTGTTGTTGTTGTTTATTTGACGTTGTTGTTGTTGTTATTGGTTTTGTTGTTTATTTGACGTTGTTGTTGTTGTTTATTTGGCGTTGTTGTTGTTGTTGTTGACGTTGTTGTTGTTGTTGTTGTTTATTTGACGTTGTTGTTGTTGTTGACTATTTGACGTTGTTGTTGTTGTTTATTTGACGTTGTTGTTGTTGTTTATTTGACGTTGTTGTTGTTGTTGTTGTTTATTTGACGTTGCTGTTGTTGTTGTTGTTTATTTGACATTGTTGTTGTTGACGGTGTTGTTGTTGTTTATTTGACGTTGTTGTTGTTGTTTATTTGACGTTGTTGTTGTTATTGTTTGTTTGACGTTGTTGTTGTTGTTGACATAGTTGTTGTTGTTGTTGTTGTTGTTGTTTATTTGACGTTGTTGTTGTTATTGACGTTGTTGTTGTTGTTGTTGTTTATTTGACGTTGTTGTTGACATAGTTGTTGTTGTTGTTGTTGTTTATTTGACGTTGTTGTTGTTGTTGTTGTTGTTGTTGTTTATTTGACGTTGTTGTTGTTGTTATTTATTTGACATTGTTGTTGTTGTTGACGTTGTTGTTGTTGTTGTTGTTTATTTGACATCGTTGTTTTTGTTGACGTTGTTGTTGTTGTTTATTTGACTGTGTTGTTGTTGTTGTTGTTTATTTGACGTTGTTGTTGTTGTTGTTGACTTAGTTGTTGTTGTTGTTGTTTATTTGACGTTGTTGTTGTTGTTGACGTTGTTGTTTATTTGTCATTGTTGTTGTTGTTTATTTGTCGTTGTTGTTGTTGTTGACGTTGTTGTTGTTGTTGTTTATTTGACGTTGTTGTTGTTATTTATTTAACATTGTTGTTGTTGTTTAGGTTGTTGTTGTTGTTGTTGTTGTTGTTGTTGTTTATTTGACATTGTTGTTGTTGTTGTTGATGTTGTTGTTGTTGTTGTTGTTTCTTTGGCGTTGTTTTAGTATTGTTGTTTATTTGACATTGTTGTTGATATTTATTTGACGTTGTTGTGGGTGACATTGTTGTTGTTGTTGTTTATTTGACGTAGTTGTTGTTGTTGACGTTGTTGTTGTTGTTGTTGTTTATTTGACGTTTTTGTTGTTGTTGATGTTGTTGTTGTTGTTGTATATTTGACGTTGTTGTAGTTGTTATTGTTTTTGTTGTTTATTTGACATTGTTGTTGTTGTTGTTGTTTATTTGACGTTGTTGTTGTTGTTGTTTATTTTACATTGTTGTTGTTGTTTATTTGACGTTGTTGTTGTTGACGGTGTTGTTGTTGTTGTTTATTTGACATTGTTGTTGTTGTTGTTGTTGACGTTGTTGTTGTTTATTTGACGTTGTTGTTGTTGTTATTGTTGTTGTTGTTGTTTATTTGACGTTTTTGTTGTTGTTGATGTTTTTTTTGTTGTTGTTTATTTGACGTTGTTGTTGTTGTTGTTTATTTGACATTGTTGTTGTTGACGGTGTTGTTGTTATTTATTTGACGTTGTTGTTGTTTATTTGACGTTGTTGTTGTTGACGTTGTTGTTGTTGTTTATTAGACATTATTGTTATTGTTGACATAGTTGTTGTTGTTGTTTATTTGACGTTTTTGTTGTTGTTGATGTTGTTGTTGTTTTCGTTGTTGTTTATTTGACGTTGTTGTAGTTGTTTAATTGCCGTTGTTGTTGTTGTTGTTTATTTGACGTTGTTGTCGTTATTGTTGTTATAGTTGTTGATGTTGTTTATTTGACGTTGTTGTTGTTATTTATTTGACGCTGTTGTTGTTGTTTATTTGACGTTGTTGTTGTTGACGTTGTTATTGTTGTTTATTTGACATTGTTGTTGTTTTTATTGTTTATTTGACGTTGTTGTTGTTGTTGTTTATTTGGCGTTGTTGTTGTTGTTGTTGACGTTGTTGTTGTTGTTGTTGTTTATTGGACGTTGTTGTTGTTGTTGACGTTGTATTTGTTGTTGTTTATTTGACGTTGTTGTTGTTGTTGTTTATTTGACGTTGTTGTTGTTGTTTATTTGACATTGTTGTTGTTGACGGTGTTGTTGTTGTTGTTTATTTGACGTTGTGGTTGTTGTTGTTTATTTGACGTTGTTGTTGTTGACGTTGTTGTTGTTGTTGTTTATTTGACGTTGTTGTTGTTGTTGACATAGTTGTTGTTGTTGTTGTTTATTTGACGTTGTTGTTGTTGTTGTTGACGTTGTTGTTGTTGTTGTTTATTTGACATTATTGTTGTTGTTGTTGTTGACATAGTTGTTGTTGTTGTTGTTTATTTGTCGTTGTTGTTATTGTTTATTTGACATTGTTGTTGTTGTTGATGGTGTTGGTGTTGTTGTTGTTTATTTGACGTTGTTGTTGTTGTTGTTGTTTATTTGACGTTGTTGTTGTTGTTGTTTATTTGACGTTGTTGTTGTTGTTGTTGTTGTTGTTTATTTGACGTTGTTGTTGTTGTTGACGTTGTTGTTATTCTTGTTTATTTGACGTTTTTGTTGTTGTTGACATAGTTGTTGTTGTTGTTGTTTATTTGACGTTGTTGTTGTTGTTGTTGTTGAGGTTGTTGTTGTTGTTGTTGTTGTTTATTTGACGTTGTTGTTATTGTTTATTTGACGTTGTTGTTGTTGTTGTTGTTGACGTTGTTGTTGTTGTTTATTTGACGTTGTTGTTATTGTTGACGTTGATGTTGTTGTTGTTTATTTGACGTTGTTATTGATGTTGTTTGTTTGACGTTGTTGTTGTTGTTGACGTTGTTGTTGTTTCCTTGAGGTCGTTGTTGTTGTTTATTTGACGTTGTTGTTGTTGTTGTTGTTGTTGACATTGTTGTTGTTGTTGTTTATTTAACGTTGTTGTTGTTGTTGTTTATTTAACATTGTTGTTGTTGTTGACGGTGTTGTTGTTGTTGTTGTTTATTTGACATTGTTGTTGTAGTTGTTTATTTGACGTTGTTGTTGTTGTTGTTGTTGTTGTTGTTGTTTACTTGATGTTGTTGTTGTTGTTGTTTATTTGACGCTGTTGTTGTTGTTGACATAGTTGTTGTTGTTGTTTATTTGACGTTGTTGTTGTTGTTGTTTATTTGACATTGTTGTTGTTAATGGTGTTGTTGTCGTTGTTGTTTATTTGACATTGCTGTTGTTGTTGTTGACGTTGTTGTTGTTGTTTATTTGACGTTGTTGTTTATTTGACGTTGTTGTTGTTGTTTATTTGACGTTGTTGTTTTTGACGTTGTTGTTGTTATTGTTTATTTGACGTTGTTGTTGTTGTTTATTTGACGTAGTTGTTGTTGTTGACGTTCTTGTTGTTGTTGTTGTTGTTTATTTGACGTTTTTGTTGTTGTTGATGTTGTTGTTTTTGTTGTTGTTTATTTAACGTTGATGTTGGTTTCTAATTGACGTTGTTGTTGTTGTTGTTTATTTGACGTTGTTGTTGTTGTTTTTATTGTTGTTGTTGTTTATTTGACATTGTTGTTGTTGTTGTTTATTTGACGTTGTTGTTGTTGTTGTTTATTTGACGTTGTTGTTATTGTTGACGTTGTTGTTGTTGTTGTTGTTTATTTGACGTTGTTGTTGTTGTTGTTTATTTTACATTGTTGTTGTTGTTTATTTGACGTTGTTGTTGTTGACGGTGTTGTTGTTGTTGTTGTTTATTTGACATTGTTGTTGTTTATTTGACGTTGTTGTTGTTGTTATTGTTGTTGTTGTTGTTTATTTGACGTTTTTGTTGTTGATGATGTTTTTGTTGTTGTTGTTTATTTGACGTTGTTGTTTTTGTTGTTTATTTGACATTGTTGTTGTTGACGGTGTTGTTGTTATTTATTTGACGTTGTTGTTGTTTATTTGACGTTGTTGTTGTTGACGTTGTTGTTGTTGTTGTTTATTAGACGTTATTGTTATTGTTGACATAGTTGTTGTTGTTGTTTATTTGACGTTTTTGTTGTTGTTGATGTTGTTGTTGTTTTCGTTGTTGTTTATTTGACGTTGTTGTAGTCGTTTAATTGACGTTGTTGTTGTTGTTGTTTATTTGACGTTGTTGTCGTTATTGTTGTTATAGTTGTTGATGTTGTTTATTTGACGTTGTTGTTGTTATTTATTTGACGCTGTTGTTGTTGTTTATTTGACGTTGTTGTTGTTGACGTTGTTATTGTTGTTTATTTGACATTGTTGTTGTTTTTATTGTTTATTTGACGTTGTTGTTGTTGTTGTTTATTTGGCGTTGTTGTTGTTGTTGTTGACGTTGTTGTTGTTGTTGTTTATTGGACGTTGTTGTTGTTGTTGACGTTGTATTTGTTGTTGTTTATTTGACGTTGTTGTTGTTGTTTATTTGACGTTGTTGTTGTTGTTTATTTGACATTGTTGTTGTTGACGGTGTTGTTGTTGTTGTTTATTTGACGTTGTGGTTGTTGTTGTTTATTTGACGTTGTTGTTGTTGACGTTGTTGTTGTTGTTGTTTATTTGACGTTGTTGTTGTTGTTGACATAGTTGTTGTAGTTGTTGTTTATTTGACGTTGTTGTTGTTGTTGTTGATGTTGTTGTTGTTGTTGTTTATTTGACGTTGTTGTTGTTGTTGTTGTTGACATAGTTGTTGTTGTTGTTGTTTATTTGTCGTTGTTGTTATTGTTTATTTGACATTGTTGTTGTTGTTGACGGTGTTGGTGTTGTTGTTGTTGTTTATTTGACATTGTTGTTGTTGTTGTTTATTTGACGTTGTTGTTGTTGTTGTTTATTTGACGTTGTTGTTGTTGTTGTTGTTGTTTATTTGACGTTGTTGTTGTTGTTGTTGACGTTGTTGTTATTCTTGTTTATTTGACGTTTTTGTTGTTGTTGACATAGTTGTTGTTGTTGTTGTTTATTTGACGTTGTTGTTATTGTTGTTGAGGTTGTTGTTGTTGTTGTTGTTGTTGTTTATTTGACGTTGTTGTTATTGTTTATTTGACGTTGTTGTTGTTGTTGTTGTTGACGTTGTTGTTGTTGTTTATTTGACGTTTTGTTATTGTTGACGTTGATGTTGTTGTTGTTTATTTGACCTTGTTGTTGTTGTTGTTTGTTTGACGTTGTTGTTGTTGTTGACGTTGTTGTTGTTTCCTTGAGGTTGTTGTTGTTGTTTATTTGATGTTGTTGTTGTTGTTGTTGTTGACATTGTTGTTGTTGTTGTTTATTTAACGTTGTTGTTGTTGTTGTTTATTTAACATTGTTGTTGTTGTTGACGGTGTTGTTGTTGTTGTTGTTTATTTGACATTGTTGTTGTTGTTGTTTATTTGACGTTGTTGTTGTTGTTGTTGTTGTTGTTGTTGTTGTTTACTTGATGTTGTTGTTGTTGTTGTTTATTTGACGCTGTTGTTGTTGTTGACATAGTTGTTGTTGTTGTTTATTTGACGTTGTTGTTGTTGTTGTTTATTTGACATTGTTGTTGTTGTTAATGGTGTTGTTGTCGTTGTTGTTTATTTGACATTGCTGTTGTTGTTGTTGACGTTGTTGTTGTTGTTTATTTGACGTTGTTGTTTATTTGACGTTGTTGTTGTTGTTTATTTGACGTTGTTGTTTTTGACGTTGTTGTTGTTATTGTTTATTTGACGTTGTTGTTGTTGTTGTTTATTTGACGTAGTTGTTGTTGTTGACGTTCTTGTTGTTGTTGTTGTTGTTTATTTGACGTTTTTGTTGTTGATGATGTTGTTGTTTTTGTTGTTGTTTATTTAACGTTGTTGTTGGTTTCTAATTGACGTTGTTGTTGTTGTTGTTGTTTATTTGACGTTGTTGTTGTTGTTTTTATTGTTGTTGTTGTTTATTTGACATTGTTGTTGTTGTTGTTTATTTGACGTTGTTGTTGTTGTTGTTTATTTGACGTTGTTGTTGTTGTTGACGTTGTTGTTGTTGTTGTTGTTTATTTGACGTTGTTGTTGTTGTTGTTGTTTATTTTACATTGTTGTTGTTGTTTATTTGATGTTGTTGTTGTTGACGGTGTTGTTGTTGTTGTTGTTTATTTGACATTGTTGTTGTTTATTTGACGTTGTTGTTGTTGTTGTTATTGTTGTTGTTGTTGTTTATTTGACGTTTTTGTTGTTGTTGATGTTTTTGTTGTTGTTGTTTATTTGACGTTGTTATTTTTGTTGTTTATTTGACATTGTTGTTGTTGACGGTGTTGTTGTTATTTATTTGACGTTGTTGTTGTTGTTTATTTGACGTTGTTGTTGTTGACGTTGTTGTTGTTGTTGTTTATTAGACGTTATTGTTATTGTTGACATAGTTGTTGTTGTTGTTTATTTGACGTTTTTGTTGTTGTTGTTGATGTTGTTGTTGTTTTTGTTGTTGTTTATTTGACGTTGTTGTAGTCGTTTAATTGACGTTGTTGTTGTTGTTGTTTATTTGACGTTGTTGTCGTTATTGTTGTTATAGTTGTTGATGTTGTTTATTTGACGTTGTTGTTGTTATTTATTTGACGCTATTGTTGTTGTTTATTTGACGTTGTTGTTGTTGACGTTGTTGTTGTTGTTTATTTGACATTGTTGTTGTTTTTATTGTTTATTTGACGTTGTTGTTGTTGTTGTTTATTTGGCGTTGTTGTTGTTGTTGTTGACGTTGTTGTTGTTGTTTATTGGATGTTGTTGTTGTTGTTGACGTTGTATTTGTTGTTGTTTATTTGACGTTGTTGTTGTTGTTGTTTATTTGACGTTGTTGTTGTTGTTGTTTATTTGACATTGTTGTTGTTGACGGTGTTGTTATTGTTGTTTATTTGACGTTGTGGTTGTTGTTGTTTATTTGACGTTGTTGGTGTTGACGTTGTTGTTGTTGTTGTTTATTTGACGTTGTTGTTGTTGTTGTTGACGTTGTTGTTGTTGTTGTTGTTTATTTGACGTTGTTGTTGTTGTTGTTGTTGACATAGTTGTTGTTGTTGTTGTTTATTTGTCGTTGTTGTTATTGTTTATTTGACATTGTTGTTGTTGTTGACGGTGTTGGTGTTGTTGTTGTTGTTTATTTGACGTTGTTGTTGTTGTTGTTTATTTGACGTTGTTGTTGTTGTTGTTTATTTGACGTTGTTGTTGTTGTTGTTGTTTATTTGACATTGTTGTTGTTGACGGTGTTGTTGTTGTTGTTTATTTGACGTTGTGGTTGTTGTTGTTTATTTGACGTTGTTGTTGTTGTTGTTTATTTGACGTTGTTGTTGTTGTTGTTTATTTGACATTGTTGTTGTTGTTGACGGTGTTGTTGTTGTTGTTTATTTGACGTTGTGGTTGTTGTTGTTTATTTGACGTTGTTGTTGTTGTTGTTTATTTGACATTGTTGTTGTTTTTATTGTTTATTTGACGTTGTTGTTGTTGTTGTTTATTTGGCGTTGTTGTTGTTGTTGTTGTTGACGTTGTTGTTGTTGTTGTTTATTGGACGTTGTTGTTGTTGTTGACGTTGTATTTGTTGTTGTTTATTTGACGTTGTTGTTGTTGTTGTTTATTTGACGTTGTTGTTGTTGTTGTTGTTGTTGTTTATTTGACATTGTTGTTGTTGACGGTGTTGTTGTTGTTGTTTATTTGACGTTGTGGTTGTTGTTGTTTATTTGACGTTGTTGTTGTTGACGTTGTTGTTGTTGTTGTTTATTTGACGTTGTTGTTGTTGTTGTTGACGTTGTTGTTGTTGTTGTTTATTTGACGTTGTTGTTGTTGACATAGTTGTTGTTGTTGTTGTTTATTTGTCGTTGTTGTTATTGTTTATTTGACATTGTTGTTGTTGTTGACGGTGTTGGTGTTGTTGTTGTTGTTTATTTGACATTGTTGTTGTTGTTGTTTATTTGACGTTGTTGTTGTTGTTGTTTATTTGACGTTGTTGTTGTTGTTGTTTATTTGACGTTGTTGTTGTTGTTGTTGTTTATTTGACGTTGTTGTTGTTGTTGTTGTTTATTTGACGTTGTTGTTGTTGTTGACGTTGTTGTTATTCTTGTTTATTTGACGTTTTTGTTGTTGTTGACATAGTTGTTGTTGTTGTTGTTTATTTGACGTTGTTGTTGTTGTTGTTGTTGAGGTTGTTGTTGTTTATTTGACGTTGTTGTTGTTGTTTATTTGACGTTGTTGTTGTTGTTGTTGACGTTGTTGTTGTTGTTTATTTGACGTTGTTGTTATTGTTGACGTTGATGTTGTTGTTGTTTATTTGACGTTGTTGTTGTTGTTGTTTGTTTGACGTTGTTGTTGTTGTTGACGTTGTTGTTGTTTCCTTGAGGTTGTTGTTGTTGTTTATTTGACGTTGTTGTTGTTGTTGTTGTTGACATTGTTGTTGTTGTTGTTTATT
Organism: Vicia faba; assembly: GCA_948472305.1. NCBI lineage: Eukaryota > Viridiplantae > Streptophyta > Magnoliopsida > Fabales > Fabaceae > Vicia > Vicia faba. The sequence goes on along the minus strand of OX451739.1, from coordinate 465,678,254 downwards.
TAACGTTGTTGTTGTTGTTGTTTATTTAACATTGTTGTTGTTGTTGACGGTGTTGTTGTTGTTGTTGTTTATTTGACATTGTTGTTGTTGTTGTTTATTTGACGTTGTTGTTGTTGTTGTTGTTGTTGTTGTTGTTGTTTACTTGATGTTGTTGTTGTTGTTTATTTGACGCTGTTGTTGTTGTTGACATAGTTGTTGTTGTTGTTTATTTGACGTTGTTGTTGTTGTTGTTTACTTGACATTGTTGTTGTTGTTAATGGTGTTGTTCTCGTTGTTGTTTATTTGACATTGTTGTTGTTGTTGTTGACGTTGTTGTTGTTGTTTATTTGACGTTGTTGTTTATTTGACGTTGTTGTTGTTGTTTATTTGACGTTGTTGTTTTTGACGTTGTTGTTGTTATTGTTTATTTGATGTTGTTGTTGTTGTTTATTTGACGTAGTTGTTGTTGTTGACGTTCTTGTTGTTGTTGTTGTTTATTTGACGTTTTTGTTGTTGTTGATGTTGTTGTTTTTGTTGTTGTTTATTTAACGTTGTTGTTGGTTTCTAATTGACGTTGTTGTTGTTGTTATTTATTTGACGTTGTTGTTGTTGTTTTTATTGTTGTTGTTCTTTATTTGACATTGTTGTTGTTGTTTATTTGACGTTGTTGTTGTTGTTTATTTGACGTTGTTGTTGTTGTTGACGTTGTTGTTGTTGTTGTTGTTGTTTATTTGACGTTGTTGTTGTTGTTGTTTATTTTACATTGTTGTTGTTGTTTATTTGACGTTGTTGTTGTTGATGGTGTTGTTGTTGTTGTTGTTGTTTATTTGACATTTTTGTTGTTGTTGTTGACGTTGTTGTTGTTTATTTGACGTTGTTGTTGTTGTTATTGTTGTTGTTGTTGTTGTTTATTTGACGTTTTTGTTGTTGTTGATGTTTTTGTTGTTGTTGTTTATTTGACGTTGTTGTTTTTGTTGTTTATTTGACATTGTTGTTGTTGACGGTGTTGTTGTTATTTATTTGACGTTGTTGTTGTTGTTTATTTGACGTTGTTGTTGTTGACGTTGTTGTTGTTGTTGTTTATTAGACGTTATTGTTATTGTTGACATAGTTGTTGTTGTTGTTTATTTGACGTTTTTGTTGTTGTTGATGTTGTTGTTGTTTTCGTTGTTGTTTATTTGACGTTGTTGTAGTCGTTTAATTGACGTTGTTGTTGTTGTTGTTTATTTGACGTTGTTGTCGTTATTGTTGTTATAGTTGTTGATGTTGTTTATTTGACGTTGTTGTTGTTATTTATTTGACGCTGTTGTTGTTGTTTATTTGACGTTGTTGTTGTTGACGTTGTTGTTGTTGTTTATTTGACATTGTTGTTGTTTTTATTGTTTATTTGACATTGTTGTTGTTGTTGTTTATTTGACATTGTTATTGTTGTTGTTGTTGTTGTTTACTTGATGTTGTTGTTGTTGTTGTTGTTTATTTGACGTTGTTGTTGTTGTTGACATAGTTGTTGTTGTTGTTTATTTGACGTTGTTGTTGTTGTTGTTTATTTGACATTGTTGTTGTTGTTAACAGTGTTGTTGTCGTTGTTGTTTATTTGACATTGCTGTTGTTGTTGTTGACGTTGTTGTTGTTGTTTATTTGACGTTGTTGTTGTTATTGTTGTTGTTGTTGTTTATTTGACGTTGTTGTTTATTTGACGTTGTTGTTGTTGTTTATTTGACGTTGTTGTTGTTGTTGTTTATTGGATGTTGTTGTTGTTGTTGACGTTGTATTTGTTGTTGTTTATTTGACGTTGTTGTTGTTGTTGTTTATTTGACGTTGTTGTTGTTGTTTATTTGACATTGTTGTTGTTGACGGTGTTGTTGTTGTTGTTTATTTGACGTTGTGGTTGTTGTTATTTATTTGACGTTGTTGTTGTTGACGTTGTTGTTGTTGTTTATTTGACGTTGTTGTTGTTGTTGACATAGTTGTTGTTGTTGTTGTTTATTTGACGTTGTTGTTGTTGACGTTGTTGTTGTTGTTGTTTATTTGACGTTGTTGTTGTTGTTGTTGTTGACATAGTTGTTGTGGTTGTTGTTTATTTGTCGTTGTTGTTATTGTTTATTTGACATTGTTGTTGTTGTTGACGGTGTTGGTGTTGTTGTTGTTGTTGTTTATTTGACGTTGTTGTTGTTGTTGTTTATTTGACGTTGTTGTTGTTGTTGTTTATTTGACGTTGTTGTTGTTGTTGTTGTTGTTGTTTATTTGACGTTGTTGTTGTTGTTGACGTTGTTGTTATTCTTGTTTATTTGACGTTTTTGTTGTTGTTGACATAGTTGTTGTTGTTGTTGTTTATTTGACGTTGTTGTTGTTGTTGTTAAGGTTGTTGTTGTTGTTGTTGTTGTTTATTTGACGTTGTTGTTGTTGTTTATTTGACGTTGTTGTTGTTGTTGACGTTGTTGTTGTTGTTGTTTATTTGACGTTGTTCTTATTGTTGACGTTGATGTTGTTGTTGTTTATTTGACGTTGTTGTTGTTGTTTGTTCGACGTTGTTGTTGTTGTTGACGTTGTTGTTGTTTCCTTGAGGTTGTTGTTGTTGTTTATTTGACGTTGTTGTTGACATTGTTGTTGTTGTTGTTTATTTAACGTTGTTGTTGTTGTTGTTGTTTATTTAACATTGTTGTTGTTGTTGACGGTGTTGTTGTTGTTGTTGTTTATTTGACATTGTTGTTATTGTTGTTTATTTGACGTTGTTGTTGTTGTTGTTGTTGTTGTTGTTTACTTGATGTTGTTGTTGTTGTTGTTTATTTAACGCTGTTGTTGTTGTTGACATAGTTGTTGTTGTTGTTTATTTGACGTTGTTGTTGTTGTTGTTTATTTGACATTGTTGTTGTTGTTAATGGTGTTGTTGTCGTTGTTGTTTATTTGACATTGTTGTTGTTGTTGTTGTTGACGTTGTTGTTGTTGTTTATTTGACGTTGTTGTTTATTTGACGTTGTTGTTGTTGTTTATTTGACGTTGTTGTTTTTGACGTTGTTGTTGTTATTGTTTATTTGACGTTGTTGTTGTTGTTTATTTGACGTAGTTGTTGTTGTTGACGTTCTTGTTGTTGTTGTTGTTGTTTATTTGACGTTTATGTTGTTGTTGATGTTGTTGTTTTTGTTGTTGTTTATTTAACGTTGTTGTTGGTTTTTAATTGACGTTGTTGTTGTTGTTGTTTATTAGACGTTGTTGTTGTTGTTGTTATTGTTGTTGTTTATTTGACATTGTTGTTGTTGTTGTTGTTTATTTGACGTTGTTGTTGTTGTTGTTTATTTGACGTTGTTGTTGTTGTTGACGTTGTTGTTGTTGTTGTTGTTTATTTGACGTTGTTGTTGTTGTTGTTTATTTTACATTGTTGTTGTTGTTTATTTGACGTTGTTGTTGTTGACGGTGTTGATGTTGTTGTTGTTTATTTGACATTGTTGTTGTTGTTGTTGACGTTGTTGTTGTTTATTTGACGTTGTTGTTGTTGTTATTGTTGTTGTTGTTGTTTATTTGACGTTTTTGTTGTTGTTGATGTTTTTGTTGTTGTTGTTTATTTGACGTTGTTGTTGTTGTTGTTTATTTGACATTGTTGTTGTTGACGGTGTTGTTGTTATTTATTTGACGTTGTTGTTGTTGTTGTTTATTTGACGTTGTTGTTGTTGACGTTGTTGTTGTTGTTGTTGTTTATTAGACGTTATTGTTATTGTTGACATAGTTGTTGTTGTTGTTGTTTATTTGACGTTTTTGTTGTTGTTGATGTTGTTGTTGTTTTCGTTGTTGTTTATTTCACGTTGTTGTAGTTGTTTAATTGACGTTGTTGTTGTTGTTGTTTATTTGATGTTGTTGTCGTTATTGTTGTTATAGTTGTTGATGTTGTTTATTTGACGTTGTTGTTATTGTTGTTTATTTGACGCTGTTGTTGTTGTTTATTTGACGTTGTTGTTGTTGACGTTGTTGTTGTTGTTTATTTGACATTGTTGTTGTTTTTATTGTTTATTTGACGTTGTTGTTGTTGTTGTTTATTTGGCGTTGTTGTTGTTGTTGTTGACGTTGTTGTTGTTGTTGTTTATTTGACGTTGTTGTTGTTATTGACGTTGTTTTTGTTGTTGTTTATTTGACGTTGTTGTTGTTGTTGTTTATTTGACGTTGTTGTTGTTGTTGTTTATTTGACATTGTTGTTGTTGACGGTGTTGTTGTTGTTGTTTATTTGACGTTGTGGTTGTTGTTGTTTATTTGACGTTGTTGTTGTTGACGTTGTTGTTGTTGTTGTTTATTTGACGTTGTTGTTGTTGTTGACATAGTTGTTGTTGTTGTTGTTTATTTGACGTTGTTGTTGTTGTTGTTGACGTTGTTGTTGTTGTTATTTATTTGACGTTGTTGTTGTTGTTGACATAGTTGTTATTGTTGTTGTTTATTTGACGTTGTTGTTATTGTTTATTTGACATTGTTGTTGTTGTTGACGGTGTTGGTGTTGTTGTTGTTGTTTATTTGACGTTGTTGTTGTTGTTGTTTATTTGACGTTGTTGTTGTTGTTGTTTATTTGACGTTGTTGTTGTTGTCGTTGTTTATTTGACAGTGTTGTTGTTGTTGACGTTGTTGTTATTCTTGTTTATTTGACGTTTTTGTTGTTGTTGACATAGTTGTTGTTGTTGTTGTTTATTTGACGTTGTTGTTGTTGTTGTTGTTGAGGTTGTTGTTGTTGTTGTTGTTGTTTATTTGACGTTGATGTTGTTGTTTATTTGACGTTGTTGTTGTTGTTGTTGGCGTTGTTGTTGTTGTTTATTTGACGTTGTTGTTATTGTTCACGTTGCTGTTGTTGTTGTTTATTTGACGTTGTTGTTGTTGTTGTTAGTTTGACGTTGTTGTTGTTGTTGTTTATTTGACGTTGTTGTTTTTGTTGTTGTTGTTTCCTTGAGGTTGTTGTTGTTGTTTATTTGACGTTGTTGTTGTTGTTGTTGACATTGTTGTTGTTGTTGTTTATTTAACGTTGTTGTTGTTGTTGTTGTTTATTTAACATTGTTGTTGTTGTTGACGGTGTTGTTGTTGTTGTTGTTTATTTGACATTGTTGTTGTTGTTGTTTATTTGACGTTGTTGTTGTTGTTGTTGTTGTTTACTTGATGTTGTTGTTGTTGTTTATTTGACGTTGTTGTTGTTGTTGACATAGTTGTTGTTGTTGTTTATTTCACGTTGTTGTTGTTGTTGTTGTTTATTTGACATTGTTGTTGTTGTTAACAATGTTGTTGTCGTTGTTGTTTATTTGACATTGCTGTTGTTGTTGTTGACGTTGTTGTTGTTGTTTATTTGACGTTGTTGTTGTTGTTGTTGTTGTTTATTTGACGTTGTTGTTGTTGTTTATTTGACGTTGTTGTTTTTGACGTTGTTGTTGTTATTGTTTATTTGACGTTGTTGTTGTTGTTTATTTGACGTAGTTGTTGTTGTTGACGTTCTTGTTGTTATTGTTGTTTATTTGACGTTTTTGTTGTTGTTGATGTTGTTGTTGTTTTTGTTGTTGTTTATTTAACGTTGTTGTTGGTTTTTAATTGACGTTGTTGTTGTTGTTGTTGTTTATTTGATGTTGTTGTTGTTGTTGTTATTGTTGTTGTTGTTGTTTATTTGACATTGTTGTTGTTGTTGTTTATTTGACGTTGTTGTTGTTGTTGTTTATTTGACGTTGTTGTTGTTGTTTACGTTGTTGTTGTTGTTGTTGTTTATTTGACGTTGTTGTTGTTGTTGACGTTTTTGTTGTTGTTGTTTATTTGACATTGTTGTTGTTGTTGTTTATTTGACTTTGTTGTTGTTGTTGTTGTTGTTGATTTGACGTTGTTGTTGTTGTTGTTGACTAAGTTGTTGTTGTTGTTTATTTGACGTTGTTGTTGTTGTTGACGTTGTTGTTTATTTGACGTTGTTGTTGTTGTTTATTTGATGTTGTTGTTGTTGACATTGTTGTTGTTGTTTATTTGACGTAGTTGTTGTTGTTGATGTTGTTGTTGTTGTTGTTTATTTGACGTTTTTGTTGTTGTCGTTGTTGTTGTTGTTGTTTATTTGACGTTGTTGTTGACATTGTTGTTGTTGTTGTTGTTTATTTGACGTTGTTGTTGTTGTTGTTTATTTGACGTTGTTGTTGTTGTTGTTTATTTGACATTGTTGTTGTTGTTGACGTTGTTGTTGTTGTTGTTGTTTATTTGACGTTGCTCTTGTTGTTGTTTATTTGGCGTAGTTGTTGTTGTTGACGTTATTGTTATTGTTGTTGTTTATTTGACGTTTATGTTGTTGTTGTTTATTTGACGTTGTTGTTGTTGTTGTTTATTTGACGTTGTTGTTGTTGACGGTGTTGTTGTTGTTGTTTATTTGACGTTGTTGTTGTTGACGTTGTTTATTTGACGTTGTTGTTGTTGACGTTGTTGTTGTTGTTTATTTGACGTTGTTGTTGTTGTTGACATAGTTGTTGTTGTTGTTGTTTATTTGACGTTGTTGTTGTTGTTGACGTTGTTGTTGTTGTTTATTTGATGTTGTTGTTGTTTATTTGACATTGTTGTTGTTGTAGACGTTGTTGTTGTTGTTTATTTGACATTGTTGTTGTTGTTGTTGACGTTGTTGTTGTTGTTGTTTATTTGACTTTGTTATTGTTGTTGTTGTTGTTTATTTGACGTTGTTGTTGTTGTTGTTGACTTAATTGTTGTTTTTGTTTATTTGACGTTGTTGTTGTTGTTGTTGTTGACGTTGTTGTTTATTTGACGTTGTTGTTGTTGTTTATTTGACGTTGTTGTTGTTGTTGATGTTGTTGTTGTTGTTTATTTGACGTTGTTGTTGTTGTTTATTTGACGTTGTTGTTGTTGTTCTTTATTTGACGTTGTTATTGTTTATTTGACGTTGTTGTTGTTGACGTTGTTGTTGTTGTTGTTTATTTGACGTTGTTGTTATTGTTGACATAGTTGTTGTTGTTGTTGTTTATTTGACGTTTTTGTTGTTGTTGATATTGTTGTTGTTTTCGTTGTTTTTTATTTGACGTTGTTGTAGTTGTTTAATTGACGTTGTTGTTGTGGTTGCTTATTTGACGTTGTTGTTGTTGTTGTTAATGTGGTTGTTGTTGTTTATTTGACATTGTTGTTGTTGTTGTTGTTGTTGTTTATTTGACGTTGTTGTTGTTGTTGTTGTTGTTGTTGTTATTGTTGTTGTTGTTGTTGTTGTTTATTTGACGTTGTTGTTGTTATTTATTTGACGCTGTTGTTGTTGTTGTTGTTTATTTGACGTTGTTGTTGTTGTTGACGTTGTTGTTGTTGTTTATTTGACATTGTTGTTGTTGTTATTGTTTATTTGACGTTGTTGTTGTTTTTGTTTATTTGGCGTTGTTGTTGTTGTTGTTGACGTTGTTGTTGTTGTTTATTTGACGTTGTTGTTGTTGTTGACGTTGTTTTTGTTGTTGTTTATTTGACGTTGTTTTTGTTGTTGTTTATTTGACGTTGTTGTTATTGTTGTTTATTTGACGTTGTTGTTGTTGTTGTTTTTTATTTGACATTGTTGTTGTTGTTGTTTATTTGACATTGTTGTTGTTGACAGTGTTGTTGTTGTTGTTTATTTGACGTTGTGGTTGTTGTTGTTTATTTGACGTTATTGTTGTTGACGTTGTTGTTGTTGTTGTTTATTTGACGTTGTTTTTGTTGACATAGTTGTTGTTGTTGTTGTTGTTTATTTGACGTTGTTGTTGTTGACGTTGTTGTTGTTGTTGTTTATTTGTCATTGTTGTTGTTGTTGACATAGTTGTTGTTGTTGTTGTTTATTTGACGTTTTTGTTGTTGTTGTTGTTGTTTATTTGACGTTGTTGTTGTTATTGTTTATTTGACATTGTTATTGTTGACGTTGTTGTTGTTGTTGTTGTTTATT